>JAPDEJ010000025.1:0-595423 GCA_027569045.1 Aspergillus biplanus
CCCCCCCCCCCCCCCCCCCCCCCCCCCCCCCCGCCCCCCCCCCCCCCCCCCCCCCCCCCCCCCCCCCCCCCCCCCCCCCCCCCCCCCCCCCCCCCCCCCCCCCCCCCCCCCCCCCCCCCCCCCCCCCGATAGATTGATGGATGCAACCCAACCTGACGGACTCTCTCAATTAATGGGTTGGTTACAATTTTGATGCACATTGGCCTTGGAAGGCGAAGGCGCAAAAGAGGTAATCTCACTTATTTACAACAGGCGCATGGATGACTCACTCTCATATATTAACTATTTAGTCTCTTTTGGAGTATGTCGGGAAATGCTACCACAAATGCGCATTTCCCTGACCACCATCTTTCCCACAAAGCCAGCGAAGGAGCCTGAGACTTCTATATGCCGGCCACCTTGGCTTGACCGAGAGCGGACAAGACGGAGTCTCAGGAACTGGAGAGCACCCGCCGAATGTAGCCGTTCTTGTATTGGCTGCAGACGGTCTGAGTAAGTGGGAAATGATTGCCTCGCTGCGTGCCTTAGAAGAAATCAATGACCTTGGGGTCAGAAAATAACTCATCTCCATTGCCCCCCACATACCCCCGTCACCAAATTCAATGCGGTCTTACTCATTCTCCCTCCCTTCTATGTATTCTCGGTCAAATCCTGCCTAGTCAAACTGTATGGCGCTCGTGTAGCTCGGGAAATCGCTCTGGAGGGCAGTCGAATGAACGGAGCTTCGTGATATCCCAGCTATTCCACACAAGGCAGACATCATTTCCGGCTCTGTCCTTGCGAAATAATCATCAGCACCAGCAGGGCGGGCCGTCAAGCCCTCTCCCGTCCCACCCACCCGTTACACAGAGCCTCTATAATTCAAGCTCGGATACGAACTATGACAATCAATTTCTCTTGATTCCCTTGAGGAAAAGAAGCCAGCGGCAAAAAAAAAAGACTGAAACAACTACCATGCAGTCCTCATCACATTAGGATGCATGATTATCTTACCCTTGTCTCCAGAGCTGAACCACACCGGAATAATATTTTAGGACGAGCTAACCTTCTTTTTGCTAGTTTTTCTTTCCGATTTTTTGACTTTTTTTTTTGCCTTTTCTGGATCCTTTCTAACAACTCGAGACAAAATTGGATTGGTCGAAGTATGCAGGTGAAAGATTGGCAGACCCTCTTTGTGCACGGTGCGGTGCACACGCCCACCCCAACCATCTAGCGCCAGTTGAAGGGAAGAGAAATGATTTCCGCCGAGGGACAGAGGATGTGTGGCCCTAGTGCTGGAGATCCTATCATCTGACATTGAGAACCTGGATGTCCTCTTGCTTGGGGAGGTCGTGATGGGGTGTTTCTCTAGAGTATCTGTGGTACGTAATGACTTAATATGTACGACGTACTTCGGCTTGATACATTTGTAAGATCCCAAGACCCAAACGTCTTCAAGGGGTACATCGAATCACCTAAAGTTCCGTGAGTTCGTCCACAGAGGTATTTTTCTTTGGATCATTCATTCGCTGTGACAATTGTGGATCAAAGAACAAAGTGAAAAGAAAAAAGAAAATAAAAGCAAGTTCAGCAAAAAGACCGGTCGATGCTAAGGTCCCCTGTCCCACGTTGTCGAGGCGGACATCCAGGCATTCACTGTCCAATCGTACGTAGATATTACCACGTCATTGGTGATTTCCTTGAATTGCCGTCCCCTCACTTCAGAGGCAAGCAAGTCCACTTCTCCAAAAGTTTTGCTATCAGAGTGGATTTTGGAGAATGGAGGATTCGGTTTCACCAGTTTGTTTCTCATGCAGGTAGTCTATTAAGGAAAGAGTCTACTGAGTCGGACTTTGAAGGAACCAAAAAAAACCACAACAACCAAGAAGCGAATTATTTTTGGAGGTCAAACAAGAAGAACTAAAAACGGTTTGAAAGTACAAAATGTATCGAAAAAAAGAAAAAGAACCAAATCCTTCATTGAGCTGAGGTCTCAGAGTCAAAAAGCAAAAAAGCAGCAAATTTTAAAATAAAATACATGGTCAACCAGCCAACCAAAAGCCAATTTTACTGCACCGCCTGAATTTATCCATTTTCCCGGATATCACTTCCTCTCAGCGCAAATCCCACTACTCCAAAAGTGGCGGACTGAAACACGCCTGCAAACTTACCTTGTAGTTAGTCTGATGTATGGTCCGAATTTGGTCTGCAAGTCCCGTGTCGATCTTCTCTGTCCGCCAAAAATACGAAAGGCTGGGAACTCGATGAAGATGAAAAGAGTACGGAGTCCTGGAAAGAGAAAAAAAAAATTGAGAAAAAAGGATTGGCATGTCATACCTATCTCTTGAGTCTGTTCTTAGAAATGGCGTTTCTCTATCTTAACCTGGGGAGAGTCAATTGAAACTCCATACCTTGCTTTTTTTTTTTTTTTTTTTTCGCTCCCAGGATTTTGAATTAGACTTTTGAAGAAAAAGAAAAGAAAAGAAAAAGAAGAGTCCTCTGGAAACTTTCCTTCAAAGAATTTTTAGTTTGCTCAATGGCGGGTTAAACCTCGGCCAGCAAAACTCTGGATGAAGAACAAGTTCTGGGTCCAAGTTCCCACTGGTTGATCCCCATCATAGAAACCTTCTAACTTCAAAATAAACTTTTTTTCAAGTAACGACTATGTTGGAGCTCTGCCTTCTCATTTTCATTTCTTCTTTATCTTTGCATTGAGAAGAAGCATCAGAAGAGAAAATTTTTGCAAGAGAGAGGGGGGTTCCTAAGTTACAACTTAAACTCAGCGTTTTTTTTTTTTTTTTTTTTTTTTTTTCCGGTGTGTTATTTTTAATTTTTGGTTTTACTTTTTTTTCCCTTTTCTTTTTCCTAAAAATGTACGGAGTTAGTGGGAGAATGAGATGTCCGTTCCAAATTTCTCTTCATTTGGATAAAAAAATGTACGGAGTAGAATAATCCAAACGAAGGATTTAGTGCCTGCTCCTGTGATATCGCAGAATTCATGGCATCAAAACAAAGGAGAGCGACTCCTGGGGACCATTGACCGGAAGAGGCACTTCCCGAAGGGACTTGGGACTCAAAGCATGGTCATCATCGCTTGGGAAGCAGGAAGAGAGGGGTTGAAAAGAAAGAAATTAAAAAGGAGATAATCAAATACATAAAATAAAAAATCACCAGTCAATCGCTGATCGGGGAGGGGAGCTATGGCCAGATGATGTTCCTGAATCCTGATCCCCGATCAGCCTCCCATAATCACAGTTGCTGACTGATCTTTGACTGAGGAAAGGCAGCCGTGTGTGGGCCTGTGGGTAAGTGCAGCTCATACTTCTTCTCCCGACATACATAATTTCTTACTTACAGATGTCGGCTCAGCAAAATCGGATACATATTCCATACCAACTCGGGACAAGAGGTGACGGGGAATGGAATCCTGCCCAGCGCATGGAATGTGGGGCAAACGTGGGGCCACGCAAAAAACATCCCACAAACTCAATATCAGGTGAAGTTATATGGGGCCAGTTTCTTTGGGGATGGGGAGAGACAAAGGAAGCATGAATGATAATTTCTGGACTCGAAGGATTTTTTTCCTCCTCTCTGCTTTCTTTTTTTGCTCTTTGGTTTTCGGTTTTGCATCCAACCAAAGAGAAGACGAGGAAGAGAGGGAGGAAGTCAACTTTGATTGACGTGTCCTATCGTCTGCAGGTGTGTTCCTTTCTTTTTCTCGGGCAGGTTCTCTGACAAGGTACTTGACCATGTTTTCTTTTCTTAGCCCCATCTGCATTCTTGCCCTTGGTGAGGAGCAAGCCTGCAAGGGAGTTTTTTGCCTCAAAACACATGGCAAGGTGCCCCATTAGCTCTCCAGGAAAGCACGAAAACAAGTAGATGATCACCTGCTGGGTAAATAATAATTGCGTCTGTCCAACTGATTTCCAAATATGGGTAAACTACATCTCGGCAATAAGGAAGCTGGTCAATCGAGTTCGTGCTCAATCAGAACTAAGAGAGAAGAGAGACGATGCCAAAAACTGTCCGATCCATTCCACAAAGCCGTGCACGCGTGGATTCGGAAATATCAAGCGAAGTTGTAGCTGTGGGACCATCCCACATTATTTCTCTCCCCTCCCCTGTTTTTTACCCTTGATTATTAAGGCTCAAGCTGAGCCAAGGATCGACCGGCCGACCTACCGGGAGAAAATCGGGCAGGGGAAGGATGGAGACAAGACAGAGATATTCATAAAAATACCGTGGTCCTTTGGGAGGCTGGCAATTACTTTCGCCCCACTACCATTAAGAATAAGGCCAGGGAGACGGAATGGAATGAAAAGTTCATACCCCAAGCGACAGGGTTTTTCATAAGTCCTCTGAATGAAGTGATGTGGGAGGATTTTTGTTTTTAAATGGAGACACTCTTGCAGCAAGAAGAAAAAGAAAACTGTAATGGAAGTGGGGGGTATATAAGATCTCAAATTAATTACTCTTTGGGAAACGAGAGGGTAAAAATGCAAAAACAAGTAACTCTCTCGGTGGGTGGCCGCTTGGATGCATGCAAGTTCCAGCCTTGTCTTGTATTTTGGGCTGCGAGTCGGAGATGAGAGTTGTGATTCTGTAGGGATCGGTTTTTTGAGATCCTTGGCTAGGTCCGGCAGGAGGTGGGACATGACTCGGTCCAGGGTTGAAATTTGAGTCTCGTCTGACTGTTGGCGACCATGATTTTATCATGTTTATACCAGGGCTATTATTATTAATCGCCTAAAGGCGAACAGCACACCAATAACACTCTGAATCAATAATGTGCCGCACAGGGCTGATGAGACTTACGAAAAATCCATTCAGCTCCGAGATTAGACCCCGAAGCGATATCAGCTTCTCTCAATTTACTGTCTTGGATGATCCCTTGGACGGGAGCCGTGTATGTATTTTTATCCGAGTAATTGCCTCTTTTTGTTTCGCCTTTAAACAAGCAAATCTCGATCAAGTGATCGCACTCTGTTCTCTGCAAAAGAGGGGAAATTTTTGAGCGAGAGGGGAAACAAATACCAAAAACTGATACTCTCCTGTTGATTGGCATTGACAGCTTTGATATGTCTCGATGATCGACCAGCAGAAAGCCAAAAAGTACCCGAAAATTACAGTATCGCCCGGTCAAATGTGAGTTTTAGCTTTGGGGCGTTGCCATGTGAGAGTTAGCTGTACCAGGGCTGCGGAGTCTCACTTCATGCGGAGGAACAAAAATTACGAGGTCCTTTTCGCGATGGCAGGCAAACTATTCATCTCATTGCTCCGGAGTTGGCGCGCGACAATTAACTGGAGAAAAGAATCCTCGATCCTGATATTTCCTTCTGCTCCGTTCCTTTTCAGGACTTGGGAGTTGGGAGGGAGTGCGTCATACCACTAGTAATTTACTCAGCTTGTCAGGAGGAAGCGCTTTGATAGTAGTGCATCGGCTTTGGTGCCAAACTCGGGAAGGCCCGAAAGATACATTTGGCGGAGTGGGCATCCTGCCACGTGAAATAACCAGGGTCCAGACTCCAAGAGGGACTCTTTGAGTTGATCTAGTCCCAAAGTAGTTTAAACCATCAGCGCCCGCTCCAGCAGTTCCTCGGCCGCAGAGATGTGCTTCGAAACGCAGCTGTTCAGGGGGTAGGTCGTTACCGAGGCCATGAGCGCTAAGCCATAATAGGCTGGTAAATTTCAGGGTTTCGAAACTTTCCAAACCCGGGTGCTTGAGGCGCCCCAATCTCCCTCTCTCAATACCCCTGGCTGCCTGGCTGCCTGGCCTGGCCCTGGTCTGTGGTTGACCTATCCCCACGAGCCCACCCGCTCGACCGTCTCGGTGGCTCAGTCCCCTGATGACGATCTGCGATGGACGGCTGGCTGGGTTTACCAACGTGGCGGACGGGGGGGCTCCTCAAAGTGTCTTGGCTCTCTTTTATGCCAAAGAATGTTTTCTTATCATTGTATCCTCATTTAATAATTCACATGAAGCGAAGCGTTGACTCGCGAATTCTTGAGGGAACTTGGTTGATTATTCACAATCTTGATACCCCTTATCAGCTTTCCGGAACCCGGGAAATTGAAGGGAACTGGGGCTCTCCTGAAAATAAAGACAACCATCACCTGAGAGCAGTTGACCTTTTTCATCCCGATGTGATCTATAAACGGCGCCGCGGAGTATTCTTGGACGATCCAAGATGAATTTATTCGATCCAACGTCATTATTGGAGGGGCTGTCGTACAGATGTTGTGTGACCTGAAGAAACGGATTCCAGCTTCGCAGAGATTGCGTGGTGATCCCGCCGCAAAACAGTCTCCATGTGTTTGTCACAGCTTACAGTCCCTGTGCAACATCGGTTACGATGAATACGAGGTGGAAAACCAAAACAAGATGAATGTGCAGTTCAAAGTGCGAATGGGCCTATGTAAAAAAGGGAATGGTAAAAGCCAAAGCCAAAAAAGGAGGCGGGAGGCGTCGATTGGCGCGGGAATGATCGACTCCTGTCCGTATTACGGTCGCGCGTGGCAGGCGATGCGTTGATCCATCACACTCGTGGCTCCCTTCAAGCTTGTCTCCTGATCAACTTGGGATGACCTCATTTTTTAAAATTTGATCGACCGACCATCACTTCTTGTCGCTGGCCAATGTTAACTTTCAAAAAAAAACTTAGCCTCGAGCGACAGCGACAAATGAAACAAACGACCCCCCTCTCCGTGGCTTGGCCAAATCTCTTGGTGCCGAAATCAGACCTGCAGTTCTTTGCCCATTGTGGTTCGGACAAGCGAGAAACCCATCAAGCCCAAGGTCTCACAAGCTCACATCCACACCCCTTGACACCATGCTTTTTTCTGTTCCTTATTTTCCCTCCAGCCCCCTGAGGTAAATCTTGAAATCTCAAGGAAAATAATTACGCAGTTGATTGCGTCGCCTTGTGATAGGAATGAGGGCCCTCCTTTCCGCTTTCAGAAATCAATAATAAATAGCAATCACGACCGTTGCAATAATGACGGCAACTATTTGCTTATCGGAGACGATAGTTCTGAAACATGGTCTCTAAGCGAATCGCGATGCGCGATTATCTCTTGCTTTTGGAGATACGGGGATCATTAGTCTGTATTACTATTATTATTGCTGTCAGAGGAGGGAGGGAGGATATCCGCCACTAGGCGGGTTGCAGTAGTTCATCCGAGCACCATGGCCTAAACTGGCGGTCAAAGCTGGGACGTTGGAAGGCGTTGGATGATCGTCGCACATCATTGTCAAGTGAGATTGATCTTGGATTGGTCCAGACGGAAAACCTCTTTCCCGGCTGGGGCTGAGACAGCTCTGCCTGCTTGATTATTAATGATTATTATTATGATGACTTCGACAGTTTTCTCCACTCAGATATGACACCAAATTTTCATTGATTTTACAGAGAGCCACTGCGCCAGTGACTGATTTATGGCCTCACTGCATAAAAATTATGATTTAAGAATGAGCACTTTCAGAGGAGAATGATAGACAATGGCTTGTTGAACTTTTGAGGACTTAACTTGAAGGATGCAAGCACTTACTACTATAAAGCCTATTTATCTTTCTTCACCCTCCAAGACAGAATATAGTAAATTAAATTTGGAAATCAACAATCATAATACCCCCGACTCCAATGCAACAAGTGCTGAGATTCCTCGTTGCCTCGGTGTGGTGTGAGTTTGGGGGAACCAAGGTGAGACCATAGCTCCTGAGTCTTCCAAGCTCCCCCCTATTTCTGCCTTGCGCCTCAAAAGCATGTATTGGAGCACGACGAGTAGTTTGTCTCTCATCTGTTCCGCTTTCCTCTTTCGTTCGCGATGTTCGTTTTCAATTTAAGTTCGGTTATCATGATGAGTGAAGCGATGTCCCTGAGTGGGAAGGGGTTAATCATCATCATTAAGAATAACCAAATGGTATATTTTACGCTGAGGTCCCATAAATAATATGGAGCCCATGGTTTGGACCAGATCCTTTCCTCGTTGGGACTTCCATAGCGCTCCTTCCAGGGGTGAGAAGAATGGTATCCCTGAGTTGAACCGCTATTATTCTGCGCTGTTCTGGAATCGCGTAAACCCAAGGTCGTGGTTGATGATCACCATACGATCCGAGGGGATCATCAGCTCGGTTCGGTTCGCGGAACTCGTGTGGATCGTGGCCTCGGTCTGGACTGCCCTCCTCTCCAACTTTTGCCTGAATATGAACATTGGAAAATTTGGTTTTCTTTTCCCCCAAAAAAATATCACTTCCAGTTTGGCATTTCCAGTCTTGTGGTTATTCGTTTGCTTTTATCCACAAAACTTTTGGTGGGTGGCCAATTGAGAACGGGAAAGATGGTGAAAAGCATGGTTCGGGAGGTGGGAAATGTCTCATCAGTCATCACCTTTGTACCACTCTGGACCAGGGATCCGGGACACGGCGCAATTTACCATGTTTCCCCTTAAAAGTTCTGGACCTCCTGTACCTACATGAGATTCACGGTTTATGAAAGCATGTTCGAGATTCCCCCAAGTCAGAAATCAGGCCTCCGAATAATACAATGGATAAGTTATCTTCTTCTGATGTGGATTATCATATCACATCAAGGTGTTGTTGCATTTCTTTCCATCCTTCGTTAGCTGTACCGTATTCCAACATCGAATGCGAAGCACAATTGGCAGGGACCCAGATGGCGTGCCCACCTGGTCAGGGAGTATCCATGATTGGCCTGCCCAAGCTTCGCTTCCACGAGACCTCGTTTATTAAAGTTTGGGGAGGGGGCATGGGGCAGCACACATGGAACTGGGTCCTCGGTTGGCGAGTAATTCTCTTTTCCGCCCATGTTTGACTTTCCGAAGCTGCAGTCATTCCTTCATACTTCGTTTGGGTTATTTTTTTTCTTCCAGAAAAAAAAAATTAGATGAGTATAATATAAATGCTAACCGTTCTTGTTTTAGATCTTAGTAACAAACACTGCCGAATGGTGAACTTGCAGGGTGAGTTCAGCTCCGACGCGACATTGGAGTCGTCAGAGATACGAGTATTGTTTTTGTTTGGTTTCACTTCCCTCCTCAACTTGTGGTTTTCAGTGCAGGTCCGGGATCCGAACCGACAGATCGGCCACCGGGCGCATTACTTCATTTGACAGTGGTGGGCGCAGGCGGCCCCGGGACTTGAAGATTGGCGCCACGCTTCCCAAGTGGCCAGTCATGATCCTTGGCAATACGCTAGCCCGCTTCCGTCCATTTATTTGACGATCATTTCGGGAAAATTCAAAATGAGCACGGTAGGGCAATAAACAACAGATTATCAAGATTAATACGGGGGGCTCTTCATCAATGAGCATGGCCCCTCCCCGAGTCTAGGGGAAGTGGAACAGTCCATTTTCCCGTCTGAACTGAGAACTCATCTATTTGAAAAGGAAATAATGGGGCAGAATGAGCTCGAGCTCCGAGAAAGGTTGATGGTCCGCTGATCGTCCTCAAGTTCTTGGTCACTAAACTTGTTTCGCAGGCAAATTTTGGCGCGTTTGTTTCCCGCCGAGGCAGTTATCGCATGTGCATTGTGAACAAGAATTCGGGGAGAGGCCAAGACATCCACCCAAGGATCACGCCAACGCCCCCTCGTCGATATTATTTATGGATTATGGAACTCATGGAACAGCCTTCTAGCTTCGAATCAGCTGGGGATCAAAGTGGCCGATCCCAATGGAAGGGAAATTGGGAAAGGGATCCTTCTTTCGTTGCCCTTGGTCACCCATGAACCGGCAGTTTGACTCGGAGACCAACTGAGCTGTTCGTTCAGAGACTGGACTCTGGATGGCTCGCCTCCACCATTGCCCATCTCCCCAAACATCAAGGAAGAGGGATATCTACGAATAAGAGTAACGTCATCGTGATGACCATGGTGTCATTGAGGAGGGGGGAAACGAGGGTCAATCATTCGTGAGCTTGGTCACCTTCAGTTAGACTGAGGAAGAGTCCAAACCCATTTTTGTTTCGCATAAGGGTGTTGGACGGTTGTTTCTCCGTCCTGCAAATACCCAGTGTGGAGGAAAAGCGAGGGAAAACGAGTTTAAGCAAAGTCAAACGGATGACTGTCCTTGGCCAGAAGAGTAGTAGTGTTGGAGCAGCTCAAACTGACCCTAGGTCCGCGGGACGGTCTTGGGCCAACAAGTTGGCTATCTGAGTTTAGTCAGCCACCTCCTTAAATTTTTTTTTTATTTTTATTTTTAATTTTGTTGGTTTAATTTTTTCTTTCTTTTTTCTCGTTGGTCACCAAGACCACGATAATCTCCGGTTCCTTCACGACGCTAAGTCCCTTGGCCCCAAACGAAGGATGCAAAGGATGGAAATCGTTCCCAGATTCCCTTCCTGGAGCCTGGAGGACTGGTCAAGGGAGCTTCGGGTTGGTCTAGTCAAAGTGGGAGCTGCCATCCGGCCCCAGAGACTTGGTTGAAGATGGGTTGGAAAAGTGGACGGAGCGACTTCCAAACCGAGAAGAGTCGAGTTCAGCCTTTTTGTTTTGGATCTGTGATCCCCTTTGTTGAGAGTCTTAGCTGATGGGCCAATTTTGGGGAGGTGTGGTCGAAAGCAATATTGTTGTTGATGGGCGGGCAGGGAAAAAAAGAATCGGGATCATCAAGGATGTATATTTCTTTTCATTTTTCCTTTTCTTTTTTTTGTTTCACTTTCCCTCCCTTTCTTCAAGTTTTGAACGCAAAGCATCACAGTCAACCAAAGACCCCGATTTAATAATAGTAATCGTAATGAAAGAGAATGGAGAGAAAAAAAGAAAAGGAAAGACCTGATGGGAAGTGATCCCCATACTTGGATCTGAGCATCATCTGGAAATGAGGAAAACGCGAGATTTGACGCTTACCTTGAGGTGGGTGTCCACCGACAGGCAGGACCGAGACAAGAGGATCTACACTCAGTTTTGGTTGGAACATGGGATCAGGTTCTCAGCAATGCGTGATCGTGCGGCAACGATCAGCCGTTAATGGGGCATGGGATCGTTGTGACAGGTAAGACCAGACTGGATCCCACTCCAAAAGATCGGCTTTCGAGGCCCATCCCGACAATTAACAATACCACTGTGCGGTAATTAATACCGGAGTCGAGTCTCTCTTCTGTGGAGATGGGATTGGCACGGATTGGTGGGCATGGGCTTTTCGTCCCCATGATTAATGAAGATCGATGATTGATTGTTGCTGGGCGCATGATGGACGAGGAAAGGTGTCCGTGGATCTGCACTAGCGCGAGACTTACTGTAGCCGAGCCCCCGAAAAGTACCGTCTGTCTACCGATCTGTATAAGCGGCTGTTACGGGTGGTGGCTTTGGGAGGCACTGGGTATTCCTTATTATTTTTGTCCTTCTGCTTTTACAGATGATCACTTCAGGAGGCTTGGGTGAGTAAGTTTGTTGACTTTCTTGAGGTTGGTCATAATTTCCCAGAAACTCAACCGGGGAGGAAGTCGTTCTCTGGAGGATAGCAGGAAACACTGGAGCAAAGATCTGTACTCTTCGCCTGTATTTTTCCAATCCATGATTCGCGCCCCAGTTGCCATTCTTTGGTTCAACTGGTTTTATCCATGTGCTGAGAAAGAATAAAAATAATTCCTTGGCCAACCAATGGACTTCACGTCGCTGTTGCTTTTCAGGGCGGCTTTGGCTGGTAGGAGGGACAATCACCTGCGATGCAGGTTTTTTTTTTTTTTTTTTTTCAATCTTGTCAATGCCACTGAAAAGAATAATACCAAAAAATACGGACTGTTGGTCAATCATCTTTGCGGAGGGGGGGAGACATCGTATTTTGACCAGGGGGGATTTGGGGGGGGCGGGGGGCGAGGTGGAAATTAAAATTAAAATTAAAAGAAAAAGAAAAAAGAAAAACAACTGAGAAAGCGACAGAAAGACATCGCGTGTACCGATCCACTGGTCATTAATTAAGCTTTGGAACGGAGGTATCAGCCCTTGTCGAAGCGAATCGAGAGAGAGTTGGCCACTGCAGGCTCGGGAAAATTCATTACAAACCTATACAATACCGATGGACAAGGAATCGCCAGAGTTTGTCCATCTTGGGTTAATCATCACCGGCGTCAGCACATCAGCATCATTATAATCGACGCTCTTATGACTCTTCTGATGAGCGTGAGGTTCGCGTAGACGCTGTCCGGCTCCATATCAGTTGGACCTCCACTCTCATTTCACACGACGGCGGAGCCAGCCCAACCCAGCTATAATTAACCTTGGATTGATCCTCCTCGCAATAATTATAATAATTATTATTACTTTATTTTTTTGTATTATTATTTCTTGTTATTATTATTATTATTATTATTTATTCTTACCACTCATCGTCCTCCTCCAGATACTTAACTTTGGCTCCCCACTTCTACCAACAATCCTCTTCATCTCAGACTTCCTTTCTCGCGGACTATAAACCTCGTTCATCCCCCCCCTGTTCCCTTCCTCCACCCCCCACCCCATACATCCGGTTGTGCCTTATTTGGGATTGGTTGAAGATTGGACCTTGTATATCGACTCATATATGATTCCCATCTAACCACATTACATCCTCTCAACATCCATCGTCTCGTCGACCATCGCACTCGAGTTACTTCGCCCACTTGCGAAGAAGCCCCTCTGCATTATGGATCTTGCCAGTCTTATCAGCCATCCGGGACCGGACCCGACCCTGACGGTTAAGTCTCGACCATCATACAGCCCGCCACCTCCTTCTTTCTATCCCACTGCTTCAACCTCAACGACATCATACTCCCGCCCTCAAGCCCCTCTTTCCCCACCCGTGGAGGACAAATCTCCCAGATGCTCCCTGCCTTCCATATCCGCTCTCCTTGACCGGGCGGATGGTGCCTCGTCGACACAGGCAACGAGTATGTTCTCCCCGACTACCTTGAAAGGTGACCGATCCAACCGTGGAGCAGATGGCTAACAAGACAAACAGAGCGCCAAAGACTCACATCGCCGATATACCGGGAATTTGATCCTCGGGCTTCTCTCGACTCAACCGCCTCTACCGCCCCTCAAGTATGCCTGCCGCCTACCCCCCCACTACGACCTGGATCGGGATTCCACAGTACTGGCCACTCTCCATCAGCATCTCTTTCCACCAGCAACAAGAACACAGCCATCAAGACTGAGTACGCGCAACCACCCGTCACTTTGCCCAGTCCGACAGAAAGATCGTCTATCTCAAGCCAAGGGTCTGTCCAGCATGCTCCAGGCGCCCCTTACGCTTCTCCAGCTCCGAGTGCCTCGTCATTTTCATCTCCTATCGAGCCCTCTGCAACGTCCTCTCTATACTACCAACAAAGGCCGGCATCCTCAACCACCTACCAGAGCGCGGGGAGTGTACCTGCCCCGCCATCATCATCCCACCAGCAAATGATCTCTCCCGTCACACCAGCTTGGCAACATCACCACTATTTCCCGCCATCAAGCTCCACCCCATATCAACAGAACCATGACCGATATATCTGCCGCACATGCCACAAGGCGTTCTCCCGACCTTCTAGCCTGCGAATCCACTCTCACAGCCATACCGGCGAGAAACCATTCCGGTGTACACATGCTGGATGCGGAAAGGCTTTCAGTGTGAGGAGTAATATGAAGCGCCATGAACGTGGTTGCCACACTGGTCGACCAGTCGCGGCCGCCATGGTATAGATCAATTTTTCTACCCATATTTATGACACTCGAGCCACCTGTTCATGGCCTACACCAGAGATTATCCAAGAACATAGCCAAATGGGCCGAGTAACAACATGGATAATACAAATCATCAACCTCAGCAAACTTGCTGCTTTGATTGTTATTATTTTTTTCATGATACCCTTTCATGTTTTGTTTTCAATTTTTCTTTTTTTTACATAACCCGGGAATTGAAGGACAAGGTGTTGCGGAATGAACATGCATTTCTTCTCGTGTACAGTTTGAAGGATCTACATTGTTTTTCTTGTGGAGGGATCAGGGCGTCACTGGCATAATCAGGTCAGGTCTGGGAAATTGAGAACGTATTCTACGCAAGAAGATTCTCTCAAGACATGGACAATGGCGTCTCTTAAAACGGTTCTGTTTCTATTTTATGTTCCCCTTTATTTCTTACTTCCCGCTTACGATCTATCTCAAATATCTCGCCCCATCTCCCATATCTCCTTTATCACCTTTCTTTTTTTCCTTGTGTCATTTTTCTCATCATTTCCTTTGTTCCACGTGATGTGACATGACATTGGGAAAAGAAATGTGTATACCTCTCACACCTGATTTGCCCTTGACCCCCCAAGAAAGGATAGGAAAAAAAAAAAAAGAGGGAAGGGGAAGGATCAATCGCAATGAAAATTGCTATATCATGGTCGATGCTGCAAATCAACCTACTTGATAGATGCATCTGAACATGCAAACCCCGCTTCAGAATAGACTTCCAGTGCACATCCTTTAGAGATAGATGACTTACCATAATATATTCCTTATATTATATCTACTCCCATTATTTTAGGTTTAGTTGGTAATTTAGTTGGATTTAGTTGGAGTGAGTCGCTAAAGATGACCTTGATAGTTTGCCAAAACTGTTTTGGGAACTACAAATGAAGCTTGATTACAAATTATAATCATTCACATAAGTTAACTAACTCATTATTTCTTAAGCAAGTACCAACATAGATCATATCCATTGGCCCTAGTTTGAGAGACCCCCAAAACTCTTCACTGGTATTGTAGTTTACTATGTACAAGGAATTCAAATAGGAAGGTCAGATACATCTCCAGGAGCCCCGACGCCTTGACCTGCAATAAAAGGGAAAATGGGAGAGAAAGGTGCGACGATATCCTAAAAAAAAAAAAAAAAATTAATTCCGCTGTTCATGCGTAAATATTGGCACGATTACTCCTCTGAGAAACACCGTTGTCAATGGTGCTTCCCCTGCCCCCGGTCAGGCCCCTTATAGCTCTCATATTTTTCACAGCCTGCCCGAAATCAATCAGATTGTAGTCCGGAGGCATATGTTCACCGCTAACGATGCAGAGGACCCTCATGCCAGGCTTATAAACCAACCCACTTAGCAGTTTTGGTGTGATGAGGAAATACTGGCCACCTCCGCTGTTGCCTTCACTAGGGGCACAGGCGAGATCTACCAGCCGTTCGTGTACCATTCGTTCATTCCTCGGATCCATCCCTTGATTGATCTCATCCACAACCCGAAATGGAGAAGCAGAGAGGGATTGCAGAGCCATGAGGTAGAAAATCGTACTTACGGCTCTTTCTCCGCCGGATTGCCGATGCGAGTCCAGCAAAGAGAGACTCTCGTTCTCCCGAAACTTCACATGGATCTGGATGGACCAGTGGTCAAAGTCGTTTCCGTTCGATTGCCCATCTGGTCCTTCCTCATCGCCTGGTTTATCGAGGCTGACCTGACCGGCGCAGCCGATACGGGCAAACGAGTCCGAGAATGCATCATTGATACTTTTCACGACGGCTTCCAGCTTTGGCTCCCACTTCCCTCTCACTTCCTTGATGGCATGGGAAAACTCCTCTAGTTGGGTCTCGAATTCGGAGAGCTTCTCACGTAACTTTCCAATCCGTCGCTCTCGTTCTTCAAACTCTTGTACCACATTGCTACTGGCTCCATGTGTGAGTTCCAGGCGTGCCTTCTCAGAGTCGATGTCCGCCTCGAGTTGGTCAGAGGTGTGGTTGCCCAACGTCAATGAAAACTCTTTGAGGTCTGGCTGAGATTCGAGAAGCCTTGCGACTTTCCTTGCCTCTTTAATCGCATTTTTTACTACCTCTGTGTGGTCATGGACTTCTCGAGTTTTTTGTGTCAACTCATTTTCCTTCGCATCTAGCCTCTGGCGATGTTCGGCACTGCGGACTTTCAGAATTTCAAAGTCTGAAATCCCTTCAATGTGTTGGATATTCACTTTGATAAATTCCTCCTGAAGTTTGCGAAGGTTTTCGACAGAATTCTGTGGGTCATTAGTAACGGCTCGTGACTAAATTTAGCGGTATACGTACAGCGTATTCAATGGTGGTTTTTGCTTTCTTAATGGATACTTGGTCTTGCTGGCTGCGGATCTCAGCAACCCGAGTCTTGATGTTGTCCAAGAAATTTTGATTGTCTCTTTGCTTCTCTTCTTCCAGGCCTATGATTCGTCGTTAGGGACCCGATTGTAATATTAGAGAAGCTTTACCAAAGACACTTACGAATCCGTTCCGGAATAGCTTTGAAATTTGTGAGGGCAGTCTGTTTCTCGCCTTTCTCCCGTTCAATTTCAAGCTGTCCCTAATATTAGCTCAAATGCTAGGAATGGAACTTGGAAGCTCAGTTGCAACCTACTCTTTCTGCATCAAGCTCTTTATAACGATCATGCAGCTGATTAAGCCTCGCCCTATCAGCCTGCATCTTTCGATCTACTTCAGCTTTCTCATCCTTAAGACTTTGAATTGCTTGCTCAAGCTCTTCCTTTGCCGATGCATCTATTGGCTGTGATGTCCAAACTTTTGCCGGCCTCACTGGGCGGACCCGGGTAGACATGGCACTTGGACCGTATTCTCGTCGCCGAATAATTTGGTAGCTTTGTTTTCCAGCCACCCATGAACTGACTGGGCCATTCTCCATTCTTGCGTATACTTCATCGGATATGTCTTGAAGGCTAATAGGGGTCTGGTGAAGCCGGTTCTCGCTGCATAGGATTGCTAACACAGGTTCCGGTCCGTTGAGGAAATCCTTGGCCCACCCTGAGAACCCTAGACCTTTAAGTTCGTCGTCTGCAAGTGGGGGATTGAAGCTGTCCAGAGAGAGAGAGGACGTCTTAATACTGACATCACTAACTCCAACTTCCTCGTTGAAGGCTCGTTGCAGAGTTCTGAAGTCATTCCGAGTCTGAACGGTAAACGCTAAGTAGTCGTTGCGCTGGAACAGCGATTCCACTGCGTCAGTATATTTGGGGTCCTTTACCGAGCAGGTGACAATCGGCGGGCCGAAAACTTCCTTTTCAAATATGTTTTGGTTTCTTAGGACCCATTCATAAGCCTTAGCAGTATCATGAGATGCGTCTCTAAGCTTTTTTTCTTGCCGCCCGGACTGGGAATCAAGACTCTGTAATTGTTGCTGGGTCTGCCTAAGCTTGTCGTTTGTCTCTCTCAGGGATTCAGTAAGTGGCCCCCGGTCGTCTTTAACTTGATTTGCTTTAGCTTCGATATCTCTCAGATCCTTTCGTTTTTCTCTCTGTTACAGAATCAGAAGTAAGCCCAGACCAGATCACAATGTACTTACAATTCTCTCGTTGTACCACTCAGCGTCAAACTCCATAGGCGGTTCACTTAGTTGACGCCTGAGCTTGTTAATTGTCTGTTGGATCTTAGTTTCATCCTGGCGGTATTTGGCCGAGCGTTTCTTTTCTCCGTCGATCTGAGCATCTAGAGCTTTAATCGAGTCCTCATAATCTTCGATCTTCTGTCCGATTTTTGACGCTGCTTGGTCCGCATCATCGAAGCCGCGCTTTTTATGCTTAATCACTGCATGCACTTGGTCACAGTAGTTCTGCTTTTGATCCACGGACCTCAACGCAGGTTCTAATTCAGCTTTGAGCGTCTCAAGCTCACGTTCACAATTTTCCTTCTCTTTCTTTATATCTTTAAAGCGTGCATGGATCTCTTTATATTTCACTATAGGGCGACAGAGCTCCAGCATATCTATTTGCTTTTTGATCTGAGCTCTTTGCCTCATTCTCTCCACATCAGCTCGCTGCATTTCCTGTCGGTCCTCGAGATTTGCTAGTAGCTCTCTATCACCCTCGTTGCCTGTTTGCAGTTTTTTTTGTTCAGCTCTTAGGTCTTTTAGGTTATTATGCCATTCCACCATCTCCGGTCCTGCAGCAGCTCTCTGCGTTGAGACAAGAAGCTCGATTGGTGTAAGAGCAGCAAATTCGCTTACTTTGTCCTGTGGAAGAAATTGACATAGATTGTCGATCTGGATAGCGAAAGACTGAGCAAGCTTTAGAACTTCATTTCGAGAGACTGCTTTTCCGTTTAATGTGAATGTGCTCTTATTTCCATCGCGTTTGATTGTTCGGCATATGACCGGATTTCGAGGATGCTTTGGACCTCCTGCAAGTTCAATTTCTATGACAGCTTCTCTACAACCGTGCTTGACGAACTCGCCAGTATCTTTGGCACGGCCCAAATGCTACAGTTAAGGCAAAAAAGTGTCAGTGCGCCAAAAGGCAAAAATCCTACAATTCTCAGAGGGAAGCTGGCCAAAGGACTGGGCATTTCCATACCTGTGGGCCCCAACCTAACCCCAAACAAATTGCACAAACAAGTGTGCTTTTCCCTGTACCGTTTGGTCCAATAACCATATTAAGTTTCGGCCCGGGATAAAACTCCGCCGACGTATATGTGACAAAATCGGTAACTTTTATGCGCACAATAGCACCAGGTTTATAAGCCTCCTGATCCGTAGCGGTCCGGCTATCGTTTTGGACGATCGGTAGGCTTTGAGGGGGGCCATGGCTATTGACCGGAGTAGCAGCATTCGAGCCGGTATCGGTTGTTTCGCCCGAGCTATGACTATCTTCAGCACTGTCCTCAGAATCTTCCTCCTGGGCAGTCTCTAGCCGGGGGCGCTTGCGGCTGCTCGAGGGTTGCGATGCAGGAGTGGGGTCGCGGGTAGAGATCGATGAGGACTCTTCGGACTCATCTTCCTCCTCGGACCGCTGTCGACGGTGCGGTATAGTCGTTAGGGAAGGCATGTTTGGCAGATACGAATGCCTTCGCTGCCTCAGCCGGACATTTGGAGTTGAGGTTGAGGTGAGGGGGTTTCTTTGTTGCGTCTTATATCCCACGCGACGCGCTTTGGGCCAATCAATTTATTTCCAACTCGGGCAGGCGGTACAAACCAACAATTCTTTTTCTTTGTCCGCTTTTTGGGATCGTCATCATTTAGGTTCTTTCATTTCTTGGAGCTATTGAAAAGGGTCCATGAGGTGGAAAGACTCGATATTCCGTCATAATACTTATTTTTACCGCGATGAAATCACCCCCGAATATCAAGCGTCTTGTCTTAACCGCTGCTGTGACATCGATTACAATAGCCGGAACGCTTTATGGTGCTGGGATCAAGACTGGACAAGAAGTTTCCCAGGTAAATAAGTGTGTCTCTACCGCTGAAGTATGAGCCTTGTTATGCTAATTTCAATTGACAAATTGAAGCAGGTCCAAAAGTCCCGGGAAGTAACAATCGACGAGCAGATCACCTCCCTCCGAGCCATGCAGCAGAATTTAGTTGGGAAAAAGGAGCACATCGAAAAGCAGATGCGGGATCTAGATGTTAGGATTGAAGCAAGGAAGCAAAAGGGTCTCAACGAGGCAAAGAAGGGCCCCCCCCCATCATGATGGCTGAAAAGCGACCATTATAGCCATACTGAAATGAACTTTTACGAACCAACGGGACTGATAAACCTCCCGTCCTAAATCATCGCAAGGCGCGGCCCTTTTGGTTGAATGCCCTGGTTGGTTTCAATCCCTGTCATTCCGCGCCCCTCGCTATAAACCAAGAGGTGAAGTCGTGATGGTAGTCGCGACTTCGCCCTCACGTTACTCGACGATTGGCACGGAGTTTACGATGGTCGTGGGAGGGAGATCGCAGAGCGTATCCCGATTTCAACTAGGTACCTGCGAACTGTCTCTTGGACGAATCGTAGCGGAGCGCTTATAGGCATTACGGCTGTGCTTTGACTTGAAACTGGGCCTATGAAACGCCGCAGGATGATCTCATGCAGATTCAGAGGGCTGAATAGGTAGTATCTAGGCTACGCTTATCTCCTCCATCATTATTGACCATTTAACCACCGAGGTAGTAACTGAAATTCGCCCTGATTAGATTGCGAAGATATTTTTTGGTCTACCTTTACTCAATGTATAATCTAAAGATATGTAGCCAGGTCTATGTTTCTAATGTCGCACTCCCACCCGTATATCATCGTCCATTGCAGATAGCGCACGAGAAAATCTTTCCAAATGTTCGTTGTAGCTCCAAGTGCAGTTTTCATAAAATGTTTGGAAATGAGAAAAGAAAGCATTATATAGAAAAGATAGTTGAATCGTTGCACGTTAATCATCCAAAATACCTCGCGTGAGAGCGGCGAGACTAGCTTCGTATCGCGCTGGGTTATGGTCGCTAAACATCCCAGAGCCGAAGCGTAGTTCGCCAAATCGATTTTCCACATCCCGAATAAATTTTAGCTGTACCCTCGTTGCAGGTCGTCCTAACCGTGGGTAGCCATCATCATTTGTATCAGAAATGAAGGCGTTGCGTTGAAGAACTCGCATTGTATCAACCACAAAGACTTCTCCTGGAGGCAGTAGCTTCGGTGCACGCATCGACTCCCGTAAGGTTTGAAGTGTTTTCCACGCCCATGCATCCTCGCCTATTCCATCACCAGCATGGACAAGCATGGGCGGCTCATTGACATAGAATTTATTCAAAATACTTTGCCGAAGGCTTTCCCAGACACGATACCGTACGTGAGATTTGGCGTCCGAAATATCGCTTTTGAATGCTAGTGACACGGTTTGCATATCGTGTAATATTCCTAGGGAGAGACTGGGGACTACATCTTGGCCATTAACAACTGTCGTTATTAGCCCGCGCGTTGCACGTCGCAGAAATGGGGACATGGTGGCAGGAGGACCGTATGCATAAGCATGAATGGGCCGCCCAGAGGGTAGGTAGTAAGCCAATTGGCTATCCTGGTCGTCTTTCCCATTGGGGAGTGAAAGCTTTCTGTCCGAGTACGATGTAGTTGTGAAGGACGTTCTAGCGGCCTCATCGCTGGGCTCAGATATCATCGTTGCCAGAAGAGCTGCTACTCCGCCCCCTAGGGAATGACCGCATAGTATCACACCATACTCTGGAAATTCCTCTAGAGCAGCTCTCATGGTGATCATGACCCTCCCCCCACCCCCCATTAACAAACGTTTTGCAGATGCATGCATCCCCTTGTGTACCTTCCAGCTTTTCCCTTGCCACACAAGATCGTCGTAGTCACATGTCATGTCCGTAAGGACATCCTCGAAGCCCCACGTTCCCCTCAGTGCTAGGACAACTGCTTTTGATTCATGGTCTAGGAAAAGATAGTGAACCAGAGGAACCCCGCTTTCTGTCTCTCCAGCGGCGTTAGATCCACCTGCAGGATCCACGAACGAAGAAAGAAGAATCGTGGACGGCGGTAAGCCAGTATGGTCCGAGAAATCATAATGCTCTTGACTGTCAATATTTTCATACTGGAGGGCTTTGGGCATCTGTGGCACACCCATGACTTTCAGAGCATTAGATCCATATGATGCTGAGGAAAATCGACAAAAGCGTCTAATATTTCGTACAAAGTGTTTTTGGGGGAATATACCAGGGACCAGACCGTCTCGGTTTAATGCTTGAATGGTGGATGCATCGTCATAGGCACTTTTGCGGGAACGATGGGCAAGTACGAGGGACGTTTCCGACCCCATTGTCGCAATAGAATATATACTAGAAGAAATTGATTTCGACCGTTGGTGATGGAAAGACGAAGAGCTTGGGTGGTTTTCGTTATGAATCGACACAGTTGTATCTGCTTCTGATCTTGTGATAGACAACGAGCTACTGCTGCGCACATGGGTCCTGGTAGCGGTGGGTGAGGAGGAACGTATATCCATTGGGAGGGAGTAGGCGTCCGCCTGAGTTATGTAAGACTCCTGGCTCTTTTCATGTATCTCGAAATATTCCGCCCTTGAGTTCCTTCCATGGCGATGATCATGTTTGTTAACGTAATGAGCTGTGGATGAAGAGGTGGGCCGCATTCGAGACTCCTGTAAGGGAGTCCTTGGGACACCTCGGTTTGCCGCAGGCGACGACGGTCCGCTCGGAGATGGTATTAACGCCTTACCAGGCTCTAGGTGTTGAGCTGCTTTGCCAGGCCGTCCTTGAAATGGTAATTTCTTTTCATTGATCGGCCCTTTTTGGTTCTTGTTACGCTGAACCACGATTCCGGATGAGTGTGTCGGGTTAGCTTTTTCGAATGGTAAGCGTAAAGATGGGCGTTTTGTGTTATCATTCTTTCCTCCATTACCTGGTTTCACCTTTTGGGCGATCTTTGTCAGTGATCCCTTAGCGAAGGTGCCTTTTGGAGTTGGTTCCTGTTCATTTGGCGTTGCTTCGATTGTCTTCTCGCAGCCTTGCCTGTGTATGTTCTCACCGGTACCCAATTTTTGAGGCACCAAGCCTCTATCTCTATTATTACCTGGGAGGTCACGTTTCCTCTCGGCTCCCTCCACGCCATCAAGCTCTCGGAGATGTCGGGAATTTGGGGTTTGTCGATCGCAAATTGCTTCGTTTGTGCTGAGCAATTGTCTCGATGGTGGTCGAACATCGGCACTTTGTGATTTGTTAAAGGCTGTGCGAAGTACAATGGTATGTTTGGGAATCTTTTGGTTGGAGTTAAGCCTGTTTGCATTGTTCGGGTCGTTATGGAATCTTTCTTCAACCACCATCGTCCCTGGAGGAGCGACAATACCTCCATTATCATCGTCATAGACATCCACGGTGATGGTACGGGCCGTAACTAAATCGGTTTTGATGGATGTATGACAGCCATGAGGAAGTTGCCTCATGATGTATAGCCGAATGTTCTCCTCGGATATTTGGTGCTGGTTCTCTGGGAGCGATATGTAAGGAGACTCGGGACTGTCAACCATGCTTGCAGGGCGCTGCACGGCATCGAAAATCCCTTCGTCAGTTCCCGGGGATATGAAAGAGGACCGACTCGATACACTGGGGGCATTATCACGGTGCTCGTCCGTTGGGTTTAGCTGGTGTGTTTCGATAACATCCGCCCTGATACCATTATCCAAGATGACAACGTCCCAGACAGTCTCATCCCCACGATTCAGACGTAACTCCCTTTCAGTATTTTTCCTTCCCCAGCGCTGGAGCATCGCAAATCCAACAGTGCCGGTCAACAAATCGCCGACCCCGATTTTCTCGTTTCCAATCTCGTTTGTGGGATCCCTGAATTCTCTGCGGATGAGAGTAATAATTGCCGCAATCGCTCTCGACGATTCGGTGGACCCAAGAATAGCATCAAGAGTTGATAGAAGGGCCTGGGACATATTGGCGGCAGATGAGAGGGTTGTGGAAGAGAAATGAAATGTTGCTGCCGCAAAGAAGGATGCGGACGTCACCGTTGTATGCAAAGCAGCAAGCTGGATTTTGGATTAATTCCGGAGTATTTAGAGAGAGCATTAAAGCCGCACTTACACTTCGTTCGAGTATAGATTCTGCCTCCGCTCTTCCATGTTTTCCGCTGCTGCGAAATGCAACATCTCGGCCCGCTCTAGTCAGAATTCCCTCGATCAAGGCTCTACTAAGCTCCAGCCCAGTAAGTGTCGTCGCCTTTGCCCCATCCAGAGCAACACCCCCAAAGAAAGAACCCAGCCGAAGGGAAAGAGAAGTAGAATGAGTTAAAAGCGACACAATGGAGGCAACCGGCCGTGGGAGTAGCGTCGTACCCAAGGCTGGGGCACCTGGGTCCTTCGACTTGGTGTTTCTGGCATCATCATCATCATCATCGCCGTCGGCATCATCGTATTGTTTCCAATTTGGTCCAAACCCTAGCAGGAGTCTAGACATCTCGAGCCATTGAGGTATGAACTAAACTCGCTCCTTTTGTGAGGTTTAAAACCCCTTCTATAGCCATAGAGGAGAGTAAATAATTAAGAGATCATGTAATAATATCTAAAAGAAATAATTCAAGATGAGATTAGTGATGTAACACTGTCAGGAGATTCAGCTCTGTGATGCATGAGTAGCAAATGACCATTCATGCTCACTCCTTTTGGGGTGTTGAGTTAGCATGTGATTCCCCGCATTTCCCCAACAAACTTTGAGAATGCCCATTATTATGCTTGTTTATTTTATCAACCATTCTCCATATAAATGGTCGAATAAATCGATTTAGAATAATCGAATCGAGACTTAGGAGTGCCTCGGAATATGTATGGCCTTATTGTTCTCTCTAAGCCACTAGTTCATATCTCTGTTCTTGTCTCAAAGTTCTCTGGTACTGGAGGTGGTTGGAACATTTACTATACCCCACCGTATCTCGGTTTTCGTATCCATTACCTGTATGGTTTATGCTCTGCTATGTAGGTATTTATATTTTTTCTACCTAGAAATTCTTCTTAATGCCTTATTTTGCGGTCCATTGACCCCTCTTATTGATTCTGGTGTTGGCTAAACTTCCTGCTTTGTTCCCGCACTGATTATAAAACTCTGTTCCTGCCTTGCCTTCCAGCAGCACTTTTTTGCTTTTTTTTAATTAAGTGTTAGAATAGGCATTCCTAAAACATTATTAAGGTAGATTTATTAGGTATAATATCACATTTATCATGTGTTGCTTATTAGGGCTGGTATAGGGGGAATCTTAGTTATAACTAACTATAACCAGATCCTCGTGATGATGGAAGCATATGATCATAAATTCACAACTACTACCTTCCCATTACTTACCACTACTTATGTATAGGCTATAGTCTATTAACCAGTGGGGTTCAATTCCGTCTCCAGTCTTCGCCACTGATAAAGTATGGTAATAGGTAGTCATAGTTTGTCTAGCAAGCGAAAGATTATATTCCCTCCTAATGTGGAGGAGAGTACCTATAAGCATCCAACATGTACTGAACTTGCCGCAGCTATTTGTGGCAAATTTCAGAGCATGGGCTGTTTATTGATGAGAAGAATATTTATTTCTCAGCGCAAAGGACAACTGGAAGGGTCACTGGGAGAGACGGACTGAAACACTGTTAGTTGGATTTATGGATTGATGGGAATAACTCTGGGCAGGTCTCACCCAGTAGCTTCAAGAATCAGGTACCTCTCATACAACCGGACGCCTCGAATTGGTACACTGTGGGTTTAGACTTTGCGCGGAAGATTATAGGCAAGGCTTGTACTGAACACCAGCTTACACGAGAGATAAACTAATCTCAGCTATGACAAGGACAAGGAGGATTGAAGAAGATTAAATATCATACTACCTATGCAGATAGATGAAGCTAATGGCCTTCTGGAAACAATGGAATAAGTTTTAAATATTCTATTGAAGAAAATTACCACCCAACTCCTAATATGAAGCAGAGGCAAGAATGTGTATTTAATCTCATCGCCTGGTCTGGACTTATAAGGGACTTCTTCGTGCCAGCTTTCCCTAAACTCGCCACGTTTCCTTTAATAGCTATCCCACCTTAGCGCAAATTTGTTACTGAGGATAAGGAAGTCTAGAAACATGCGAATTCCTTCCTCGACACTGTGGAGGGTATGGACCACGGAGCGTGCTTCAGAGCTCTTGACAGCTTTGGCCCACAGGGGTTTAAGTTTGATTAGCCAGTAATCTTACAAGTTAAATCTAGGTATTTCATCAGACCGTTCAAAAATCATTTAAATCGGTAATGCCAGTTTTGTTTGTAATTCTTAATACTCAAACATGTAGTGGCTAAAAAAGATCGTTCCGAGCGGCCGCGCTTGATATAAATAAGGTATGTACAGGCAAACAGCAAAGTAAAAAATGGTGAACCAAATATTACAGCATGGCCTTGGTATCACCGGGATATTGTATTTTTCTGATCTTGTCTCGTGTGCATTCTGCCACGGTGCAGATTCCTGCTAGTGACATGCTCTGCCACAGATCGGCCAGAAGACCTTTAAGAACGGCTTTGGCCCCGTTCTTCCCATCGATAGAGAGGCCATAAATTACTGGCCTACCAACTAGCACCGCTTTCGCGCCTAGACAGAGAGCTTTAATAACGTCGGAACCCGTCCGCACGCCGGAGTCAAAGAAGACGGCCAGCTTATCACCAACAGCGTCGACTATCTCAGGAAGGACTTCCAAAGAGCCGATCGCCCCATCTAGTTGTCGACCTGTACATAATCAGATCGAATCACGGGAAATGGAATCAAAGCTAGAGATGAGAATCTAATCTTCATTTCATTTCGAGAGTATCTTACCTCCGTGGTTGGAAACAACGATGCCATCACAACCCGTTTCGACGGCGAGCTTCGCGTCGTCTACATGCTGGATTCCCTTTAGAACGAGGGGCCCATCCCAATTCTTCCGCAAGAAGGAAATCTGGTCCCACGTATGGGGTGTAGTAGAGAGGACGTCTCCGATCCATGCTCTCGATGCCCCAACAATGTCTTCCTCCACCTTCGAACCCGTGTCTTTCTCGAATTTGGCGCGGAATACCGGATCAGAAAATCCAACCTGATTGCCGACACCCCGGATAAATGGAATGTAGGCATTGTCCAGATCTGCCGGGCGCCAGGCAAGGGACCAAGTGTCCAGTGTGACCACAAGCACGGAAAATCCGTTTTCCTTTGCACGTTTCAACAGCGAGAGGGTAATCTCATCGTCACCCGGCCAGTAAAGTTGAAACCACCTTTTGCCGTCCCCATTTGCGTCTGCCACGTCTTCGATGGAGCTAGTGCTTGCAGTGCTCATGGTGTACGGAATCTCGACTTCTGAGCACACCTCTGCTAAACCAGTTTCCTTGTCTTCGTGGAACAAACCTTGGACACCGATTGGCGCCATCACAAGGGGGGTGGGATACTCCTGCCCAAAGATGTTTACAGAAAGATCCTGGTTTTCCATCTAGAAATTCCCAAAAGGTTTATAATTCATTCATAATGTCTCGAGAATAAACATGTGATGAACACTTACCTTCCTGAGCATCTTTGGGATTCTGTATCGCAGGGGAAATAAAGTTAATCTATACGGGCTCTTATATATCCGCATAAAGTTTGATAGGCATAATTGTGCTTACATTTTCCACTGGCGGAATGCCAGACGGTTGCTATCCATTGTAGATTTCTCCCCGGCGCCTCCAGCGACATAATTGAATGAGCGCTCACTCAGCTTTTTCTGAGCTTGCTCCTCGAGCAGACGAGGGTCAGTTGTAACATTAGGTTTAAGACCCATCAAAGCCCCTTGCCCATAGATTTCAGTCTGGTACTCTCCATAGTTTTCCGGCATCTTGAGAGCGTTGGATCAAACAAGCTTCGCGATCGCTGGACCCTGGGATGACGGCGCAATATACATAAAAATTATCATTCTGGGGTAAACAATCCATATTTAAGGTGGCCAGATGGAGCGACAGATGGGAAAACACGTGAGGGTGGTTTACCTAGGTACCTAAGGAGGAACAATGGACTGACCATTCCAGGAACGGGTAAGCAAGGGTCATGTCATCCCTGGACCACTTTAACCCCTCACTCGTCAACCATTGGTGCCTCGGGAGCTTTGCCAGAGCTCCATCTCCATCACCTCGCTTAACCACTGCCTGTCGTAGCCTGTCATACATGAGAACCACTAATATTATTCAATACCAATAACCTCCATTTTACTCGACTTTGACATGAAGTCTTGTCCCCTGGCCCGCCAAAGTCATGCACCGATGAGAGAAAACAACCTTATCTTTTAGATTTAACAGCGAATCCAATAGACTTTGCGGGCAAAATTCCCTCTATAATTTTTTTGCAAGCCCTCAACGCTTCGATGTGTTCAATTTGGACTGGGTTGCAACGAATTTCCCGATTTTACAAGAATTACAACGTCATGACAAGTTTCCAGCGAATTGCAATAGTAGAAACCTAGGTGCCACCAGCTGGGGGAGCTAATGAGATTTGTAAAGATAATATTTTCACCATTAACGCGGAAACACAGGCGTGACACGACACTTAGTAAAGTATCATTGAGATAATTAGGTGGCTATAGGCGAGAGGAGGAGTCCGGCAACGAGTCAATCTCACAAAAGATCAAAACCAAAAATACATCAACATCAGTGGTTCAGTAGCTTTGTCCTAAATGGTCATGTATCCAGGGCAACAGAATGTTAAGAATATACGTCCATGCATGGTCACAGCTTCGCTTGACAAGAAGCAAGGGCACTAATATCGCTCTCGTCTTCATGCTTCTGAGGTGAAAACTGGCCCAGAGGCGCTCGTGCTCTCAAGGATGAACTTAAGACCTGAATTATTAAGATATGGTGAAATCTCATTTGTAGCTTGTTTGGCTTCGGCCGGAGCGGGGGCATTGATTTTTGTAATTACAATGGGCTTCAAAACTTCTTCCTGGTACCCACGGCTGATAAGACAAATGATTATCCATTACAATTTATGCGCCTTGAGTTGATTGACAATCTCCTGGTTGGCCCCTCCCACTCCTCAAGGACTTGAGGGGTAGCTTGGTACAGAAACATTCCTGGCATTTGCAGGCTTATTAATAATAACTTCTACTCGCCCCGGCCATCCTAACCCGGCAGGAACACCGAGGAAGTTATCAAGAATAGGTAGCCACTCTGAGTGGAGAGTAGAGAGCTTGCCGCTGATCAGTACAGTGACATCTCTTACTGATGGAGTCGTGCCTATTAAATATTGAGAGTAATTGTGTTGAAGGGCGAGTTTCGACGTGGAGCGTATAAAGTGGCAATCGTGCTTGATCTCATCCAATCGAGATGCATTTTCTATTAAGGATGAAAGTTTTCTCGTCCCGTTTGGGGGACATTATGATGAGAACAATGTGAAGCCTGGGAATGCAGGATAGATGTTGTTGAATTACTTATATAATACCCATAAAAGGGAAGAGACAAAGAAATTGAGCAGGTTTTCGCTCTTGGTGTCGGGCCTCGAAGGTCAAAGTGATCTAGGTAGATGGAGGGAGATGGGGGAGCATTTTTTTATGATCTGCTGGTGAATAAAATTGAGTTCATTATTATCCAACCACCATGGATTACAGTTTTTGTATGAAGTAAATATAAATAAAGCATTACATCCATGGTAAAACTGTTGGAACAAGGTAACCCCCCACCATAAGGCTTGAAAACTTTAAATCAAGGCTGGTTTGAGGATCTCCATCTAGCCAATAAGGACCGAGGTCATCTCTCATTATTGACTCAATCATATGGAACTGCTACTATACTACGCTGCGGTGAAGTTACTTCAAATTTATGACTTCCTATATGTATTGTTCTTTCAGGTCTGAGGCGCAGGACTCCAGCCCTGAGCCTCAGGGCGATTCAGGCCAAGCTTCTCCTGGAATTAATCGGCCTCACTCATTATTTGGACCGACTGACATCATTATTGATTGAAAATGTGATTTTTATTACGAAATAGTAGACAACTAACACTTAAAGAGGTCATGAATGAAGAATTTCTATTTCTTCTCCATCGCAGATACCTATGTGATTATTCATGCATATTTTCTTTTCGGGTAAGGGCCCAAGAATTGAAGAGCCGAAGGTACTGCGAAAATTTTATCCCACCCTTGGTTAACCAGGGTTTTCTGGACCTAGCCAAAACCCACTTAGAGTTCTCAGTTAACAGCGATCCCTCCAATCCATTGATAAGCACAAGGCCTGGGTTCTTGGCACTACATTTTCACCCACTTTTGACACCCCAGTTTTCTCTGCCTTTGCTTCCTGTGTCACATTGAGTTGTATGCTGCTTGATAAAGGTCTTGGGTTTTATCTAGCAGAGACCTTGGCAGAACATAAGGCATTGACTCTCATTGAACCCAGGCACCATGAAACACTCCTAGAACCAAAGGAAGTTGTAATCTTATTTCTCCCTCAAGAGGACCCCGGTAATCCCTCCTGCACCTGAAGAAGGAGCAAAGAGAAAAGAAACCGAAAAACAAAACGAATAAGATAAAATCAAAAGTTTTATCAAAAAATGGAGATTCCAGAGAAGTCAAAAATGGACTTCGAGTCCCCATCCGCAACCAAAGGCACAGGTCTGCCGGATATTGAGTCATCATCTGGGTCCTCGGTCATCGATGAGCAACACGAAAAGCAGCTGATTCGAAAGATGGATATATATATCCTTCCCTTTGTAGTGCTTCTTTACCTATTTAGTTTCCTGGACAGAGGTACGCTTACGGCAGGATAATTTTCCCTTCATCCGAGGTCAATTTGCTAACCCCAGGTTTGCCTCAGTGAATATTGGAAATGCCCGATTGTATGGGATGGAGGAAGACTTAGGTTTGGTTGGAAATCAATACCAAGTCTCAGTATCTATCCTGTTCGTGACATACTGTGTATGGTCAAGCCTACAACAACTTGAGATATTCCGGTGATCACTAATAATGTTTTGATAGTTGTTCGAGGTGCCCTCGAATCTGGTGATCAAAAAGCTCAAACCGTCGCGTTATATTGCATCAATAACGGTCATCTGGGGTATCATAGCTACCCTCACAGGCATCACCCAGAACTACGGTGGTCTGATTGCTTGCCGTCTTCTTTTAGGTCAGTAAATGCTTTTTTGTCATTGAAGTTTTTTTTTTTGTACTTACGATATCTAGGTGTTGTCGAGGCCGGTCTTTTTCCAGGTTTGATGACCTATCTCACACTTTTTTACAGCAAGCGCGAGATTGCTCTTCGAACTGGATATCTTTTCAGTAGCGCCGCTCTCGCTGGCGCCTGTGGGGGCCTTCTCGCGTACGCCATTGGGTTTATGGACGGCGTTGGTGGGTTGAAAGGCTGGAGATGGATTATGATAATCGAAGGTATCCCCACCGTGATTCTTGGAGTCGTGACTTGGTTTTTCCTGGCGGACGATCCCGATACGGCCTACTATCTCAATGCGGAGGAAAGGGCTCTCGTTGTTAAGTGCCGAAGCCGTTATATAGGGCATACTGCATCCGCCCAGAAATTCCATTGGGCAGATGTCAAAGAGGGAGCGACAGACTGGAGAATCTACGCTTTCTGTATTGGCCAGTTTGGAGTCGACACTATGCTCTACGGCTACAGCACGTTCCTCCCCACTATAATCAAAGGCATGGGAACATGGTCCGCCCCGGAAGTTCAGGCCCTCACGGTTCCCTGTTATGCGCTGGGTGCCATAGCGTATCTGGTTGTGGCTTGGATTAGCGACCGCACCCAGCGTCGCGGATTATTTGTTTGTATTTTCGCGGCAATTTCGGTGGTTGGTTACGGAGTACTGATCTCGGACTCCTCGTCCGGGGTGCATTATTTTGGGGCACTGCTTGTTGCCCTAGGTTTATATGTAGCAGTCGGGCTACCTCTCGCCTGGCTGCCTACAACGCTCCCTCGTTACGCAAAGCGTACATTCGCTACAGGACTCCAACTGACGTTTGGAAATGTTAGTGGTGTAATGTCCCCTTTTCTCTACACGACTAATGAAGGGCCACGCTACGTTCGAGGCAATGCCGTAACGCTTTCGCTCGTTGGCTTTGCGGGAGTGGTTTATGGTCTCATGTGGTACTATTACCACCAGAAGAATAAGCGTAGAGCTCAAGGTATCGAGGATGATCGCGTGGTAGGCATGACGGAAGAGGAGATTGCGGAATTGGGCGATAAAAACCCTCGCTTTCGCTACGCTGTATAGTGAACTACCTGTGCTGGAAATATGTTGGGGAGGTCATGTATGTAAATAATTTACGTGTTAATATGGAGGTCCTTGGAATAAGATCCTGCGATACTGTGATAGATTATGATGATATCAAATAAGTACAACTTGTATCGTGGAAATTATTTTGCCTTGACCAATCATCCCCGGATTGACGGGCTTTTTAGTATTTACCGGCCCCATTCCCCCCTTATTTAGCCTACTAGGGAGTAAGTCTTGGCAGTTGGAAAGTTATTGGGGATCCTTTCGGGCTGTTACTTTCTTTTTCAAGTAATCTATCCAGTGGAGAGAGACTCGGGAATGACCAGCATTTTCTCCTTTTGGGGGCTAGCCTTTTGTCTTCAAACTGCGCTCATAGGAATTTTCTATCATAACAACACTCTCATTACGCTAAAGGAATATTTTGGCACAAGTTGCGAACAGAAGAGCCCCCCGGTTTCACCGCATTATGCTAGTTGGGACACTTGGTTTCATCCGTCTCGAGATGTCTCTAATCGAGATTCTACGTTGTCAGGAAACGAAGACTGGAATCTTCACCATCACCTAGGTGGTCACGGTCCCTGGATTGAGAATATCAATGGCAATCCCGGAATACGGGGTCTTGAGGCCCCTGATAGTTGCCATGTCGAACAAGTGCATATGGTATAGATTTCTCTCTGCCTTTCTTTTATGCATATATTGCTAATGAGACTTAGATGTCACGACATGCTGAGAGATACCCGACTAGAACCGCTGGGGATCGTAAGTTTTTCCCACGTTCATCCTTTTTTGCTCTCGAATTTAAAGAAATTTGGATTCACAATACTCGCAACGTCTAACGGTTTCCCTGAAGGCCAACTTGCTCTTCTCCACCGCATCAAGGAGGCGGGTGTGAAATTAAACGGCTCCTTATCCTTTCTGAACGACTGGACCTACTTCGCCAACCACACAGACCGACATTTTGATCAGTTGACCACGACAGGGCCTTACTCTGGCACTCTTGAGGCCTTCACGACAGGTGTTCGGCTTCTTACTCGCTACCAGCATCTCTTAACCTCTGACTCTAGTCTACGGCTTTGGGCAAGTGATTCACAGAGGATCATTGAGACAGCCCAATATTTTGCAGCAGGCCTCCTTGGGCTGGACTGGGAAAGCGGCGGGAAAGCTGCACTAGAGATTGTCCCAGAGACATTCGCTCGAGGTGCGGATACTCTAACACCGGGGGACACCTGTCTACGGTACCTTGAGAATGCCGATGAAGGCCATGACAAAGGCGTGAAAATGCTAGCACGCTTCCAACGGGCCTACGCCCCCGCTATTGCGGAGCGACTGATTTCCAATGAAGGAAACTCGGCTCTCGGTACATTTACCGACTCGGAGGTGTTTAGTATGCAACAAATGTGCGGCTTTGAGACGATTGTGCGAGGGTCGAGTCCCTGGTGCGGCATTTTCACCCCTGATGATTGGGAGAATTTTGAATATGCACGCGATCTTTTGCATTACTATCGTGCTGGCCCAGGGAATCCGTACGCTGGGGCTATGGGGTGTCTGTGGCTGAATGCAACAGCTACTCTTCTACATTCCGGTCCGGATGCTGGTACCATGTTCTTCAGCTTGTAAGTCACCTTTACGGGCGATACAGTTCGTTGCTTGGAAACGACCCCCTGTAGAAATTTCTAACATTGTGGACTGATAGTGTTCACGACGGGGATATTGCTCCCTTCCTTACCGCGTTGGATATTTTGGGTGATCCAAAGTACGATCCTTACCTTCCTACAGAGCATAGAGCAGCAGACCGTATATGGCGCACCTCATCCGCAATGCCGATGGGAGGCCGGGTTATCCTCGAACGTATGGCTTGTTCCTCATCCGCTTGGGGTGCCTCTGGTGGAGGCGAAAAGCTTTTCGTTCGGGTTAACATGAATGATAAAATCGTCCCTCTTCCATACTGCAAGTCTGGACCAGGCTTTTCGTGTCCGCTGGAAAAGTTTTTTGAACATGTACAGCGGCGGAGAATGGAAGGGGGGGAGTTTGCTGATGTGTGTGGTTTGGAGGGGGATGTTGGAACGATAACATTCTTAAAACAGTATTAGAGAAACAAAGAATAAAGAGAAACACAACACCTTTTGCTTCGCCTTTTTTTTACGCCGTTATCACTCAATATATGAGGGTGCATAGATGGAAAGTAGGTAGTAGTCATCTAGTCCTGTTCACGTGACTGTATTTGACCGTATCCCAGCGAACACTGTTTATTCCAACAAAAAGTTTTGGTTTCTATCTCTTTTACCTCATCCACACACCTGTGTTCCATCGCAGCTTATCAGCATTCGGAGGCTTTCTAGGAGATCTTCGGGCCTTCTTACGAATATTTTTCTTCTACCTTTCGAATCTCCTTCTTTGTATATCGCGCAAAAGCTTTGCAAACATCTTTATTTTCCCATCATTAGCATGGAATATCACTACGTTCCGCCAGAGGAGCGCGCGAAAGACGACAAAGGCAATCTTCTACCATGGGGCTATGTATACAAAGAGTGAGTCTAGTGCTGAGCTTGTGCCTTTTTGCGTTACTGTCTCCCTACTCTTCGCCCAAAATTTATGGCACCACCTGACCTGGATATGAACTTGAACAGCGAGTCTCGCAACCCCCGAAGGCCACCTGAGGAGACTGGTCCGTTCGGAAAGAGGAGAAATGCACGCTACGAGCAATCCCGATCGCGCACACGGACAGGAACACCGGCCAAGAAGGAAAATCCTAATGTGGCCGAGTTTGGGCGACTATTTTCTCAGCAACAAGAGGATGAAAAAGCCCGCCATAACACCCTACCCAAGTCATCCTCGACATCCAACCTCGAAAATTCCCGATCGCAAATAGAGAAGATTGCAACCGAGTGCATCTTCTACGGCTACAGAAACAAGGACGCGGAGTGGAAGGTGATTGATAAGTACGAGCGGATTTCGCGGGGTGTGATATGTGAGGACTACCCACGAAGTGATCCGGACTCTGCAGCCGGCTACTCTCAGCTCCTAAGCGGTGGCGATATTGTTATTCGTGGGAACCTATCTGCAGACGCGAACCGCAAGTCGAAACGGTACGCTGGGGGCCTCCACTGGATCAAGGTCACGTTTGACTCGACGAATGCCGCGGATTGCGCTTGTTATTATTCCCCTCAGGAGATTGATGGACATCTAGTTTATTGTGAATTGTATCATGGCCAAGGACCGGTAGAGGATATTCCGATTCCCAAGGGCTCGACAACGGCAAATCGATTCCAGTCGAAAAGCTCGCGCACGCTGACCACATCTCACTCGACCTCATTCCTCCAAACCAAGGAGAAGGAACGCGCCACCCTACCGCGGTCTTTTGGTATGAATAATCTCTCTAGTGTCGCAGACACTGAGGACAATGAGCTGGAGTCGACCACGACCGTGAGCTCCGCTACGGCAACCGGTGTAGAACAAACGACCACACTTCAGCAGCGACATGTTGCCAAAGAACCGAACCCGGAATCCGAATTTATGACTCATGCTCCAACCGTTCGGCGAACAAAGGTACGACCGATCTCCGAAGCCTTGCCACCTCAGCCAACGGTAACGGAACGCGTCCTACGCTCAATCCCCATCCTAAGTTGGTTCACGGGGGATATTGTAGGAGACGGGCCGCAGCTAGGCGAGGATGGTGCCTTTGATTATGATAAATCGAATTCCTACTGGCGGTTTTGGTACATGGTCGATAGGATCCTAGGAACGGACATTTGTGGACTAAGGGAGGAATCATGACATACAACCGAGATATAAAAGTTGTTGGCGTCTACAATTACGCCAAGCGGGAGCCCTTACTCTAGCCGAAGAAGGAAAGAGAAATCCCCTTCCAAGTTGTTTGTGACTTTATACCCTGATACATGCATGTATGATAATAGTTATGTTTTGTCATTCTCATGCTTCCGATGCCTTCCCCTCCTTTCTCCACATTCCTTTTTTCAGCTTTATTTACCTTCCACCAAGCATTTACGGCAGTTTTAGTGATCGAGGGGATGGCGCTAGGGATATCTTCTAATCAACAGCATCATGGGAGTGCACGGGCTATAGAAAATTGAACCACGACCTAAGTTGGAACTTACAGGAGCCACATAATGTAGAGACCAGGTGTTGGGGAAGGATAAAATATATGGTCTCATATACTCCAACTATATCGGGAGATTTGGCCCCACAATTATATCCGATATTCAAACGAAATCGCACCCATATGCAGCTCGCCCCAGGAGAAAGGAGAGAAACACGACCTATAAAATATATAATCCATCCATTTTCTGCCGTACCGTAAGCGCCCTTCGAAACAGTTTCCTCGCTCCAGGAGGGGGGGGAAAGCGCTGACAACATAAATCCGTCATGCGAGTTTCTTGATTTTTCTTCTTTTTGTTATCCAAACAAAAATGTAGGTAAGGGGAAGGATTAGAGATCAGGATAGGAAAAAAAAGTACCGTCGCGGTAAAAAAACGAGTAGGAGATAAGAGAGAGAGTTTTGGTTTCCCTAGTCCATTGAAAAATAATTCTTTTTTTCTGAAGGGCAGGAATTCTTTGACGTTGACGTTAATTGTTTTTGCTTGATACCAAATTAAACCATCATTGCATTTATTCAACATTGCTCTCGAAGTTCTCGCCCTCGACCAAATCAGGGATATCGTCCTCATCATCGTCCTTCTTGCCGTCAGCACCGGCCTGGTTCTTCTGCATGTTCTGGTAGCTTTCCGCAAGCTTGCGCAGGGACGCAAGGCTGTCGGGACCGAGCTGGTTTAGGATACCGGGGACGAGCTCGGTGAGCTCCTTCTCCTCACCATTACCGTAGAGGGCGAAAGTGTTGGAGGGAACGGAAGCGTGAACTTAATAAGGCAAAAAATTTTGCTCAGCATTTTCTCTCATCTCAAAGGGTTTCCAAGAAAATTTGGCGGTCTCGTAGTCTTGAAATTGATTGAAAAAGGGTTAAAGACTCACCCTTGGGAGCAGCGAAGTGGATGACGTTTCCGTCCTCCTTGAACATGTTGACTTCCTCGATGGCCTGGATGGGCTGCACGTTCATCTTCTTCAGGGTGGCTTGCAGTTTCTTGTCGTCAGCTCCGGAGGTCTTGTGGACCTTCTTGACCTTGCGGCGGGGAGTACCCTTTCCTCTGATCGTAGAATTAGCATATGATTTTTATAGTGGTGAACTATTAATGTGGCGAGGACGGAATCCAATGTAGCTTCGAAAAGGTAGGTTTCGACGGAGATTTACATACCCTAGAGAGAAAAAAAAAAGAGGTTAGAAGGTATCAAAACCAATTCCTGTGCAATTTCAATATTCCAAATCGAGGGGCCCAAAAAATCCGTAAAACAAAAATAAATTCAATTCGTCCCAAAATTCATTAGGCGTTTGAATCATCGATTTCCGCAGTTCATTTTCAACACACAACCCGCACTGTCACCAATCGCGATAGAACGGCAAAAAAGAGAGAAAAAGAAATTTATTGCAGCACATACCAATCCGCACGCTCGCCTGCATCCTAGCCAACTTTGCTTGATCCATTGTGAAGAAGGTTTGTTCGGTCTAATTCGTAGAGCCTAGAGTGGAAAAGGAAGACCAAGGCGTCAGTAAGAGGGCAACTGGTGGAATTGTGTGGTGTGGAAAAGAAAGGTGCCAAGACTCGGATTTCACACGACGTCAGACGGGAAAGAAACAGGCAACCGGGGACGATGAGCAACAGTCTAAAATAATACCGGAGAAAAAAAATTGGCAGATCGATAGATGGGAGGAAGGACCGGGTATGTGAAGGGAAACAAGAGGGCAGAGGGGTTGGGTTCATTACCTGGCTGATGGAGATGGGTGGTGAGGAGGAGACGATGGATGCTGCGCAAAGGTTTGTGTGGGGAGGAAGAGCACAGAAGGGAAGAATGGCGAAAGCGGGCCGACGGACTCGTCCAAAAGGTTGACTCGCTAACCCGGTGATTGCATTTTGCGGAGGGCTTCATTCTAAAGCTACATGCTACGGCCTACTAAAGTTCTTTAAGTTATATTTTTATGAGGATTGCTCTTTGGGATGGCTGCGAATTGTGGCCGGTTTGATTCTGATTTGGTTGTGGGCTCGTTTCGGCGATGAAGCAATTTTGACTGGACTGGGAGGCTCCTCGGCTAAACCCTAATGATCAGCCGCTGTTGCAACGATGCGCGACAAGGTTCAATGTATCAGATCAAAGGCAGTAGTGGTAGGGATGGTAATGTCCAACTGAAAAGTGGGATGAGAATACCAGGGAAGAAGATAATTTGTTAAAAAGCATTTAGATTTTACATGTTGATAAACCGGGGATTTTTCTCTTTGAAGGTCCATTTCGCCTTCTAGAACCTACCTCACATTCGAATCGGCTAGAACCCCCCAAATCTTGAGGTCTCGACTCCTGAAAAACACAACATAATGAAATCTCAAACGTTATTGAAAAACTCCTATATAAATTCGACGGAAAAAGTGCTTGCCGCTGGTAAATTAAACCGTCGAACGACATAAAGGTTCCATTTACAAGATCGAAGGGAAAAATGTGGATAAATAAGAGCTGACCGTAGCAGGAAGAGTTGGAGCATATGAATATCGAGAAGGAGGAAAGAGGAGGAGGAGAAGAAGAAGAAGCAATCATATTGGCAAGCACGTACGGAGTGCTATGCTCAACACGAGATCCCGTGCCCCCCTCAAGGCCCCCACTCCTTATATTTAATGGATTTGATCGAATCGAGATCATCATTCTTGTGGAGTGATAACTGTCATCTTCAGAAACTAAATTAAGAGCACTGCCTTCATCCACAATAATATAAACTCGACGAGCTAGATACCACTGATATCATCTTACTCACGATGCGGTTCCTTTGTCTGCATGGCGCAGGGACAAGCGCAGAAGTATGTCACCATCAGAAGTACCAAATGCTCCAGGCCCCGATAACCCACCGACCTATCCTTGGACAGTAACTAATAACTTAACTCAATGGACAGGTCTTTGAAATTCAATCCGGTAGGGTGGTTCTACGCTCAATTCCCTCTCCGACAAGAGCATTAACAAAAGCGAGCAGGGGGCCTGGTCCAACCCTTCGAAAGCAAAGGACATAAATTCAAATTCATCAACGGTCGCCTAAATACAGAATGTGAACCTGGTATGGTAAAACCCTCTTTCCCTCTCTAGATCCTGCCTCTCTCTTTTAGTACTACTGTTACGAGCTCTCATTCATATTGTTCAACACCATCCAGAACTACAGGGAATCTGCAACCCTCCGTTCTACAGTCATTATCCGCGGGACATCTTCCCCGGGGATGACCTCGTACGGGCGATAGATTATACGATGCGCATAATCGAGCGTGAAGGGCCATTTGATGCCGTCATGGGGTTTTCGCAAGGTGGAGCCCTGGCATTTTCACTACTACAGCACCATGCGCGCTTGCACCCAGCGGGGCCACCTTTGTTTAAGGCTGCAGTGTTTATCTGCGCCGGGGCGCCGTATGATCTCTCCGGGAAGGAGTACGCTGTTGCTCAGCCTGGGGAGTATTTGGTGTCCATTCCTACGACTCATATTGTGGGTAACCAGGATCCGGTGTACCCCAGGAGTATGCAGTTATATGGGTTGTGTGACCCGTCAAATACGCAGTTCTATGACCATGGGTCAAAGCATATGATTCCGTTTGATGTTAATAGCAATGATGCGATGGTCACTGCTATTGAGGCAACCATCGCCAAGGCACGATAGAGAAAATAATTGGGACTGGATGTTATTACTAAACATTTCCCTGTCAGGAATGATTATGGGATTATCCTTTTTCATGGCGTTCCCCTCTTGGATGCAGATCTATCTATTTACCAAATTCGCTGATGCTTTCGGTGGTGAGAGATATATGTATGTTCATTGCTTCTTTGAGGTATCTCCGTCATTTACTCGGCCCCATCTTGACACTAGAACCGCTACCAACAGTACCACCATGCCGAAAACAAAACTATAAGAGATCTGGGTTTTTGTATATCCCAGAGTCCGTCCAAAGCTGTGGCCATCAGGTCATAAACCAGCTGTAGGACCATCACCCTCGGGAGGGAGAGTCGTGTTCAGGAATTTTTCCAAGTCTTCGATCTCCGTTGGATCGGCAGAGTGGCCGAGGCCGCTAAATCATAAATCAGCAAAACACGTAAAGTTAAGATTCCAGCATAGTTCCTAGGGCCAAAAAATGTAGGCTTACGGATAAGACTTAAATGTGACATCCTCCTGGCCCAGCTCCTTCACGAACTCGGCCGACATCTTGCCGAAATGGTGTGGGACAACCTCATCCACCAACCCATGGGCAAGGAAGAAAGGGGTCTTCTTGTTCGGCCAGCCTTCGGGGATATAGTTCTTGATGCGATCGCTAAGAAGCATATAACAAGAAAGTCCGAATACACCTCCTAGTTTCTCCTTGCTTGTGATACCTGAGAAGACAGACATGGCCCCCCCCTGGGAAAAGCCGCCGAGGACAATCCGCGAGGGTTTAATGCCTTTCTCGATTTGCTCCTTGATCAGGCCGTCGAAATATTCTCGCGATCGACGAATACCGGGCTCGTCCTGGCTGCTGACAGATTCCTCGAAACTCATCTGTCACGACAAAAGTGTTAGAGTTCTCCCTTTTTTCACTTTCAAAACTAGTCTTAACGGGAATATGCTTACATCGCGGCCAAGCTTGGTAATATCATACCAGCCAGGCATTGTCATTCCAAAGTTCTATCAATTCCAAAAGAAAAGGCCCCATCATTATCCGGTTAGCCCCGGATATTCTTCGTTGTGATCTGAAAATCAAGTCCCGGAGATATCCAACATACCACTGTAATTGGGATATTAGGGGCATTGGGGAATATGAATTCCACTTCATCGAACATTTCCCGCCGACGCCAGTTCTGAGCCAGAGAAACCCTGTTTTCCAACAGATATTTAGCACCTCAACTATCCTCATCTTGTAAGTTGCGTTTTCACAAGATGAGTACTTGAATGAAAGGGATTGAGCCAAAAACGCACCATCCTGCACCACTATGCCAAAACAGTCAGTCAGGGAGGACCCATCTCCAGATAACCAGGAACCAACCTGTCACCAAGCCCGTGGGCCATGATCACCGTAGCGGTGTGCTTTTTCAGCGCAGGAACGATATAAGGACCGCGAGGCATTTTGACCTTTTTGTGCTGCCTATAAGCAAGTGTATCCCGGGGAGAGTCAGGAAGATCCAGGTAATTTGGGGAAAACTGCTGATCTCCGCTGTGCTCTTTCTTGTTTCAACCCCTCGATTCTGCCGCGGAGGCCGAGGCTCGTGCTCACCGCCTGATGACGCCTGCTGTATCTTTGCCACCAACCTCTTAAATTATCATTATCATCATTATCATCGTCATTATTATTATTATTATAAACTATACGTGCGGTATGAAACTCTCTGCCCTAGATACACCAACTGTAGAAATTTAAGTGCAGAGCTGGCTGAGCTCTGCACTTAACGTTTCAATCACTGCCAACATCGTCTTCTCCTCCACTACATCGGTCTGCCATGAAATTCCCAACACCAGGCATCCATCCGCGCCTGTGATGACAGATACCTCAAAAGCAGGCCCCGCAACACTAGCACTCTGTGAGAAGACCATCCTCCCCATCTGCGGCAATGATGGGTCCTGAGTGTTGTCTGTTTTCACGACTCCAAGACTAGACACTTCATATGACACTCTCCTTGCCTTCCCGATTTTGGCCAGAAGTAGGTCATCCCGGTAGTTCCCTACGTACTTGAAGAGACCCACAGTGGTGTTTTTACCCTTTAGCGTGAGCTCTTTCTCGATTGTTTTCCTGGACCGCTTTGCTTCGCCCCACGGGAAAGAGTCCTTCGCCAGGTTCTTGCGTGTGTAATTTTCGGCAAATTCTTGCACCCAAACACCCATTACATCGTCAGTGATAGTATCGGGAAGCCATTTCCGGGAGGACATGGCTCCACTACACACCAGGTGCGTATATTGATCAGGCACATGCTTGAAAATAGCGCAGGCGATCGCCGTCTGTATGGCACAGGTTACTGTGGTGCCGTTTTCGCGACAGCACTTGACCAGGGTGGAGGTTTGGTGAGCTGAAAGGACAAGGTGCCGTAGTTGTGTTTTCATAGGAGTACGAATGGAGCCGCCAGCCCAAAGTTTTGGGTCCTTACGGGACCACACTTTCTCCTTGAACAAGAGAGGAATGAGATAGCCAAGAGATATCGGGAGGGAATGGATAGCTTCCAGGTTGGGTAAAAGTGGCGTTTGCGGCGACTTGACGGTTTGTTTAGCTTGCTCAGGCTCCAGGGACGCTGCTGCGCGTATGGCCTCGAGAAACGTTCGATGGAAAGCCTTCCCAGACCCACCATCGCCGATTGCATGGTGGTAAACGAAGACGGCAGTGAACTGATGGTTATCTGCATTATTGGTAAGGATGCAAAGTCGCCAATATGGCAATGGGGCCGAAAAAGCGGTGTTGTGCTGTGCATGTAGCAGCGTTTCTAACTCGCTATCCGGTTCATCTGGATGAGGTAGTCCCTGCGAGCGCTGCTCAAAGGATATCGCCTTGTCCAGATCGATTTCTGGCAGGCGGGCGAAATAAGGCTCTTCGGTTTCTTCGTCTACAGGGATAGCTGATAGGATCGGATGTTGGTTGATGAGTGTCTCAACGGCTTTGTAAACGTAATCTTTGAGTGGAAAAGCAAATGACTCAGGAAGCGTGTAGGTCCCCGACATAGCAACATTGAGATAAAAGCCCAGCGGGTGCCGGGATGTGGAGTATTTCTCCAAATTGCCTTGTAAAAACTAAAGGTTAAAAATGCCCAGGTAGGAAAACAAACAATGAACAGAATCACTTCTCACTCACCGACTGAGCGCAGCTTCTCGAGTTTATCCATTGCTATAGTCTGTTGTTCAATTGATGCTGGGTGTGACAAAAGTAACCTTGATTTTGGAAGGCAGCCATTTAAATCTTTTTGTTCAAGTTCAAAGCCGCAAGAACAATACGAACACTACCGATTGTTCGCATGCCGGATTTACTAAGGTCCGGCACGGGTAGCTAATTGGTCGAATGGTCAAAAATCCGTATCTTTGTCTTGCTGTCATCTCAGGGATTAAATTTAATAAGATATTTCTTTTTTGGCTACTTTTAAAGTAGCAACTCTAGTTCCCAGTTAAGACTAGTAGTATACATCGCATATCAGTCCATTATTGTAGCGTACTCGGATAAAAAGAGAAAGGGGGGAATTAGTGACGATTTCTCGTTTTGATTGTTTTTTCAGCAATATGGCCGGCTGATAAGTCTGAATAAATATCGGTATGTACAGGTCAAAGGCGTCGTGGATATCATTGGTCTCCGAATGAGATTTTGCTTCCCTACCCCCAAACTAAATAAGTACCAATCCTTGTTCTCCTTTCCTTTTTCTTTTCTTCTTAGGGAAACTTTTCATAGAAGTGCAAGACCGCCCACCACGGCTGCACCAAACATGCCCCAGACGGCGGTCTGCAATGTGGCTGCAGCATCCGTCGCTGGAGAATCGCTCCCGTGGTGATCAGATGAACCATCCTGCGCCTGGCCGTCAGGTGTAGATTCATTGGCATTTCGCTCCGCAGCGGCTCCCGTGAATTCCATAGCGGTGACCCCAGTATTATTGGAGCAGACTGACTGTGCAGCTTGCTGGACTTCGCCGGTAGTGAGTTGGAGATCGGCACACTAGGATATGAAAAGGTGTCAGTTCACAGGGAGTTTCAATGGTGGCTTGTTGAGTTATGCATGCATGGGGTATATTAATGGAAGATCCGGTGTCCATACCGCGTAGTAGCCTCCAGAAGGATGAGCATTGCTCTGCACTTGCAGCGTCATATTCATGCCATCGGTCAAGCTCGTACCCAATACAGACTTGTCTAGGGTAACATCGGGAATGCAAAAGGCTCCCATGCCTTCCGCTCGGAAGGTATGTTTAAGAGTGATGTTAAAGTTGGTTTTTGGATCGGATCCTAGGGCGAGGAGGAACTCGACAGCGCTCTCGTCATGACCGAGGTCCAATGCAACAGGGAAGCTTGGAGAGGAAAGTGATATCTGAGTGCGTTCAGTCGATAGTGCTCCCCCACCACAAGGAAAAACACCCATATCATCATGGTTTGCTTCACGGCTCGGAGGGTAGTCCAGTGTGAAGTGGGCAGCTGCCAAGGGGGCGAGGGATAGTAGAAAAAACTTCATGATGCAACGGTGAGAACGGAAATGCGGACTGGAGAATATCAGATCAAAAAGGACAGTTTGGCAGGAGGTCCGGCTTTGTGAGCTATATATGTCTATATATTATGTGAATATGTAATAAATACCAGGATTTGTGAACCAACTAATGGTCAGCAGGAGGCCTCAACTATCAAAACACTTTCCCGGACTGGTCCTGGTTATCTACAAAAACCAATAAACCCGATTACATTCAAAAGCAATGGTACGCCCAAAAGTGGCCCTGGCCTAGCCTGAAGTCCCATTTATTATTCATAGTTTTATCTTATTGCCCTGGCCTCAGTTTTGTGTTATTATGAGATCTTTGGTCAACAGGACCCTTGGTTGGTTGGGAATGCACAAAGGAGACCCTTCAAAGTCGAGAAAGCCCAGTAAGTCCGAGAATTAGACTTCGATCTAGGAAGCTAGGACCAATAAGGTAAGATAATATGCTCATATGTGCTCAAAAGGCACGGGCTGCAGGATCCGTCAGCGCCAAAACCCTGTACCAAAGAAGCCACATGTGGGGGTTTGAAGGGAAAGAAGGCGTCCTTGTGCGGTGATGCGAATTATGCTTGTTGCCAAGATTCTCTTGAATTCCTCCAGGTGTATTTCGATTGAGACAGAAAGACTACTCCTCAGGCAACGAATTTGGAAAAAATCCTGGAAATCTCAGTGTCGAGGCGGAGGGACCTTTCGTAATAATGAATTTACTTACGTACGTTATCCGACCACCTTTCCTAGGGATCGTCTTGTACTAAAAGCTCACAGGGCATCTAGAAAAGCAGAAGAATATCATCAAGATTCTTGGTCCCAACGCTAGTAATTGCCAGTGTTTCGCTATCTAGATATCGCTCATGTCAAGCATCAATGCACCATCCATTTCCTGCAACAAGAATAAAAAGAACAAGATAAATGCAGAATCCGATCTTTAATGTCCATGTAACTCATTCCATTGGATGAATCGCCCAAGTGCAAGCTCTCCAAGGAAAGCACCTGCCATTACGGAACAGAAATATCCCACATTCAGAGTCATTACGGCCAGCATACTAGAAGAGCGAAATGTTAGCAGAATGCCCTACATACCCACTCAAAAAACAATCCAGACATACAGTAGATATGATACGCCAGTGATGGAGAGGTAAATTAAGGCACGGGGGAGATCAACGCTAAACCGCCACGGAAGGGGTTGGTGTGTTGCTCGATAGGCAACTTTGACTGACTCCTCCACACCTTGGGCAGTCACTAGAGTGGCGGTCTTTGCACTCGGGTCTTCGTCAATCCGTCCGGCCTCTGAGGATTTCCCAGCAACGACAATATAGCGGCGCTTCAGGTGTGAATTGAGCCAGCGCCGCTCCATGAACGCCTTGAACGCGACCAGGCATCGGCCAATGATAGCTAAAACAATCAGAAAGATACATGTGCCAGCGTAAGAGCCACTTGATGACGGCGTCCACTGCGAAGAGAAGAGAGGAGTGTTGTGGGCATTTGTAAAAACCATGGCCATGCTCATAGTTGAAGCTGAGGATGAAGACATGTCGGAGTGACCCATGCTACCGTGATCCATGCCGTCGTGGTCCATACTGCCATGCCCCATGTGTGAGTGATCTATTCCATCCATAGTGATGTGAATTATCGAGGGCAATAAGTATTCGAGAGATGGGAAGAGCGAACTAAGTTAGAGTCGCGAGATTACTTCCCTCGTAGATTGAGGTTAGGTTGGCTTCAGCCAATGGTGGAAGTTATATGGGATAGCATCAAGAGAATAATGAAGGTCAAGTGGAAAGAGGCCCCACAGACCCAAGCCGGACATGGTAGCCCATGCATGCACCAAGCTCGTCGGCAAAAATTAATTCAGGATTCATGATGATCCCACTACAATCTTGGAAGGTGCCAGAGATGGCCAGGCCTGGTGGTGAATTACCGTTGTCAGGAACGCCTGAGCAGGTTTCCTGCGACTCTGATTGGTGGGACGGAGCGAGTTTGAGCATATTTTGGAGTGGGCAGCCAATCAGCTGTACAGACAACAAAGTTCAATCTGAAAGCATCATGATGGAGGTGAGCAAATTAAAGGTACGCATTTCCACCCACAGCAGAAGAAAATAAAGAAAATAATTGCCATCTCATCTCATTTACCTTAGTTGGCGGTATTATTTTCCTTTCAAATAATGTAATAATTCTTTCTCCGTGAGCGCAAGATTGAAACTTAATATGAGCACTGAACCTACTACTCCCTCATCCTTCCGCCGTCCTCTTCCGCCCCTCTTTATGCAGGGCAGGTAGCCGGCTATTCCACTCTCGATAAAAATGGCTCGAATTCTCTAATACCAATTGAGGCTTATCTCGGAATACGGAGACAATCACAAAGACTCGGCATTCTCTAGACCAAGGAAGCCGAGAGATGATTTGCGACCTTAAAACTCCGCTTCCTTTATCCCGAACCAGATATTAAGCAACAGTTTGCAATAAAACAGTCCATCATCATGTCAATGAGCGACATGGGCGATATGTCCATGGGTGATATGGACATGGGCGACGGAGTCCCTAGCCTATTTGACTTCCAGAAAATGTATTGGGCCGTTGTCGGTAGCGCCATCGGGGCCGCAACTGCTTCCAATCTCCTAAATAGATTTCTAGCCTTCCAAAGGTGAGTTGACCGCCAGTTCTCGGAGGAATTTGTGCAGCAAATGAACAGACTTGCAGACTGAGGGACTCGACCCTCACTCCGTCCAAACCAAAATCCCTCTTCTTCAGGGCCTACGCCACCTTGACAGCGCTGGTCCGTGAAGCCAGCAACACAAGTCTGCCACCACTGTCGATATACGGCCGAACCCTTCGTTTTGCTCCCCTGGGTCCGCTGGTCATCGTGTTGGCGAATCTAGTTGTAGTTATCGTCTTCTGTTTCTACAAGTTAGACACAAGAGATCAGTGGAAATGGGAAGATATTGGCTATCGCACTGGTTTCGTCACGATTGCTCAGTTACCGCTGATCTACCTGCTGAGCGGACGGCAGAATATAATCGGTTTTTTAGCTGGAATAAGCTATCAGCGTCTCAACTGGTTCCATCGATGGATTGCGCGAACCGTCTGGTTATCAGCTACTTTCCACATGGGGTTCTGGTTTCGGAGTTGGGGCAGATATAATTATATAATGCATCAGCTGCAGACTGATGACATGGCAAAAACTGGGTTTGCCTCATGGTGCATCTTAACATGTATCGTTATTTCATCATTTGCCCCGGTTCGGAGGCTATGTTATGAGTTCTTTGTCCTACAGCATTTAGTAATGTTCGCTGGATTCACAGCTGCTATCTGGCTGCACGCTGACCCCGAGGTCAAAGTTTGGGTATGGATTCCTATTGGGCTGCTCATTTTCGACCGTGTGGCAAGATACGCATGGGCGGCATACATCAATCTATCGATATTTCACCGGTCACCCAAACTTGAGCATCCGGTTTGGGGAAATCAAGCTTCTTTCACACCTTTGCCAGGCGATGTCACCCGAATCACCATCGAGAATCCCAGGACCCGGTGGACGGCTGGGCAATATGCGTTCCTTACATGCCATTCTATCTTACCATTGCAAAGTCATCCGTTCACAATCGCCTCAATTCCGGATGACAACAAACTGGAGTTCCTCGTACGCGCTGAGAAAGGGGGTACTAGACGGTTCTTCCGATATGCATCAAAACATCACGATGTTCTTGGATCCACAGATTCTACCAACTCCACCAACCCAAAACGCACAGTATTCCTTGATGGCCCGTACGGGAGACTCCGGTCTCTCAGGCAATTTGACAGTGTGATTCTGCTAGCGGGGGGGATGGGGGCAACCTTCACAATGCCTTGCCTACGAGATATTATCGCCCAGTGGAAGGCTGAAAGTTTGCACAGATCCCACAAGGTCACCCGCTTAGCGGCAACGAAACGCATTTGCTTCATTTGGGTAATCAAATCGCGTGCGCAGCTGAGCTGGTTCGAGGCTCAGCTACAGGGAGTGCTCACGGATGTGGGCGAATGCCAACGTTCAAATTCCGACATGCTTAGAGAGGTAGAAATCAGCATTTACATCACTTGTGATGAAAAACTAGAGCCGCTAGCAAAGAGCATGGCTCATTTACCATCTCAGCTAGGCACATCCGCCGCGTCCATCCAATCAGGTAGAGATGAAGAGAAGACAGCCGAGAAAGCTATTGAAGCAGATTCCCTTTCCATCCATGCCATTACACCCTCCTCCGGCAACCAATCCAGTTGTGTGCCCGGAGGGGGGTGTTGCTGTACTGCAGCCGTTGGGGAGGAAGACCCCAGCGGTTCTCGCCAATGTGTTGGCTCTGGCCAAGCACCAACCAATAGCGAAACTTCAGTTGAGAAACCTACTCAACCACACGTTCCACGACTAAGACTTATGTCCGGCCGTCCAAAACCTCGCACGATAATTCGCAAGGTCCTCGAAAAAGCCGAAGGCGAGAGCGCCGTCGTGGTCTGTGGACCTTCAGGACTATCGGATGATGTGCGGCGGAGTGTGGTTTATTTGAGTGACGAACGGGCAGTGCATAAGGGGACTGGCGCACAGGGAATATACCTACATGTTGAAAACTTTGGCTGGTAAGCCGAAAAGTATGAAATATGAATGTATATATGAAGGAAATTTTTCAAATCAATGTCTTTTACTAGATAAATATTTCAGCCTCGTAGTTGTTGGCTTGAACAGAAGGGCAAAAATTAGTTGGTAAGTTAGCTGTATTTCACAAGCGACCCGCCAGCTCTGTATTTCAGAGTAGTAAATAGCAAGTTTTAATAGGTTGATATCTCAACAACCAGATCAGTAAAACCTTTATTATTGTATATATAGCTTTTTTATATATTTAATATATATATATATATCTCATTTTTACACTCTAATTCCTACTAATTATTAAAATAATACTATAGATTATTGTAATTAATATATTTTTCTGATACCACCTTAAAATAAAATATTTAAAATTATAAAAAAAATACTCTGTATAAATTTATATGGTTTTTATCTTATATAAAATTTTTAAGACTATCTAAGTATTATTCGTTGAGATATAGTGTTTTAAAAAGAGCTACTTTTAAACAGTAAATGGCTAATGGCCAGTTAGTAGCAGTTATAGTTAACGTATTTCACCACCAAGTCGTCCATGGCCGTATTCCATATAAAATAGCACATTTTATACCTCTATTATCCCAACATTCTATTACTAAGGGGCCTTCAAGAAGATGATATAAATTCAAAGATAAGTATTTATATAATATATACTACTATGAGCAGAAAAAAAGGTTTTTTTTCTCCTGTATTATATATTACGCCTGTATTTTTAGTAATTTAAACCTTTTTAACATTATAACCTATTCAAAAATTTTAAAATTTTTTTTTCTTGGATTAAAGGCTCTTCTTGTTATTAATATATTAATATAAGGCATAAAATAACCTCTAATAGCTCTTGATTTTGAGATAATAGAGGTATAAAATGTGCAATTTTATATGAAATACAGCCATGGACGGCTCGGTGGGTTGGACGACTCGGTGGTGAAATACGTTAGTTAGTTAAAAACAGACCATGACGTAATCACAAGCATCCCTTGACTCACTTGAGTAACTCGAGTAACCAACCAAACCAAAGCTTGTCATTCTCCAACGACCTCGCAACCCTTAACCTTATCATCTTTCCGCTCCAAGCCACAAAAGTCCCCCGGTCAATAAATCCTATCCTCAATCAAATCATCACAGGCCAGCTCAAAACCAACAAGATGGTCTTCCGCTTCGTAGGTATCCCCAAGCTTATAATGCACACCAAACCCCCATCCACCGCCGTCTTGAACCAACCCAAAACTAACCCACCCTTAGGCTAAAACCCTCGACCCTATCACACTCTTCCACAACCCCTCCCTGCCCTCCTCGACACGCGTCCTCAACAGCCTCAAAGCCGCCTCCGCTTCCGCCGCCGCAGCAGATACCCCCATTGGCCGTGGCGAGTTCCAGCTGGAGATCACGAACAACGCGCCCACAACGGACCAGCTGAGGAACATCCTGGACTATGTGCGGGCGGATCCGGCGGGGGCGGGAAATAATAAGGTGACGTATGACGTCTCAGAGGTGGTGAAGGGGGCGAAGGATGCAGAGGATGCGTTGAAGAGATTTAAGGAGGATGAGGGGAGGTTTGTGCGGCCGATTGTAGGTTTTCTTCTTTACCTTTGGGGTTTATTTTGATGGGAGAATTTGGAAGAGTGTGTGTGTGACTAACAGGTTTTTGTACAGACAGTTGATTGGACAAACGGACAGGCTGTGGTGGGGGATAATGAATCGGAGATTTTGAAGATGGTGCAGCAGCTCAACGAGAATTAAATCGCAAAGTGGAGAAGCAATGGCACCAAATTATAGACGAGAGGTATAGATAAAACCGTGTATTATTTAGGTCTACGATACCATCTATGTATCATACAATCAATCACTCAACTCCATCCTGCTCATGATCCGTAAAGTAAAAAACCGATTCTGCATTAAACTCATACGCGCTCAATCATTGTCAAATCGAGATCCAGCTCGTCTAGGAGAAACGAAATTGAAACGTGAAAGTTCAAGAAAGACAAAACAACGTTCAATCGCTAAAACATCGTTCCAAAGGTCCCATCAGTGGGGATTCGCTTTCGGGTCGAATTACGTCCGGAGCTATCCATCGCTGGTTTTCGATGTCTGCAATTCGAGTTACGGGTTAGTCTCGCATATATAAAAATCAGTGGAGAAGAAGATAATACCGGAAAGTAAATCCAACAAACAGCCCTTTGCTCATTTTATCATCTCGTTCCGCCATTTCTTCCAGTGCTCGTTGTTTGTCATGAACCTCCTTGTACTTCGCCATATCCGATTCGCTAGTAAAGTCGTCAAAATACCCAGCATCCGTCTCTGAATCTAGGTCAGGCACAAAAGGCGCACGTTGTTCGCGGAGGCGCTTGAAGTCGACCTCGCCGAAATAGTCATGTTCGTGAATTTCTTGAATATTCTTGAACCGCTTTTCTTTCCCGGCTACCAGTTTAGTTATCAAATCCCACGTTCGCCGGGACAGAAAGTAGTTCGGGTCTTCATAGACTGGCTTGCGCAGCACCTTCTCCCAGCACTTGAGATTCTGCCATGTTTCGTCAACCGTCGCTCCAGCAAAAGGCGGATACCCAGCCAAAGCCTCAAATAGCATGCATCCCAAACTCCAGTAATCAACTGTAAAGTCGTATTCCTCGCCCTTCAGCACCTCTGGGGCCATATAATCGGGTGACCCGACGATGGACTTGGCGTAGTTCACCTGGCGTTCGCGAAGGCTTCGGTAACCCTGACGCCGCTCCGCCACTGTGCGTTGCTCCATCGGGCGGCCAAAAGGTACGGGAGTGTTGCCCACCTCCTCTAGTTTAACCCGCATCGATTCGATTTTACCAGGATTCAACATGCCTGCTGCCAAACCAAAATCGGTCAATTTCACATGACCAGTGGAGTCGATGAGGAAGTTCTCGGGCTTAAGGTCACGGTGGATGTAGCCCAGGGCATGCAAAGCGTCAATGCAACAAAACATTTCACCAATGTAGAATCGAGCGTGGCGATTGTGCAAAACTCCGGTATTGTTTAGCAGCGTGCGGAAGTCTCCTCCAGGGACATACTCCATCGCAAGGTAGATTTGACTTTCATCCTGAAATGCATAGAGGAGTTTCACCAGCCAGTCACTCTTAGCAGCGGTTAAAATATCGCGTTCTGTCAGGATGTGTCGAATCTCATCTAATTTGAAGAGAAGCTTCTTGCTCATGATCTTCAAGGCGCAAACTTCTCGGGTGTCCTTCTTTTGCGCCAAATATACTTGTCCGTACCCACCCTGACCAACTTGGGTCAGAATCTGGAAATCATGCTGGCGAAGTCTGGTACGACGCTTGCGGAGGTGGGCCCGTTCCCGACCCAGATATTTCAGTAACGCCGGTTCATACTCTTCCATTGAGGTCTCCGGGGGTTCTGGAAACGCGGCACGAAATTGCGAATAACGGTTCTGGCGATTATGGACGTAGCTGAGCAAATCAAAATAATGGTCGAGAAAATCTAGGGTTGTCAGCAAATATTACGACGAAAAGATTATAAACATTTGCGCATGACACCTACAGAGTTGGGTTACATTGACCAGTCGCTTAACGCGAGGGTTCTGCAGCTTTTCCAATTCCTCCGGTGTCAATCCCCGCATGGGCACTTGACGTCTTCCAACACTCTCCCCGTCCCGAGTCTGGTATTGTTCATGACGAGATATAGCAGCAGCGGCAGGATTCGGGCCTAGATCTTTACCCAGACGAGTTGAGTTTGGCGGAGTGTTCTCTTTATTGGCTTTGCGGGAGGGGCTCGTAGTGCGCACCACACTTTCATTGAACCCCTCACCAGCTTTCGGTTGAGCAAACATGGGATGATTGTAATGGTTGTGAGTGTTCTTGGTAGGTGAGGTGGGCTGCAATTTCATCGCTTTATCGAAGACTTTGGGGAGGTCGAAGGCGCCTGGGGGCATCCGATTTTTGCTAGGGCTCCCCTGCGGGGTCTGGAGGGGACTGGTGAAGCCATCGGTTCCTGGAGTGGAGGGGCGATCCAGACCTTCGTTGCCAGAGCGGGTGTGCAGCAGGGGTGGAGGGTTAGGGAGACGGAAGCTAGAGAGGTCTTTCGTATCGATATTGAGGGTCATTATGGCATGGGGGTCTCAAAAGAGTCCCTTGGTGTGGTGGATCGATTTCGTTTGTAAAAGTGGCAGAGAATACTCCTAGTACGAGCGCAATTGTTCGCCAAAGGAGACAGGCCGAAAAAAAAAAAAAAAAAGAAAAAAGAAAGCACCGCCCACGTCACGGAGAGTGGGGAACTAGGACAAAGGTGCGAGCAAAACAGGGGGAAATTGTGCAAGAAAAAGAAAAGAACAGGATGATAGGAGATTTAACCAGAAGAATGGGGTACAGGAAATAGAGAAAAAAGCAAAAATGGGAGAAAAAGCAAGGCAGGAAAAAGCAATGGAGAGAACTGAGAGGCGACAGATAAAACGACAGTCACAACTGTGCAGGGAGGGAAGAAAAATGGCTTTGTTTGCAGGGAGGTCAAGAAGGAAGAAGTTCTCAAGGGGAGAAGACGAGAAAGCAGGAGCGGGGGCTGAATTTGAGCAACAATCGGGAGGGAATCGAAAGGGCTTGCTGGATTGGCTTGTGATCGAAGATCAAGGAAAGAAAGAATGGAGAGCGTCAGGAATTACCCAGATTGATTGGTGATAGGAGTTGGGAGACCGGTCGAGCTGAACTGAGGGGGAAACTAGACTCCAGAATGACGATGGTGATGGAGCTGAGGAAGGCTGAAGCTGAGATGAGATGGTGCTAAAAGGTGCTAAATCCATAATAATATGAATAAATTATGGATCCCTCACTCAATGCCGGGCAGCCAGCCACACTGCGCCAATAACAATAGCTCAACGACGGCTTGCCCCTCCTTGTGTGCCTGACTGTTACCCCAGCAACTCCCTTGATCAGATCCTGGAACCACAGCCTCCTGGTCTTGTCATGATGCTAGGGGGAAATCGCACCAGATCAAGGCTCTTGATTGGGGAGTTCGTGAGGCTCGGAGGCAAAACAAAAAAAGGGATGGAGCAGATGGAGATGAAGGTTGGATCCAGTCAAAAGTGGGAGCTGCAAGTCATCTCCGCTAGCAAATCTCTTGACTCAAAACAATAAAAAGAAAAGCCAAAACAATGATCGGCTCGGGACGAGGGTGATTTTATGATCGATACGATCCATGGGGCAGATCCAATCGGAAATCAATTTCCATTAGAAACACAATTATTTCTGGTTAATAATAATTAATATCTTACTAAGTCTCTTCATCCTTCCGTGTATGCTTCTCGGGGATGATCAACGCTATATAACATGCAGGCTCTTCTTCGTGTCCCCCATTTGAATAATGAGAGTGAAATCCATACAGCAAGGGTGTCCTTTGGTTACACAAAATTTGAATCACCCATCTAGCATTGTCTTCTACCATCCCATTGTTTGTTATTTTGTGGATTCATATATATTTTGGAGTACTTTCTCATCCTTCGAAAAACTGATAGAGGCCGCCCATTCACTGGAGTGCTTCCATTGGAGTTGACACCTTGAAGATATGCTAGGTATTTAATCAAATCAGCGGAGATCGCTGGTTTTGCAGGCCTCACATAATTAATAATAGAGGGCGTACTATGAAGTATTTGGTTAACTGAACTAGATAAGAGGGAGGTAAACTGTTTGCCCATGGCTTAACTCTCTGCATCTTCTCGACCCCAGATCTTCTCTCGATATTGCATATTTATTCTTCCCAGAATCGAATGAAATCCGTTAATGCCTTTATCTGACGGCTATTTCCTTATGCTACTGAGATGATTGCAACCACCCTCGTCTTCATGGTCCGTATACCACCGAAGTTTCGGGGTTGTGAACTAAACAAAGTAGGGTTATTCTCACATGATCCCCCCTCGATCATAAAATACTCAAGAGAGGACTGTCAACGTCCGTATCACTTGGGCTAGATTTCTCAAGTTAAAATGTCTTATTTCTAAGCTACATAAACTCATTGCTTATCATTTATAATCATCCAAACCCCCAGCAAGAAAAAGCAAAAATAGATATTGTAATATTGTAATAGCAAACAGGAATGGATAAAAGTACTGGGTGCTCTTAGGTATCTCCACCTAAGCAGCATCCTTCTTCCGCTGCCCGGTCTATTATTAATTCAGCGATACATGTTAGCCTAATCATCTCCCGGGATCAAAAATAAGAAGTGAAAGACTCACGTAGAATGCCAGCCCATACGACGGCGTTGTGAATGTGATCGTCGAACCCGCGGGGAAATGAAGAACATCACCCGGAGTCGCTGTGACCTTCTGGCCTGTCTCGTCGGAAATCTCAAACTCTCCCTCCAGTATGATCTTCATTTCATCATAACTGTAAGTGTAAACGAGAGGCGTGCCTTTCTCGAGGCGGTAGAATCCAGCGGAGATGGGCTTCTCAGGGTTGTAAGAGTCGCTGTTGATTCATATAATTGTTAGCCTTAAGACTCCCAGATCCAGGTACATTAGAGCCGGAACAAGGTTGGGGAAGGAAAAATTATTTCGTACCTAGAGTCAATATCTCCGAGGTAGGCATTCTCGTTTGCAATGAGAGGAGGCTTGAAGGTAGATTGCGCTTTGGCATGATAGGTCATCGGGGTAGGCATCTTGCGTCTTTTTTCCGAGTTTTGTCGACGAAATGTAATATTTTAGGTGTATGCGATATGGATTTGAACTAATGCAAAGGAGAATAAAAATCAATATTGAAGGTAGACGAAAGTTGGGAAATCATGATGGTCTTATACCATCTTCCCCCTCAACAGGATCTCTAAGGTGGCACAGCAGGATTGCAATAGGCAAATTACATCGATCGGATTCACCTTCTTGAGTAGGGTACTCATCAGAGAAGACCCCGAATAGAATAGTCTCTGTCTCCGACTGAGGGGCCTTGGTGAGGGGAACATCCTCCATTACCCAAAATCATAGTCTGGGGTGAAGCGATAAGAGATATCCATACCGATACCGTACAGTACCTCCAAATCACTGGATCCGCTCTGGATTATTTTCCCCAGACGGGTTAGCATTTCCCGGACCTCTGGTAACCTTGGATACTTTTTTCTCTTCCCCAATAATCGACTGTTCATGAATCGGCCACAAGAGGAGTAAGGAGTCACCAAGGTATTAAGGTTCCGCCATCCCATAGAGCAGCACTTTCCAGCTCTCCGCTATTCGAGCATGATCGGTAAAGACAACTACCTCAGAACACTTCCTAAGTAGGTCGAAAAGTGCTAGGTAACCTTCCGTCGAGCCAGAGAAAAGTGGGAACAATAGACCTCTAAGCTCCCAAGAGTAGTATAAACCAATTACCCCACCCTGGATAACTGACCCCTTCCCAACCGGCCTGCGTCATCAGGCTCCTTCCCTGCTCCATCCCACCAAGAAACTAAAAGGGAGAGAAAAGGCATAATAATGCTGGTCTTAAATACTCAGGTACTTCTCTCACTCCCCCCGCTTCCCCTTTCCATCTTCTCTCATCTCGCAGGTAACCCATCCGTCCACCAGCAAAACAGAATACAAACAGCAACCTCCAACAGGGCCAAGTTCCACCACCCAATGCAGATCTCCGTCATCATCATTGTCGCTGCACAACGACCTCTCAATTTTCAAGGCGGGACCTGCAATTCTTCCTGATTTCTCAACCAAACTCACTTGTTTCCCTACCATTGTCCGAGCCAGATTCACCCAGTAATATCCAGCGAAGTATTTAATGCAACCAGGAAGAAAAAAACACAGCCGGCGACCGTGATCCGATTACCTCACAGGATTCTCCCTAACGCGGATAATATTGTTCTGCGCAGATCGCAGAACGGTGTCCCATGCCCTAGTAGTCCAGAACAGACGCTACACGCGATTTCAACGAGTACAGACAGCCTCATAAAGTGAGCTATAGCCTTACACCGGAATCAACGGAAACTTTATCGAGCTGCTGTCAACTTTTGAGGCGGTTCAAAGACCCAGTAAACCATCCGCCGTGGCCAACCCAGAACGTTTTGCTGATTAATTGGAGGACTAGACTGTAAAAGCAGCCACTTTGATATAATTCCTGCGCCAGGTTAAAAAGTACAATTAAAGAGAGTCCTCAACGTTAAACTCCAGATACCCATCTGTGTTCCCAGGCCATATCCAAAAACCCATCATATACAACCCTGCGCGATAATGACTCCTGTTTCGATAACCAGCGACCTCGAGCCATATCTGGCTTCCCTTCGATCGTTTCTATCTAACGATAGCCCTTCTACATCTCTGCCGGAGAACGAAATCAACGGGCTTAGAGCAGATTCAGAACAAAAACCTTCATCCCCATGTTCTCGAAGTGAGGAGCTAATTCCAACGAGTAAGAAGGAGGGTACTACTGGTGTTGAGCCTCCAGCCACGAGGGATAGTCCATTCCAATCACAGTAATTGTGAGACTAGGTGTTTACCCTAGAAATACTACACAGATGAGCTGGTTTTCGAATACGAAATAAATATTGAAAGAAGACCAAAGATCTTACCTTCCCATCCCCATTCTTGCATCACATAAACCCAATGCGACTTTCCTCTGACTGTCTTTTCAAATTCGATATTTTCCAAGGGTGACATCGCAGAGGCCCTTCGTGAGCCTCCCGTTAAGCCACGCCCGCTGTATGGCGTTCCCCCATTTCCAAAGGGCTCCGCGAAAATGTTACCGGAGCGATTGGCTGGTCGAGCCTGGTCTCGTAGTTGCTTTTCTGCCTCGCTTGCATCTCGGCGAGCCCATACCTCGCGGACAACATCAATACATCTATCGATTGAACCCAACATCAGCCGGGACTGTATGGCGTTCCATCTATTAAGGACCCAGTTTCGGTCCTCCTCTTGCGCCGACTCGCACCCAGCTATCAGAAGTGGAAACATCTGGATTATTGTGGTACGAGAACTAGGCGGAACGGTTGCCAACAGAATTAGAACGCGTTTGGCCAATTTAGATGCTCCTTCAGAGGGAATCTCAGGAACAGCTTGGTGCAAGTACAAAAGAGTCGCCCAGCGGTAAGCCTGAGCTGTCTGGATACTATGCTGAACCTCTGACGTTGGATCTTCCGGAGGTTCAAACCAATCTGGGGGCTCCCATTGCTCGACCTGCCTCTTCAATTCGATAGCTTGGGATATAAGAGATATCGAGTTTGATTCTGTTTTTCGGACTCGTTGGACCAATCGAGCAACCTGGTTTATGAGAGGGAAGAGTGTGGTAGCACAGCCCATTAAAGGATCGATTTCATGCATGCTATTGTCGGGGAGTTGGAAAAAAAGGACATCCATTCCTTGCTCTCCGTGTTCTTCCAGAGACGTCAACCGTGCAATAACATCCATGTACAACCAAGTGTTGTACAAAAAGCGAACCCGGGCAAGGTCATCTCCATAAGTTCCCCCTTGAAGCCCGAATCCAACGACTTGTGCTACTAGAGCCTTTGCTCCCTTAAGGTGCTGTATACACGTCCGAGTATTCTGGTCCCAAGTATCGGCAAACGCAAGTGCAAGGCTTGTGGCCAATGCGGTATCTGCCCTCATATTTTGGATATCTTGCACCATGTAAGCAATACTCTGGCGCATATGATCCACACCATGAACCCTGAGCGCATTGTTCTCTTTGCTCGAATGGAACGCAGCTAGCGAAAATATTGCATGATACAAGGCTGGATTATCCTTGGCCAATGGCCAAACCAAAGTTCGCCATGGATTCTCATGTGCTCCATCTTTCACGGACAGTATCCCACAAGTAGACCTATCAAAATGTAAAACCAACATTTCCGGACTCCCTGGGTTGAAAACGGGATCTCTCAGCAAGCTAGGCCCCACAGTTATCTGGTCAGGAGGTGCAACCACGTCCGAGGAGCCGACAATTCCGGGTGCTATACAAGGATCAGGGTGCCTCACGATCTCTTCGATCTCATCACCATCTCCTTCTAGCAAGGCCTCGAAACTAAAGTTATCAAGTTTCGGCAAACAAGCAAGCGACGTTGCTGTCAACGCATGTTGCTCCTGGCTTTGAGACACGGGGAACAAAATGCTCGGTAAACCAGGAGACTGGTGTTGCTGCATGATAACTTCTAAAGGTGGGTTGAAAGCATCTTCATCGAGATTCCCTGTAAATGGATGACGAAAGAGCTGTTCTACAGATACTGGGAGGCTTTCCTGTGTCGCAGGAGATTGACTCGAATGGCCGGAAAATGCATCCTGCGTTGAAGAACTCTGGTAAGTGTCGACCGAACCAATTGGACTTGATGGTGGCACTTTAGTTGCAATCGGGTTATTTTCTGTCGATGCTGTAGGTTTAAAGGCAGATTTCCCAGCGGAAAGAACCGAGGTGACTGACGATATAAATCATCAGACAGCTTCTTAATACAAACCACCCACTCACTATATACGCACCTTTCCTACCTTTCGGAACAGCATTTCGACTGGCAATGCTGTTTTCTGCGAACGGGCGCCATTTGAAATCCCTTCTGTACCCTCCACATTCCACCTTGCGCTTCTTGCATTGAAGGCATGTTGGCTTAGTCTCGTCGCATTTCAACCGTTTCGTTTTGCAGGTGATGCAGCCTGGATGGTGATAATGATGAGAAGGTCAGCGCACTGCGCACCAATAGGTTCTCTGTTCCTTTTATTTTCCTTTGCCCTCCATTTTATTTTACTTTATTCCTCTTCAATCTGTTTTTCACCTCCCTATGAGCTGCTTTTATCTTGGTAAAGAATTTGGTAATACCGTACCGTTACGGCTTTTCGACTGTTTGGGTCTGTTAGCAGTAGGAGGTACGGATGTAGCGGTCTGGGTCGGTGCAGCATCTTGGGTGGGGACGGGGACTTTGGGGGCACCAGCAGGCGGGATGGTGGGAACTGAGCCTAGAATAGCGGACGGAGAAGGAATCTTGATCTTTTCCATGCCAATAGCTGATATGATAGTGCGAACTCTTTCAAGTAACAAATATTAACACAAATAACAAATGAAGAAGGCTGTGGATTTGGGGTGGGCACCCAGAGAAGTAAAAAAATAGGTAGGAGGGGTTGATGTTGGGATTCGTTGGAAAAGTAGTCAATAGATAAGGCTCATGAGCAGTTCTGGACAGCGGATGGAGAAGAATAGATAGGAGCAGAGCTTTAGAGGGGCGCAAAAGATAACTCAATGTCCCAAAATGCCCCAAAACGTGAGGAGAAACCGCCATCAACTTGATAAGAGTGCCACTAGAGGGGCAGATGCGGAGACAATTGGAGCAAGTTACAAATCGCGGATGTGCCGATCCAAGGCAGGTGAGGCAGTTGAGCTTGGGCTCCTACCGAAATTTGACTGAGCAAGTGGGCGAGTCGGAATTGAGGAGACCGAAGAGCGTTCCTCATGCACCATTTCGTAACATTAATTCGAGATGGACGAAGGGGGGAAGAAGCAAATATCAGCGTCATTCACCCGCCCAGTAATACTAACAACGTAAAAATGGCGGAGCACTCTAGGCCAAATGGTAACAATCGAAAAATTAAAAAGAAAATAAGAGAGAGGTAGGGAACCTGATAGGATGGAAAGCGCCACTCGGACGGGGAACTGTTGAGTTGACGAGAAGCTGGGATTCAGAACGCAGCCGGTTGGTTCACAAGAGCCCCGTGATCCCCTTCCTCTCAGGCTTTCCTTCTGCTTCTTCACCCCGAACAACTCAATGCTACGTCGCTACTCGTGTACTCCTAGCTTTGAAAGAGAGCAAACCCCCATTTCTCAACAATGCGGTGCCAATAGTGGGCGCTTTCGCACCTGGGGATGTCTTGCTAAGAGCCCCCACGTCATGAGATACATGGGTGACGCAAAGGACGGGATAGTCTATCTCGAAAACTTAGTGAGGCCAAACAAATGGCCCCTGTTATATCCCATGGAGGACAGTTATGTTTCTGGGAACTGTGGCAAGGTCTAGACTAGTCTTCCTCGTGTTTCTTTCTAACTGGATCAGAAAATTCTCACTGGGAGCCCTTCAGGAGGAGCACGGCCACAATTAGTAAAGAGAGATGTATATCCACTTCTTACGACGTACCTATCGCCAGGCTAAGGAATGATCGAGACATTCACTCTACCGAGTACCAAGAGCTTGACCTTCCAATCCACTTAATATGAACGGCTAGGTCATGCCCAACTCTATTTGCAAAGATAAACTCTATTTCAATGAATGTACTCCATCCTGCTGCAGCATTCTACTCCAATGTCTTCGGTGAGAAAATAATATCCACCATCATTGGCCACCGCAAAACGAGTTCCCAATCCCCAGATCTGTGCAGGTGGCATGCTTCCGCAAATCCCAATGCTATGTAACTCAAGCTTGACCTTACCAGATCCCAAGTGATACAGCAGCGCCTTGGATAAGCAGGCATATTGCTATTACGTCAGGTATTTTCTTCCTGGAGAAGATGCGGATTCACCAACACCAATCTAGTCACTACCATTGGTGTCAGAGACAAAAGTCATTGCGTCGATAATCCAAATGAGCAAGACTATCTCATAGTTAGAGGTATGAGTATAACAGCCACAAATTTGTAGTGGGCTACGGCTATGCTCTATTCACACTTTTCAATATCAAATGCAAAAAGCCCCCAGTAGCGATGAGCCTGTTATTCCCTAGCTTCTTTAACCCAATCGAGTGCTCGGTGGCCAAAGCATAAGTAGTAGCCCATGTTCCACCTATCACTTTAATTGCCCCTTCGGCCTAATTGCTACTTGATTTGCGGGGTAATTCCATCTATAACAGCAAAATATACATAAAAGCCGTCCATGGTTTCTCGAAAATTAAAATGAGAGGTGTCTGAATCCACCAAGCCACCAGAATGCGACTTAGAGTCAAGTTGTGGGAGTGGGGTTCTGTATGCCACACTATACTTCACGCCATTATTAACACGGATGGCCTAGGGTAATATAAACATGGGGTGGATGGTAATAATAATAATAAACAATAAATTATCTGTGTCTAGAAGCCCAATAAACATACCTACTTTCTCTTAGCCGTCTACAACGATCCAATTCTAATAATCCACTCCATGCATGTACTATCGGGCTCAACTATACCAAAATTTTGTGTTTACATTTTAATTTCCTCCTATACTATTTATTATTATTCGCGCTTAGTGTGGGCATTGGACCTCGTGTTGTCGCTAGATTTTGCTCTAAAGTGAAGGTGTCGTATCCTGAGAGATTTGTCAGGTAGGTAATGAATGAAATAATAGATGAGTAAAGCAGTGAGACGCCAGGCCTATCCAGCAATGCTTCAGCAAAATCCCCTTTCATATCTTATTGTAAGCTAGCGGAATCCAACATATATACAGTCATTCAACGTACAGGAACAATCGTTGAGATAAATTCAGCAAGGCACTTTCAAGGAATTCCAAACCAACACCTTCTAATGTTGGAGAGTATAACCTACTTATTAAATGACCACATCAAACAAAACAATAGCCAAGTATAGCCCGTCGCGGAGGAGACCCTCGCTTCTAGATATAGGCTTTTCGATAGGCTTGAAGAGGCACCTTGTTGATAAGAACCAAGACCGAACCACGAAGTTCGGCTTAAGGCAAGCGTGACTTGATAAAAAGGGGTACAGTTACGAGTCTTAAGTTTCAGATCTTCCCGGAATTTCTAGGAGCATCCAGAACTTCCAGGCCTCTTCTTCAAAAGAAAATTATTCTAAACAACACGAGTTGTTTGTGATGGAATATTTCTGAATAAGCATCCTTGGATAAGCGAGCCGCGGGGAAACGGCAACCCCAGACCGAGGTCGGGTCATCGGCCCAATGAACTTAGCACCACCCAGCCATGAAGATAAACATCTTTCTCTTGCATTCAACTTACCTAACTTCACCTCCTGTCTGTATACCTGGGGACTCCATTCTAATCCAATTGTATCCAGACAAATGATGCTTCGGTCAGTTCCTCGTCGACTTCCTCGACGCCTCCCTTCTCTCTCCACCACCACGGGCTCCCCCCGTCTTGCCCTGCGACCTTTCACGTGCGGTTATCTGCGGATGTCCCCATCGTCGCTCCCTCCCGTCGAACCCCCCGTGTCGACCACCTTTCCAGGCGACTCTTACCAACTCCTGTCCACGGCTGATAAAGCTGGTGCTGCGGAGGATGCCTTATATGAGCAGCAAATCAAAGATGTCGAGGCGTGGTGGAAGTCTCCCCGTTTTGAAGGCATCAAGCGACCGTACTCCGCTGAGGACGTGGTCAGCAAACGTGGTAGCTTGCAGCAGTCGTACCCTAGTTCGTTGATGGCCCGCAAGCTCTTCAATTTACTAAATGAACGAGCTGCAGAAAAAAAGCCAGTTCACACCAGTATGTTAATATTTCCCTCTTAATTTCAGGCGCAACACCTTCACAAATGCTAACGACTCATCCCCAAAAGTGGGTGCAATTGATCCCGTACAGATGACGCAACAGGCTCCTAACCAGGAGATCCTGTATATTTCCGGCTGGGCCTGTTCGTCGCTCTTGACCACTACCAACGAGGTGTCTCCGGATTTCGGAGATTATCCGTACAACACAGTCCCAAACCAGGTTCAGCGACTGTTCAAGGCCCAACAGATGCATGATCGGAAGCAATGGGATGCTAGAAGGAAAATGACTCCAGAGCAACGAAAGTCTACTCCTTATATTGACTACATGCGGCCAATTGTGGCAGACGGTGACACAGGGTATGTTGCGCCCTGCGAAACCTGTTCGGAAAAGTGACCTGCTAACAAGTCGGTGATAGCCATGGTGGATTGTCTGCTGTGCTGAAGCTCGCAAAGCTCTTCGCTGAAAACGGTGCCGCAGCTGTGCACTTCGAAGATCAACTCCACGGTGGCAAGAAATGCGGCCATCTTGCCGGCAAAGTGCTTGTCCCAATGGGAGAACACATCAACCGGCTTGTCGCTGCTCGTTTCCAGTGGGACATGATGGGCGTTGAGAATCTCGTTATCGCCCGAACAGACTCCGAGAGCGGAAAGTTGATCAGCAGTGCTATCGACGTCCGTGATCACGAGTTCATCCTTGGAGTCACGGAGGAGGTTGAGCCTCTTGCGGAGACACTACAGGCAATGGAGAGAGAGGGCGCAGCCCCCTCGGAAATTGATGCATTTGAGTTGGCATGGGTCAAGAAATATAAGCTTGTCACATTCGACGAAGGTACCCGGTTCCCTTCCTATTTCTTTACTCTTGATCTAAGTCTAACTTTCTAATAGCCGCCGATGCCCATCTCGAACGCGAAGGTGCCCCTCAGTCCGCCCGTGATGCATACAAGAAGCGTGTACAGGAAAACCCCGACTTGTCCATCTCGCGCCGTAGAGCATTAGCCAATGACTATGCCAAGAGCCCAGTGGTCTGGTCCTGCGACAGTCCCCGAACCCGTGAGGGATTCTACCATTACCGTGCCGGCTTCCTCGCAGCGACAAAACGCGCCAAGGAATTCGGACCCTATGCAGACCTCCTGTGGGTGGAGACGGGTGATCCTGACGTCGCCAAAGCCGCGAAACTCGCAGGAGAGGTGCGAGCAACCCATCCCGGCAAAAAGCTAGTCTACAACCTCAGCCCCTCTTTCAACTGGATGGGCCAGGGCTTCACCGAGGAATCTCTCAAATCATTCATCTGGGATCTAGCAGAACACGGGTAAGTTATTATAATAGCTAAATTGCAATCTCATGTATGCTAACTTGCACAGTTTCATTCTACAATTGATTTCCCTTGCGGGCCTGCACAGCAACGCCACTGTAACCACCGAGCTCTCGCGCGCCTTCAAGGATGAGGGTATGCTCGCATACGTTCGCCTGATCCAGGCCCGTGAGAAGGAAATGGGCGTGGATGTTCTAACCCATCAAAAGTGGAGCGGAGCTCCTTATATGGACGGTATCATGGGAGCAATCCAGAGCGGTAGCAGCAGCAGCAAGAGCATGGGAGAGGGAAATACCGAGAAGGGTAAGCTTCAAACTCCTCTTAACTTTTTTTTTCCATTCTCATAACTAATAATACTTTCCCAGGCTTCTGAAGCATCTTCGCAGTAATCATCTAAATTGGCGGGCGAAGTAAACCATTTGTAAATTTTCCTTTTTTTTGGTGATGATATTCCACTAGTTTCAGTTATGTAAATAGAATAGAATATTGTTAGCCTTGATGAATTATTCTGATGTTTGACGATCCACGAGGTTCGAATCAGGTTAGATACATATAGGTAATCTCTACGCCCTATGATGCATGCAAGCAAGCCCGCAAACCGATTATCGTATCCTGAGGGTAGCCGTAACATCTGTAAATACCAGCAACAGGTACAGCGGTCATGGTCATTACTGCGAGGAGGAAATCAAAATCGCTGCAAAATATAGTTCTCTTATCCCCCACTCCAACCTTTCTAGATGAACATAGAATATGATAATTAATGATGCATAAACTTGCTACTAGGAAATACATAAATAAAAATGGGCTGCGAAAAAAAGGTAGTAAATACAACCCCAACCATAAAATAAGAGTCATCATGAGCAAATTGAAATATCACATTTAAGCTTTTTCTCACTTCCCGAATTTAGTTCGACGGGTACTCCCGTCCAGTCATTCAATGGTGCCACTCAGGTGCATACAAGTAAAAAGAAAAAAAAACGTATTATTGATAGCTCTGAGGCAAGAAAAAACTCTCCAAAAGGCCCAGCTTTCTTTTCATGATTCAGTACACTTAACTTGTGAAATAGGAGGCGGAGGCAGGCTCTATGTATTTGGTAGAATCGTATGGGGCCAACAAAAAAAGGTAACTTAATGAGGAGACTTCCATTTTTACATTACACTTTGCTCTCTTTGGTTGGCAATGTGATTGGGAGAGAACAGTCTATTTTTATATTATTATACAAGATAAAGATGATAACAAAACCTTTTTTTATCTGAGGTTATCTGATTGTATTCTTATTATTTCTCAAGTTAGAAGTGGAAAATACCCAGGTAGTAGGAACACTTAAAGCAAATGCGGAGAAAGCTAGACCAAGGGGGTAGCTGTTCAACTAGTAATTTTGAATTAATTAAATCAAATAAGGCTAAAAAAAAAAAAATAAGGGGTCAAAAAAGTATTACTTTTATATTACAATTTTTATCTTTTGGTGCGTTTGTTGTATCATACCATTTATACCATTCTCATTTTTTACTCTGGGGTAGGTAAGTAAAGTAACTTTAGGTACCTGGTACAGGGTACGGATCCATGATACTACTAACTACTAGTAGTCCTCTATACTACTACTCCTTACTAGTAGTCTGAGTCCTTCCTAGACTTACTCCCCTACCAGTATGGAGTAGAAGAGGGTACATGCAGCATTTTTGATGGTTGATGATTGCATTTACCTCGCAACTCTATTCATCCGAGCCCTTATTTCACCTTAAATCATGCTTGACCCACTTCTATGGTTCTTCCCCAAGGCGCTAATATATTCCCCAATCAGATAACCATGCCACTCTCCTTATAATTCATGCGAAACACTGATTTTTCCGGGTACTATCCAAGTCCTCGTACGAGAATTGGAAAATTCAGTACAATTCAAAATTGCGGTCCATTCTGAACTAAAGATACAGGATATCTCCTCGTTGCCCTGATAAACGGAAAATACCATAAAAAAAGAAACACAGAAAACAGACTGAGTAGTGGTGACTCGAACATTCTTGCTCCTCGATGAAAAATAACAAGTAACTTACAGAGTAGAAAAACAGCTCAATGGAGAAAGAAACAAATGAAAATAGCATCAGTAGAAAGAAATGGTCATAAAGAACATGGGCGATGTTCTGTGAGAACGCATCCTGTAGACTTGTGACGGGCCATCGAGGCCATTCCGTAGAGCTTCGGATGGACAGAACAAGCCACATCTCCACATAGATAAGAACGAGAATGGCTAGAAATATAAATCAAAAGATGCGGTACCAAAGAAAACAATTTTACCCCTGAAACAAGTATTAATCGCTGAAAAAACGGTCAAAATAGGTGCAATATCGTGGCAGTTTAGTTGATGCGGAACGAATCGAAGATGACTACACACAGATTAGAAACGCACAAGAGCAATAGTGGTCAGTGCACAATTCTACTAACCTTCTTGGCCTCTGCGGCAGCCGCTGCAGATCCACATCAATGTGTTCAGGAATGTGTAGCGGTCATCGCCAGTCTCCATCGAGAGATTGACGCGGTACTTATAGGAGTTCGGGTTGACCCCATCAGCCATCCCCGGGTCATTAACCTTGTCCAAAACATCCTTCGCACCAGTCAACCACCCGGTAGTTTTTACCACAATGAACGCAGGGGGATCATCAGCCGTCTGGAACACAAAGTTCGCTCGAAGGCTTGTTGAATCCTTGATCATGACCTGAGAATCCTGTCCTCCTGGCTAAATGTTTTGTTAGCATAACTAATAAATGCCTCACAAGTAAAGACTAAAAAAGAACTTACCAGAACAATTCCTTTACCCCATCGACCTGCCCACTGTCCACCAATGAATGTCACCCAATCCCTTTGACCCCAAATACTTGGGCCTATCACGACCTTCGGGTTCATCTTCAGGCTCAAACGGAAATCCAGCTCCAGAGTCGGGGCGGGAATTTGCAGTGAACGAGCGACGTCGCCTTCGGGGAAAGTATGGAGGAGATTATTTGCGGGAATTGAGTCTTTCATAACACTGAGGTAAGTGGGGCATTCCAAGAGATGCTGTCTCTGTCGGCTAGTATTTTTAGCGCGGACCTGCTGGCAGTAGATACACTGCACAGAAAGACACTATTTATTGCCAGTCAATGAGATGTTTCTTGTCCCATCATTCTTGAGGGCGACCTCGGTAAATGGGTCTTACCTTGTCTTCCTCCTTCGCACGGAACTCAACAAACGCGGCATGGACATCGTCGAGGGGAGGAGCAGGGAGACTCGATGTCGAATTCTTAGGCTTCTGTTTGGGTGTGCTGCGAGCTGCCGCCTGGGAGGCGGAGGCCGACGAAGCGCCTCCCGGAGGGCCTGAGGTGGGCAATGAAGCGCGCCCGGACATGTTCTGCAGGGGAGTCTGCATCGGAGTAGCATGCGGATTGACACCGTTGGACATCATGGCGCCGCCTGGGGTTGGGAGAGCTCCAGGCCCAGGACCAGCACCAGGCGCAGGAGCACCTGCTCCGTTGGGAGTTGGGGGGTATCCATTTGCAGCGCCGATGCCATTAGGGGCGGGCTGGGCAGACTGGGACTGAGCCTGAGGGTTGGTATGACCGCGAAGACCGGGACATTCGAGGAGATGCTGCTTTTGACGCGAGGTGTTCTTTGCGCGAATCTGCTGGCAGTATATACACTGCACGGAGAGACACTGGAAAGCAAACAACAACAGGTTTTTTGTATGTCAGTGACGATGGTGTTTGTCGGGGCGGCCTGCTTGAAATGAAATATTACGGGAAATACAAAGTCACGCACCTTATCGTCTTCCTTGGCGCGGAACTCGACGAACGCCGCGTGAACTTCCTGGTCGACGGTCCGACCCATGTTCACGACGAAAGGAGCGAATAAATCGATGGTGGATGAATTGGACGAGGTACCAAACTGGAAAATGAGATGATTTGGATGCCTTTAGCGATGGAGAAATGGGTGTGAGGTTGAGGGAGCTGGGCGAGAAGCGACGCCTGGAGGACTCGGGAGAGAGAAAGTGAAAAGGAAGAGTGTTTGACGGGCAGAAGACGAGACGAGACGAGACGGGGACAAGACGAGACAGTGGCGGTTAAGTTACGCGAGGTCGTCAGGACGAGACCTTACCATAAGCGTAATTTTGATCCCGAGGGGGTTTTTACCACACAGATCACAGAAATCATTCTTACAATACTTCAATTCTTATTTTACAGGATTTTTTTTTATTTTTCCTTTCTTTCCTCCCCTCTCTACTACTTATCTATTCCCTACATATAAGTACTCTATGCATCCTTCTCATTGATGTAAGTATTATTATCAGCCTCGTTCTTCACCGGAGGGGCAAACGCGAAGCACAACTCTGGGCGCTTCAGGAGAGTGGAAAGTCTAATTTCATCACGCGGTGTTGACCAAGCCTACTCCTGCTAGTTACTACATTGGAGTAAGTAAGCCAAGTAAGTATTATTTATTTTTTGACTCCCCCAACACCAAGGGGACCAAAAAAATTCAAATAAAAATCTTTTGGAAAGGCGCCTTCTTCTGTCAAAAAGCTTTCCAGCTTGTTACTCTTCTGAGTATCCACTCCAATAAACTGGTCGTCGGAAAACGTCATGAGCAGTCCACTATAGTTCCTAATTGTGATTCTTTCCACCAATACTCCTGCCCATACCATCGTAACTCCTGCCTGTAATCACGTATTGGTATCAAACAATTGGCACATTTACAGCTGGTTTTACCGTTGAGGAATCGGTGGATCGCCGCAGACTGTTTGCCCTACTACTACGAAGTAAAAAATACTTTGTATTTCACATATTCCCGAAAACACGCTTTCCACTGGAAAATCTCCATTGGGTTTTTTTTTTCCCACCATCAATAATAATATCAAGATGGATTCAAAAGCAGAAAAGAAAAGAACAGAAGACACCGGACAACCCAACCAAGAACTTTAGATCAATCTGGGAGAAATAGTTGGATGAACCTTCAGCTCGGAGGAAATTGCGGACACAGCCACCACCAACTTCGCGTGTGTCTGTGTCTACCTCTTCTCGTTCCAGCGCATAAGGTGGTCGGAGGGGCAGCGAAACTTTTAGTCTCCTGACGAGTTTCGATTTTAAAATCACAAACTAGAATCGATGAATAAATTCATCTCGCTTTGAATATTCTAGTCGCCGCAGGCTTGGATGATCCGATTATTTAGTTATACCAGAGAGTAAGGTGGTATGTGTAGCTCAAGGTCGAATCGAATGGTTGTTTTTACGATTGTGAAAAATAATTGACGGGGACGCCTGGACGCGCCACGGAAAGAAAAAAAAAAAAAAAATGACGTGGGGTCATGAATAATAATAGAACTTGGATGAAAATCAAAAACAGAAAATATCAAAGAAAGAGAAAGAAAAAGACAAATCGACCGACACGGGACTCGAACCCGCAATCTTTGCTTTGCAACCCATGAGCCGGTATTGCTAATAGGAGAGCAACGCCTTACCATTAGGCCAGCCGGCCAATCAGTTGGAAAACGTGCTCCATTAAATCATATATAACCTAAAACTCCCCATCTCTTGCAGCCAGTCCACCTTTCCTTTTGAGGTAATCTAGGTAACTTAGGTTTCGCACAAGCCCAGAGCAATTGACGGGGTTATAATAGCGCTTAACCCCATTTTTTGGGCATTTTACTTCTCACACCAGTCAGTCTTGGCTAGACTGTCCTTGTTCCAGATGCTGTTTTTTTCCCTCCTATCCGCTCGTGGTATTTCCTCTACTCCGAGCAGGGGTCTAGGTATCCCCAATGTCTTGAGTTGAGACTTTGTGATTTTCTCGTCATTCATGATTCCTTTGATAGGTGGTTAAGGGGTGATTTGGTATTAATTCGAGTTATATGGGAACCACTCGGTGTACTATGATCCTCGTAGAAAATAAATATATATTGATCGGCACCACCACCTACTAGCTTCACGTTTAGATATCACCAGCAAATGGATGGAAAATGTAAGGAAATTAATAATCGATGGGAAAACTGAAAAATTCGAAAGAAGAAGAAAGACATAGAAAATACAGAAAAACAAGGAAAAGTAAAAAAAAAAAGAAATTGTGCTAACTGGCCACAACCGATGGTTGGTTGTGAGCTGGTAAATCAAGATGAGATGAGATATGTTGATGAGAAGAAATTAGGCCGCTCGGGCTGAAGGACCTAATAAAGCAGAAAAGAAAAGAGAAAAAAATAAAAAAGATATGAAGCTGGTCGAAAACAAAGCCCTGCACCCTGCGCATCATCACCCATGTATTTTCATCCCCTGCTTCCTACATATTGGATAGACGGAGGGAAATCTCCCCATAATTGTATCGAACACCATACTCCTCACCACTCCGATCTTCATAGGTGTCCTGGTGAACCGAAAGAAAGCCCTTAGTAGCAAGCGCGAGGATGTGCATTAGACCGTGAGTAGCCACCTTACGCGAAGTTACCTTGGGAGGCAGCAGTGTCGAGAAGGTTATTTCGTCGCTCTCACCCCCCATAGCTCCTGCATCGTTCCGTGTTGCATTGATTTTAGTAGCCAGGAACTCAAGGAAGTTTATGCTCTCTTCACCCATCAATGATTCAGTTAAACTGTTCTGAAGATCAATTTGACTTTTACTAGTAGCGGCACCGCCTGCTTCAGCGCTTGAATTGCCTTCAACCGCAGGGTCTGCCTCCAAATACTCGCCTAGGTCAAGACAATTCATATCGTGGCCTTCATTGCCCGGTATAGCTAGGTTGGGCATGCTCTCTAGATCGTAAGCAAACCCACGTCCAGCAAGCGGACTGGCACTGATTAAGCGGCCGCGCGCTCTACCCAGCTGACTGCCAAACAACCCAGCAGAATCAGGTAGGCCATGGGACGAGAAGTCGCTGACACTACCAAGTCCACGAAATATATTCGCAACAGATGATTCGTGTCGAGAACTTTGGATGGAGGCGGTGATATTCCAAGGCATTTGGGAGGAGTTGTCATCGTGAAGGGTTGCTGGAGCGTCGCGACCAATTTCAACATCCTATAGTAGACAAAAGTTAGAGGCTGTATTTGGGCCTAAGACAGTCTACCTCAACAAGGGATAGCTTTTTTTGCAGACCTCTTCATGCCAAATAGCTTCGTCACCTAAAGGGTCTCCCAGGCCTTGGCTTTCGCCTTTTTTTGCTCGCACACGCCGGCCGATAGACTCGGAATCCTCATCATCCGACGAGCGCTTATGGCCTGCTCGCGTTACGTCGAGGTGCAGACAACCATATAGCTCATCGCCTGAGAAGCAACACAAAGGATGTAGAACACGAGATGATCCAACACCAGTGCCTACGGAGCCGATCCCTAGACCGAACACCCAGTAGGCTGCGTTCTTCTTTGCCTGGGTTATCGCTCTGTTTCGTCGCTTTTGCTTCAAGACGGTGGTCATATTCCGTATATATTCGTTGTTCATATAAGCTAGCTCGGAATTTCGCAGGGCCGTTTGATCATCTGAGGCGACCACCTTAGGGGCTCGTTGCCTCTGGCCCATTGTCACCTGGCGAGGACTGGCGGATTCTTCAGGCTCAAATATTGACGTTTTGTTTGGATTCGGCGTATGTGGATGGATAATTGGGCGTAATGGATTCCGACCGATTGCCATTTCCACATCTTCATCATCTACAAGCATATGCTGAGAGAAAGAATAGATCAGATCGAGTGATTATTGATTGAATCAATAGGGGTTGTGTTACCTGGTCGCCGAGTGGGAATCCGTTTATTTCACTCTCTTCTGCCTCTTGACCCTCAGTGGGCCAGCACGGCTTTGCTCTTGTTTCACTATGTTTTTGCTCCCCCAATTCAATTATGTTACCATCTTCGTCGAACTCGAAGTCGGGTTGAAGGAGCACGCCTCCATCTTCAGGAAAATTCGACGCTACTGGCCCGCCAAGGTCAAAGTTCTTTTGAACAGAGCTCGGGATATCAGTTCCAGACCCAAACCCACCACCTAGGTCCCTCAAAATACTGTCTTCAGAGGGCAGATTCAGCTGCGGATTTGGGGTGCTTGCGAGAGCAGATTGAGTTAGATCTGGGGTCTGCGGCCAAAATAAATTAGATTGTTGGCTGGGGTCCCCTTCAACTGGAAGGCTCAGTCTCGAAAGGTCTAGCCCTAGACCTGGCAGGTTGTTTTCTGGCACGAACGAGGGATCATAGGGTAAGATGAGCTGATCCGGCCTAAAAATAAGCTCACCCCCTTTAGCGATTATTTCTGTGCTTGAGCTGCCCTCGTTAAACGGTGTATACTAACCTGATTTTCCCGGCAGCTGGATCTAGGCCACCAGCTGGCACAGAGCGGAGCATCGCACGCATCTTATCGTGGATTGCTTGAACATCTGTCAAAGCGTATCCACATTGTTGGCTGTATACCCTTGAAACTCCATATCTGCAGATGTGCATGCTCAGTCAGTCTCCAGAGTTTTGTTTGGATCCAAAAAGCATAGTACAGAAGCTTACAGAAGATTCCCCTGAAGCCTCAGCGCCATTGGAGCCACCGGATCCATTATGACCCCGCACGCTCTGGGGACATCAACGTCCAATATGGTCTTTCTGTTTAGTCTTCTCGAGATAGATCGCGAACCCAGAGTTGCAACCAGCCTGGAGCAAGGGTTCGATTAGGTTTTGTGAGTGCTTAGTGGCTTGATGTGATTAAGGATCTTACCATATGGTGGCAACTCCATGCTCGGGGGAAGTGAGAACTAGAGTCAAGACAAGAGGGTTAATAGTGCTGTATTGGGGAGTATTTTTTTTTCCAATCTAAAGATAAAGGCTGCTTGGATGTGGATAGAGCAAGAAACCACTGACTTTCGTGACTATAGAACATCTCGAGCCTGCAATTTGCAGATGGTGCGCTCTCTGGCTCTCTTTGACGATAATGCTTTCTTTCTCAAAAGTCTGGGATGAGTATGGTAGGAACAAACGCGCTCCGGTAGATTTGCTCGTGCGTCAATCGTGTTTATAAGATACATAAACGAACGATGGACTGATCTGAGTGGACCTGAAAAGTTGTGGGCTGGATCCTGCTTCTAGAATTCGAGATTTGATGATTTGGGTGCGGTGGGGAGAAAGAAGCCTAGAGGTAGGTGCAAGGTGAGTGAAGCATTTGAGTAGTACATACAAGCTTTTGACTCGTTACTTCTCGGGCCTTCGAATGTGAAATCAAATCGGGAAATTGGGGTACTATGAGGGTTGCTTCATGATCCAAACGTACACAACGCGATAAACGCGAATGAAGAGTCACGTCTTGGTATTGGACAAGAGAAACGAGGTAGAAACGATGAAAAAAGGTCATGAGATACTACAAGGGAGAAATCTGCTCTTTTCGGGGTCCCGAGTGATCACTGGAGCCTGTTTCTTGCTCAAGGGAGAGTGAGCGGAAACGTACCTAAACTTTGCAATGGAATCAATCGTCCCCTTTAGTTGGAATATCCTAGAGAATATAATCGTCGATTAATCTCTCATCTCATCTTTTACCAAAGCCCCAGTACTGTACTGTACTGGACTTCATGACTGGAGTAGATCCTCAGAGGAGCTTGACAAAACAAAGAGTAGTTTTTTCTCTCTCTCTTTCTTCTTCTCCTTCTTCTTCTTCTTCTTCTTCTTCTTTTTATTTTTTGAAAACAGACTGAGAATTAGAATAAATTGAATCAAACCAATCAGCTATACAGAGACTTTTAGTTCACCCTTCTATCCTTTTGCGAATTCATCGGCGCCGTAATTGTTTCACTCGACCCTGCATTAAAAAAAGCGGGATGGTAAGCAAAATCGAGAAGTAGCCATTCAAAAAAAAAAGAAAAAAGATAAACCAGACAAGGCAAAGTCGGATTCTATTAGAAAAAGACACCCAGGCATGACAGTGAAAGAAGACAATTATGTTGACTATGGAAGTAAGAGGAATAAGAAACACTCTTTTTTATATCTCCCCAAACCCATAGCAAATCATAAAAGATGCACATAGGGTATGAGACAAAAGAGCGAAACAGAATAAAGAAAAGAAAAAAGGACACCAGGAATTTGGCACCGAGAATGAATTATTTTCTTCAATTCCAAAATACAAAAAAGTCAAACCCATATTTAAAATTATCCCACATACCTACCCTTCAAACTGGACCGGTTTTGTACGAGCACACAATGTATAACAGACGCTAAAAACAAAATCTATTCGAGAGGAATACCCTCGTACTCGCCGTATCCAAGGGCTAGGTTCATGTTTTCTGTGGTTATGTCAGCGTTGTGAAAAAAACGGTTGGAGGAAAATTTGAGGAGGAAACTTACGCAGACATTGGGTCGCGGCACCTTTGAGCAGGTTATCAATGGTAGCACAGACAACCACCCGGTTTTCACTAGAGTGGACCGCGAAGCCACCAACCTCAACACCGTGGCGGCCAGCAATGTTCTTAACTAGAGGAGGCTCGCCAACGATCTTCACAAGCTTCTCACCGGCATAACGATCTTGGTAGATGTTACGGATATCCCGGGAGTTCATGGACTCCTTAAGGGGAATGCTAATGGTTTGCTGAATGGAATATTAGCTTTGACTGAAAAAAAGGAGGGGTGCCACCGCTTACAGTTATACCTTGGAACCAAACAGCGACGTGAGGCATAAAGGCAATGCTAGTTCCAAGTTGGGCGCTGATCTCCCTCTCGTGGATGTGATCAGTCAGGCTGTATGGGATAATGTTGTTGGTCAGGTTCTCGACATCATTCTTGGGGCTTGGCTTGGTGCCAGCGCCAGAGTAGCCAGAGATACCGAACACGGTGGGCTGTCCACCAAGGTAAGGGACGAGAGGAGCAATACCAACTTGAGCTGCGGTAGCGTAGCAGCCGGGGTTGGCAATACGGGTAGCCTGGGCAATTTGGGAGCGGCTGATCAGTTCGGGGAGGCCGTAAGTCCACTTGGGATCGAAACGGTAATCGGCACTGAGATCAATGATGACGTTACCGTCTTGAGCACCCTGGTCAACGGCATCTACAAAGGGCTTGCAGACACCGTTGGGCAAAGCCATAACCCAGCAGTCAACCTCGCCATTGGCGGACATGCGCTTGACATCATCGGGGCTGAGATTCTCGTAGATGATTTCGCGCTTGTCGTAACCCTGCAACTTCTTGCCAGCCAGCTCGCGAGAAGAAACGTGACGAAGATCCAGGTGGGGGTGGGCGTTGATCAAGCTAATCAGAGCTTGGCCGGTATAACCACGGGCTCCGATAAGAGCCACCTTGGAAGGCTTGTGGTTGGACATGTTCTTTTCGCCGAGAGGGGGGTTGGGGTTAGTCGTGGCGTAAGTCCTGACGGTGGTGATGGGGACCATAGGGCGTCCGGAGCGCGCAGCACGCAGGGCATTACTGGCGGAGGAAAATGAACGCTTTTGCTCGACGGAGGCACCGCTGGCGCCAAAACCCTTGTTACCAATGTTGGTTGCTGCTTGAGCTGCGCGGTGCAGCCTCGATTCGAGGTTAATATCGCCGAACATCTGGCGGCCATGCTGGTTGAACTCCTGCACCAGCTGCTTCACTTCCTCGCCGCTCTCAATGCCGTACCAGAAGAGGACTTCGCCTTCGCGGCTCAGGCTACCATCGGCCTTATCAAAGAACCAGGTAAGGTTCTCGTCATCCTCTTTGACAGTCCAGACGAGTCTGGGGAAGTCCTTCTTGATGGCAGCGAAAACATTGTCAGCAACGTTGGTCAACCAACCAGCCTTGGTGATAGTGAAGGTGGCGAGGTGGGCTACGGAAGAGGTCGCGTCCTTCTGCGCAGGCAGGACAACAGCCAAGGCCTCCATGGGTTCATCGTAGTAGACCTTGAAGTCACGCTCCTTCAGGCCTTCAACGTAACGGTCAACAGTGGCCCGAGCATCCAAGCCTTCCCGGTCCCGGACCAACACATCCTTCAGTTTGCTGAGGTCCTCAAACTCAGAAAGGGCGGTCTTGGTATGGACCTTGTTGCCGCGGCGGATCAGAGTTCCAGCACCAGAGTCAGTAAAAAGCTCCTTCTGCAGATCAGCAGGGTGAATGATGGCAACGCTCGAGGTACGAGGGAGGTCGCTGAGCAAGTCCTTCATCTCCTTGATCTTCAAACGGGTGCCGTGACGCACCCACCACTGGGTCATAAGGTGGTCGTATTCTTCATCGAGGTTGATGGCGGAGATCTTCTCGCCGGTGTCACCGTTGAAAAGCCCGCCCTTCTCAGCGAGGTAGACGATCTTGAGGGGTTGGAGAGCACGGGCCAATTCTCCAGCGGCCACATCGGCGTTGACGTTCAAGACCTGGCCATCGGGGGTTTCGGCCATAGATGTCAGGATAGGGAGGCAGCCGGCCTCAATGGCAGACTCAATTGGCTTCTTATTGACACCGTTGATCTTACCCACTAGGTTATACTTCTCCTTGTCGAGGTAGTCGGCCGTGAAAACACCAGCAGTCAGAGGGCGAGCCCTCACACCCATGCGTTCCAATTCCTCCACCAACTTCATGTTCTCCTCTAGGAACAACTTCCTGGCGAGACCCAATGTCTTGCCATCCGTCACTCGGATGCCTTCCTCGAAATGCGGTTCCACGCCGGCAGCCTCCAACATGCGGTTCAGCTGGGGACCGGCACCGTGAACGACGATGGGATACAGGCCGACATGGTTCAGGAAAGCAAGGGCGGAGGAGAGGGTTTCAAGATGTTCGGTAATGATAGCACCGCCGACCTTGATGACAGCGAATTGCTGGGAGGAAACCGAGGTAAAGTGAGAGAGGTACTGTTGCACCTCTCGCTTCGAGCCGATATTGCTAAGCAGCTGAACAACGGTGGAGCGGGTAGAGGAGAGTTGGGGGTCTGAAGCACGGGAATAGTGGCGGCCCTGCAGCAAGGGGATTGCAGAGGCCCTGAGGGAGGCGCGAGCCGTAGGAGAGCCGAGTCTTGCAGAGGAAACGGCGTGCGGTGCGGAGAGCGCTCGGAGGGGCTTGCTGGTGGAAGCTCTCCGCACAGCGGTGCGAAGGGAGAACATCTTGCCGGCCAGCATGCGGCAGCTGTGTTGCCTACTCTGATGGAAAGTCTGAAATGAATCAAGAAGAGACAATGTCAGAGGGATTTAAAATGATCGCGGGGGTGGAGGAGAGGAACTCGAAAGAGGAGTCACAGTGAGGGAAAAAAGGTTGTGCGGAGCTGCGGGTTCACGAGTAATTTGCCGCACCCCTGCCAACTTGTACCAATGCGATCGCCCAGCCAGAAGATTATCGGCCACTCGGAGGCTGCAGCGTGAATTTTTCTTTTCTCCAGTTTTTCTTCCCCTTCATTATTCATACATCATTCCCATCACCCGGTGTTTTTCAACAATCTTTTCAGAATGCAAAAGGGAAAAAAGTGCAAAACAATTTAAAACAAGAAAGAGAAAAATAAAAAGATTGAGGTGTCACAGTGGTAGAGACATTGGGGTGAGGGACTTGAACTTACTCCAGGTATTAACCGTATGGCCGACCGTTTTCTTGGGCCTGACCCTCAATTCCTGCAAACAGAAAAAAAAATCACGCTGCCACCTGTAACTGAGGGATTAACAGGGGGGGCAGAGGGATATATTAAATGTGTGAGCAGTAACCCAACGGCCGTCGTGCAGAACTAGAGAGCAAAAAAAAAAAAATTGGCCAGGATGAAAAAAAGAGACCAGGCCCTCAATTACAACTAAGTAGTCGTCGTCTCGCAGTGACTTGGTTCTGTGACCTTCCTTCCCTTCGGAGCCGAGCAACCGTGAGTCAGAAAAATAAAAAACCATGGAAATTAGTATTTCCCCCACTCCATATTCCTTTTGTTCCCTTATTTTTCCTTTTCCCCCTCTTTGCCTGCCCATGTTTTTGCAGGTTTTGTCCCAACTCACGTAATGGAAAGCCAGAAACTTATCTAGAGGTATGGAGAAGACCCTCTTCGTTTAATTTCCGCCATACAACGAATTCCTCACGATGGGATTTCGATTATCAGATTAGATCTTTGTGAACCCCCCCTAGTGCGCCCCCAGCGAATGGCAGCCCTGTGTCGTTCTCGTGCTGATGGAGCCCTGATGCAATCCTACCCAGTTGTGCCCCCCATAGCGGGATGGTCCCTTCGTTATCTGATCAATTGGCTAATTAATTATGCAGAAGTAATGGTAAATAATAATAATAGTCGTAAATAATGATACGGAGCGGATTCGTCCTCCTGGGCCACGTGTGATCCACCTCGCCCTACTATCCACCTCCTTTCGAATTGCCGCGTTACGTCGGCGTGCAAGGTACCTTGCCGTTTACTGCTGTTTCTTCCAATGGAGCAGAGTTGTGCATAATTAGGAGCAGCAGCCCTCGCGGCGTCAGGGCATCAATGAGGGGATATTCATTATAGAGGCTAAGGGGAAAGCGAAAAGAGGAACACATCAGAAGAAAAGTAAAGGAACATGGAAAGACAAAAGTAAAAAAAAAAGCAAAAACACAAGCGTAGTCAAAACACGAGGAACACCAGAGTATCATTTACATCTTCACCGTCGACCAATCGTGCGACATAACCTCACCCGAGACAACAAACCAGATCATTCGTAACGTCCAAGGCCTGTAGAGACAAGGCTTTATTCATGAGAACGAGGAGTCGACGCCCAGACAAAGCACAAGGTATGAAAGGCTGAAAACAAAGCTCCAACGGTTTTAACACAGATAACCCAGGTGGAATTAGCATCCACTCGCAGAGACAGGTCGCTAATCCTCATCATTTCGTGGCGGTAACGACTGGAAAGGGGGAAGTTTTCTTAGCACACTCTGTTGTTTTTTTCCTAGTAGCGTATAGCTTGGAGGAAGTGGGTCTTACCAGCAGGGACGATGATCACTACAAGAAGCAGAATGATACAAACAATCAAGCAGGCGCGCATTTTCATGTCCTTCCACCACATTTGCTTTCGCACTCTGTTGGCGCCTCTGCGGAAACCTTGAGCAGACACGGCCAGGTTGTCGGTTTTGTCTTGTAGAGAGTCTAGACGTTCACCACGCTCGGAGACCTTGAAAATATTTGAACGCATTGTGTCGACAGTTTCTTGGATTTTCTGTCATAAACGAAAAAGGGATAAGTTAGCACAAAAGCTGGTATCAAATATCCCATCAAAGATAAGGCTAGGGAGGCCATCGTGGCTTCCTAATATCAGGGGATTATTGATCACGCCCAAATTCCTCCACGAGTCTCGCAACAAGCCGTCCAGGGTTTGGGAAAGGTGCTCAAACTAGCCCGAGATGATAGAGCCAGAGGAAAGACAGTTTTTTCATGATGAAGATGCTAGATTATCGCCATGGTTCAGCTCACCTTGTCGATTTCCCTCGTCCTGTTGTCGCCATTTTGTGCGGTGCTGCCGCTAGGGGGGGCGTTGGAGCCAGAGGGGATATAAGGATCGTACGGTTGCTCAGACATGATGGTATTATGCGATAGATTTGATATTCTTCGTTATTCAAGTTGCGGGATCAGTGGATCGCCGGTCCACGTTGTTTGGGGATATGCGGGCTCCGCTGGCAGTTCGCTCACGGGATGGTCGGGGAAGAGGCTAAAAGGGGTACTCTCGACGGCGGGGGGTACAAGAAAGCTTTCAACAGATGTCCTCTGCGGTCGTGGGAGGGTGGGAGAGAGGTAGGTGAAAGAATGCGAAAGGGAGAAGGTGGTAACGGAAAGCTGACAAGGTGTGCTGAATCGCCGCCCGTTGTCTGGAGATTACAGGCGTTTCGGTTCGGTCGGGGTGGCAACACGTGACTCTTGGGCTACTGCAGATGTTTATTCTTGGGAATAGGCAACGATTAATTTTTGCGGCAGGACCAATCACAGCAGCCCTGATGAGCAGAACACAGCAATAGATTGTGGCTGGGATCAAGAGACCATGGAAGGGTGACGAATTTTATTTTTTGGGATTTCTTCAGATTTCAGATTATTTGCCTCTTCGGTCCAAACTCTGCTCAAAGTCTGAAACAAAGGGAACGGGGTGGTAAAAACACCAGGAATGCAACTCTTTTCCTTGTCCAGGGAGTAACCCGTGTTACAGAGTCCAAAGGGCCAACAGGATCAGAGGACGGATCACAGCTACAACACATTTCGACCGTCCACACCGTTTAGGAGGTTTCCCTGTTTTATATATGCCGCATTGTCCACAATCCTATATCACTACCTGGGAGTTTGACACTGGCCCCGAGAGAAGAAAACAGAAAGCCTTGATGTTCAATCTTGACGTAAATTCCCCTTTCTGTCCGGGGTATCACGGGATCCTTGGATAATCGGCAAAGCTCGTGATTCTATCCTGGGTTGCATACCAGGCAAATGAGTAAACTTCTCGGGTGGGCCGGCAGCACACATTGCGAAATCCTGCACAGCATGTTTCATGTGCTACGATCCCAGCTGTAGTCGGTGGTGGTCCTTACTTGATACACCTCATCTGCATCCTTACTCAAGGAGGAATTTTGCTGCGTCTTCCACGTGGAGGGTAATCATGCAATGATGCATTTGATTCGAAAGTATTTCCCCCCCCTTCTCGCAATTATTTATTTAGGGTAGTATGTTGGGTTACTTACAGAGTTTGGCCCATATTCCTAAAATGGTTCCTAGGTGCCAAGGGAGGGTTGAAACTAAGAACCAGTGCCTTTGCGGGTAAATCTAGACTATTATACTTTGAAAAAGCTGGAGGTGTATATTATGTTCGTTCTTATTCGCGCCAAGAGACGGAAGACAGGTTGACCGGGTGAATACTACATTTAAGAGTAGCTGTTTGGATGGTTAAGATCAACAACTGGTTCATGAACTGGGATATCAACGTACCTCTTCCACGGTATATAAAATTTTTCAACATGATGCCTTGACTCGCATCTAGGGCAGCGGCAGAAGGGTACTCGTAACGTTCCGATTAGCTTTCATGCAAACGGTGTGGCATCTTGGGTAATAGTAGCCAGAGAATTGTAATTACAACAAGCAAGGTTAGAGCAAAGGGCTGCAAGCTCCATACACCATGGGGGTCTGCAATAGCACCCGCAAGGAAGGGCAATCTGAACAAGGTACAGTTAGACCGGCTGAGACGTGGGTATGAGAAACATAGACGTACAGGGCACCGCCACAACCGGCGAACGCAGACGCTATACCGATACTTGGGGTGTGCAAATGTTTTGGGAGTAACTTCGCCGCCACAATGATTGCTCCAGGAAAGAGGGGCCCTGTGAAGAAGCCTAGTAAAGCGACGGTGACGGCGGAGACAACAAATTGTGGGACGAGCCAAAAGACAAGTTCCAGGCCCACGGAGATCAACAAGTAGATTGTGATGGCGAGCCGCTCCCCTAACTTTTCATTTACGAATCCGAGGATGAGTCTCCCGACCGTGATTCCAGCCCAGAACCCCGTCGGTATCAGACCGGACTCGAAGGCGTCCCCGTGACGAAGTTCCATCATAAATTCGACAATCCAGCCACCAATTGATACTATGAATAACCTATTAGCAAGGTGGTTACACAAGGGGAGAAGGGCGAACAAGATGATTGGAACGCACCCTCCACACCCATGTATATGAAAAGAAATAAAGCCACAATCCAGGTAACTCGATTTTTGACGGCTTCAACGGTTCTGCTTTCCTCAGCGGAACCGGGGAGTTTAGGGTTGTTTATCCGGAATTGACGGGCAGTTTCAGGCCAGAACAGGACGGAGCTGGCGACGAGCTCCAGCGCAGAGCCACTCGCCAGGGTGAAGTAGAAGATCCACCAGTTCAGACCATGATTAATCATCCCAGTCGCGATTGCTGGGCTCACTGTTGCTCTGGTCAACGGTTTCCATTAGCTAATTGAGCCACTATGGGCCAGGTAATGTCTCACGTACCCCAGTCCGTAAAATGCATGAAGAAAGCCCATGAGCATGTTCGCATTCACCATGTCACCTACCCATGCGTTCCAGGCCGAATCAAGAAGCCCATTGCCGAACCCGACAAACGCGTAGACAACCAGATACACAGGGAAGGGGGGGTGGACAGCCATCACCACGAACGGGATGAGGTGGCACAGTGGCCCAATGATCGCGATGCCTCGTTGACCCAGGGTCATGTGCATTTTGTTCAGGACAGCAGACGCAAGAGTATAACCAGCAAATGGGGTCATGAAAATCAATGAGACCACCGTGGTGGATAATTGGAAATCTTTGCGAATCTAGAGAAAAAGCGTCAATTAGTTGCAGGTTGATTTGCAGGGCTCAGAGGCCGGGAGGGCAGAGATGGCGCCGCTTTGTGACAGGCATTCATACATAGGGAATCAAAGCCTACAACTGATATCAGTGGACCACGTTGACGGGAGGGTTAAAGTACAATTCTCAAGTTAACTGGGAGCTCACTCCGTAGACTCCGTCACTGGCTCCCACGATCGCAAAACTGGTGAACGCCGCTAGGATTCTCCATTTGTTGATGGAGGGTTGATTCCATTTTTGTTTTGCTCGGGTGATGGGAAGCTCTGTATTTGGGCCAAACTCCTCCCCAGATAAGGTGTGAAGCTCCAGGTGGTTTGCTGACGGACTCTCTACTGTCACCGTTGTTGCCATATTTGTATCTGGATGGAAAGAGAAAAGATAAGTTAGAATCTGATGGAGACTCAATAGATGAAGTTTCGAATGACACACGTCAGAAATTCTGTTCATTGCTCGATTTGAAATTGAACAAAGTAACGAGCTGGTTAGTTAACTAACCCGTCTGTGCTCACGTCATCATCCTGCTCAAGTCATGGTAGATGCGGGGAAGACGGGATCTGCACACTATGACTGGGAAGCTCATTCAGGTGTCCTTTTGGCTTTCGTGTTTGGAGTCTTCGGAGTGAAGGACCGATTTTCCCTATCCAAAAATCCATTTTAGGGTCAACCAGTAATGGTAGAATGGGCAATTGAGAGTATTTGGCACGAGAGATCGACTTTGGATCTATATCAAGCCCGCTCGGAAAGCTGTTCACACGAACAGCATTGATAATGTGGCTTTTCTAGAGGGACTGCAGAAAAACCCCGAAAGTTAATTAAAGCGATAGGGCTAATATCTCTATTGGCACTAAATGTAAACCTACCTGGCGTCATTTTTAGGCATGGATATAAATGTTTCGGTCTCTCTCTCTCTCAAATTCAGGCAGTGAATGTCTGCCATACCCGAAACAGAAGGGCTAGAAGATTCGCCGGGCCGCAATTGTCCCACACGCCCCCTTGGAGGAGGAAAAAATAAGAGGAGCAATCAATAAGATCAGACAACACAAGGTTGCCTCTTGCTGGCATTTGATTTCCTTTTTCCTCTCTTCCCTGTGTTGAGGGCCAGTGACGGCAACACACGTGGCCATCCTTAGTGCGGGCCTCAACAGAGAGGAAGGAGTGGTAGCACTTATTTAAATCCCCATGTCAAGGTTCGCCCGATTGCGGCTTCTGATCCTGCAGGTTTGGAAAAAAAAAAGAAAAAGAAAAAAGAGAGAGAAGACAAGACCTGAACTGAAAGAGAAAAAAAAATAGGTTCGGGCGATAGATGCACGCTAGCACAAATCTATTTCTAGCAATTTAGAAGTTATTCCTCTGAATCCCATCTGCTGCTGATCTTGAACTATCGATGATCACCCGCTTGAGTTCATAGTTTTTGGCCCGTCCTAAGCTTTGTTTTGATTCTTCGATCCCCCAACACCCCCTTTTCTTTCTTCCCTGCGATCAAAGAAAATCGATGAAAGGCTTTTTTCGAAGGAGAAATGGCTGATATCGCATCTCAACCCGGCCCGAAAGACAAATTAGAGGTTGCTCTTTTTCTTGCTGCCAGCCAGGGCTACGACACGATTGTACAGTTACTTTTAAAGACCCCCGGCGTGAACTTGAACTGCACCGACGAAGATTCTCGAACACCCATTCTATGGGCGGCAGAAGAAGGCCACGATAACGTAGTCCAACTTTTGCTGGAAACTGGATCGGTGGAGCTGAACTCGACAGATTCCAAGCATGGCCGCTCTCCTCTTTGTGCAGCCGCCAGGAACGGGCATACTGCCGTTGTACGTCGGCTGCTGGAGCTCCCCGGGGTTGACGTGAACCTCCCTGATTCCAACGACCAAGCCCCCCTTTCCTGGGCTGTGGAGGGTGGCCATCAAGAAATCGTTCAACTGCTTCTGGGGTGTGGTGCCGACCCGAATACCCCAGACCCCAGCGGACAGACGCCATTGTCTTGTGCGGTGGAGATGGGGTGCCAGGAAATTGTGAAATTTCTCTTGGAGGTTGGTGATATTGAATGCAACATTCCCCATCCCAACGGGAATACGCCGTTGTCATCCGCTGTCGAGAAAGGGCACGGAGAGATAGTGAGGCTATTACTCGAGCACAGTGAACTTGGGGCTAACAATCTGGATCCCGATGGCTATACACCGTTATGCCGTGCTGTTGAAAAAGAGTCACAGGGAATAGTACAGTCCCTTCTGAAGCGCGGTGATGTGGACCCTAACATCCAGGCTCCCAACGATCAGACACCTCTGTCCTGCGCCGTGGAGAAAGAAAACCAGCAGATTGTCAAGTTGTTGGTAGGGCGCAGCGACCTTGACCCGAACACCCCGAACCCTACCGGACAGACACCCTTGTTCTGTGCCGTGGACAAGGGACACCAGGGAATGGTGAAGCTAATATTGGCGCACAGCAATGTTGACCCGGACATTCCGGATGGAAACGACCAGACGCCTTTGTCCTGTGCCGTGGAAATGGAGGAACCAGAGATAGCAAGGCTTCTTCTCAAGGCCAAAGCTGATCCTAGTGTGGTGGACAAGAACGGGAAGATGCCATTATCTCGCGCGGTGGAGAAGGAAAACCAGGAGATCATAAGGCTCTTACTTAAGGCCAAGGCTGATCCAGATGCCATCGATGTGGATGGCAAAACACCCTTATCTTACGCTGTGGAGAAGGGGAATCTGGACATTGTGAGGCTTCTTCTAAAGGCTAAGGCTAATCCAGATATTAAGGACGAGAATGGTAGGGTGCCGTTGTCTTGCGCCGTGGAGAACGGCAACCAAGAGGTGGTGCAGATGCTACTCAGGGCGAAGGCAGTACCGGGTGTTAAGGATAAGAGGGGACGAACACCATTGCTGTGGGCTGCAGAAAAGGGGCACGTGGAAGTAGTATGGCTACTTATTGCTTCGAATAGAGTTAACATCAACGCTGCGGATGATAGCGGCTGTACACCGTTATGGTGGGCTGCACGGCATGGCCATCTTCCCGTCGTACGGCTCTTGATCAGAAACGAGGCTGATATGGAGTTACAACCTGAAAAGTTCGGGGAGGGAGACGACAAATATGGAACGCCCTTATTCCAGGCTGGCCGCAAAGGCCATTTCGAGGTGGTAAAGTATCTTTTGAAAAAAGGAGCGAATATTAATTCCGCAAACGGGGAACTTGGTGCCTCGCTTTTACTCTCATTGATTCTAAATGATCGAGGTAAGCGTGGCAAAAAAGTCATACACCTGCTACTCGAGAAAGGGGCAGACGTCAATTTTAGTGATAAATCGGGGCAAACCAGTCTGGATATGGCTACCAAAGAGAGTGATGTGGAGTTGATCTCCGCGTTGATCGACCGGGGGGCTGAGGTTGACACCGCAACCGAAGATGGCACAACTCCACTGCATCGAGCGATATTAAACGAGCGTGAAGATATAGTGGAAACCCTTCTTTCGGGTGGAGCGGACCCCGAGGCCCAGGATCAACAGGGAGACGCGCCTCTTCATTTTGCGGCAGCGACAGGGCGTCGCAAGATGGTAGAGTTGATCCTGGCGAAGACCACCGATATTAATGTGACAAACTACCTCGGGGAGACGCCACTGCACAAGGCAGCTAGCAAAGGTCACCGGAAAATGGTGGAGTTTTTGCTCCAGAGCGGATCAGATATTGGGATGAGGGATGACTACCGACGAACCGTGTTGCACAAGGCTGTTGGGGCGAAACACCATGTAATGAGATTATTGGTGAATCGGAATGCTGACGTCCATGCAAAGGATATGTTTGGCCAAACTGCGCTTCATATGGCGGCTGAGGCTGGGCTGAAAGACGATGTCCATTTTTTGATGGGCCATGGAGTATCCACGGATGCGAAGGACGATAACGGGCAAACTGCCCAGGATTTGGCTGCAATCGGGGGATACACTGCGGTTGAGGAACTTTTTAATAAGATGGCATTGGTACTTGCAGAGTAAGTAATGATAGCAAATTGCAAGGAGGGGAAATTGAGTATCATAGATTTATTTGAATGTGTTTGGACTCTGTACATAGGTATGCGGTAGAGAAGAGAAGGAAAGGAAAAACATCTCAAGAGGAAAGGCGCTCGCTCATCCGATTGTGACGAGATATTACCGTACTGTACCTCGATTGTTGGCCTTTGCAATGACGAAAATAAGGTACGCCCGGTAATTCCAAAACTACCTCCAATGCTAGCAGTAGATCGCGTTTGCCCAGATTCCTTGGCGCCTTCACTGCCTCAATTTTTCTTGTTCCTGATCCATCATTTTGATCGAAACGACCGATCAGGAGATCGAAAATCTTTCCCTTGGATGAGTCGTCTTTTGACATTGAAAAGGATGTTGGCTAGTGAACTAACTGATTCGCTAGCAAATCATTGCATCCTGATCGTGTGGGATGTCTTGTCCTGATGCAGACTGTTACCTGCAATCCTGGGTTGGGCAATATTATATCAAATCACAAGTGCAAAGTATCCGGAGTGAGTTCCAGAAGCGAGATCGTTCGCGGTTTGGTGTACTCATTTGTTTTGAATTCAACCTCATTTCCCGGCGCATCCGCTGCCATGGTCCTTTCGCCATGGCCAAGACCCGTGCAAAGCCCTTGGCCGCTATTTTCGCCTTGGACCACCCCTCTGGACGTCTTAAAGCCAGGGCTGGAATAGTGGGATACAATAGGACTGCCCTATACCCGCCATGACGGCCACCTTGGCGGGACTTTCCAAGCAATCTCGCTGTCTTGGAGTGGTTGCAGGCATCCATTTATTGAACAGTTAAATAAACCATGTGTTCTCGTCTCCTAGATGTCCCCGTCTTCCAGCTCAACCCAGGTCCCTTTTTTATGCCTTGAGATTCCTTTTCTCCTGCTGCCATTCACTTGATTCCTAGTATCCCGATTTGGCGATTGCTGAATTATTTGGTTGGACTAGAGGCCACTTCCAGATGTCTTAGTCTTTATTGTCTCGGGTCACTTCCTAGTTCATATTCGATCGTTGATCCAAGGACAAAAATTATAGTCTGTTCCCTTCGATACCCCGCTACCTTGCTGCGTCACGCATTCAGTTTCCTGTTCTTCGTGGGGGTTTTCTGAAACTGAGGAGTACAAAGCTGGGATATATTCCCCTTTCTTAATTTCGTTGATATCTCCCAGTTATTCTTATAGGAGTTAGATCATGACTTCGGTGCTCCGATTTTTGTATTATTTGCCTTGAAATCGTTCGTTTCCACCAGACTTCTTTTTCAGTGGTCGACAGTCTTTTCACAATCGACAGCATCGTCAGGGCTATGTCTCAAATTTTACAATGGTTTTGTACTGCGGCCATTTTGGCGAGCATGTTTGGAGCTCATGTGGTGCAGGCATCCATCGATCTCAATATACAGAGTGAGGGTAAGCCCGCTATATCATCAAATCCCCTGGATGTTTGCTCGCCAAGGACGCTTACCCGATATCACAGCCTCTATTAAAGATGCAGCCCAAATAGCTGCAGCGGGAATGTTGCAGTATTATACCGGCTATATGCCAGGTGACGTACCGGGAAATCTTCACGACCCCTATCACTGGTGGCAAGCAGGGGCAATGTCGGGTGCGATGGTAGAGTATTGGTACTACACAGGAGACTCTCAGTGGAACGATATCATTACCCAGGGCATGCTTCACCAGACTGGCAATGCAGATAATTATATGCCCGCAAACCAAACCCATAACCTTGGAAACGACGATCAGGCCTTTTGGGGCCTAGCAGCCATGTCAGCGGCGGAAGTAAAGTACCCGAATCCACCGGAGGATGAGCCGCAATGGCTGGCATTGGCCCAGGCGGTTTACAATTCCCAAATCGCACGATGGCATAACGGGACTTGTGGCGGAGGTCTGCGGTGGCAGATTTTCCCTTTCAACCCTGGCTATAGTTATAAAAACACCGTTTCTAATGGCTGCCTCTTCAACCTCGCATCCCGCTTAGCCGTGTATACCGGTGATCCTTCTTACGCGGAGTGGGCCGAGAAAATATGGGATTGGACGGAGACCGTCGGCCTAATTGGTGACCAGTATGAGCTCTTTGACGGAAGTGATTCGGACCTCAACTGCACGGACCTGAATCATAGCCGATGGTCATACAACGCTGGTCTTTATTTACTCGGAGCAGCTCACATGTACCATTTTGTGAGTACTATATTCCAGTCCCCTTTTGCCCCACACTAAATGTACCCCCCTAAAGGAAAGCATAATCGAGCTAACTTATTTGCGATAGGCGGACGAGTCCCAGAAATGGAGAACCAGAGTCGAGGGCATTATCAATAGTCTAGACCACTTCTTTACGGAGAACGATGTTATGAAAGAGACTATCTGTGAAGGTCCCGGTGTAGGGTGCAATGTAGACCAGCGCTCATTCAAAGCCTACCTCTCACGCTGGTTCGCTCATACCGTCCAAATCGCGCCCTTCACTCACGACAAACTTATGCCCAAGCTTCAGGCTTCGGCACAGGCCGCGGCTTTACAATGCAACGGCCCTAATAACGCCTGTGGGCTGCGGTGGACCCGTGGGGCGGACTTCGATGGAAGCTCAAACATCCCCGAGCAAATGGCTGCACTAGACGTTTTCCAAGCGAACCTAGTCAATTATGTTAAGAAGCGAGTAACGGCTAAAACGGGGGGTATTAGTAAAGGCGATCCAGATGCTGGCAAAGATACGAGTGATGAGGACTCGGTTGGGATTACCATAAAGCCTATCACTACTGGAGATCGAGTTGGGGCTGGGATTATCACTGCCATCTTTATCGTGTGTACTGTGGGTGCTGCGTATTTCTTGATGGACTCGCCGGGTAGAAATGGGAGTATCTGAGGGTCAATTTTTCTAGGTGTACTATTACATATGGGTAGCATTTTATGGCGTTGTTATTTATTTATTATTATTCTCATTAGATATGTACTAACAGTTATGATTGGGAACGCAATCCTGAATACTCACTCATCCAAACCAATTGATTCCTATTCCTATTCCTGTTTCAGTAGTAAGTAAGGTAGAAAAGCTTACTAGCGCCGGGTGTCTATAGATGTTTTTAGATGCAGGATAGATGAATTGGAGAGCATTGACCATATTCTACACGTAGACAAATAACCCAGAACTATATGCAGTTGCCCCGTTGCCACATAACACGTACATAAGCGCCATCTCTAAACTCCATATGGAAACGAATCCATCACTCCTGGACACACGAGAAATGAGAACCGGTCCTTTTTCGTGTTTTTTTTTTTTAAATCCCCCCTTCTCATTCCAATGGATGAATGGTAAGAGGGTATAAATACAGATTCCCAGCCGCACAAAATTTCTATTTCCCCCCAAGTAACTGGACATGGTGTCACCTGGCCTCCTCCTTGGCTTGGTTTCTTTGTGCGGCAACTTCGGCTTTTTTCCGCTCTTCTTCCTCTTTTATCGCATACCAGACTGGACATTGGTTAATAAGTTAGTTCCTACCCGAATTATCCAAGAGAGAGGGTGACGGACTCGACTTATCCGACTTCGACCATTCCTTTAGTCGTGTGACGTATTCATCAAATTCTCGCGCGCGGCGGTCCCCCTCTTCTAAGCTCCGCTTCCGAAGGCTCGGGTTATATCGTTGGAATAATTCTTCGTCGGTGGGACGGATGGATTGAACGAATGCTGGGCCGCCAACACATATGACGATGCCGCTGTTGGTTCCTTGCTGTTAGACAACGCCAGGTTTCGCAGACGGAAACAAATAAGGACTACAGGTGTTGTGGAGAGGTTGCGCTTACGCTCCAAGCATTTTGAACCAAGTTCCTGCTCGAGACATGGTGTGGGTGGGAGGTTGCTCCGGCTAGACGCGGGCGCTGAAACGGGGTGATGTCAATGTCGAGGGGGGGCAAATAGGATATGCCGGTTCGTTGGGGGTGCGCGTGGAAGGGGGTTCGGTGTGTGTTTCACGAAGCCCAGGATTTGCAAGGGAAAATGCACGGGAACCGGCGAAAGTTGATTTGTCGATCCGTTTGATGGCATCAACAGCGCGTGCAGAGTTTCAGTTCGGGGAGGATTGCTGTGGCTAGTTTAAATAATGTGGCTGTGTCATTAGGAAATAGCGGTGGCTAGGGCGCTTCTTTTCGACCAATGAGAGGGTTTAGCGGCATGGATCATGTGCTTTTTGATGAACAAGTGAAAGACGGCTCCACTGTTTGTCTTCTCCTGTTGTCACTTGTTGGATGTTGTGTTTCTATTTTGGCATCCTTGGTATGATCTTACAGGTGCTGAGTCGGGGGCGAAGGATCTTTTGGGTGAAATTCCCTTTCGGGGATAGCCAATCGGAAGTGTACTTTGTTGACGTTCTTCGCCCTGCATAATGTTTTACTGAGCATGGATGTGATGCAATGTGGGCGCCAAAGGTGCAGATTTGTGTTGAGTACAGTTGTAAGCTCACAATTATCGCGACTACTGATGTCGACTCCCTAATGAGTGGTTCTGTACAGTTCATAACAACGGAGTACTTTGGTAGTGTGGTGTTAGTGGAAGAAAAAGGATTCGAGGAAGCCTGACCGAGTCACGATGAGCGATGATGATTATCAAAATTCCGCTTCGATGTGTACTATGGTATTCGATAGAGGGCTCTGGGTGGGCTCGGAGAATGTGAATCATTCTTTGCTCCGAACCGAACCAATGATCGAATTATCGCCCGAGCCGTCTCCTTTCTGTCGCTGCTGTTTGTGTTATTTTCCTTCTGCCCTACAGGGATGCGATGATTGGACCTGGTGGAATTTTAGATTTTATAGTGTCGCAGCAAACAACTCGAAAGAAGCAGCAGCAGGGGGTCATACTCTGGCAATGGAATTTTATAAAAATGTGACAAGGCGAATTTATTAACCGAGGAGGATTCGATGATTCTGGCGCTTCATTAAATGCATCAAACACAAAATATTGCCTCTGTCTTTGGAGATCGCAGCTTCTTCTTGTTGTGAGGTATTCGTATACTAACTTCCTTCGGACTAGGAATAATCCCACTGCATTCGATTTAAATAGTCTAAATGAGAGGACTTTGTGCGAGACTCGACCAATGACGGAGATTGGCCGTGGAAGGCCAATAAGCGATAAGCATATTGAAGCTCCCCTGCGTTTCAAACCATGGACGGAGATTACGCTCTTCTGCTTGGATGCTCCTGCGGGATGTGCGATTGCCAGGGCACTTGGGAGGACTTGGACCTGTCGAGTTGTCTATTGCCCCTGATGATCGGATCTCTTGCAAACTGAAACGGATCTCCGTATTTAAGAGAGGGCGGTTAATTAGTACTAATTAATGCTCATCTTATTGCAGAAATATAGCACTCGAAACTTCTACGTGTTTTTTTTTTATTACCGAGCTTTTGATGATTTTGAAAGTTTAAGACGTCATATGTGAAGCCTGTCCTTGTTGTGCCGGGCATTTTAGTACAGAATGGCGATGCCATTGGAGGGTAGATCCTAATTAGGTCCGCCAAGAGACCCGGTCCTTGGGTTGACACTTTGGACTGTGCTGGAGTAACGGACAGGAGAACAGGATAATAATATTGCCAGTGTTAAGATGGGATTATGGATGTTGTGCTCTCCGTTCCGGGCGGTTATTTGGTTGTCCGCATGCCCTTTCAGCTTTGAGGGATACATTTGATTTGGAATGATGACCAACAAATGGGGACGAAATGATGAACCTGTCACAGGAGTACTTATCCAGTGTCAGGGGATTTCTCGAACTGCATTTTCGGATTTTTAAAACGCGGCGTGGGTCAGGGACCACCCAGGGCCCGAGGGGACGAAGAAGGGAACTGTTCCAGAGAACAATTCAGTCACCTGTGCGCCCAAGTGGGGGGCAGGAAGGAGAAAGAATGAGGAGAAGAGAAGAATCCATCAGGATTATCCAGAGAAAAAGTCTTAACCTGACGCTAATTTCAATCGCAATCATAAATGACCAGATCCCCATATAGAGAATTAAATTGATTGATCGTCCAGGCAATAAATTGCTGTTAATATTAGCCCTGTGTTACAGCGCAGCCCTCCTCATTGAACTTCAACAAAAGGACCCTTTGAAGTTCCACTTCAAAAAGAACAGCTTTAATTGCTATTTTATCTTCTGCTTCATTGATTTATTTTTAATCTTACTACTTTTACTTTCCCCCTCCTCTGGGACCTGGGCGACCCCTGGTTCCATTCTTCTTTTCTGGCAGTCCCTCATCCGACAGTGTCCCTTTTCATTTCGTAATACTATTGCCTATTATTCTTCGTATTATTGCGAGTCGCCCCTCCCGACGCTTCTCAACCTTCCTCTGTCACTCTCCTCCTCTTTGGTCACACGCTCCTTCTCCAGGAAGATATCTTCTTCCTTACTGTCGCTATCTTTCTTTTCTTCGTCCGTTGTTCCTGGTCTCTCCTTCATTCCTCTTAGGGAACATACCTGCTTGTCGTGACATTCCGGGTCTGTCGGCTTGGCTGCGTGTGATCGCGACTTCGCCCTCCCCAGTCTTTGCCCAGGACAATACGGCCATCCTTCTCTCACATGAGTTTGTAAGTTCTCACTCCTCTTGCTTGCAGAATTTCCATGCGCATTCTCGATCTCGGGTGTCGGTATCTCCGCCTGTGCGATCACATTCTCAGTAATTCCCGCGGAGACTCGCGCCCGCTTAAGATGTTGCTATTCCACCCTTCAACTACTCCACATTCACTGACACATTGCTGGTAAATAAATAGTGAAACCAACTCGCACGGTCGGACCCGGTGGTAATTGACTTCGATCGGCTTGCTGTCGGGTGAACTGCCGCTCCCTATACACCTGTTTACTTGAGTAGCGAACTTCTTTCTACGGCCAGCATTTTCTTTCGTTTCTTGGTAGGACCTTCGTTTACGCAATGGCCTACCCCCAGCATCCACAGCAGAGAGGCCCTCCGATGAGAAACTACGGTGGTGGCCCTCCGCCGCCAGATGGCTCGTACGACCAAGGGCACTATGATTACAGCTACGACAACCAGTACTATCAGCAAGGAGACGGCGGTTATAATGATGCTGGTTATGGATATCCACCTGAGCAGGCTGTTCCCAGGTCACAGGGCCCCGCGCGAGGCGCCCCACGACCCCCTCGCGGGGGCTATGGCTCCCCTATGGACGAACGAGGCTACGCGCATAATGGACGGCCTCCACCAAGAGGATATGACAGCCGACGCGGCCATGGAGATAGAAGGCCACCTCCGCCGCAAGACCGAATGAGACCCCGTGAGTAGAGCTGAGGCACTACCCCATATTTCCGCGACGACCTATTGTGCTAATCTTGATCCAGCTCCGCGGAATGGGCCGATGTCACCGGAAAAGATGGCATGGGATAATCCATTCCCGTCGTTTCCCCCTAAAGATGCACGAGGAGCGAGAGGAATTGAAGGAGGCATGGCGGGAATGAATCTGAATGGTCCGCCTCGGCCGCATACGTCCAACGGCAATGGGAGGCGACCTCCAGATATGCCTCGGGCGCCGCCTGGCCGGGGTCGGGAGATTCCTGCCGGACCTCCAATGAGATCGGCCAGTGCAGGGCGTTCGAGACCCTCTGATCGTCCGGACAGAACGTATACCGATCCCCAGGCTGCGCCACCGATGCCCTATGTCAATAGAAGTGCAACAACTCCCGTCTCTGCCGGCGCGGCCTATCCGGGGAAAGCGACCTATACAGATTATAGAGAGAGTACACTGGAGCCTAACTACACGGTGGAATTGTTAGATAGCTACTATAATTCGGCCCCGGATGACCCCGATATGCCGAACTTCGATAATATGCCGGATTCTGGAAAAGGCGGAGGGATTGACGAAAGTCTGCCTGGATTGGAGCAACCAAAGCCTAAATCCCAAGCCGAGTCTGCCCCTTCTTCAAGCGGCCAGTATAAGGCTTTTAACCCGGCCGGTGCCAATGCTCATGCCCAGTCAATGCCTGACTTGCATGCTAGTGCTGGACCCAACCAGTTTGCCAATGCCGGATTTCAGTTTGATTTACCCAGTGAATCGCATTCGGCTGGACACCCTCCAAACGGGATGGGGTACAATGGCCCGTATGAAGAACACATGCAGGCACAGTATTTACAACGACAAGGGAGCAGGAGCAATACGATGCCAGGCTACGCGGATCCTGGTCGTATGCCTCGGCCGGGGGAGAGCCCCGTTCGCAGCAATGGCCCCCAACCATACAGGACTAACCAACCTCCGACAGTCAATGGCCAGCTTGTGAGTGATCCAGAGGCTATTGATCCACAACAAAACCCAGATGCTCTTCCGCATCATCCCGTGCCTTTCCGCCCAGGCTTAGAACAGGGGGCCAAGCCTGCTCCTGTACGTCAGTACAACAATAGTCCGGCTGCGCCACAGCAACCCACCCCCCAGCAAGCCCCTGTGAAAGAGACAGTTCCCCAAGGCCCCGTCACACTTGCAGAGCTTGAACGGTTACAGCTGCAAGCAAGAGGTAATCCCTCTGATATGGACCTGCAGCTTTTATTCGCCCAGAAGTTGATTGAAGCCTCGACTGTGCTGATCGAGAATAGTCGAATGGATCCTAAAACCAAGAGTAAAGCCCGCGAAAAATACGTCTTGGATGCACACAAAATTATTAAGAAGTTGGTTTCGAATGGGTTTCCAAAAGCCCAATTTTTCCTTGCGGACTGCTATGGACAGGGAATGCTTGGTCTTCAGGCTGATCCGAAAGAAGCCTTTACTTTGTATCATTCAGCAGCAAAATCGGGGCATGCGCAAGCTGCCTATCGAGTTGCTGTGTGCTGCGAGATCGGGCATGAGGAAGGTGGTGGTACGAAACGTGACCCGTTTAAGGCAGTGCAATGGTATAAACGTGCAGCGTCACTTGGCGATCCGCCCGCTATGTATAAAATGGGAATGATTATGCTGAAGGGTCTTTTGGGCCAGGCGAGAAACCCTCGCGAGGGCATTTCTTGGTTGAAGCGCGCCGCAGAGCGTGCGGATGAGGAAAATCCCCATGCCCTCCATGAGCTTGCGCTCATGTATGCTAACGCAAGCGATAATGACGTCATCATCCGCGACGAGGCGTACGCCTCTCAGCTTTTCCACCAGGCAGCGGAGTTAGGGTACAAATTCTCCCAATTCCGCCTTGGAACCGCATATGAATATGGTCTTATGGGCTGCCCTGTGGACCCCCGACAAAGTATCATGCTGTATAGCGCGGCAGCGGCTCAAGGCGAACATCAGAGCGAACTCGCTCTGAGCGGATGGTATTTGACAGGCTGCGAGGGTATTCTACAACAGAGTGACACAGAAGCGTACCTTTGGGCACGCAAGGCCGCGGCATCGGGTCTTGCGAAGGCAGAATATGCAATGGGTTACTTCACTGAGGTTGGAATTGGCGCCACCGCTAATCTAGATGATGCGAAACGATGGTACTGGCGGGCGGCTGGTGAGTTTATCCCTAACACCTACTCTTTTACTTTTTACATGCCGGCTAACTATCATGTAGCCCAAGGATTCCCGAAAGCCCGCGAACGACTTGAAGAGATAAAGAAGGGTGGCGCACGAATGCAAAAAACTCGTCTTTCTCGGTCCGCTGTTAACCAACAAAAGCAAAATGAGGGTGATTGCGTAGTGATGTGATATGACTTCGGGATTGGATAGCTTCCTGCACTTGAACCCTTTATCCCCCTTTTTCTCCCTTTTATTTCTTCTTTGGATTACCCTTGGCAATTTTTTGCCCCATGTCTGGTTATATCTAGCGACTTATGACTCTTTTTCTCTACCTGCCTTTTATCTTTGGTACATATACCTCATTTAGCGAAGATTTGGGATGATCTAGGACATAAAAGGGCGGAAAGAAAGAAAAGAAAATGGTTTAGTAGTTAGTATCTTGGGTTATACCAGTAGCCTTTCGAGACTAATAACACGGAACACGTCAATTAATTATCCTAAACAAGAAACAATGCCTTTTCACGCCATGAGGATGTGGTAACCTGTGCACAAAGTATGTTTATGAAGTTGTGACTAATTATGAGTGCGCAACAATTCCGCCCTTTAGTAATTTAGAGGTTTCGCAATTTGGATTGGGTGATGGAATTAGGGATATAACTGATGATGACAATTGATGACAATTGCTTTGCTAGTTAGAGATAGAAAATTATTCGATCTCACTTTCCTGTGCTTGTATATTCTAATAATCCGTAATAATCCATCCAATTCTTCCACTCGCCTCTTTATTATCCTAATTACACTGCTTCTTAGAGTTTTTCTACCCACAAGACCGAGTCCGGCTATAATTATCCCCCCCTTCTTCGCTCTCAACTTTATGTCTTCTTCTGCTCCTGTTACTATTTCTTCTTCCCAAAATCAGCAGAATAGCAAGAAGAAGCGTTCCATTACCGTGCTATCCATCCTAGCACTTGCCATTGCTATCATAATCGCCTTGTTCCTAGGCTATTATTCTTCTAGCGATCCTGAATCTACTTCCACCGGTTCCCACCGCGCCGCCAACCTGTTCGGACTCCGACGGTTCGTCCCGGCGTCCTGGTCGTCTTCGTTATCATCAGTGACTCGTCGTCCTGTCGGTTCCGCTGCCGGATCAGGTAGAGAGCTTGCAGCTACGGTTGCTGAGAATATTATTCCGAATTCCTCTACGGATAAAGTCAGAATGAAGACGCCTGTTTATTTCTTGAGTCATGGAGGTGTACGTTTTCTGAACTCAACTAGCCTTCCCCTCATTTATCGTATTGCTACATGTGGGGGGTTGATGGGGTGCTTTTGTTTTGCTACACAATACCCAAGAGGTGGGGAGGGAAAACGAAACTAATAATGGTGGTATACGTTCTATAGCCAAGTATCATGTACGACAATGATCACCCGGCATACCAACAATTGACCAAGATTGGCCGGGAAATCACCACCAAGGTCCAACCAAAGGCGGTTGTGGTGTTTTCTGCACATTGGCAGGCCGGTGCCGATACTGTGCAAGTGAATACAGCCGAAATAACTGACTTGATATATGAGTATGTTTGCCGAAATCTTTTCCAGGTGAGATTGACCGGTGAGATTGGGTTAACTGTTTGTCCGGTTCTTTTACAGTTTCTACGGATTCCCGAGTCACTATTACAAGGAGAAATACCCTAATGTGGGAAGTAAAGAGGTTGCGACGAAGGTGCTAAACGCATTCAAAGACGCGGGTATCAAGGCTGAGGGCGTTAAGCGGGGTCTAGATCACGGCGTATGGGCCAGTTTCAAGTGCGGTATGTTCTATCTGGGGTCAAAGCTGTGCCTCCTTGTGGGCTTTTTTCTTGTCGTATTATTTATTTTTCACTAATGTATGCGGAATAGCCTTTGAGCCCGAATCGAACCCTCTGAATGTTCCGGTTGTACAGGTATCCCTGTTTAACACAGAAGATCCTATGCAGCACTACCGGCTCGGGGAGGCAGTGGCGAAACTCCGCGAGGAAAATATTTTGATCGTTGTATCGGGCATGGCAGTCCACAATCTGCGCGATATGAGACTCACTTGGGGAGACCCCCGACCCCTGCCGTATACTGCTAGCTTTGACGAGGCCCTGAAAGACGCAGTTACCACTCCGCCGGCGGAGCGAGCGCGGGAAATGGCCGAGCTATTAAAGAGAGGGGATGCCCGACAGGCGCATCCGTCATTTGAGCATCTACTTCCTATACATATTGGAGCTGGGGCTGCTGGGGAGGACCTGGGGAAGAGGCTGTGGACTTTGAAAGAGGGAAGCATGAGCTGGGCACAGTATAGATTTGGTGATGTTGCCAATGCTAGTAGTTCTCTGTGAGCCGGGGCGCGAGACGCATATATATATATGAGCTGAATATATGGCATAACAAGAAAAGAGCAAATTATCAGGAATGGTTAAAATTTCCCATTATGTATAAAGATGAAGCCAACGAATTTCATTTCGAGTATAGATACAGTGTAGACAACCGGAAACACGGTGTAGGGACGTTAAATGGAAGGCGTTGGGTTATGTTGCTATGAAGAAGACTCCTTCACCAGTTGCGTGACTTTTTCTTCAATCTGCTGATCCGACAGGCCTGTAACGAACATCACGTATTAGAAAAGGGGCCCACCCCAGCTTTGGTTTAAGTACTCAAACGGGTGCATGGGAAGGGAATTGGGGGACGGGGAACAAGTATGCCATCTCGTACCAGTCAATGTTGCCTGCGTTTCCCTTCCAAGTTCTAGCAAAAAGTCTGTATTAGCATACATGCCCCAACTTGGCATAACCTGCGACACCTGGCGATTTGCATACCGTATCGAGCGTACACTCGGGGCAAAGTACCCGCTGCCTCCCGCATCAGGATCGGGGTGTGCGGGTTGTGCTTTTTCATGGTTGGGTAGGCGCGCATCAGGAACGATCTGTTGGTCGGGGTAGGAAAACACCACCAAAGTCAACGAACTTCCGGGGCTAATTTGAATAAATTGACGGCGACATAAAAATAGCAGTACCCACCTTGTAGCAGCGCTCTGCTCAGAGGATTGGCAGAAGAGGAAGCGCAGCTCCTTCAGACCCTTGGTGAAGACGTATTTGGAGGACATTGTGGATGAATTGAAAAGAAAAACAAAAACCGACACTGAACTAATGAAAGAGGGCCCAGGCGAGAAGATAGGGGTGCAATTGGGGGAGTCGATGGAGGGAAAAGGCCTGGGACGGGGTAATAATTCGTTGATACTGGTCAATGCGATGATGGCTGACTTGACCTGACGAGATTGAACCAATCTGGTCAAGCGGGATTGTCACCGCTTACCTCAGCCGGAACAGAGCCGCAAAAAGTGCATCCGACGTCGGCTTTGGTGTCTCCGTTTATCAGTCAGAGGAGAGACCAGGAAATAATCACCGATTGATTTCTCTTTTTCCTTCCTTCATTTTGTTTGTTTTTGTTTTAATCCCTTCTCCCCTCTACACACTCACGCCACAATGTCGTCCTCTCGGATCGGACTCCGCTTCTTCCAGAACTCCAGGGCGGCCTTCCGTAATGCCTACTCTCCCTTCCGTCGGCCTGGTGCCCAGGGACGCCGCTTTCAAACGTCAGATGCTGCTTCGGCGGAGCAACAAAGTACCTTCCAGCGCATGTGGAACAGTCCTGTCGGTGTGAAGACGGTCCACTTTTGGTGAGTAGACCTCCGCGGTCAGGAAATCTGCTATCGAGCGATTGATGATCAAATGACTGACGATAAGTGATACAAAAAGGGCTCCGGTGATGAAGGTTAGATTTCCGCCACTTCTCCTGCTTACGTCCCCTCCTCCGCAAGCGCCGTCACAAGATGCGATTCGCAGTCTACTCTCATCCTCCAATTTTGGCATCGTCTATATTGATGAATACGCAGCTGATGGTTTCTAAATAGTGGGCTCTTGTCATTGCCGGTATCTCCGATCTCAGCCGCCCAGCTGAGAAGCTGTCCCTGACACAGAATGGTGCTCTTATGGCTACTGGTGCCATCTGGACTCGCTGGTGCTTGATTATCACCCCCAAGAACCACCTGTAAGTGCTTTAATTTCAGCTATATTTTATCTCTGGTCCTTCGCATTATATGAAGCTAGTGACTAATTGGGATTCACAGTCTCGCTGCAGTCAACTTCTTCCTCGGGTGCGTGGGTGTGGCCCAGGTCTCCCGTATCTTCATGTACCGCCGTAGCTTGGATGGTTCCGCCAAAGAAGCCGTGAAGGACCTTGAGCATGAGGTTGCTGACTCGGCCAAGGCCGCTGTGGCCAAGGCTGGAGAGGTGGTGAAGAAGTCTGCTTAAATTTTTATATAGATATTTATTGGTTGGAGTGACTCGATAGCGAATTAAAAAACTAGTCTGGACTTGTCGATTCCCGTCGTACAAGTTTGGTAGATCGTTTCCACTACTTCTGGAGCAGGGTTGGCGGGCGTAAGCTGTTTTGGTGCGGATGGGGAGCATAAGCCCGCCCTCAAAACATCGCCACTAGCTCTTTTCTCCTGCGAAAAAAAAATAAAAATTGTATATTCAGGTCAGGGAGGTCCTTTGAAGCTTGATGGATGTGCTAGAATTCCGATCTGATATTGCAGTTAATTTGGCTCGGCACATCTCTCGCCTAGACCCATCGGCCTCAAGCATCCAATTCGCCCAGCCCAAACCCATATCCTCCAGAATAGACAAACTCAACGACGGGCTGTAAACGACTGGCCATATCAAACGGAGATTCATAAACCTTCAATTTCCTAGCGACAATCTGGGGGGATTTTCCGCCCAATCGGCCGATTTGTGGGCAGGAGTTATCCCTCCTATCAGCGTCTCTCGTTTTAGTTCTTCTGCTGCTCTCCTCAGGGCGAGCATCTAACATTTTCCCCACCAGGCTCCAACTCACTTGGTTAATTTCCCCCCCCCCCCGGATAATGTGTATCCCTGAGGAGTTTAGTCCAATTCCCCTGCGGGGAAATGAAAAAAGAAAAACGACAGGGGGAAAAGCCAGGGAGCTCCAGTCTGGCTATAAATAAGGTCTTATCGATCGCCACAAGTTCCCCCGAGGTTCCCGAAATCTCCCCAATCCTGAAACATTGAGAAAAAAAGAAAGGAAGAAAAAAAAAACTCGAGCTCAGTTTCAAGAGAGACGGGGGAAAGCATGAAATTCTCACATATCATCACCCATGCGGTGAGTCTGCTGTCGCTAGGATTGACAGTCGACGCGGCCTTCTCTCGCTCAAGAAACCATGCAGTGCACCCAAAACGTGCCTTCCGACCTTTGCCTCCTAGTCAGGACCGGACGAAGGTGTGCCATGTGCGTACCCATGGAGACGGCACGGATGATTCGCAGTTCATTCTCTCTGCGCTGAAGAAGTGTAACCATGGCGGGAAGGTTGTCTTTGATGCGGACAAAGAGTACACGATTGGCACGGCATTGGACATGACATTTTTAAGACACATTGATCTGGGTACTTCATTTCCATCCTTCTTCCCTTTTCTTTCCGTCGTCTAACCAGACACATATAGAAATACTGGGCCGAATCGTGTTCACCAAGGACACCGACTACTGGCAGGAGAATTCGTTCAAGCACGGCTTCCAAAACGCCACGACCTTCTTCCAGCTGGGAGGGGAGGACGTCAATGTGTATGGCGGGGGCACCCTAGATGGCAACGGACAGGTGTGGTATGATCTGTACGCGGAAGATCCGTTGATTCTGCGCCCGATCCTGTTCGGGATCATTGATCTCCACGGCGGCACCATTGGGCCGTTGAAGCTGCGATATTCCCCGCAGTGGTACCAGTTGGTCGCGAACTCGTCCGATGTGCTTTTCGACGGCATCGATATCTCTGGCTATAGTAGCAGCGAGCACGAAGCTAAGAATACGGATGGGTGGTGAGTTTTGAACGAGATTCTAATGTCGTTTGTCTGTGAGGGTGCTAATCATTGGGCTGGGTAGGGATACGTATCGATCCCACAATATTGTCATCCAGAACTCAGTTATTAACAATGGCGACGGTATGTGGAACTCATATCTACGTTTAACATTTCATGTATATGCGTGGGACTTACTGGATTCAATAGACTGTGTCTCCTTCAAGCCGAACAGCTCCGAGATCCTCGTTCAGAATCTCCATTGCAACGGCTCCCATGGTATCTCCGTTGGGTCGCTGGGCCAGTATAAGGGCGAGGTAGACATTGTGGAGAATGTCCTCGTCTTCAACATTTCCATGTACAACGCGTCTGTACGTCTCATCCCATCAAAGACCTTTTAGTCACCTGTGCGTCTCTAATACAAAGGGGGAAAAATAGGATATGGCCCGTATTAAGGTCTGGCCAGGTGCCTCAGCGGCCATGTCTGTGGATCTCCAGGGCGGCGGCGGCTCGGGTTCCGTGAAAAACATCACTTATGACCAGATGTTCATTGATAACGTCGACTGGGCGATCGAGGTGACTCAATGTTATGGGCAGAAGAACCTGACTCTGTGTAACGAGTTCCCGGTACGTATCGTGCCCCTCGTTCTTCCTCTCGTGCTCTGGTCTCTGACTTAATCTTGCCTATCTTAGAGCAACCTGACCATCTCGGATATCCATTTCAAGAACTTTTACGGAGTTACATCGGAGAAGAATGATCCGAATGTTGGGACGATTGTCTGCTCTAGTCCGGATGTAAGTTATCCCCGGCGTCAAGATATTATTCTGTGCCATACTGGGTGAGTTAACCGAGTTACTGTAGGTATGCTCCGATATTTACACGGAGAACATCGATGTTTTGAGCCCCAGCGGGACGGATGAATTTATTTGTACCAATGTGAGTCGGTTTCGGGGGTTATTATTTGGGGATTTTGGTGACTAACTGTGTTTAGGTTGATGAGAGTTTGTTGGACATCAACTGCACTTCTGGTTAACTTATATAGGTAAGTCATTTCGAACGATAGGCTTCAAAGGTTGTAAACACGAATGAAGTATTTGAATATTAGAATAGTGTTTCCATCCTTAATACTAGAGGGAAATGAAAGGAGAAATATCTCGACATTCTCAATTAAGTACATTCTCAAACCACAAGATGTTATCCACATAGACCCTCACATCCTGCCATCTAAAGCTTTTCCAACACTTGGAATAGTCAATAGGTGTAACTAACTCTAAAGTCTCTCAGCAATCCGATGGCGATGGACCCAACTCCTTGATCGTTTACCCCAGATATACCTAATCTGGTTAGCCTTCCTTTATTCAAACCAACGACAGCAAGGAAAGGGAATAGAAAAAGAGAATAGAAAAAGGGATGGCTTACATGGGCACGGTCAAAAGCGTCACTCCCGCAGTAATCCCCCCAATGGTGAAGAAACACTTCCTAACCCCCTGGGCGTCAATCCACCCATTAACGTAAAACGTCAATCCGAACGCAAACAGATTCTTGACAAAGTTCATCGTCGCAAAGGCTTCGCCGGCTTTCTCTCTGTGGCAGTCGACAACGTAGGTGACAACGCCTGTAGTGCCGAGCTGCACACCCAGATTTATGAGGCCTAGGCAGACGATCACGGGGATGGGCCAGGGGTCGAGAGAGTAGAGCGATTGGCCCCAGGCGAAGAAACCGGTAGCGGTGAAGAGGAGGTAGGTCAGCATGATTGGGAGGCGGAATTCGGGTTCTTAATTTTTTTTTTTTTTGTTAGCCTTTTCTTTCTTCTGCTTTATGGGATTTAGGAAGGAGAGGATGGGGAGGAGGGGAAGGGGGACTACCGAAGATCCCTTTGTTCATTTTAGCCATCCGGGTTGCGACGCCGTCAACCAAGGGGCCAGCGACGAGTGTACCGATGACAGAGGCTACGAAGGAGGAGAGGTTGGTTGCGCCGACTGCGCCGACTGAGAAGTTGTAAGGTGGTGCGGAGAAGATCTGGGAGAGGGTGAGGGAGATGAGGACGAGCCAGGAAATGCAGGTAGTGAAAAGAAGGACGGCCCAACAGACGGCTGGGGAGAGAATAAGGTAGAATGGGCGGATGAGTGTGTTCCAGAAGGAGACATGGTTGACGTAGCCACGGTAGGGGAGGAGTTCTTGAAGCCACGAGAGGGGTTCTTCCTCGGAGCGTGGACTGGAGGGTGATTCGAGGTGTTTGGTCGATGATTTGTTTTCCAGGGAGGTCTAATATAATTTGTTAACAATGTCTCCGAGAAAAGAAGAAAAGTTTTGGACATAAAGGCAACGCACCATATCATGTCCTGTGTCGATATCTAAGGCACCCTCTCGCATATATGCTGATTCAGGCATCCAGAATATGACCATGAGCAGAGTTAGGGCAAAGGCACCTCCCATGCCATGCAGTACAATGCGGTATGACCCATACTGGATGATTGCACCGGCTGAGGAAGAATTTTTAGGTTAGTGACAGGCTTTCCTGTAAAAGGATAGAAAAAAAGCTTAGACCTACCAATTGGCACCGCTAGATTGATACCGCCCAGAACGCCCAGGTTGAAGATCGCTGTTCGTAGACCACGCTCGTGAACAAACCAGATGTCACCAATCGACGCTGGAACTAGGGCCTCAAAAGGCGCCATGCACAGACCCTGTAGGACTCTCGCGGCAACGAGAGACTCAAAGCTCTTTGCCTCTGCAGCCCAGAAGCAGGACACCATCAGGCCGACGGTGGTGGCTAGGTAGATGGGGCGCTTGCCAAATTTGACAGCAAGGGAGTTGAACAGAAGACTTCCGACGGCAATTGAGGCGATTGTACCACCCTGAACGCCGGAGATGAAGGTATTGAGAGGGACACCGAACTCCGCGGCGAGGGGGACGAACGCTGCACCCAAAAGGGGGCCAACAGCTATATAGACAAAGGGATTAGCATCAATTCTGACTGTTTACCCTAAAATTAGAAAATATAGTTCCTACCTCCGACACACCCACAGCCCCAAGCATAGGTCAGGGTGAACAGCTCCTTCTTTTTCCGGGACCAATTGTAAGGATCATTGGGCGAATCAGACGGCTGGGGAACCAGGACGATTTCACCGGTAGGATCATGCTTCAGGAGACTAGGATCGATGCCGGAATAGACGTTGTTCTGTCCCAGTTCGTTCAGGGGGGCGGTACCAGGGACATTTTCGAGCTTTGTGTCTTCCAAGATTCCCAACGGCATTGTTCCTTTACCAAGAGGAGTTCAACGGTGAAGATTAGAATCGATAGTTGGATACAGGATTGCGTGGATGAGTGATTGAGCAGAATAAAAACCAAGCTTTCGATTTCAGGGAGTGGGTGGGCTAATAACTGCAGATCGATGGTGGAACCCTTCCCCAGTCTTGAGTGTGTTCTATATTAGAGTTTGTGTTCTGGGGTCAGAGTCCTCCTGTTTCCATGACACGATGAGACGTGTTATCCAGTATGGAGAGGGAAAGAAAACAAGACAGAAAAATAGAGAGGGAGAGAAAGAATTCTTTGAGTCTGCGGGGAAGAGGCCGAGATCCCCACGGGGGTGGAGGATTTCCGGGGCCCGAAGAAATGGAGATGCATCCTGACTTTTCACAGCAGTATTATGGTTCCCCCCGGTGATTGGACCGAAGACGGCGTGGAAAAGATGGCTAAGACTGCAGCTTATCCATTCCATGACTCAAGCGGACTCCAGTCGGTGGAGATGGACGAAGCCGCTCTCCCACTCTCCCAGTCTCTCCAGGGCTGGGCCCGAGTCATTCAGTAGGTCAGTTGCGAACCACGGATTGTTCAGCACCAAGCTAGCATTACTCGATAGGGGGAATATCGGCCGAAATGACCAATAAACTTTAGCTAGGAATGTGGATGGAAGGAATGGGGGATCCAGAAGAGAAAGAAATACAGGAGGACGAGTGGAATTGCTCCCCACTTGAGACGCCATAGACGCCGCCGTCATTGTGGTTACTGGTAAGGAACAAAGAGGAACCAAGGAACCCGGGAATCCCCCATCCCACAATTCAGTCTTTACTAGAATAGCAGAATAATAACTTGGAATAATATGAACAAAACGAGACTGGTCCTCGGACACATTCCGCAATTCTTTACAAATCCCCTCAATTTAAAAAATACCATCGAGTATAACAATCCCCCGATTCCAACCACCCATCAAATAGCCATCATACAATAACCACAGCCAAGAGAGATAAAGGAACGAAACCATGTCCAAACGAAGCATCATCGTCACCGGTATCCTCATAGTCCTTCCTCCCCAATAAAGCCTGAATACTAAACCCAAATCCCAGGAGGCGCCTCAGGAATTGGCCTAGCCATCACCCGCCATTTTGCCCCGCAAGCCAACACCCACATCACCATCTTGGACATCAACGCCACCACAGGTGCCCACGTCCTCACCACTCTACGCTCCGAATTTCCCTCATCCTCATTCAGCTTCGAGTCCTGCGATGTTTCCTCATGGGAGAGCCAGGCCGCTGTCTTTGAGAATGTGTATGCCCAACAGGGCCGCGTGGATGTCGTCTTCGCTAATGCTGGCATTACGGAGAAGGGCTCATTGCTTGTAACGGACGCGGAGAAGGGTGAGGGCGCGAAGCCGGTTAAGCCTGAGTTGGCGACGTTGAATGTGAATTTGGTTGGAGTGGTTTATAGTATGTTCAACTCCCCTTTTTCTTTCTTCTTCTTTTTTCTTCTTTTCTTTTGGTACATTGAATTGTGTTGGAGAAGACTAATTAAAAGATAAGGTGTTAAACTGGCAATCCACTATATCTCCAAGAATGAACCCGTGAATAACTCCAGGGGTAGTGTCATCTGCACAGCCTCGAATGCAGGCCTCTACCCCTTCCCCATGGCACCAATGTACGCAACCACCAAGCATGCAGTAGTAGGACTGGTGCGGTCCTTAGCCAGACCTTTGGAGAGAGAGCAGATTCAAATCAACGGATTAGCACCCGCTGTGATTGGTGAGTCTCCCCCCATTCCCCCGTTTTCCAGTTACAATTGCGAGTTGAAGTTATCTTGGACTAAGAAGATATAGAAACAAACATCGCCCCCTCTAGCGAACTCTTCAAGTCTATGACACTGACGCCCATGTTGACCGCTACGAGGGCTGTTGGGCAGCTGGTAAGCGATCCATCCCTAACAGGCAAAATTGCGGAGTTGCATGGGGAGCATGTTACCTTTGCGGAGCGGCCGGAGTATGTCGATGAGGATACAGGGAGGAACATTGAGATGTTTTGGGAGTTGGGGTATGCATGACCGAGTTCTTGGTAGATAGTAAACAAGAGATTTAATGAGTATATGGTGTATTGAAGAAATAAAGTTATGCAAAGTGTTATCAGTTTATCATTACAAGTGTGAGATATCAACCTGGAGATCTATGATGATGATGAAGTAGTAGTAGTAGTCTTACATTAATCCATAAGCGCAATAAAATCTTTATCGTCCCTCTGCCCAACAAAACAAACCGCTCCTGTTTGCATGCAAAAGAAAAGCCCCGGAAACACCAGCCCTGGGTGGAATACAAAATAAAAGAGAGAGAAAAGAAAATGAAACGAGGAAAAAGGTCGTCAGTCATTCTCATCTTTCAACAGAACCTTGAGCTTCTCAAGCTTATCCTCGCATCGCACCTCCATCTTCATCACTACGTCTACAGCCTCCTTCTGCGTAATAAGCAGCTGCGAAACAAGCCAGAAATTATATCCGTTCTTGTAGAAGCCCATTGATGCCCACTCGTGACTGGACAGCGTGTTGCGCAATGTCAACCAATGATCCCGCCACCGTGACAGGGCAACTCGGATCGCTGTTAGGGTGGAGTCCTCGGGGATCAACGAGTGGCGCTTTTTACTACCACCAGACACCGAGGTCCCAGTTGCTGGTTTGGGGAGGGAGGTCTGCGGAAACCGTAGGAGGGGTGCTAGAATCGTCATGTGTGTGTCGATGAAAGCATATAGAACTGGAACGGGCCTATTAGTCTCTGCAATGGGAAGGGATTGGTTAGTGTAGTGAGAGGCGCATACCGTGTATCAATATGAACATATCCAGAACGCTTAGGCTGGCGAGGGGACCTGGTGTTGGCTGCTGGGTGCTCTCAGAGCCGCGGAAACCCTCAAACAGCCCATTAAAGGCCTCAGAAAGAGTTATGTCCCGCGACACCGTGAAATTAGATTCTGAAAATGGGTGTTTTGCGGCAAAAACGGACTCGAGACAGGGAAAGTCCCACTGGATTTCGGTATGTGATAGGCGACATGGATAATTTTGGTAGAATGAAAATGCGCAGTCGAGAAGGGAAACAATATTCATGGTTCTAAGACGCGATTAACCCCAGCTAATGGAAGGCAAGATGGGAGAAGAAGATTGACCTACCGGATCCGACATTCATTCTGGATCCATACGCCCTCGTCTATCCCATCTTCTGGCACATGATGATACTTAACTAGACCGATCCGACGCGCAACCTGTTCCATCGCTGTTACTCAATGTCCGCCACTATCAATCCAAAGGGCATACCTTGACGACTTCGCTAAAGCGGTTTTCCATTGCCCGGTTGCGTGATATTCGGCTCCCCGCCCAGTACTGCGTCACTACCATCAGAAAGCCGGCCTGGAAACTTTGGAATTGAAGCCAGTCGTTGGCCTCAGCGTCCAGTTTCCGGTCCCCACAAATCGTCGCCGCAATTTCGTATTCGCAAGAAAAGGTATCGCTCGAGAAGATATAGAGCTCCGCAAAATCGAGCAACCTTTTTGCGGCATACAGTTCGCGCTCATCCCTCGAATACATCGCCCCCATAAATGTCACGGACGTAAGCAGGGGCAAAGCGATAGTCTCGGGATCGAAGGAGGGGCGGTGAACGATCCCACAGCTCGGGTGCCAATACTTGAAATAAAGAGAGATGAATTTGCGAATACGTGCCGTTGTGAGAAGGAAGGTGAGATTTGTCGATATCTCCTCCTGGACCTTGGCATCCAAGGGTACCGACCAGGCTCTAGAGAGAATAGCCTGAATCATGGCAGATGAAAAAGGGCTCTCAGGCTCGTAGGGTTGCTGTTGTTGTTGTCCGTGAAATCCATAGGCGGCAGGCTCTTGCTCCGGAGTCAGGGCTACCTGGAAGTCCATCCCGTCGGCATATGGATCGCCTAGGGATTTGTGGAGCTCCCCAAAGGGCCCGTTGAAGAAGTCTAAGAAGGTGTCCTGGAAGAATGAGAGAGTTGTTGGATCAGATTCAGGGAATGCGGGTGCAAAAATCGCCTGGTCCTCTTTCAAGCGATACGCCATCATCGAGCTCTCTGCCTCCTCATGTTGGCTATGATACTCTAGGCCACGGGTCCGATCGCTGCATGGAGGAAGGAGAAAGTCCTCTGTAAAACTGTCTGTGCCTCCATTCAGAAGGAACTTGATTGATCCTCGATCCGAGGGCTGGTCAATGCTTTCTTCTTTCACTGGTGGGGAGACTACGTTTATGAGTGAGCAGAAACTAAGGAATATACAAGTGGGCAACAACCATACCCGAGTTTAACTCACCACTGGCAACTGAAGTTTTCCTGCGTTCATTGTTGCACTCGAGGTTCCTTTTCTGGCACGAACTACATGGGCTGAGCCCGTCACAGCGGAGTTTCATCGAGGTACACTAGACCTGTGGTTAGCGGCTTTTAGTGTGGTACTGGGGGTGACGGAATAAATGCCGTTGACGCACTGATTGACAGGCATGTCGCCGTCGACCCCGTTGGCCAGTTTCCGGGATCTGTCTGTCCCCCCGTTTGGCGCAATCAGCGTAATGATCCCGGAGGTTATCGCTAGAAAGTTAAAAAAAATTTTAGCGGTGTTTCTGGGAATATTACCCAACGGCGAGGCAAGATGAAAGAAAAAAAAAGACCATAAGAGGGGGAAACTTGATAGAAAAAAAGAATAAAAAGATCTAATATATTTAGGAACGAAAAAAAAATCACTCGAACTTACCAGCGAGCAAATGATTCGTTGCAGAAAGTACAGGAATAAGGCTTGACGCCGGAATCTAAGCGTTGAATTCACAGAGTTAATTTGAGGCCCGAGAGCAGAGTTGTGGTCAAGAAGGGAGAAAAAAAAGAGGTGAAGAAGGGAAGAAAGAGAGCCAGGAAAAAAAGAAAAGGTTAATGTATCGAGGGAAGGAGTAGCGGGAACCTACGTCGGAGGTGATGTCGTTTCAGATGATCAATGCGGGTGAAACCTCGTTGGCAGATGGTACAACAGAAATGCTTGCTTGCCTTCATGGTGAGGAGTTGGGATGCATCGGGGAGGAGCTTGAGAGGAAATTCTGGGGTAACAAGCAGAGGGGAGGGAGAATCGAGGGAGATCTGGGGGAGGAAGAACAATAGAAGGATGCGAGGAAGAGATGTGTCACGGCTTGTATTAATTATTCTTTGAGGTCCACCATGGGAAATATTCTTTCTCTCTCCCTCTCCCTCTCTTTCTTTTTTTCCCCCTACTATTTCCCGTATACTCTTTGATGGGTATCGAGAAAAACCAAAAAGAGCTTCGCTTGAGGGTGCAGAAGTGGCAAAATTTCAATCGGTCACCAATTGAGCATTCCTCGACTAAGCCATGAGGGAAGCAGCCTCGGTTCTTATAAGGGGAATAGCTGTGTAGACGATTATAATTGTCAGCCTTGGATTCGATCAAGCAGACTGCGGAGAAATGGTCGTCGTCGTTTAGTTTTATTGGGAGGGGGGAGCCAAAAAAGACTGAAAGTGATGCATGAATTGTGATCGGATTACGGTACATTACCTGATCAGAACCAGTTTCCAGGTTGCCAGTGACCTTTCTTAACCTTTCTGAGTGAAGCCAAGTGGATCCCCCGGACATCTCAACGAAGGCAAAAAGACCCTCTGGAGCTCTGCCAGTCCGAAGCGCGGAGAGTGGCTCAGGAACTGCGGAGTCCCTGGGACGTCATTCCCTATATGTGACCAGAAGCAATAATGATGATTAATTCATCCCCCGTCGAATAATAATTACAGGGCTCGAATTTGAACAACTTTAGGTCCGTTAACGGCTCAGATACCAATAATCATGCGGACAATTTGGATGGCGTGGCAATGAGGCGATCTCCGACCTGGACGAAATAAAAAAAGAAAAGAAAAGAAAAAAAAAAAATCTCCACTCTCAAGGGTCGGTCGGTACTTGAGGTTCCGGGAAATAAACGATGTGAAAGATAGATGATCTTAGTGAATAACGAATAATGTAATGGGGTAATTAATTACAATTCACCGAGGCCAAGTCGAGTATGGAGGACAGGGATGCATCCATTGTTTGTGCGATTGAGTTTATGTGTTCTGGACCCCCGAAGACGGAGAGCTGGAAGGAATCAAAAGCCTGTCGATAATCAGGTACCTTGTTTCCTGAGTAAAGTAGGAGGAAAGGATTTATGATTACTGAGGAATACCAAGCTATAGCGGGCTCCAAATAAAAAGTTTAAGCCTTCAAACTACGATCAACCTTGTGGTGGGATCCAATAGCTTTGATCAACTGGGAAACCGAGCACCTGGGCAGCTGGACAGCCGAACAAACCCCAGGGCTTTGCCACCATCACTTGTCAGGAAACGATGATCTTCCTACGCGCATCAACCACGCATCGTCAGCCGTCCTGTCTCTCCTAAAACGTGGGAGTGACTCATCCCAGCAGATCGAAATCAATCCCTAATCTGTTCTAGTCTCGATTACTCGTTGACTCTTTTCTACCCTCCTCTCCAAATCGGGAAGCTGTTCGCCGCGAATTATTGGAGCGGATCAGGCTATCCGTACTGGAATGCTGACGATTGTGGCGTTGTACCCACTCCCAGGTTCCAGGATCACATCCCCGTCTTCACCACTCTGCAGTTCGTTTATCATTAAGTGCTAATATTCATTTATCTACATACTACCACAGATCTGCAGTCCAGGGAAGGGGGAAAAAGCAAAGAAAGGCTCAACCCGAGGGCTCATCCTCGCAAGGGCCAAACTATATCGTCGTGCATACGCCCGATCGTACCCCTCCAGTCCTTGTGCTCAGCTTAGTTCCCCCCTTCAATTACCGATTTTGGGAAATCCACTTGGTCGTCATCCAGGTAGTTCACGCTAATAATCTTGTTTTTCTCGTCTTCCGTCCACCCATCGCCGAGCCATCCATTGGGGTTGTCGTTTACGTATTCGTAGGTGAAGTCTTCCCATCGGGGGTAAGCAAGAGCTTTCATTGAATGAAGAGATGAACCTACTCCTGGGTTAATACGCCTCTATTCGCCCTCGGTGGGAAAAAAAAGGGGGAATAATGAAGAATCTTACCAGGCCATAATGCTGTTATTCTTCCCTCCTCGGATCCGCCCTTGTACCAGCTGCGGCATTTTGTGCTGAAGACCGTCCGTGAGAAGTATTGGTCGCAATGCTTTGTGAAGAGCTCCACAGCTTCCTTCTTGACCCCCATTGATCGGATATTATCTCGCTGCATCTTTTCCACACAGAAGGTAATGTAATCAATCTCTCGCTCGATCAGGAGCAGCAGGTTGCCCTCTCCCAATGCTGCGTTAGGCCCAAGGCAGACGAAGTAGTTCGGAAACCCGTCGATGGCTAGCGAAAGGTATGTTTCAGGCGTCTTTTCCCATCTCTTGGCAAGAGAGAGATTATTTTGTCCCACCATAGAGAATCGGGGGGTAAAGGAGGTATCGAACCCTGTAGCGCAAACAATGGCATCCGTGGGGTGGTGTTTACCATCCGCAGTCACAATACCATCCGCATCAACCCGGACGATTTCACTACTGATGACATCCACCTTGTCATCTGTCAATGCCTCCAGATAGCCTGGACCGGGTGTAAGCCGGCGACAAATTGGGGGAAATGATGGCAGCAGATCATCCACCATCTCTGGCTTCCTTGACAGCCGCCGCTTCATGTTCTCTGTGAAGAACTCTCTGGTTCCAAGCTGCTCCGGCGTACCGAGGAGCGTTGCTCCATGAACCGATTGTAATTCAGTTTCGATTTCTAGGGCAGGCTGTTAAAAAGGGCAGTTACTTGGAAATGTGGCAAAAAGTCTCACCTTTCCGGAACTTTTGATAGACCGAGTGGTCTTTCTTGAAGTTTTCAATCTCCTCGGGAGTAAACGAAACTGAGCTCCCGTTAGCACATAATATACGATTTTAAATAAGGAAAATGTCTTACAATTTTCCAGCTCAGCCCCCCGTTTATCGACCTGTTCTCTAGCAAAGGTGGGGGAGAGCCAGGTTCGTCCTCGGATATAGTGATCAATGTGTGTCACCTTTGGCAACATGCCGGGCACAATCTGAATCCCACTCGATCCATTTCCAATCACTGCAACTTTCTTGTCCTACGAAAATGTTTAGTTCTATGTTGCACACTTCTGCTAGACGTTACTTACTCTATAATCATAGCTCTCATCCCAGTTTGCGCTATGCAGTAACTTGCCCTTAAAGTCATGCAGACCGGGGATCTTTGGCCATTTCCACTCGTTCAATGCCCCGCTTGCTGATATCAATACATCGCAGGAGTCTTGAGAGATCTCGTTATTTTCTAGGTTTTGAACCTAGACGATTCTCGGGTTAATCACCAAATCCATGACATATTTATTTTCCGGCGATCCCACTGACCTGTAGTTGCCATTTGCTCCTTCGGCTGTCCCACGTGGCTCCAACCACTTGATGCCTTAGCTTGACGTATTTCATGCACCCATATTTGTCTGACACCTTCTTCCAGTATTTGTGGATCTCTGGTGCTGCCGCGTAGAATGTCGACCATTCTTTATTTGGTTCGAAAGTTGCCTGGTAGGTGTGGGCTGGGATATCTATGAATAAAAAAAAGTATATTAGTTCGTACCCCATTCGCCCAGTGAGTGAAAAAAGAGACTAGAGAACGTAGACCTACCACATGCGCATCCCGGGTACCTATTTTCCAACCAAGTACCTCCGATATCTGCGTTCTTCTCGTACACGCAAAGATCTATTTTGGCAATCCTCTGTCTCAACCGGATGGAAGTAATAATCCCGGAAATTCCTGAACCGATGACAACAACCCTTAAATTGCGGTTTGTGTCGATGGAACGTTCTTCGACGATCCAAGGGGCTTGTTGCTCCGCCTTGACATCGGGGGTTTTGGTCTCGGAAACCTTGGGCTCAGACGCCTTTGATTCTAGACCTAAAATCCGGGATAGTCTCCTCATATTGTTTGATTGAACTGTCTGCTGATGATGAGAAGAAAAAAAATAGGGAAAGTGGCGAAGTTTGCAAAGGGGGAAGGAGTTTAGCTCAGTGTCTTATACGGCGTGAGCTCCAAGCATACAGCTATCCGGAGGTTCAACTTTCTTTTATTCACGGAAACCCCCATTACAGAACCTCCTCCCCGATACGGCTATCGATTGACGAGAATTGACCGAGCTAGCTTCAACTTCAGCCCGCTAGAAGAGCGGAGACACTATCAACAAGATCATGAAATCGACCAGCCTCCTCCCCGTCGCGTTAATGGAACCTCCCCGAAGTTATCCGGTGCTTACGATAAGCTTGATCCACAGAAATGGCTACATCTTGCAATTACGACTTCCTTCTTTGTTGGTGGATTCACAGAATTAGGGACTATCATATTCGTCTTGTGTCACTAGGGGGACACTGTGGATTCGCGGGACGTGGCCCCCCGAGGTCAGGAATTCCCCCTTGCCCCGACCCTGGTGTTACCTTGCTCCACGTTGCGGGGAAACAAGCACGCTTGAAGCTACTACGAATAGGGTTTGACTTCTCTATTTCGATGGCTTTGGTTGGTTGGTTATTCCGATCACAAGCATCTGTGACGAGGAATTCGGGAACTGGAGAATGAGCGTCGTGAGGGGATGAATAACATACCCCCGGATATCGTCAATGTACCTCTTCTCCCTTGACTTGGGCAACAAGCTTCTTCACCTTCGTAACCTATGGGAGTCGCATTACATCCTGATGGACTTGTTTGGCGTTTGAACTAACCCAAAAAGTGGGCGGAAGTCAGAATTACGATGCAATTTTTGTTCCCTTCGTCCTTGATGGAGACCAGCCACAAAACCCAAATTTGTGCTGGGAACGCGGAATTCCACCGCAATCCACCCGGAGTCCCGGACAAACCCCGGGAATGGGGACATGGCACAACTATCCATGGATACAGTTAGTGTTTTCCATTTGACCTTCGGACACGTCTCGATTGTTCCATGCAACTCCCCGTGCCACTTTCCAAGCGCTGTCAGGGGGGTGACAATTGAGGAGTGATGGTTTCAAGGCCGATGGACGAGCGGATTTACGGATGTTGAACCACAGACGGAAATCCCCCGTTTTCCCCCACACTTGAGAAAGGCGGGGTTGGAGAAGCTGTCAGTTAGTACCTATCACCTGAACCTAGGTTCCAGGCTGTGATGAGCTGTGTGCCACTGCAGCCAAGTGGATGCGATGCCATTTCTTCGAAATCATGGCAGAGGGCATTGATTAAGTTCAAGGGCCTTAGTCTGGTTGGGAAACGGAATGAAAAAAAAAAGAAGAAGAAATATAACACTATTGACTTTCACCTCTGCACGAACCAGCCAAATTACCTCATCGTCAAAAGTACCCGATCCCAGATTGGAGGCAGTCGATTCGCTTGTGACTCAGGCTCCGTCAACCATGTGGTTATATTTCTTTTTCTCGTCTGACCTCCAACTTAGTTATTATTTATAGTATACTGGCCGTCTTCAGGATTAATTATTGAAGTTACTATTTAGTGTCTGTGTTTGCGCGCGTGGTAATTCCTGTGCGACTGTGATATTCCAAAATGGGAAAAAAAAAAGTACTTGAGCCGGAGACCAAATAATCGGCCCGTGGGAGCTCCATTCACTAAGTGCATAAGCGACAGAGGTTTTGTTCTTTTTAGTGGTTTCACGAGTTTTTATTATTAAGTTATTTCGGGGTATTCTCCGGTCACGTCGTGACTAGCACTTTTAGTGTTAATTACGAGGACAAGCTCTGACGACCAGGAGGAATTTTATTCGAAGATATTATTAATGAGAATTATTTCTCTGGCTGCCAGGGTTCTGGTGTGTCTGCCATGTGAGCCAAATGGGGATTAGATATACTTTCATTGAGAATAGAAGTATAACGTATGTATTAATTGTACTCTCAAACGATATTATATACTTGGTAGGGTGGATGAAGGAGGAAAGGGGAAAGAAGGGGAGAAGGAAGTATACATCAATTAATTTCTCTCATAAGAAACAAAGGTGCATGCTCGCGATATGCCAAATTGCAGGAAAACGGAGCCAACCGAGGTAAAGCCTCGATACTTGATACTACATTTGGTACTTGGAGCCTTGGCCTGCTAGTAGTAGTACTTACCCTAGTCCTATCCTTGCGTTATCGTTTGCCCGCTGGGGACAGGAGGAGACAAGAATGAGACAAGGAGACGAGAAAAGCCAGAGAAGATATGGATATGTCAGATCTTAATAATAGCTAGTTAAGCAAGAAAGGCCGCCTTGCCTCACTATAACAAGTTTGGGGTTTATCCGGTCTTCGTCGATCTTCTCATATCAGCCTCCTTATCAACCAACACAAAAGGTCCTTTTTCTTCTTCTTTTGTTTTACTTGTCTCCAAGAAAGAAAAATAAATTTTGGAAGAGCTTCACTACGGTCGAATCGACCATTATTTTCAGTTTATTTTCTATAGATATTTGCATTCTACATGCCTGTATTCACCGAATACGCCGCTTCGTCGCGCGAACTCCGCGTCCTTCCCTCCTTCGCCCCTCCCCTGCCCCGCCTCTCCCCCGCCTTTACCCGCGACACCCAAAGCGACGGAAAATATGAGGTCGTGATAGTCGGCGCAGGCCCAGCGGGCCTCATGCTCAACCTCCTTTTGGCCCGATACGGCCTCAGCGATGACTCGCTGCTCTGCGTGGATGCGAAGCCCGGGACCCTCAAATCCGGCCAAGCGGACGGCCTCCAGCCCCGGACGTTGGAGGTGCTGAAGTCACTGGGCCTGGCGGACGAGATCCTGAATGATGGCTGCCACATGGAGGAGGTTGCGTTCTGGAACCCGTCTAGTAACCCGGACGAGGTGATCGAGAGGACCTCCATTGTTCCCGACGTGATTGTGCCTGCGCGGTACCAGCATGAGGTCACGATTCACCAGGGCCGCATTGAGCGGATCCTGGAGACTGATCTGTTGCGGTACTCTCGTCGCGGAGTGCAGCGGGATACGAGACTGGTCGACGTGAGGATTGATGAAAGTGGGGATGCAGACTTTCCGGTTGTGGCGGAGGTGGAAACTGGCGATGGCCAGGGACGGAGGATGGTGAGATGTAAGTACCTTGTCGGGGCAGATGGGGCGCATTCGGTTGTTAGACGGTGCATGGGCCTTCGGCTGGAGGGCGAATCGACCGATCATATTTGGGGCGTGGTAGATTTGGTTGTCGATACAGATTTCCCGGATATTAGACGGCGAACCGCGATTCATTCCACGGCTGGGTCCGTGATGGTGATTCCTCGTGAGCGCATTGCGACAGGGGATTACCTGACTCGGCTTTATGTCCAGGTTCCGGAGATTGAGATTGAGGTCTCCGACCAGAATGGGGCCGAGAAGGAGGATGCCCGTTCACGCCGCGCTCAAGTTACCCTGGAGGAGATCTTCCAGCATGCAGCGGAGGCGTTCAAGCCATATTATATTAAGCCAAAGGAGGACGGCGCGGTGGACTGGTGGGCGGCATACCAGATCGGCCAACGTGTCTCCGGCCAGTTCACAGTTAAGGATTCCAGAGGAATCAATAGGGTGTTCATCGCAGGAGATGGTATGGCCTGATCAATTCCCGACTTGTTCAAGTAATTCTGGCTAACCTGACCCTTTCGTTTTGTCGTTGGCAGCATGCCACACACACAGCCCTAAGGTATGGAAAACTAAAAGTGATTAGAAAAAAAGGTGATAGTACATGCCGAACTGATGGATGAATATCTAGGCTGGCCAAGGCATGAATGTTTCCATGATGGATTCTTACAATCTGGCATGGAAACTAATTTATTCCATCAACGGAATTACCCCCGACTCAGCTGCAAAAGGGCAACCTGATGCTCTTCTCGACACCTACCACCTAGAGCGCCATACCGTCGCACAACAGCTGATTGAATTCGATCGTGCATTCTCGTCCATGTTCTCAGGCAAGATCGGATCCGAGGAACCAGATGCTGAAGGGCTCACCCATGACCAATTCCTGGATGTCTTCAACACGGGCAATGGGTTTACTAGTGGCTGCGGAGTTGAGTACCCCGAGAACCTGACAGTACAAAAGACATTAGAGAAGAACCCAATCCAGGGAACAGACTATCTGCGTGGCATTCTGCACCCAGGCCGGAGATTGCTTGACGTCATGGTAAAGAGGCATGCGGATGGAAACCGACGTCATTTGCAGGATGGTATGTTCTCCGTACAGCACCTCTCGATTGAAATGAAAAGCAAGGCTGACGAATCTATAGATTTCCTTTCTACGGGTCGATTCCGCATTCTATGTCTGACATCGTCGGATCTCCTAGACCCCCAGGGAACTTCGGCAAAAACACTGAAGGCGATCGGTTCTTCTCTGCTTCCCAAATTCCCAGCGTCCGTGGTTGAGCAGGTTGTGATCCACCCTCGGGTCCCCAGGAATTTCACGTGGCGCGACATACCCCACGAAGTCAAACAGCATTCTGAGATGCGATTCTACAGCGGGTACCAAACAAGCGACGAGGTGTATGATATATACGGTGTGAACGTCACTCAAGGAGCTCTGGCTGTGGTGCGACCAGATGGGTACATTGGCACCATCGCTGCCCTGGATGATGTGCCAAGGATTGAGCAGTATTTAAAGAGATGCGTTCGGACCGTCTAGGAGGCAGGTTTGGCGGGACGCAGCTAGAAGATGACACATCACCTACGGCTAAGTTTGGTAGGGATATTCCAACTGAAATGGGGGACTTCCAGCCCATATCCGAACCAGGGTGGTGGCTCTCGTATTCTTTTTCGCCATCGAGCTCGTTCACCTGTTTGTTTGCTATGACTGCGATATAGAATCGTTGCCACCGTGCTCGAGAACAGCCAATTTATTGCAACGAAACGAGGGTTGAAAAAGATGCGATGAGCCTCGGATAATTCGGCATATAGTCTCGCCTCTCTTCATCCTTCCTGTAGGATTCTTCCAAGAGAGGCGGGTCATGCGACAAATCACAGAATGAATATGTAAAGACACTAAAGACCTTTGTAAGCTAAGAAAGTAAAAATAACAACGAAACTTGAAATTGACAAGGGGTTTGATGCCGTGAAGCTGAAGGGCAACGATCGTCTTCTGGTGGCGGCCGGATTTTAATCCACGACGTCTCGTGATTGGATGCCACGTGCCTTATCGATAACAAACACGTGATACCCACGTGACGGAGGTGCCGATATCCGAGATTTTTTGGCTTCGATTCTGGATGCTAGCGGCCATTCGCCAATGAGGATAGAGATTACGCAGCGGGCTCTCCAGTGATCAAAGACATTTGATGGCTCGCAGTCATCCCGCCGGCTCAGGTCGCGTTAGCCCGCATTGCAGAGATTTTTCCACTGCTTCTACTCCTTCTGTGTGGCCCTGTCGGCAGCTGGCGTGGGGATGACCCAGCCCACTATATGTGTGTCAAGCTTTGGCTGCCTGCCAATGGCACCTCGGAACCAGTGCAAAATGAGTCCCGATCTAACTCCATTGTCGGTGTTAAGATATATCTATCGCCGTTGGGCATCGTGGTCGGCATCGGGGTTATTGGACGTATACGAAAATTTGCCTTGGTATAAAAATATGCAGTTCCCCTCACCGGTCCGCTAGGGTGCCTTTTTCTTCCCATTTCTTCTCGCCCTCTCTAGGATACACCCTTGCGTACTGCTGTTCGACGGATACTGCTTCTTTTGTGAGCCACTCATCGGTCATGTCAAACCAGCATGAACCTGGCTCGAATGCGCCTTCCAGATCTCGGTCGGTCTCTGTGTCAAGCACGGATGCGGATTCGGACTCGCTCGCCTCGGAGTCTCGACCGGAACAGCTCTCTAGGTGGAGATCTCTTCGATCCTCCCGATCGAGGTCGAGGTCGCGGCCAAGGTCCGTTGATATTGACCGCATCTATTCCGGTCGACATTTGGACGATCATTCTGTATATCACAGCGAGGACGCCATCGATGACACATTAGAAAATACCGACACCTCATCGCTTGGGGATAATGGCGAGAAGAAAGTAGAGACGACACTCGAAGTTCGGAACGGTATTGTCAACGAACGGGACCTTGACCTGGAAGCGAATGCACAGCAGTCGACCGCAGGTGAGCTGGAGAAATCCAGGACGGCCCGCTCAGAACGCGACTCCAAGCTTGTATGCACAATATGCCACCTTATCCGGTAGTCCTTCTGGTTACAAAACAATATCTGACATGCAAATGCTCCAGGTTACTTGGAATGGGCCGGATGATCCTGAAAATCCGAAAAACTGGCCCATGAAGAAGAAGTGGGCACTTGTCGTGACCGTCTCCTGCTACACCTTCATTTCACCCGTCACGTCGTCCATGGTTGCCCCGGCCTTGTCATCCCTTGCAGCCGAGTTCCATATTGAAGACGCCGTGCTGTCGCAACTCACCTTATCCATCTTTGTGCTTGCCTATGCCGTTGGCCCATTGTTCCTTGGCCCACTGAGCGAGATCTACGGTAGGGCTATCGTCCTACAGTTAAGCAATCTCTTCTATCTCGTTTTCAATATTTGTTGCGGGATAGCCAAAACCAAGGAGCAGATGATTGTCTTTCGATTCCTGGCAGGGCTTGGCGGTAGCGCGCCTTTAGCTGTATGCTCCCCCCCCCCACAAAAAAAAAATTGGCCATTCCTGTAAGCCATTTCGCCTAACAGGTTCCACTCCAGGTCGGTGGCGGCGTTATTTCAGACTGTTTCAAGCCCGAAGAACGTGGCAAGGGCATCGCAATCTACAGCTTGGCTCCCCTCCTCGGCCCTGCACTAGGCCCCGTCGCCGGCGGCTTCATCGCCGAGAACACCACTTGGCGTTGGGTCTTCTACTCAACCTCAATCGTTGACGGCCTCATCCAAGTCGCCGGCCTCTTCCTCCTCCGCGAGACGTACGCCCCCAAACTCCTCAGCCTCCGTGCTAAAAAGCTCCGCACCGAAACGGGCGACCCTGCCTACCAAACTGAGGCCGAGCGCCAAAACAAGACCCTCCCCCAGGTCATCCGCACCGCCCTCGTGCGTCCCTTCCGCCTCCTCGCCACCCAAGCCATCGTCCAAGCCATGGCCCTCTACCTCGCCTACACCTACGGCATCATGTACCTCGTCCTCTCCACCTTCCCGACACTCTGGACCAGCCCAGCCTACTACAACGAATCCACCGGCATCGGCGGCCTCAACTATATCTCCCTCGGCCTGGGATTCTGGCTAGGCTCGCAGATCTGCGCCCCGCTCAACGACGGCATCTACCGCCGCCTAAAGGCCCGGAACAACGGCGTCGGGCGCCCCGAATTCCGCGTCCCTTTACTCTACGTCGCGGCTGCCTTCACGCCCGCCGGCCTCTTCATCTACGGCTGGACCGGCCAAACGCACCAGCACTGGATCGCGCCTAACATTGGCGCCTTATTATTCGGTATGGGCAATATTATCACCTTCCAGTGTGCCCAGACGTACATGGTTGATACGTACACGCGGTTTGCGGCGAGTGCGCTGGCGGCGAGCGCGTGCATGCGTTCCTTGGCTGGGTTTGCATTTCCTCTTTTTGCCCCGTATATGTATCGGGCGCTAGATTTCGGTTGGGGGAATAGCCTGTTAGGGTTTATTTCGTTGGCGATCGGGATCCCTGCCCCAATATTCCTGTGGAAATATGGAGAGAAACTGAGGAAGAAGAGTCCGTACGCGGCGGGTTAGGGCTTTCTTGTTTTGTCGGGATATAGTAATACATAGAATACTCGCTATACTTATATAAAAGTAGTAATTAATCAAACCAGAATACAAAACTCATCAGACTTCCTTGGGTACCTTTTCTTATTCAACTCTGCGCTACCACTGCTACCATACTGGAAGCACCCACTGCTCACATAAACCTCAACCCAACCACAAACAACATCGCCCAACATAGACCCACACGCACACTGAGACCTAGATACGATGGGCCTGGGCTAGGTACCCTCAGGACGGAGGGCCACCGCCACCACCACCACCCATTCCGGAGTTCTCATTCTCAACCCCACCCTCCTCAGTATAGAACACGGCCGGCGAAACAGTTGAATCCGCGGTGCCATCCAGGCCCATCGAGATCCACGCAAAGATGCCGTCCTCTAGGCTGTCACCCAGATACACGTACTGCACAAATGGGTCAATGACATCCGCCTCCTCGGCCAGAATGGAATCCGATTCATTTGTGGTGAGGGCGTCAGCATTCTCCGAGTAGGGGCTGAGGGTGTCAACTTCGTTGATCAAGGACTGGTCGAAGAAGAGCTGGCCAACGTGTGAGGCGTGCGCGCCATAGAGGTCGCTAAGGGTGTTGTTTTCGTTCTCGCTTACTTCACCGACGACGTGAGACAGAACTTTTATTCGCCATGTATGGTTAGTTTATGGTCAGAGGAGAAAGGGTTGGGGTGGGAGGGAGAGGCATACTATGAATATGAGTTGCGCGGCCAACGTAGTGGCCAGGGAAGACGGTTTGGAATTGCACCACGCCGGAGTCGTCGGTTTGCTGAATGCCACGGAGGAACGTAGCGTCCAGGTTGGTCGAGTCGCCCGAGTTACCGTTTCCGCCGGCTACAACACCGGAGTAGACGCCCTGTAAAATATTACGTTAATATTCATTCGCTTTGTCTCCCTTATTTCTAGTGCATTCTCAAGGTAGAGCGGGCAGGGCATACAGTGGAATTGCAATGCCAGAGATCCAGGAAAGCATCAACGACAGGGTCGCAGGAGTTGGTGTCGATCAGCTGGATGTCCAGGTAGAGTGGCACGCCGGGCTCGCCGTCGGTAACATCGCTACGGACGAGCTCACCGGTGACGTCTATTTTCCTTGGGTTAGAGATGTGTCCTGTGTCCTAACATCGTGGGGAGGGAAACAAGGTGGGAGAACATACAGTACGGACCCTGGGTGACATCTGGGCCAAGGATACAAGTGGCATTTGATGCGAACAAAGTGGCCGGGTCGGTGGTCTGGTCCACGTCCAAGGAGGAGTGGTGGTCGGTATTGAGGAGCTCATCCAGGTTCCTTGCCTTGAGGTAGGGGGCACCTGGAATAAATGATGATGGTGGTTAGTCTCTTCTTAAAGCTCAGCGCAGGAATGGTAACACGTACGGGTATTCAGCCCTCTGGCCTTCCGCAGAGCCTGCACGGTCTCCAGGCGGCGGGCGATGTTCTGCTTCTCAAGCCCGCGGGAACGCAGAGTGGCCGCACAGTGGTTCAGGCTCCGGGCCTGAGGAGAGGCACGCTTGATGAAAGCAGCACGTTCCGCAGCTTCAGCCCTGACATCGTGGCCTGGGTGAGCAGAAACGAGGGTGGCCACGCCTGCGAGGCCCGCAACAAGGCTGGACGCCAGTTGAACCATGATCAATGGAGAATTGAGAAGAGAAATAAAGACCCAAAGTAGAGTTCAGAGATAAATACTACACCACTGGAAGCTGTACAAAGAAGATCGCTGGGGGGAGATGCGAAGTACCGACCGGCATTTCGTCCGCTTTATACTACCTCTTGGTCTTCAGTCAAGCTCAGTGCCAAGAAAAACACAAGAAAATACCAAGACATCCCCCATGGCAAGGCTATCGAATCGGACACGGCTGGTTACCAACAGAACGTTTGAGCAGGGGGGCATCAAAAAAGGAGGTTGGTGGGGAGAGACGAAAGACTCCGCATTAGCCGTCCTAAACACATCCACAAAACAGCGGACCACAGGAGAAGAGTCACAAGTTAATGCGAGGACCAGGATTGCGACGCCTGGTGAGGCCGGAGCACGATGTGGGCAAGCAAGTTGTTGGTTCCAGACTCCGACACGCCCATCCTAGGTCCTTTCCCCCTGTCACTGGCGGAAGTCAAAGAGATGATTTCCATCACCGGTCCGGTGTACTATCCAATTATTTGCTCTTTCTTGATGCCATCCCCAGCGCCATCTCGAGTGCTCGACTTCTGTAGGCACCCGACTCAGGCTGAAAGATTGATCGGGGATCAAGCTCATCCTCTGCAAAACATTCGGCGGCTTGGCAAAAGTGAGGAGTGACGAATACCCTCAACGCGATTCGTGGGTTATCGTCGGGGCCTGTGACGGCTGCAGATCTTTGCCTTCTTTCTCTAGAAATTGACTGTCAGTGTGCCAAATAGTTCGGGAATGACCAATCCTCGCTGCATCATACTCAGGAACAGACTGTGTTGTCGTCTCCTGTCAGGGCGGACACGCACCGGGGCGACAGCGATCGACAAACCCGCCGCCCCATCTCCCGACCATATCGTGGCCAGATTGCGCGTCCAGATCTCTTGCGTCAGCTCAAAGGATTTTCTTAGGGCTATGCGTGCTCTCTTCCGTCAAGTATTGGTGCCTCGACCTCTCAAAATGGACTTCGAAAATCGTCAGCTCTGCTTCTCCTCTCCACCTCGGAATTCCCGAGGCCGCTAACGCGTCTCTAACGTAGACAAGGTTTACACCCCTGGTTCCTGCCGACCCATAATACTGCCGGAATGGCCCTCTGGAACTCTGGCGGCTGCAGATGGTTTCCTTTTACCCCCGATTGATTTGCGGAATCCCGTGTCCCATGCATTTAAAACAGACACTGTCTTCCCATTAACGGGGTATCCTCCGTTACGGATCGCAAGCTCCGGCGGGGTTACGTGGTTTCAAGAGGAATCCCCCTTAAAAGGCATAGAAAGGAAAGAGAAGAAGAGAGAGGAGAGGAGCTATATTAATTCTTTCATTCAAAGTAGGGCGTAAACATGATCAGGACATGATACATCACTAGTAGTATAATTATCTGATATTTGACAGGTGGAAAGGAAGACAAAATTGGGGCCAATTCTCACACCGGGGTGGGAGAAAAGGGAGGCTGATATTACAGCTTAGACCGTGGTGGTAACGTCCTCGACAGCCTTCACCTCGACATCCTTGTCAGTGAGACCCATCTCCTGGGCGAAGGTGCCATGAGGCTTCCACTTGGCAGAGGTACGGGGGGTAGTCTCCTCCATCATCTTATCAACCTGTTCCAGGGTAAGTCCCTTGGTCTCAGGGATGAGGAAGTAGGTATAGACAAAGGCACAGGCGCAAAGGGAGCCCCAAACGAAGAACACCTTGGGCCCAAGGTTACCCTTGTCCGGGTCAACCATGTAAGGAGTAATGACGGCAATGATCTAGATCCTTTGTTAGAGGTGTTGGAAAGAAGGGAGACTATGCGGAGGGAAGACTTACACAATTCCAGAGCCAGTTGGAGGCAGTGGACAGAGCGACACCGCGGGAACGGATGGGGAGAGGGTAGATCTCGCCAATGACGACCCAGGCACCAGGACCCCAGGTGGAGGCAAAGAAGAAGATGTAGATACAGATGAAGGAAATTTCAGCCTTAGTCGTGACCAGGTTGGCACCATCCACAGTTCCGGCGATCGCAACAATGAATTGGCAGACAACCATGCCGAGCGCTCCCCACAAAAGCAAGGGGCGACGACCGATTTTCTCCATGGTGTAGAAGGAAATGGGGGTCGACAAGACGTTAACAATCGTAGTGATCATGCTGATGAGGAAAGGGTCATCAATGGTTTTGAGCTGGGGATACCATGTTAGCGAATTTTTTCGCTCCTGTTTTCGTTAAGGTTTACATACCGACTTGAAGAAGGTGGTTCCGAAGTAGAAGACAAAGTTGACACCAGTCCACCTAGATCCGGATCAGTAAGTTTGCTACATTCATTACTCAGGAGTATCCATGGAGAGAGGCTTACTGCTGCATCATCTGAAGGGAGGTTCCCAAAACGGTACGGCGCAGATTGCTGTTGGGGCTGAAAAGGCTTCCGCGGAAGCAGTTGAGCCAGCTGGTCAAGTAACCACCCTGGGGGATAACCTGCATCTCGTACTCGTTGTTGGCAACGATCTCAGCCAGTTCCTCCTTGATGTACTGCGAATCCTGGGGCTGGCCGCGGACACGGGCAAGGACCTCGGCAGCCTTGGCAACATCGCCCTTGCGGACAAAGTAACGAGGAGATTCGGGCAGAAGGAACAGACCAACGCCCAGAATAATAGCCCACAGCATCTGCAAAGCAATGGGGATACGGTACGAGCCGGAGTCGGTACGGTGCTCAGTACCATAGTCGACACAAGAAGCCAGCATCAGACCAATGGTGATGCAGAACTGGTATCCTGAAACGATCGCACCACGGACCTTGCGGGGGGCAATCTCGGACATGTACAGAATAATGATGGCGGAGACGAAACCAACACCGAAACCAGCAATCAGACGGCCAACGACGAGCAGGGCGACAGTGGAGGATGCGGTCTGCAAGATGACACCAACAATGAAGACACCGCAACCAGCAATAATGGTGGTACGACGACCGAACCAATCGGCCAAGTCACCAGCAATAAGAGCACCGAAGAAGGTTCCAGCAGACAAGATAGAGGTAATCAGGGATTTTTGCCAGGACTCCAAGACGAAATACGTATCGGGGTCATTAGTATCATCTCTGTGCTAAAGGGCGGGGTAGGCAAGTTAGTTCCATCCATGAACGGGTTCACCTCAAAATACTCCTTAGAAACATACCTTGCCAGTGAATTCCGTAATGAAAAAGTCCATTCCCATAACACCATTGATATAACCCGAGTCGTAACCGAAGAAAATACCACCGAATGCAGCGAAGGCGCACATCAAATACGTCTTGAAGGTGACGGGCGCCTCAACGCGGCCGCCAGCAACGACACCGTCAGCCATGGTGACTGATGAAGGGCAGTACTGAGCAGAATTGGGATTATCTATGCCTAGTGCAGCGAGAGGAAGTGGTGGTGAGCGCCTGGTGACAGCAGGAGAGACCAGGGTCGAAGAGAAGTGGTTGAGGGACGAGGGGAAGGAAAACGAAAGAACGAGGGGGGTGGGAGGGATTTATAGGCTGTTTGAGGATGAGCTTAAAATGGGCTGGGCTGGTCGTGTCAAAATTTCTCGCGTCGCAGCTTCCCCATGGTGCTTCGAATCTATCGGCCCGGGGAATCACCCACGGGGAATCGAATGTTCTGTCGGCTCCATCACCCTGTCCAGACCTTTTTTTTTTTTTTTTTTCTTTTTTTCCCTCATTTTTGTCTTATTTTTGTTCCAGTTTTCGCCCCATTGATTTAATCTGCCGTGGAACAACCACCCCACTATCAGCGGTGATTTGCCATCGGAAGTCGGGTGCCCAGCCTGGACGAGGATGAGTTTCTCACATCATGCAGCAACGGGTGCGGGACAACCTCCTCCCCCAGAGCAGGAACTGGTCGACAGTTAGCGAGGGAAGGATGAGCCCAGGGCCAATCATCCAGAGACAATGGCTCCCCTCAGTCGAGGGGAGAGGTCGTATTCGACGAAATTCCGGTCCATTGCGCTCTGGTGATGGCTAGTGTTATTGACCTAGGGGTGGATCGACCTCCCTGGCCGGATGTTTGTCCAACCCTGGCACCTGCACTCTGGATGGAACAACAGAAAAGTCAATCACTCCATGTGCTCGGACGGCACAAGGGTCACAACACTTCATGAAGCATGGTCCTCGACGACTGCCATTGGACAAAAATCCGTGGCAAAATATGGGCCAGGAGAATCTAACCAAACAGAAGCTCGGCTCAACGCCGGACGGACACTCGGGCAGGATGCAGATTCACAGAGGCGCTGAAGAAGACAATGGATCATCAGTGGTGAATGTCAGGCACGCCGTGACCCCGGCCATGGTTCCTGGTTGGGGCTAGCACTTCCTGGTCATGTGGCTGCTGATTGGCCACAAGAGACAGGGATCGGACAATTGACCTACCACGTGTGAGCAATCTCGAGACGGGGTCCACCAGGCCTATCCTGTTCTAGAATGGCACAATACAGTTACTGCAATACTGTATCTTACTTCCTCCCATCATTCACTCACTCAACCTCGAGTCTCTTCTGAGGGCTCTCGGGGAAAGAGAACTTTTCATTTTACTTTTCTTTTTTTTTTTTTTCTCTCAGGATGATGCCTGTCAAGAGTAGCATTCCAGATTACTCCGTACAGGGGACGTTATTATTAGAATTTTAATTATGTCTCAGAGCTGAGATGGGCAGCTATTTGGTTTTGGTTCCCTAACCCTGTTGAGCCCGGACTTTTCGAGAATTGTTCTCTCCGTTTTTCTGGGGAGATACGATACTGGCTGGGACGGAGCAGTTATATTGGGATGGGGAATTAACGGCGATGGCCCAAGCCTCGTGGGGACCGCGGATTTCTTAGCAATGTTACTTCGCACTCTTGTTTTGATCTGGATGTAACCTTAAGTGATCGGTGGCGCACACCCAATTGCAAGCGCAGACTCTTTTCGAGACATCCATCCATACCTGACCTCAGCTTCAGTCAGTGATTCCTCTTGCGAGCCATAATTCCAGACGCCACCCATGGTTCGACCTGACCCATCTTCTGGAATCCAGAGCTTCCAAAGCGTAACCCCCAGAATCTCGCCCTGCTCGGCTTCTCGTCGAGTCTCGTGGCTAGAATTGTTTGCCTCTGTCAGTCCGAGGGGCTGAGCCGAGGAAGGAGGCCTCGGATCTGGCCGAGTCCACGGCCTCTCGTGATCCATTTCCCGAAAGAAAACTTTGACAACTCGGTACATGACTTTTTTCATCCCTACTGAATGCCTTTCCTTTCAGGACCAAAAAAAAGGGGGAGAAAACTTAACCATGGCAAGGAAAAAAAATTTTTCCCAACTTCAACTCTTGTCTCTACTTCGGCTCTCGAATAGTTTCATTATTGGCTCACGATTAGCTGATTTATATTATTACCACCGTAATTATCGCTAATAGTAGGAAAATGATTACGCGCCCCTAGTCATGTTGTCTGACAACATGATCTCGCTTCCCGACCAGACTCACTCTTTCCTCACCAGTTGCATGTCCTTCTTGACTCCCACTAGTAGACTCTTGGCAGATTCGGCTTCCTTTTCCGTTTCCACAATCCTTGAGGAAATTCACAAAACCCCTCACTTCGAGAACTGAAGGAAACACAATGAAGAGGAATGATAGGCCCGTCGGTTCGAAGTTCAAGGATGCGTGACATCCAGTTGGCTATCATCGCAGCCCAAGGACCTGTCAAACCCCCTCTTGTCGATGCACGACAGATCCCTCGCTTGCAAATTTCGCCAACCAGACTCTAGCGTCTTGGCCGACCACTCCTGATTCCATGGGTGAAAGAAAAATTGGTTTCATGGTTCCTTTTGGACGCTAATGCCTCCTCAACCGCGTCCCAAAAAGGCTTGAGCCGAGATGAATATGAGAGAGATTGCTTTGTGCGGGGAAGCCTTTACAATGGGAGCCAGCAAAACGAATCAAAGGCAAAAAAAAAAAAATACCCAACGCCCCTTATCTCAAATTTCTTCTCCAGGGTTTGTGCCATGGAACAAGCCCGGTGAGATTTTTGGTGTTAGCGACGGGAAGTGAGTCCTCAATAATATCAGTTCTTTGGAGAAACGTCCATATCCTGGGGATGTGCTGTTTTCGAAACAAACCACACCATCCTCTCAGCGGCGCCCAGGTGACTACGCTCAACACGGGAGGGATCCTCGTCCGCGCCTCTCCTGCCCATTCGTTCGCTCTTCCGTGTTTAATATCCTATTTGCCGGGTAATCTCCGTTTTCCGCGCCCATTCCAGTAGTATTGTCAAACTCCGGATAAAACATTAACATTGAGATTAATCCTCTCATCCTGTCATCACATTCTGACTTCAAAACGCTCTCATGATTGGAGCTGGGAAGCCTTGACTTCCTGCAGGGCCTGTGCGAGGGATGGGAAATGTACCAGCGGCCCGACGAGCCCCCAGCTGTGATATTGTCACTGGCCCTTCCTCGATCGTATACTTGGATCATCATATTCGCGCCCTACCAGTCGGAGATTTCATGGTCTTCTAGAACAATAGGTCAAGCTTTCCTGTTGGATTCCGAGGCCTATCCACCTATGACCTATACCTCATCCTTCTGTCCCTTTTTTTGGAACTGGGGCCTAACTATGAACGTTGACGAGCGAAGATATCTCCGCCACCATCCCGAAACAAATGCTCGCGAGAATCAACCTTTGCCCTTTATTACTCCGTCTCTCCATCTCAAGCGAGATCTAACCAGTAATAGCGCGCTAACTAAGCTGCGATGTATCAATCTCCGTTCTAACCGACCTGAATCATTCCCGTCCTCCGCTAATCATGCAACAGCCTCTTAGTAGTAATTGGGCATAGATCCTTGGGCATAACCACAGCTCAACCACCAATACCTCCTCCAAAGCTCTATCCATGCTTGGGGGCCAATTCACGAAAAAACAATTAATAAAATAACATCAATAATTATCTCCATTCCTATCAGATCTACATTCCTTCCCTCTACTAACTCAAAGGTCACACCACAACTAAACAGCTCAAGCCCCCTTAACAAAACACACACAGTCAACACCCATCACCGAATCAAACGTTCCGAACAAGGGAAAATAAAATAGCCAGGGAGAGAGAGGAAAACTCACCAAAAACCTAAGGTGCCCATCACTATTCACAATCTTGTCCGCCAGGGAAATCCCCTGGCGACCCTTGGAACCGCCTTCCCGCGTCTTCAAATCAGCCGTGAGCTTCGGTCCATCATGCGTATGCTCTAGTCGGACATCACTGGCACTCTTGGTGAAGTCACTTCCTCCCCAGATGAACCATCCTATCCTCACCATCTGTTAGTCGTGGACCACAAAATGTATCGCTGTCTGCGTACGATCGGAGCTAAAGAAATGAATGGAGAAAGAGAGCGAGAGAGAGGGAGAGAGAGGCCATACCATCTGTGTTGCCGATGTGATCATCCAGACGGATCTTAGTCGGCCTCATGTGTCCTTGCATATTGCGAATTTTACCCATGAGGTAGGTAGAGCCGTGCTCCTGGGAGATTTTGAGGTCTTCGCAGGAAAGGTGGAACGACATTTTGACTTCTTTGAGTAAATGTTAGTGCTCACTAAAGCAGTGATATATTGATGCCGATGTCGATGGTCGCTCATCTAGCAGGGAATCGAACCTCTTTATGTACCATCTCAGCACCGTCTCCTCGGCGAAGATACTACCCTACACAAATGCTGATGCATGGTGACATACAGACGCATATCCTGTAGCGATGAAAGCTAAACCAAAAGGCTAATTACCTACAGCCGCGAGATAGTATTGGACCAGCTCATCGCCCGGGCCCTGTAAATTTCCTGGTCCAGTATCGCCCTAGATGCTTCCATATGATGTCAAGTGGCATATTGGGGTTGAATGATGCATGCGAGAGTTGACGAGTCCAACGACCTGGATACGTTCGGCTGAAGTTCTCATGCGGGCTTCGTCACCGCCACATATCTGTAGATTTCTGTGAACCATTCACCGTCCGCGAAGGCGAAATAGTTTGATGTTCGTGTATGTATGATGCTCAGCGTACCATTCTTTTTCTCCATACAGTAGGCAACAATGTTCTATTCAAGTTAAGAAGATTCTTGGGCATTGTGACCTCACCTTCTCAATATTGGGTATATTATAGGTACCTACCTAGGTATATAATAGACGGTATATATCCCGATGTCTTTTTTTAGATAGAATTTGTCAACAGTAAGTCATGTGCCTGTCTGCCTCCATTTGCAAGAGAAATCTGTAGAAGCTATCTCTTACCCATGAATTGTGGTGATAAAAAAGGAAACTTTTTGTGTAGGTATTCTAGGTTTATGATTAACTGAGCACCTCAATTTTATCCTCTTCGTCGATAAAATTAAGATATATATTTTAGATCAATTGTGGCTTGGTCACCAATATCTATCCTGATATCGAAACGCTTTATCGTAATTCTAGGGACCGTAAACTTGTTTGTTTACGTGTTTTTTCCGGGTTTAATTTGATATTTATGAGTCTTTCAATTGAATTCAATACTTTGTCGAGAACACTTATCCTACAAATGGTTTAGATAAGTAACCAAGTTCAAAAATCTCCAATTAGGGCTCCTATGGCTAGAACCACCATTCCATTACAGATACAAAAGAAACGCAGATCCTATCAATTCCGATACACAAACTCATTCCATTAGCCGGTCCAGTTCACTTTATTAAAAATATAAAGAGAGAGAAATTTCCGTTTAGTGCAGGTCATCAAAGTGGCAGGTTGGGTCAAGGATCTTATAGATCTCATCGTATGCGTCTCCGCGGCCGCCAATGATAGCCATGTCCCTTGTGCAGTCAAGCAGGTAGCAGACAGACTTGGTCCCGGAGAACTTCTTGGGGCTGTTAAGGTCGTTGGCGAGGTGTTCGATGCACTCCTCGAAATTCGACTTCTTGAGTTTGTCGGCCGTGGTGGTGGCTGTGGCTGTGGCGGCCAGAAGGGCCAGGGTGGGGAGGGTGAATCTCATTTTGAAGCTGGAAAGAATAGTGTTAACTAGTCTTGAATTTTGAATTGCGTGGCCGGGGATGCTTACTAGAGTGAAGTATTATGGACGTCTGAGGAAGGTGGTAAGTGTGGTGGTAAGAGGAGAGCAATGCTCAAGGCTTTGGCTCTGAGTTATATACCCTCACTCCTTTGTTTAGGGGGAGTATAGCTCTGGGGAGGCTAGAAAAGCCCCTTGCTGAGGCCTATCATTGCTGGATTGATCTCATTCCTGGGGTAGAGTATGTAGATAGAAACCTATCCAGGATGTTATTCTTGGCTTCAGTGGGTCGATGACGTCGCAATGTTTACCTTTGGGCAGCTCTCAATTAGAGTGCTCAAAAAATACCCATATTTCCTACGGCTGTTGAGCTTGATAAAAACGGCCTGGGAACCATGACGGCGTTGGGTCCTCCAACCCATTCACTTCTTCCCAGGGTGCGGAATGAAGCTCAACCACATCCCAACCCGGGATCAAAAATCATTTCGCTAATCATTGGCCTTTCAAAGAAGCCTCGCATTGGCCATTTTCTTGGATCGACCAGATTTATCCTCCAAATACACTATCACGTCGGCCGCCCGGAATGCGTTGCTTGTCCGTCAGGAATGCCCAGAGCCCATGGGAATGTAGGGTAGAAAACTTGAAAACTGAGGAAAAAAGGTTCACAAAGGGAGATTTCTAAAATTGTCTTTCCTAGCTTCCAGATGGCCCGATTGACAATTTCCCAGACTTACGTGATGTTCAATTAAGATAGCCATCCATTCCTTCATCTTTCACCCGAAACGAGCCCGAGGAATGATAGAGTCATGTCCGAGGAAAGCCATTAATGGTGGTTTATTTGATCACTCGGGAATAATGCTGGATCAAGGGAAAGACTAAAAGGTGAAGCAGGTGAGGAGCAGAAAGATGGTTGTTGTCGTGGGTTGATCTGATGCAGGTGCCCAAGCTGTTGGTTGCCTTTTCCCTCCAAACCATTTCTCTCCACTCTAGCTCCTTTAACTATCAACCACATTGCCACTTTTTTGGACTATCAGTTGTGCTTCGAGCCTTGAGGACTCATTTAAAACATCCCGATTACTACTATTCATATCAACCCGGGCACTTTACAAATTTCTCTGTCAGTAGGTTGACTACCTGGTGTACTGCGGTGATACAAAAGACACCCATTCCATCAGTTATGGTGTCTTGAAGTACCTAGAGGTTTACACCTAAATGGCTCCTTTATCTATTTAATATCGCTCATACTGAGGATAGTTACCTTTAGTCGCTTAATCGGTTAACTCAATAGTGTGCTCTTTTCGTCGACACTCCTCAAAATCCAGTGTACTTTATTCTGGTTTTGGATATGATCCCCCAAAATGACCTGTCATCGCAGCTGGAAGCCCCTTATCGCTCTCTGTTTATCCCGTGTCGCGTTCGCGTTATAAACATAAATAATCCAATATGACCTGCATCGAAGAACTCTAGCCAAAAAAAAAAAAAAATCAAATTGTCATCGTTTAGTTTATCCTTCTCACACGCGCGGATCAAAAATGCCAACTCACGAACCAAACCCTACATTACTACGAATAGCCCCTGAAACCGCAGAAAGCGATCTAATGCTCCAACTCGACTACGCCCCCGTCAAAAGGAGGGAGGTGTAGTGAAAACAACAGGCCGAAGTAAGTGTTTTTTTTGTTTCGGACTAAACATGGCTTGAGGAATGTACTTACTTAATGTACCGGATCATTGGGGTGGAAAACATATCGATATTCTATCTCAAGGAAAATAGAAGCGTCAAAGAATATGATGAAGTTAATCAGGAATTCTTAGGCAGGGAGTAAAGTGTCTAGGTTGGACCCTTTTTACTACGTCGTAGTGGTGGTCTTCTGGGATATACCTAGTTTCTCATGACATTGTCTAGCTGAGGCTACTTATGCTCTAGTGTCCCTCAAAATATAAAACCAGCCGCTAGTATGATATATGCTATATGATGAGTTGTTGACCTATGGCTCCCAAACGCCCCAAAAAGCCGAAAAACAAAAAGAGGGGGGGGGGGGGAAGAGAAAAGAACCATGGTAGAAAATTCTAAACCAGATTCGTACTATTGATCCCCCACCCATTCGCATCAGTGTATGCATGTATCGGTGTTGTACCATGCAACAGGTCATAATGTTTTCGTTCCCCGCACTGCTGGGAATCTGATTCCTCGCACTGATCCTCACCCTGAAGGAGACCCGCTACGTGGTTGCCCGCCTCACGGCCTTCGAACCACGCCCCATGCAAGAACCCGAAGTATTGAGCACTGGTAGCCTCACCAGCAAACCACAACCGGTCAACATTGGCCCGCAGGTTCTCGTGCATTTCCAGGGTGGTTCCCGCCGGCCAGTTAGAGTAGCTCCCGTACGCCCAGGGTGTGACCGACCACCGCGGGTAAGCGAACGCGATCGGCTCTGGGCTCGACTTGCCTGGGAACATCTGACGGAGCACGGCAAGGACCTCCTGCTTCGTCTGCTCATCTGACTGTCGCTCTACGCGGTACGCTTCGTTCTCCACCACGGTCACGAAGATGATGTTGGAGCCAGGGAGGAAGCCTTGCTTGGACAGGGATTGGAAGACGGGGTAGTACCCGCGGGTGGTGGGGGAGGCGTAGAGGAAGTACTCCGTGTCTTCGGGCCAGAAGGTTTCCTCAAACTGCATGAAAATTTTGGTGTAGGTGCCCATGTTGAATTTCTCGATCGCCGTTTGTTTCCACTCGGGGAGGTCGGGGGTGAATTGAACAGCTTTGTTCTGCAACACACCCAGCGAAAATGTGCAGATGGCGTAGGCGGCGCTGACGCAGCTGCCGTCCTGGTTGTGGATGGTGACTCCGTCGGGACCGTGCTCAATCTCAGTCACTTGGGTGTTGAGCCAGAGCCGGGGGTCGTCGTAGGACGGACGACGGGGGTGGTGGTGGTGGTGGCTGAGGAAGCTCTCTGCCTCGCCTTGGATAATGGCGCTATATCCGCGCGGATCGATGACCAGGTTGTTTGCCTCACCGAACTGGTTGAACGTCAAGTTCTCCCCGGCGACGCCAAAAACAAACGAACTGGCTTCGGGAGTATAGGACGTCTCCCAGTCTATCGTGCTGTGGTTAGCGCGCTTGCTTCTAGGAGTTTATATTTGTGATCTAAATAAAAATTTAGGTTTTGAACGGGCCTCGGTTTTTATTGCCCTGTTCATTTCGTACCCCAGTTCCACCATTCCACCGCTTGTGCCGCCATATCGTCTCTTCGTGGCCTCCATCCGGACAGCGCCAGGCCGGACCGGGCGGTCATGTCTTGGAGATTCTCGTTCAAGATTCGTCCGGCGTGCTCAGATGCGATTTCTCGGGCGGCGGAGTACGTATCCAGAAGGTCTCCGAAGTCTGTGTATCCCGTTTCATTGTAGGTCAGGATGGAATCGTAGTTGGAGTATGTGTTTTTCATCTTGTACTTTTGGGCCTGTTTCCCTAATATTAACCCGGAGCCGGTTTAAACCAGAGGGAATTCTCCTACCAGTGTCCATATAGGATTTTCAGCCGTCGGCGAGCCCAAACCTTGTATCTGGGACGGGTTAACCATGCGGTCTCGCCTATCTCCATGCCTACTCACCCAATTCGCTCCAAATTCGATCAAATAAGGGTCCCCATTCTGGTCCTGGCCAAATTCCTCGTTCCAGACCCGGCCCCCCAGAGTATCTCTGTACTCAAGGATGATGAAATCCGTAATGGAGGCATTTGTTAGCGCTTGCTGTGTCCTGTTAGTGTTTTCTTCGGCATAAGCGTCGCAGCACAATGGGGAAAGTACAGCTGCAGTAATACCAGCCATTCCTCCTCCCCTAGAAAGCATTAGCTAGGTACACATTTGACCCACCCAGTTTCTGAAGAAGTTGCGGTAGGGCATGCGGAAGGGTAGGTATGCGGAGAAAATATATAGAAAAGGAACCTACAAGATGGCAACAGTAGCGGTCGTACATTTTTGACCATAATTTAGAGTGTTTTGCGCAACATAGCCTGCGCAGAGCTGGATGGCAGCACCAGTTACGAGGAGAGCAGAGGCGATAGAAAGAGGATGCGAATGCATTATTTCTAGGAGTCAGGGGGTATCTATGGGAGGGCACGTGCTGGGGATGAGCACGTTTATTTCTCTATTCAAGTTTCTCTTCAGACTAGCAGAAGAGAGTCGGTGGGCTTGGGACTACATATACCCTCTCCTCCCCTTGCAATCTCCACCCTCTTCCTCCTCCCAAAAGCAATAACAATAAAAAAAAAGTGTCCGCATCTGCTGCCATCCCACCTGGGCATTCCTGGCTCTTGTCCCTCCTCCGCTTACTGTTTCACTGGATCATCCGCTCCTGCTGATAAGACCGTGATCGACTGGCGTGTGATCAGTGGTCAGCAATGAATGCTTGGCGCTCCCGACTCTGGTGCAGGAAAAAAAGCAAAACGCAAGGGAGCTTCCCAGTTCTGCCAGTGAAACCTTCTCCTGAAAATAGGGATTAGCACCAGATGGGCAGGTCCAGTCGGTGGCGTCAGCCTGCGCCTACCATTCGTTGCTCTGTTCTACCTCTGGGATAAGGCTGCGAATGGATTTAAGGTGAGACCTATCTTCCCGCTTGGACATTCCCCAATTTAACCTACCTCTCGATGTTAGCCCGATTGGATTTTTTTTCATCTCCCTCGTACTTTCTGGGCAGGGAACGGGCCAATGATAAATGTCTCTTCCTCCAACCGACTTTCGCGTCATAACTTACTCGTGGTTAGGGCGGGAAGGAGAGGGAATTATTCTGGTGGTTGGATTAATCCCGCTATACATTTTATTGCCTCAGGCTAATGCACTCACGAGAGCATCTATGCCTAATCGCTTGGTTACGTTGCAGAGCCGTCATACCAGATATAAGAAAGAGATGTCCAATACCATGGGTCCCTCCTGTTAAACCCTCCCCAAACGGCTCCGAGCTTATTGTTACAATGCTTTACTTTTACCTCTAACGACGTGTGTTTCAGGTGGACTGGAAAGTGCAGTAAGACTTTCATACTACCTCTAACGACGTGTGTTTCAGGTGGACTGGAAAGTGCAGTAAGACTTTCATACTACCTCAACACACCCATAGCTTCCTCCTGCATCAAAGTAAGTGGTAAGGTAGACTTGCGCTTCACGGTGGAAAGGTACCTTGGATCCAACCCGAACAAGGACGGATGGGCTTCGCCAGTGAAGGCATCCCGCAGTGGCTGATATCGCTAGATAGATGGTTTTAGAGCTGTCTAAAGAAAAGCCAAAAGACAGCATTCGTCTCCCAGTTGAATTTGTGATTCAGTGGAGCCTCGGTCAGCCGGTGACAAGCTCACGTACTTGTACTACAGCACATTGCGAAACCGATGCACGAAGATGTACTCTTTGATTGGTTCCCAGACTCTCATACAACCGGTTTTATACTTTGATACTAGTCCTTCGTTATGCTGCTAAATTCCACCGACGAGACACCACCGCTCCACCATCCACTAATATGTCGGCACCAGTGATAAATGATGACTCAGATCCAACTAAAAATGCCACCACATTCGCGATCTCTTCAGGCGCACCGGCACGACCCACGGCAGAAAAGTCCACCAGAGCCTTTGCTCCTGATGATGATTCCATTTCCTTGCGGCCTACGGCCGTTGAAACAACCCCCGGGCTGATCGTGTTTAGACGCACCCCCTTTTGACCCCAGGTTTTGGCAGCGGCTTGCACACGTATAATGTTTCCGCGTTTCGAGGTGGTATAAGCCTCTGCAGTTGACGAATCGAGGTTAAGTTCCTCGTGATGAAGGAGCTTCTCCAGCGACGCTGTTGCAAGATGATTTTCGAGCTGGGGTGATAGCGATGCGAAATGCCCAGCCATGCTAGCTATGCACACCACAGACGCACCGTCGGATACAACTGGGAAGAAAGCGTCGACGATGTTGGCTGTCCCCAGGATATTAATTTCATATATCCTTTTCGAGCTTGAATATGCGGGAGTCACCCCAGCAGTATTAACGACAGATTCAACGCGGCCCGCTGCAGCCGCTATCTCCGCCACTCTCTTGACGGAGTCGTAGTCAGAAATGTCGACTATGTGGCCTTCGACATTGTGTCCATCGTCTTCAAGAGTGGACAATGCGTTGGAGAGCAGACTCTCCGAGAAGTCCGCTAATATCAGGTGGCGGCCACAGGCAAGGCGCCTGGCACAAGCCATCCCAATACCACCAGATCCAATTATAACAACGACGCTCGGTGCCATTTTATGTCCAAGGGTGGGCGAAGGCTAAGGGGTTGTGCTTTTAAGCTTCTAGAGATATGATGAAAGCTTCAGTTTTTGGCAGTGTAGGTGCTCAGGCGCGAAAGCGGAAACAGGTTTTTACCTGACGGCACCGATATTTATATAAGGAGAGCGATCAGAGCGAGCACAATTCCAAGGGGGGTTTGATAATTTCCATGAATTGGATGTATAGCCCCGCACCTTCAACGGCAGTTCGACGGGCGACTGGGTCCGGGATTCAGGAAATGGCCAATGAAACGCTCATCAAACCGAACCCGAGAGTCACTCGTATCGCGGTCGGGTTTTTCAAGTTTCGATTGGGCAGACTTTAAGTACTAAAAAATCGAAGAAATAGCACATGTGTCTATGGTACACTCCTTGCTAGGTTCAAAAAGGAATGGGGACGGACCTTCGTCCTTTCAATAAGTTGGGAGCTGGTGAGATCTCATAGTAGTGGCTACTTTAGAGTATAAGCAACGCCATACGGGTTCTATCATCCAATAAAGCAATAATGAGATATGCCTTAGCGTCTATGGCGTTTATCAGATAAGCTTATTTGTCGGGTCGAACCCTTTGATTATACTTTCACGAGTCACCGGATGCCGATGCTAGCAAGGCCCCGTCATGGGAAAGCAAATTCCAAAAAGTTGACGAGGTTAACCATAATGTCCTCTCGACCCGACCTACCATCTCTAGCCCACGGATGCTAACATGGCTCTTCTGGACCAAACGGCCAGGATGTAGGGAAAAGAACCCGTCAGCAGACCGCAATAGGTAGACGGATGCCTTCCCATTGGACATCTGGATCGATGACATTGGATACGGAGGCAACTAAGTGTAAAAATGCCAATAAATTAATTCCTATTCATATAGTATGTGAATATTTTCCACCATTGCGGTGGTAAGTGACAAGGCAAACAGTTGCATTCAGGGTCCAGACAACTTGAGCATACTCAAGTCCCACCAGTGGGAACGGCGCTCATGTCACTAACAGACTGGAAAGCCAGAATCCAGTTTACACAAATAAACAAAAAATAAAAAGGTCATTTCATCATGTCTCGGGAAATCATCAAGAGCCCAAACTCCAAAACTCCCTAACAAATGGCATTACTGGATCTCGTAAACTGCCAACGCGCGTTCAATATCCTGGACATTCTGCTTGTCCCCGTATGCATCCATTATCTCCTGGTTTTTGCGCAGTCTTTCCTCATCTTGTTCCAGTTGGTGGTGGTATCTCTGTCTGTGGGAGCTATAGTGGTTGGCGACTCCGAAGCCTGTAGGCCTAAGTTAACGTCATGGACATGGAAGTCGAGGAAGGGGGGATGTAAGTACCAACAGCAACAGTTGCCATCAAAGGGAGATACCTAACACGAAGAAAAAAAGAATTAACCTATGTGTTTGTCTCCTGAACTCCTGGCCCAAGGGTATGCACGTACCATCGCCCCACTTTGAAAGACGGGGTTATGCCAGGACGCTTGAAGGGTGGTCGCTGCGCGGGATGAGAAGCTGGTGGCGCGAATAGTTGCATGGAGAGAGATGGTAAATGACTTGTTAATTGGTGGGTTTTTCCTCTGGGAGTAAGAAGGGAATAGCCCCGAGCGGAATGAAGCAGATTTATAGCATGGGCTAGGTGGAGTGGAAGGCATCGTCATCATCGGGTGAAGGGGCGGATGGCATGATCTTCTTCCGTCATATGATGGGGTCGCCACTTCGGGAGGTCGATTCCAGTGGTTCTGGGGAAGTCGGGGGCAAGGCTTCAAGGGACGGAATAACGGATTTATCATTCCTCTCAGCACTTAAGCTTTGTAATCTTCTTAACTTTGTTTTATTTTACTACTAAATAGATGGTGAATTGTGGTTGTTTTTGCTTCACTGTCTCTTAACCTATATATAAAGCTGCTCTCTTGTCTTGTCTACTTCTCCATCTTCTTTCAACCCTTCTAACGGTATATTTCGTGTCCTATATATTGGAATTATTATACAAATTCTTTTAGATCTCTGTAATTCAAGGCCTCACGCGCATAGCAAGTGATCAAGGCTTGTAAATATCTGTTAAGCTTAAACTATTATCTACTTTTTAGAAACCTTTCTTCTGAAACTTACTAGTATACTAAAAGTTTTTTTATTTTATGTTTCATATGTTATCATAAGGAGTAGTTATATTTATCTTATTGCAATACTTTTATGATGAATGTAATAGTTTGGTCAGTCTTACTTCATAAAAATAATAACACAAGACAGTTTGGGTAATAATGTGCTCAATTTTACGCATCAGTAAAAAAGACTTGACTCATAACACTAGAGAGAGTTTTTCCCTTGGTTACCTCTATCCTCCTTCATCCTCCTTCACCCGCCCCCCAACGCTCCATACACAATCTGATACACATTTTCTTGGTCTTTAAGAGTGACACTGTGTTTACGGTACCAACCTCATAAAAGAGCTACTGCGCTACAGATCAAATGGCGGGCCGTAAAGGAAAAGAAGATCCCCTTACTGGACACGCAGGGTCGAGCACATCGGCCGCTGCTGCCACCTGGGCAAGTCAGCCAACACAATCTCGCCCTGGAGGAGAATCTTCAGGAGACAGCTCGGTGGCTTCAAGGATTGACAGCGCGGATAGATGGCGTTTCGGGGGTCCAGGGAAGCTGCCGGAATGGCCGTTAAGGGACGACGCAGCTTATGAGGATGAGATAGAGCCCGAGCTGCAGCGAGCCGCTCTAGACATTGCGGCCTCTCATATTGCCAATAGAGGTCTGCCATTCAGCAATATTACCCTCAGAAAAAGATACTCGCATGGCACGAGCTCATCTATCAAAGACGTTACCGTTTTGATACGTGGAGAGCTTTCCACTCGCCACTCAGAATGGCTCAGTATGTTAGACGACATACTCGTTGTTCTTGTTGGTCTAGGATGGCCGGGGAGGGTCGAAATTATGGACCAGATGGTGAATGGGATGAAAAACTATTGCCCGAACCCACCCCAGCGAGCCCTCGATGAATGGGAGGACATAAAACTGGAGATTATTCATCAACTCGATGCACGCAAATTGCAGTGGAAGATGGTCTGTCTGGTGAACCGCGGCTATTGGGAAGAGATTTCTGAGCCTACTATAATTGCAAAGATTGACAACCCTGCTCCCGCTGCCACACATACTTTGAGTGAAATCTTACGATATACTGAAGACTATGGGCTCAAGTTTATTCTCGAGAGCGCAGAAAATCTATGGGGCGTTTTTGGATCATCTGCAGACCAGAGCGGTGACATATTTAACAGATCTTCGACATTGGGATGGCCTTTCACTCGAGGGTATAACAATCTAGGCGTGAGCATTGGGGTTGAAAACACCCCCATAACAGGCACGCTTGGAGGATATTTGATGTATGATGACCCGACCACAAACACTAAACGGATTTTTGGTGTTACCTGCTGCCATGTCGTCCGAATGAGCTCGTTTGGTTTGATTGATTGGGGTAATTAGCTACTTTATATTCTCCCGATCATATCATGCTAATTTCTTGGTAGATTTGGAGAAAAATGGCGGGGTGGGCGTTGGCTACCGCTGTCAATCCCCATCCGGCCCAGATATCCAGACGATACAGCAGGAGATCTCCACCGCCATCACCACAGTGCCACCGAACCTCTCCCCCCCGCTCCAAATGCAGATTAAGGGTCAAAATGACGCTGCAGCTCAAAAGCTGCAAGAAGTAAACTCATATGTACCATTCATTGGAACGGTGGTTGGAACTTCGGATTGGAGAAACACACCCCTCGATCCGTCACGCCTGCTTGGCGACGATATCTTAATGGACTGGGCATGTATTGAAGTTCTGAAAGGAGCTCAATGGGATGTCTGTGAAAACTTTATCCAGGATTTCGAAGCAGATCTCCGGGCTGACCATCATCCAGCCGCTCCTCACTGGACATCTAAGGAGTGGAAAATCAAACAGGCAGTGAAAACGATCTCTCCTGGTGCTATCCTATTTAAGAAGGGCCGCTCAACAGGTCTAACTGCTGGAGCGCTTGGGGAATTGGCGCCTGTAACATTCCGCCTCTCCACTATCCCATCAGCCCTACACCACCGTGGATATTTTGTTGCATCCGGATTTAACCGCCCCTTTGCATCGCCCGGCGACTCCGGTTCGTGGTGCCTCAATGGAAAAGGAGAAGTTGTTGGTTTGTTGATGGGTGGGGACACGATGGACGGGTCGGGCCTAATAATCCCATTTGAGGCTGTGGTGCAAGACATGCAAAAGACTATGAAAATTGTGCCAGATCGTTTGAGTTTTCCCTGAGCGAGACGATTTGACATAGGCAGTTTACTTAAAGCCCTTTTTAACCAACATTGTGTTATTCAGTTCTTTTACACTATTCTTGTAATACAGGCATTAGTTGCTCCTAATGTTCGCTAAATATGTGTCGACCTGGTGAATTACCGAAATACTACATTTTCTGAGTATTTAAGATCTTCTACTAGTATCACCAACTTGGTTGTCTGACGACCTTTTCGGCGTATTGGTACTGTTGACCCTCAAAAAGGTCCATAGTCTCAACATGGTTATTGTGGCTGATACAATTAGATTTCTTTCTCACGAGGTTAATGGCACAAAAGTTCGTTATGCCGCCAACTTTGGAACCATGCGGGTTTTAATTGCTTTCATCATCCATCGCCTCTCACGTCTCGCGTCCCTCATCCACTACTTCAACTTGACACGCTCCGTTTGCTCATCTCCAGGAGGGAAGAGCAACAGTTTTTAGAGTGAATTGATGATCTATGGATTCCAGATAGATCAAATTTTTATCGACGTACGAAAACGGATATAAAAGTATTGCAAAACCCCATTGAACCAGAACAGGGAGAGTTGATTAGAACGCTGCAACGTGCGGTTAAAACGCGTCCGCACCCCAACTTCGAGACACCCTCAGGGCCATTTTCAAGAGTGCTCTATCTACTATTGAAACCGCAGCCGGACGACTTCTAATTACTGAGGATCAGGCTCCGACGATCCCCTCCTCAGGCCCAGAGTCTGATGTGACAGAGTCAGAATCAGAGTCGGGTTCTAGGACAAAACCCTCTCCAGCAAACCCTCCTCCCTCTACCAACGCGTCCAAGAGGTTAATATTGCGCTATGCGACATGCGAAAACTGCAAGCAAGAGTTCGACGTGCGGGAGAATACAAGAAATAGCTGTTGTTATCATCCGGGTAGGTTTTATTGGCTTGTGTCTTAAATTTATAATTGTTGATGACTGCACCCCTCCAACCCCAGGGCCCGCAGAGGCAATTGAGAATGAATTCCCGGATCATGAAGAGGAAACCCATGGGCATATAGATACCCCGGAAAATCGGGCGCAACACCCCGAAGGATTCGAGTATATGTGCTGCGATAAGACTCTGAACCAGCCGGGATGCGTGCGAGACTCGCACTGGGAACGTGAGCCTGAAATCTGGAAGAGGCGGAGATTCTTTTAGTGCAGGGCGTGTTCAGGTAGGCTCAAGTCTTAAATCATGTTGCCCGTTGCATTTCTTCCACTCTTCATTGGAAGTGACAACTGTATATAATAATATAATATTCTCAATCTTGTCTCTCCCTAGAGGGCTTTGACTGGTTGATGTTCTTTTCTCCCTCTTTTCACCTTTCCCATTGACCATCGCTTGAGCAGCGTATGGTGCGCTGAAATAATAACATCACGGGTTTCCTTGGCTAACCAATTGTGACAGCCGGGCTACTCGACGAAAAGTGGGGTGAGCCGGGATCGAACCAGCGACCTCTTGATGAACAGATCAAAATTGGCTTCAGTCAAACCCCAACTGATCTATCGCCCCATTGGATGGGAGCGCCTGGCTGCAAACCCTACGACTGGCGCCGTTGTGCCCCATTCACGCATAGAATTCGGGATTACGGTGCCATGCGCTTATTGACAGAAGCAGTGGGAACTTTCCTTGCGGCTGGAACCCCCGAAACATGTTTTCAAGGTTCCGGGGTGTCTGCACCTGGTGGGTATCTATCGGGGAGAATCATGACTTCCTGGAGAGAGGGGGGGAGGGTCTCCGCGAAGGGCAACTACCTGGGCCCATCTGGGATGTTGCTGAATAGTAGGGTTAGGCGACCGAGTGCTGTGAACTCGTTCCAGCCCCAGTTAGTAGTTGGTGGTACGACTGACTTGTATCTGTGCCAATGCTAGTTTTCGGCGATATAAGGCTCGGGGCGACGTTTGCATATGAATGGATATCGTATGCGCTTGCAAGAAATGTCGTGGAAATGCTTGCAACTGCAGGAGAGAGCTGGGATGTCTGGGCCAGGGACGAAGTCTAAGATTCTCAGCTGGATGTCGTATGGGAGTAACATGAGCATCCTCAGTTATTTTGTTTTCGTGTTTCCCTTAGTTTTATTTTATCCCTTTCTCTTTCTTTCGCTTTTTAGTCAAGGGAATTATGTATCGATCAATACTTATGAAAAGGGGAAAGTTGCCCCCCGTGCAGTGCAACCTGTTAACATATGAGGAGTCGGAAATTGGATTCACTAACCTTTAACGATCTGTTGTGGTAATTGGAATTCTAAAGGATTCTTAATTCTCAGATGATCACCTTGGAGCCTGGAGACGAGTGCGTTATGCCAATCAATCACGACCACTAATCCAGAGAGAGATACCAACACGAGCTGGATCGACCACCAAGCTTTCCTCGCGCCATAGTTAGCAACGCTGTGGGTTTTAGATCAATTACGGATTTATTGCAGAGAGTCTGGGATAAAACACTATATAGCACACGGGCGTTTAACACAGCACCTGGGTGGGGATCATCGACTTCGAGAGGCGTTGTTGCCGTTCATGTCATCCTAACCCCATCCCTATTGCAAGCTGGTAGTAACCAATCCCTGGATATTAACTAATGGATGGTTATCATCATTCTGAAAATTTGGTTAGGGATGAAAACTGGCTTGTAAGCCCGTGGGATATATAAACTCAGGATTGCATTAAGGCATCAACACCTACACAGTCCCAATTATTTCCTAATTTTAAATTAACAAGGGCTTCTTATATTTGAATTGAGTGAATTGAAGATGATTCCTTTTTTCTCAACCTTGCTTAACGACGCTGCTCTCGCGAGGTTCTATCCAGGTAAATGCTGCTCTCGTCATATTTGATTCCTTGCCGAAGGGTTCAACCCTTTGATTAGCAAACTAACCCAGATACTTGCCTTCGCCGCGACGGAAATTTAATAGACAGTTCCTATTACCCTATTGAAAGATATCTAGCTAACCATCTTTCATCGCACTTAGACAATCACCCGTATTTAATATTGTTCCACCACCGAAGCGTCTGTAATATTGCATTTTATTGCCAGCGATCCGAAATACCGCAAACACGGCTTCGGCCTGTTTTCCAAACAACTGTGGGGAATTACGAAATGCATCTTGTCCTGCTGCATTATGATGCTATGACAATGGTTCAGTGTGGGTAGTCTCAAGAATCTCAATCAAGTTTATGGCTTGCACACCGACATTCTATATCACGCAACTGGCGGTGACGCGAGGGGGTTTGTTCACATCATAGGTCATGTGAAACAAGAGTGTGCCCTTTGAGTTTTCTATATATGCCTATAGATCCTCGCCTGCTAAAAGCAGAAAAAGTCTGCATCCAGTGGCATTTTACACGGAGATCGGGGACTCGTTATATCGATATTGTATGTCCATCAACATGGAGGTTCTGCGAAGCATAGGAAATAACACCGGGGTAATACTCTACGCTGGTTTAGTTATTGGATAGTCTTATCTGGTCAGTCTCAATCGCTTCCCCCCTAAATCTCGAAAAGGAGCTATATTCACAAACTTGTTGTTTTACTTCCCAGCTCCGGTTGATAGTGTTGGATCCGTATGGGTTGAAAAATATCCCGGGTCCATTCCTTGTACGCATCAATAGTAGCTGGGCATTGCTACAATCCCGACTACATCGGTATTCGAGAGCAGTTCATGCACAACATGAAAAATTTGGGCCATTTGTTCGGATTTCCCGAAACCATGTTAGCATTGCGGAACCAGCATATATCAAGGTGGGACTCCTTTGGCCCTAGGTGCTTCGGTGGCCTATAAAGCCTAGCAGCACTTAGGATGTCATGGGACACGGCAACCGATTCTCTAAATCAAAATTCTACGAAATCTTTGACTGGAATTCCGAAAGCATATTCACCACGCGATCCCGCGAGCTGCATGCCAGGAAATGCAAATGGATATCCTATGCGTTTTCCTCCCGGGCTATCTAGGGATTTGAAAGATTCATCTCCAATAATCTGAGGACGTATGGTCGACAGATGGAAAACCTCATAGATGGGAAGCCTACGGGGAAATATGTAATGCCGGTAGGCGAAGAGCCCAATCGTCGAATCAAACCAGGCGAGGGTGCCCTGGATGCCACAGTCTGGAATGCGTATATGACGTTTGACATTATCGGAGATTTAGTGAGAACCCCCCCCCCCCCCCCCCCCTGCTTGATAAATAGCCTATGATTGCCCCAATTTTGACCAACTGCAGGCTTTTGGGGGTGCATTTGGATATACAAAGGAGGGGTTTGATGGAAACAACGGTATCCGTGTCCTGAGGGAACGGGGAGAATGGTGTGCCGCCGTTGGATAGATGCTGTGGCTGAAGCCCTTAACGCGGTATAGTTATGTTTTTGATAAGTTCTTCACCAAAGGCGCCCAAGCCGTTTCCGACCTTGGATCAATCTGCACGACAGCTGTGCAACGCAGGAAACATGCCACTGTTAATGACCGCAGAGACACCCTTCCGTATCTTCTTGCTGCCCGCGATCCGGACACCAATCTGCCTCTCGAAGACGATGAACTCACGATAGAAGCGCTCTCGATATTTATCGGGGGCTCCGACACAACCACAAATACAATCTCGCATGCTATGGATCTCCTTTCCCGGCACCCCGCAGACCTGCTAAGGCTACAGCAGGAGCTAGATGAGACGTTCCCTCTCCCTCTCCCAGAGGATTTTGCAGCCGATTTCCAAAGCATCAACTGTCTTCCATTTTTAGAAGCCGTCGTATTCGAAACCCTTCGTCTCCGTCCAACAATACCGTTCGGATTACCCCGGGTCGTGCCCCCGGGTCCCGGCGTGACCATGGGCGGCACCTATTTTAAGCCTGGCACAATTCTTTCAATCTCATCATATTCCGTACATCGCAATCGCAGGGTCTATGGAGAGGATGCGTATGAGTTTCGCCCAGACCGCTGGCTGGACAGCACCAGGCGAAGTGAGCTAGATAAACATTTCATGAGCTTTAGCTATGGCCCCAGAGCCTACATTGGCCGGAATGTAAGTTCTATGCAGCAAGAACCGCTCTTTTTGCTCGTGTTTCCCACTTACGCTGATGGTGTCTTGTTCATAGATCGCGCTTATGGAGTTAAAGAAGGTTTTGCAACTCTATTCCGCCGGTTTCACTATCTATTGGTCTACCCAGAGCGGGAAACGCACCTCCGAGAGGGGTTCCATTTGAAATTAATCGATCTGCCTGTCTTTTTATCACGACGGTAGCCTTAGTCGGATTGATTGACGGAGTGTTGAGCTTTTATGGTAGATCCAGGAACTTTTGTACTAGTTCCCTATTCAAAATTGTGGATGTTTGATTGCACTTTTTAATTCTTGATGATGGGGGACACATAATATTCTGCAGCTTATCTCTCAAGCAAGGACGATTGTAGGATTAATTGTTGGCTGTGCTGCAGGACGGAATAGGTAAACCGTGCGGAAGTTTCCCAGTCAGGTGTACGTACAGCGGATGCCGACGCCTATACCAAGATGCAAGAGCGGAGGCAAAGAGGCAATTGATGCAAGGAGCAACTTGATCGGAGTCATGAGTCATTCACTGTATTATTGTTCACCAGCTTCAGAGACACTCGCCCCTAGAAGCTCAAGAACTAGATATTTATACATTCCAAACAGCCCGCTGAGAAAAATACCTCGTATGTTATGCATATTGCGATTAATACTTGGGCTTAGAGGCTGTCGGTAATTCGTGTCGGAGTGCCGCGTTCCCACCGGCTTCATCGATATGGATTACCAGTCCCTTATGAACTAACCCGTGGGCTGACTCGTGAACGGGCTCGGGTATTGAATTATAGGCATGGTCAGGAGCAGCCTTCTTTTCCGGCTGTGTAGGGGGAAAGCTAATGCTGGGATCATCCTGTTGCCGACGACGCCGTTTAGCAAGACAGAAGTATCCTCCCGGCCCGATTGCGAGACCACCTAAGGCACCGATAACAATACCAGCAATGGCACCGGTTGTTAGCGACTCGGATGAACTATCAGAATCCGAAACCGGCGGAGAGGAGGTGGTAACCGGTTCTGTTGCTGTGGGGGGTTCCCCTGGCGGCTCTACGACACAAATGGAGGAAATGAGCTTTATGGGGACAGGTGCAAGGTTTTAAATTACTAAAGCTCCAGCCTCTAGTTGAAATAGACTGACAGAGTCTCAAATCCTCTCATAGTTTGTGAGGGAAAAAAAAAAAAAAAACAATGAAAACATGCGGGGAACCAAATCCTTTTTAAATTTTATTGTTGATAGTGGGATGGATGATTCGGCATTGATGATAGGTCCCGAATGCTTTTCTTGTTGTAAACTAAAGGCTGAGACTGCAATCCTCGTTATTGATGATCAGCTTCGTCTTCCTATCTTGAGGGAAAAAGGGATCGGAGTGATATGTTCCTCTCCGCCTCCTGCTCATGTTTAAGAGGAGGCTCGTGTTGGCAACCGACCTTTGTCCCTGGCTTCTGATCTTCGAGTCAGCCGCATCAATTCGATACAAAATTGTCCAGGGAGAAACACTTGGCTTTTTCAATTCAATCCGAGAAAAGATTTTGGAGTTTACCATGGTCGAACTCAGGAAACGCAAGCCACGCGTTCCTGTCAACTCAGACGCGTCAAAAGACAGACCGAAACCCGCCGTCGAGAAGAAGGCAAAGGTTTCCAAGAAGAGTCGGGCCGCAAAGCCATCCACCTCTACTTCAAAACAAAACAAAAGATCCAATGGCCCCAGCAAGAACACAAAGATACCTATTGGGAGCAAAATCCCACTGGATGAGACGCTACAGTTGCATACAGAGTCCAACACGCCAGAGAAAACAACAATGAAGGAAGTGCTGGCCAAGGCCAATAAAGGCCTGATCGTGTTTGTATTCGGGGACGCTTTATCCGACCAAAGTCTGTCTCCCTCCCATCTTTTCTTTGTTTTTTTTTTTTTTTTTATTCCTGGTTTTTCTCGCAGCAGATAGTAGCTGACAGGCTCTCAGCAATGGAATTCGCCGGAGAGATCGACCACGACTGCTTAGACTACGAGCCCCTCGATATGACGATCGTTGGCATCTCAACCGATACAACCCGGAATATCAGCGCGCTCCGCACACAAAGTCAGTTGAGTTTTGCCTTCCTAGGTGACCCGGACAAGAACGTACTGGCACCTCTAGGACTGGGGGGTATTTCTCCTACGGATAAGAAACAGCATGTTGGGGCGTTTATCGTGGACAAGAGCGGTTCGCTGCTAGCGGTGAAATGTGGAAAGATGCAAAAGGTTCTGGATGAGTTGGGGAAGGAGGTTTTCACTCTGATCGGGGATTTGGGAAGCGGAGATGATGACTCCTAATCACCTTTCCTTACTTTGTTTATCTTATTTTATATTATGATCAATGCATTTCCCTTTCTATTGCTTAAAGAAACTAAGTAACAGGCGAATGATATTGAAGAAGAACCCAGAAAAAAACCATTAAAAAAGGCCAAGATAGCCTGTGTATAAATTTCCCAGACGCCTTTTTGAATGATCCGGTCCCGATTTGCTGCCAGACGCTTATTTATAACAACGACATATTTATATATCAAGACAAGAAACGAAGCAATGTATCAAGCAATGAATGAAGCAAAGTAAAAAGTAATAAGGGGAATGCGGGTGGGGAGAGAAAACTGATTATGATGCCTCAAATGACATCCTCAACGGCAAATCTCTTGAACTATGCCCAACCCAAATCTGGAATTCGTTTGGGGGCAACACCCAGTTCTGTTGGTGGATGCTCCAATAACTGAGATCCTTGCGGGTCAAAGTCATGGAGACGGTTTGATGTTCCCCGGGCGCCAGCGCCACCTTGGTGAAATTCCGCAGGACACGATCGGGGAAATCGATCGATTGGGGGGTTGATTTTTCTTTGCCCTTGCCTTGGGATGGGGTTTCGACGACGTCTTCTGGGAAAGAGACATAGAGCTGGACGACTGTTTTGCCGGCGCGAGGGCCAGTATTCGCGACGTTGAGTTCAACACGGGCCATCTCCTCATAGAGAGAAGGGTTTCCGCCTGCGCCACCACCGGCTTCGGAGGGGAGAGTCTTGGGCTTGGAGGCGGGGGAGGGGTTAACCTCCGGAGGAACGACCCAATCCAGAGAATGGAGGTAAGGGTAGATGTACTTTTGGATGGCGTGGAAGCCCTCCGGAAATAGGACCGAATTGTCAATGGGAGGCGGGGAGGTGTCGTATTTGGGCGGAGAGACGGCGTCTTTAGGACGCGGGCCGGGAAGGAGGGGGGCATCGCCCTTTTGAAGGGGGTGAATTTCCAGGTTCGTGAGTTCCCAGGAAGTGTAAGAGAGACCGAAGCCGAACTCAAAGCGGGGTGTGATGTCCTCGCGGTCGAAGTAGCGATGGTCAATGTAAAGGGCATCCGAGAAGTCGACCTGCGGGGTGGGCGCGTTGGGCTCGTAAAGCACCTGAGCGCCCGGACCGTAATCCTCGAGGCTCTTGCCCACGGTGTAAGGCAATCGGCCGCTCGCGTCGGCTTCGCCGAAGAGCACATCGACCAGCGCGTGTCCGCTCTCCTGGCCTGGGAGGTGCGCGAAAAGTACCGCCGTTACCCCTGGAAGATCGACCCAGGGGTCAACAATGACGGGTCCTACGGCGTGCACAATGACAACAGTCGGTCCACCGCAGTTGGTGGCGACCTTCTGGATCAGGGTATCACCCCCTTTTTGGAGGAGGAGATTGTTTCGGTCACCGTGGATGCCACCAGCAGATATATAACCTTCACCAGAATCTGCGTTAACGAATACCAGGCAGAGATCCTTGTCTGCCACATCGCCGGGCATTACCATGTTCCTTAGGTAAGGGGTCATGGCAACATCTGACTTCCACGCTCCCTGCAGGGCGTCCACCGGAGCAATCAGGTAAGGGAACTCGACCGCGCCACTACCCCATCCTGAAGCCAGGGTTCCTTGGTTGCATCCTCGATCCTTGCACACATTGGGACCGCCAGCCGGTCCCGCGTCGTCACCGAATACCCCAACGCGGTACGGCCCGTTGCCTTTGGAGGAAGGGTTGCGTGGTAAAGGTAATGTTTTGTTGTCATTCTTCACTAGGACGATACCTTCAGTTGCTACTTTCCGAGCGATGATCGAGTGGGCCTCCTCTCCGGAACCCTGAGCATCAACGAACTTGTTCACGCGGCCGGTTGTCTGGTCGGGGCTTCCGGGTCGCAGCAATCCATACTCCTCGTCTGTCCAGGATGAGAAGTTTGGACCACCCTCGCCGTCGGGGGCAGGTGCATCCCATTTGTCCTGGCCGAAGTGATACCAAGCCGCGACAATCCGCGTTACCATGTCGTTCAATCGCTCCATTGGGATCGAGCCATTGAGGGTGGACCGTGTCAGCTCACTTCCCCACAGGGACCGGCCATCGGCCCAGTGGAGGCCATCACCGGGCATTGACATATCCAAGCCGCCCAAGGCGCTGTTGATACCGGATCGCTGGGCTAGCCAGTCGGACTGGACAAATCCCTGAAAGCCGAGTTCGTCCTTCAGGATACCATTCAGCAGCTTGCTGTTCTCGCATGCGTGGCTGTTGTTGACTTGGTTGTATGAGCACATCACACTGGCGACATCGGCACGGATACTCTCCGCAAAGGGCCAAACAAACACCTCATGCAGAGCACGGTCGCCAATATTGGAAGACACCGCGGTCGGGATCCCCCACTCGAAGGGCTGGCGGAAGTGTTCCTGCTCATTCATAACGTAGTGCTTAGCGGTGGCCATGACGCCGTTGCTCTGGATGCCACGGATAGTCTCCGCAGCAGCCACACCCTGGAGCACGGGGTCAGACCCGAAACCTTCCCAATTACGGCCTCCGGCGGGCATCATCCCTAGGGGTCCCATCGAAGGGCCTAGGATGACATTGACCCCCTTCCGGCGAGACTCTAGTCCAATGGCGATGCCACGCTCGCGCATGAGGTCACGATTCCAAGTCGCACCGGTGGTGAGACCAGCAGGGAAGGCGGAGATATGATCGGCGAAACGGATCCCGAGAGGGCCATCCTGCAAGCAGAGTGATGGGAAGCGGACTAGTTCGGCAGGGCCTAATAGACACGAGAATTGTTTTCGTTAGCACAACAATTCAAACCGCCATTTCGAACTGCGACGTTCTAAGACTCGACTCAAAAGCCCACCTGTATTTCCGACACACATGCCCATCCGCCATCCTGTGCCCGTGGTGATATTAACCTTCTCGATCAGAGTCATCTTCTGGACCATCTTCTCTGCCTTCTCATAACTCTCCGCCCAACCCTTTAATGTTCCACCTTTGGGAGTGGGGAAGTACGAGTCCGGCCCGGGCATATCCTAATTAAAAAATATCATATCAGCCAAAGCACCGTAAATCAAGGACACGGCGCAATAAAAAGAACACAGGAGCAGAAAGTATACGCACATATTTATCCGACTTCTGCCTCGAATGCGCATAGCTCAAGAACCCCCAGACCAACAGCCCTAGAATAATGACGACGGCGACCAGCGTCCGCCACCAGAACTTGGAATAGTAAACCGCGCGCCACCCTTGCTGCTGATCTAGCAACTTCCTCCGCTTCTTCGCCGCCTGGATCTTCCGCCGGATAGCCGCCGACTTTCCTTCCCCGTACCCGTCGGAATCGGAGTCACTCCCCAGTTCATATTGTTTGGAGGCTGAGAGCAGATGCTGCTCGTCTTCGGTTAGAGAGGCCAGGTATCCCTCTATATCGGTGGACTTGCGGACGAGGGGAGCGATGATGGAGGGTTCTGTGTCGCCGCCGATGCCGTTGCGATCGTAGTAGTAGTCGTCGCCATCATCTCCGGCAGGACGGTCTATATGGTGCATGCGGAAAGAGCTGCCATTGTCATTGGGCGAGCCGGAACGCAGGTCGTAGTCTTCTTCGGGGATGGATTCGTGTAACGGGGTGTAGGAGGTGGGCATTGTGCCATACGTCGGAAGAGCTTAGAGGGGCATAGAGGACGAAAAAGGGAAAACAAAAACAAACCAGAGAGAGAGACGGAGAGAAAGGGAAATCGATGGAAAGACTAGGGGTATCGAAACGCCAAAATGCCCACGTAAAGAATGGATGGCAGACGGACAAAGGTTGAGCTGAATGAGGTTGAATGAAGTTATAAATAAATGAAGTAAGGAGACTAAGAATGACGAGGCCTCAGGACAACGATTTCACGTGCCGCCAATCGCCAACTATTACTATCACGCAATCCGATCCAAGTCTTGACCATCTCTTAGCATACGTATTTAGTGCCCTCTTATCCTCTTGCTACGGACCCATTTATCATTTCCCAAGAAAATCATCTTGTTCCGAATACGATGGATGCTATTATTGCTCCGTGAATCCCTGTGCCTCAACCTCTTGGTGCCGTTTCGCCTGGCCCCGGAACGACCCCTTCCCTCGCGCCAACCAATCCACCGCAATCAGCAACACGACCACCCCGTACACCGCAGAGACGTAATTCATATCTATCGATCGCGTTAGCCATCGACCGGAAAAGAGACAGGTGGAAAAAATCCGAATTGGAAGGAAAGACACATACTTCCGGGATGTACTGGATACACCGCCGGAAACGAGTAGATGACCAGGCAGAAAAGGGTCCACACAAGCACCGCGATATTACACGCGAGGCCAATGCGACCGAGCCAAAATGGGCCGTGGGAGATATTATCGCGTCCCCGATACAGGAGACAGACAATTGGCACCGTGTAGGAGGCGTACAGGAGCACAATGCACGCCGTCACCAGGCTGTTGAACGCGGTCGATGAGCCCAGGTAGAGCAGGCCTAGTACCCCCACGACGAAGCAACTGACGCTGTGTGCGATGAATGGGACATGCAGCCGGTCATCCACTTTCGACAGATACCGCCACCCGGGGAGACCGCGGTCGCGCGCGAAAGACCACACCAACCGGGACTGCCAGGTGTGGCAGGCAATCTGGCATCCGATGCTCGTGACGACAAGGAGGGATTCGAGAGCGATAGCACCCGCCTTGCTCTGAAGGGCCTGGAAAAACAGGGCCAAGATAGGCACACCGGTATTTGTGTTGAGGACGGGCCCCAGGTCGCTGATACTGAAGAACATGGCTATGCAATAGGTCCATGAGGTGACAAAGCCGATCAGCACGGTGCATAGAATTGCGATAGGGATGCTTCGTTCTGGCTGGGTGACCTCCTCCGCCAGGTGCGTGGCCAAGTCGAGACAGGCAAACACCCAATTGGGGTTGATCAACCCGACGAGGAAGGCGATGCCGTCCGATGACCAACCTGTGGAATTGACGAAATTCCCGAAGACAAACTTAGCAGACGAGTGGGTCGGGGACGTAGCCGGCACGGTGATCAGGATGGCCAGGAAGGAAGCGAGCGAGATAAACAGCGTCGATGTGGCTACCTTAGGCAGCACCTTTCCCACGCAGTTGAACAAATACGCGAAGAAGTTGGCGGCCTGGTACGCGACAACGGTATGCCAGGGTTTGGGAGTGCTATATCAAACAAAACATCCCCATTCCTGTGAGAGGCTAGTCCACAACACCACTATCGGTTCCGTTGAGGGCAAGAAAAGGATAGGAAAGGAAAGACATACAAATCCGGATGTCCCAACTTCCACATACCCACACACGCTGACCCCAAAGCCAACGCAACGCTCGCACAAGTGAAGATAGCGCCCACACAGGACAACCACCCCGTGAGATAGGACGCGAACGACGCATACCGTCTAGGCGCCAACTCACTAGCCCAGAAATACTGGCCACCGGAATTTGGCATGGCTGATGCCAGCTCCGACAGCGTGACCCCAACACAAGTCGAGATGAAGGCAATCCACGGGATTCCATAGATGGTCAGGACAGCCCCACCCGAGTTAATACCGGTGATCAGGGATACGGAGATCCCGCACCAGGAGCTTGCCAGAGAAAACGCGATCCCCAACAGCGAAAGAACCCCAAAGTTGCGCCGCATGTCCTGGGTATAGCCCATCTTAGCGAGCTTGAGGGCATCAGCGTCCGGAGGGCCACCTCCCGCATTGGCACTTTTCCTCATATCGGATTCTTTTATTCTCTCGATCCTTATTTTATTTTTCTCGTCGTCACCGCTACCCTGTTATTTTGAACCTATCTTATATTCAAAGAACAAAGTTGGAGTTGCATACTAACAGAACGTAATAGCGGGGTGGGATATAACAAACTAGAAAATAAGAAACCACGGGAAACAGCAGGGTCCAAAGGACTTATCTTCCCTGCCAGTAATAATATCAGCAACCTGGTCGTACTTCAAGGTAACACATCAAGAGAGGGGAGGGGGGTAGCACAGGTCACACGTTAGCCATCATAATAATACGTAGTACTAACGATAAGACATAAAACAAGCAGGGAAAAAAAGAAAAAAAGAGCATCAGCTGAGGGGTGAGAGGAACAGCAATGCTATTGTTGGGCACACAGACTATCCCTACAGGGTGCGAGTGGAGGAAGATCAACTCTGAAGACGCAGGGGTGGTGATTTGATGATGGGATGCAATAGGGCAATAATAATGCACCGTTCGGTTATTTGCGTGGGTTTCAAGATAAAAGAAAGTAGATTTCAAAAATAATTTGTTATAAGTATCTTTACATCAACACCTTGATAGACAATCGGGCACAATATATATAAACGTGGCGGAACACCCTGGTCAGCGGGTATGTAAAGAATTATTGCAGGAGGACAACTAATCTATAGGTATATACCACCAAAAAGAAGAAGAGGAAGAAAAATAGAAAGCAAAGGCCAAACGGATCGATCCAACCCAAAAAGTAACCCTCTAAGCCCATAGGAAAGTTAAATCACAGTCATCATACGGCTCACACAAGCCAGTCAATCAGTCATGTCTTAACAGAAAAACAAAATAAAGTAAAACCAATCATTCTCTACGCCTCGTCATCGGTATCAACTGGCTTGGGAGTGCCGGGGGCGCTATTCAGCCTGTAATTAAGCGAGTTAGCATCTATATTTCGGTCGGTAAAAAGTGGAAAAAAAACATACCATTCGATGTGACGTAGACGACGACGCACCTCACGCTCCTTAATCTGTGCGCGAGTCATCTTCTTCTTCTTGCGGGCCTTGAACTTGAGCTCGCCTGTGTCCTCAGCCCCCGAGTTGACCGCGGAAGCCGCGGCGCTGTTGACTGCGGAGCTGGCAGCGGTGCTTCCCGGCTGAGGGGTGCTGGCTGCGCTGTCCTCAAATCGGTCGAGGGAGATGGCGTTGTTGGTACGCGATACAACTCGGCCATCGGCGATGTGCAGTTGTTCCGGGCACAGGGCCCCGACGAACTCCTCGTTATGGGAAATCATGACCACACCACCCTTGAAGTCGCGGATGGCGACGGCCAAACCACCAAGCGAATCACGATCCAAGAAGTTAGTAGGTTCGTCCAGCACGAGCAAATGTGGGTTGTTCCACATCGCTCCCGCCAGGACAACCTTGACCTTCTGACCTCCGGAGAGGCCGGAGATCTGGTTGTGCGAAGCGATCTCGGGGTCGAGACCGATATCTTCGAAGTGCTTGGCAATAACCTTGGGGTCCAGAATACGGAATCCGAGACCCTCGCGCGAGGCCTCGTGGTCATCGAACTCTTGGATCATTTTGAAGAATCCGAGGTTCAGCAGGGTCTCACGAGAGATCATCGTGTTGTTCTTGGGGAGAAGGCCAACCCATTTGCTAGAGTGTGTTAGTACTAAGAAAAAAAAAAAGGAAAAAAGGAGGAACATACACTTCGTATTGGAAGGACTTCTTCCATTTTTGACGACCTATGAGAGCTTCGATACGGCGAGGACCACGGCCATCACCGAGATCGACAGGCTTCTCCATTTGAGCCTTGTCCGCATCGGTGAGAATGCGGGTCTGCTTCAGGAACACCTCACGGTCGTCACCGTTAGCGTATCGCCACTGCAGATACTGGCTGGGGGTCTTCTCCAAGTGCATTTCAACGTGCTCGAGAGCATGCTGCTTAATATATCCAATACGCAGGTTAGGATGCTTCTCCACCTTTCCGGACTGGGGGATGGTCTCTCCCGTCAGCATTTTAATGAAGGTCGATTTACCAGCACCGTTTCCACCGATGATGGCAACGCGCGAAGACAGTGTCAGCGACAGAGATGCTTCTGTCAGAGAGGGCTTGCTAGCTCCGGGGTAGGTGTAAGAGCAGTTGGTCATGCGCAGAATCGAACGGGTGTTGGACTTGATACCAGCCAGTATACCGGGAGCGGGGAACTTGAACTGGACGAGGGAGGCGGACAGAGTATAGTAGCTCTTGGCTTCCGGCTTGACCTTGACGAAATCGGCCAAATTTCCCTTGTAGCAAACCAGCTTCTTCTGTTCATAGTGGTAGATATCTGTGCAGACCTCGTCGAGGAAACCGGAGTCGTGAGAAACAATCAAGCTGGTGATATCGGTATGCTTCTTCAGGTACTCCTGCAGCCACTTGACGTTGGCAACGTCGAGATGGTTAGTCGGTTCGTCCAGCAGGAGCACGTCGGCCCTCATGAGCATAGCACGAGCCAAAGCCAGCTTCATCTTCCAACCACCAGACAAGGAGCCCACAGGTTGCTGCTGGCGGCCCTCGGGGCCATCAGTGAAGCCGAACTCCACCAGGATGGAGCGGATATGCTCCTCTCCTTCGGCGGCGATTTGGGGGTCCTTCTGGACGTATTCGAAGATGCTGAGGTCGGCATCCTCTCCCTGGTTGTGCTCGACGAAGCAGGTTCGAACCTCATCTGGAGGGGGGAAGCCCTCCAGTTTGTCGTTGGCGATACTGCGCATGAGTGTCGACTTACCCGCGCCGTTGCGACCGCAGAGACCGTAGCGGTGACCCTTCAGAAGGCGGAGGTTGGTATGCGACAGAAGGAGCATACCACCGTAGGCGAGCGAGAAGTTGGCGTTGACGATTTCCACCTCGTTGGGGTCATCCTGAACAGGCTTGCCAAACTTGCGTTCGTCCTCCTCGACGAAATGAGCCTGGACTGCGGCGGCGACCTGGTCCTGTTTATCCTCCGCGAGTAGGCCGCGCAGGTACGGGGCAATGCAGGCGGGGATGCGGTCATGCATGCGGCAGTTGACATCCTCGCGCACCATCTCGGCAACGTAATTCTTCCCGAGCTCAAAGAGGGTGACGGCGTCTGGCCGAGCAAGGCCACCGTTCTCCTGGATCTTGGCATCCAGAACCACGCGGACCTCTTCGGGGGTTGTCTTCACGATCGATCCAGCGGCAACGTTGTTGTTGCTCATGGCCTTCTCGATCACGTCCATGGCGCGGGTGGCAAGTTCTCGAACTTCGGGCAGAGATGCGCGATCCTTGACAGCCTGAACACCGGGCTTGAGCTTGGGAAGGAAGGTACGGGCCTCCGCGGGGTCGTGGACTAGCTTGGTCAAGTTCTCGACGACGACGACGGTTCGGCGGAGAGTCTCCTGAGGGGTGGTCGGGGCGTTCAAGGAACGCTCTAGGAGTGGAGTAAGAAGGGCCAGGACGGGCGAGGTAACAATGGCAACGAAAGTGGTTTGGGATAGAGCGTGGATGGCCTTTTGCAGGGTTTGTTCCGATGGTTCCTCCATGGTCTTGATGAGCAGGGGAATGCGGGGGGCGACATCGTCGTTGGAGAGGAGGGTGGTGAGAGCGGTCATGGCCTTGCAGGCACGCTTGACGACCTCGTTCTTCAAATCATGCATACCGGACTCAACGAGGGGAATCAGCTCCTTGAGCGTCTTGCCCATGGCCTCGCGCAGCAGATCCTTCTCCCGTTCCTGCTCCTGGGAGCCCTGGCCCATCTGGGCTTGGGTGGCCATCTTCTCGATGAGTGAATAGGCACCCACGAAGCCCTGCCACTTACCGGACCCGCGGCTAAGGTAGCTGGAGAGAGCGGGGAGAAGCGCGTTGACCTTGGACTCGGGTTTCAGAGCGGCGTACAAGGCATCGATCGCGTACTGGGCGGCATCTCGTACGACGGCACCTTTATCGGCGAGCGCATCGAGGGCCAGACCGAGAACGCCACCATCCTGGAGCAGGAAGACGACCTCACTCAACGGATGGGCAGCGGGGAAGCGCTCGAACAAGGCCCCTAGGATGAGCATCGCGCTCTCTCGTCGGGCGCCATTCTTCTTATCGAGAGCACCCTTTTTGATCTCGGGCAGGATCGTGTTGTAGGTCTGGAAGGAGAGGGGGCCGAGGCTTTGGATCAGAAGATTGGTCAGGGCGTAGGAGCCATCGAGGGCCTGCTGGGAGGTCTCTGCGGAGAAGATGGTGGTGATGAGGGAGGACACCTCTTGGGTGGAGGGGGCGACGGTCGAGGGAGTTTTATCGACGACGATAGGCATGGTTGATTCGGAATGCGGCATTTCTCTATATTCTGGTTTGTTCCGGGTTATTTGAATATTAGGCGCAAATACCGCGCAGCCGGAGGGAGAATGAAGAGGAAAGGAGGTCGAATATGGTCTAAGACAAGAAGTAATGCAAAAAATCTAGCACGATGAAACTTTTTTGAGACGGCTTGACGGGGTATAACAACAGACGATAAGAAATCCAACGAAGAAGGAAAAGAGGGTCGACGGCGGACACCCCACGGACAACCGAACCCAGGAATAGAAAAAAAGAAAAAGAAAAAAGCTCCCGGGGGAGGATGCAAAGTAGTGAGGGAGGAGAGGAGATGCAGAGATGAGGATAATAATTTCGATGGAGGGGAAATAATCATTAAAAATTGCCTCAGGCTGACTTTTTTCGCCTGTCAGCCTGGCTCTTTCAGGAGCAGCCAATCAGGGGACGCCGCATCGAAAACTCTGAAGGCCAATCAGAGTCGGCCGATTGGGGGTGTGGCGGCGCGGTGGCTTGGCGGGCTGGGCTGGGATGTGGCTGTGGAGGCTGTGACTTGATGCCTGAATTTAGTGCCTGATTCTGGATGCCTGGAAAGTAAGGCAGGATTACCCCGTGATGGAGTTTTCCCAATTGGGGTTACCCCGCACGGGCGTCACATGAGATCATCTCCGCTCTCTTGATTCCTCCATCATCTATTTTCCGAAGTTCGGACAAAGGAATAGTACGGGAAAAATCGTACTGGAAAGAATGTCAAGTGGGATTGAATCAAATAAGAGTCTCAGACGATGAAGCTGTAGTACAAACACGACCTCCTGCAAGGGATTGTAATATTGCCAAGATCCTCAGACTCGCTCACCTCCATCCCAATGTTGTACAACCGAACCCCTCATGTGATAACCGAAGACCGTCACCCCGAGTCTGCCTCTTCACGGCATCAGAGAAAGCAGACGAGGACGAGTCGTAGCCTTTTCAATATCCGGTGGAAGCCTCTTCTTTGTGGAAGACGTCAACCAAAAAAATAGCTAGGTTAGTCGATCATTCTCCGGACGGCCCATGTGTACCGTCGGACAGCCTTGCCTCGGTCTGACAGGCTCCCCAACGCCTTCTCCCCGCGGCCAACCGGACCGCCTCGTTGACCCCTTCGGCCATTCGTGACGCCAGCTCGGAGCTTTTCTTCGTCGTCTTCTTCATCCGGCTTTCCTTCTTTCCTCTTCTCTTTTCTCTTTTCCCTCTGTGTTCATCACTGCAATCACTCCCCTCCCCATCTCTCTCACTGTTGAGCTTTTATCCCTTGAGTAAACAATGGCTCTTCCTCTTCGCACCGCCCGCCATGCCTCCCGGCTGGCTCAGGTACGTCACTTTATTTCGCCCCCCCCACCTCTCTCGCTTTGCTTCTGGATCTCTCGGGCAAAAAGCAAAAACAAACAACATGGATTGACTAATTGACCTGTTTAGATCGTCTCCCGTCGTGGGTATGCCACTGCAGAGCCCGATCTCAAGTCCGCCCTCAAGGCCGTTATCCCCGCCAAGCGCGAGCTCCTCGCCCAGGTCAAGAAGCAGAGCGACGAGGTGATCGGCGAGGTCACGGTCGGCAGCGTCATCGGTGGCATGCGCGGACTCAAGAGCATGGTCTGGGAGGGATCCGTGCTGGACGCCAACGAGGGAATCCGCTTCCACGGCAAGACCATCAAGGATTGCCAGAAGGAGCTCCCCAAGGGCCCCACGGGCACCGAGATGCTCCCCGAGGCCATGTTCTGGCTGCTCCTGACCGGCCAGGTGCCGTCGACCGCGCAGGTGCGGGCGTTCTCGCGTGAGCTCGCCGAGAAGTCGCACCTCCCCCAGCACATTCTGGACCTGATCAAGTCGTTCCCCCGCGACATGCACCCGATGACTCAGCTCTCTATCGCAGTGGCCGCGCTCAACACCGAGTCCACCTTCGCCAAGGCGTACGAGAAGGGCCTCAACAAGGCCGACTACTGGGAGCCCACCTTTGACGATGCCATCTCCCTCCTCGCCAAGATCCCCCGTGTGGCCGCTCTCGTCTTCCGCCCGGATGAGGTCGACCTCGTCGGCAACCAGACCCTGGACGCGGCCCAGGACTGGTCGTACAACTTTGCTGAGCTCCTCGGCAAGGGCGGCGCCAAGAACCAGGACTTCCACGACCTCCTCCGTCTCTACCTGGCTCTCCACGGAGACCACGAGGGCGGCAACGTGTCTGCGCACGCCACCCACCTGGTCGGATCCGCCCTCTCCGACCCCTACCTCAGTTACTCGGCCGGTCTGCTGGGTCTGGCTGGTCCGCTCCACGGTCTCGCCGCGCAGGAGGTGCTCCGCTGGATCCTGGCCATGCAGGACAAGATCGGCACCAAGTTCACCGACTCGGACGTGCGCACCTACCTCTGGGATACGCTCAAGTCCGGCCGTGTCGTTCCGGGATACGGACACGGTGTGCTCCGTAAGCCGGATCCTCGGTTCGAGGCCCTGATGGACTTTGCCGCCACTCGACCGGATGTTCAGGCCAACCCTGTGTTCCAGCTGGTGAAGAAGAACTCTGAGATTGCCCCTGGTGTTCTGACCGAGCACGGAAAGGTATACCCCTCATCCATCTCTCTCTCTCTCCGTCTCTAGATAAAGTGCTAATAATAAATAGACCAAGAACCCCCACCCCAACGTGGACGCCGCCTCCGGTGTGCTCTTCTACCACTACGGCTTCCAGCAGCCGCTGTACTACACCGTGACATTCGGAGTGAGCCGTGCGCTGGGTCCGCTGGTGCAGTTGATCTGGGACCGTGCGCTGGGTCTTCCGATCGAGCGACCCAAGAGCATCAACCTCTTGGGATTGAAAAAGTAGTTCTTATGGCATGTCCTGATTTGATCCAGCTATGTTGATAGCTTTTTTTTGTGCGCTTAATGTGATTTCAAATTTCTATAGACTAGAAAATAGAGTCTACCACCACCCAGTATATGTACTCAGTAGTTATGTAGCTCCCATTCTCATGACAACCATGAAAATAAGAGAGAGGTGCGACCACTATATTTAAATCTAGCTTCATATAGATAACAAACAAGGTATATACAGGTTATGAGGTTACTATAGTTTAACCCCCCCCGCAATAATACTCTCCCACTCCCCCCTCCCAAACTCCTCATACCTGTCCCCCCCGGGCCTCAACCAGAAGAATCGATCCTCCTCGCCCCCTTTCACTTTACTCCCAATCTTCTCCGGATCAACGCCTTCATCTCGCAACGCCACCTTCCCCTGCTTATGGTTATCCGTGTGGGTCGAATTGGCCACGATGCGCAGGAACACGGGAACCGCGTACTTGGGCAGTCGGGCACGCGTGAACCGGGCCAGGTCGGCGTAGTCGATGGCGCCGTCGCGGAGTTGGAGGGCTGCACACCCGGCTCGGCCCTCGTGGTTGGGCACCGTGACGCCGTAGACATTGGCTTCCAGGATGGGGGGGTACGAGCCTAGGGTTTCGGAGACTTCGGCGGTAGCACTTCACAAACACAGTTATCAGTATCCCTTTCTTAAATAATTGAAAGGGGGAAAGGGGAATAATTGAGAGGCTTACACATTCTCGCTCTTCCAGCGAAAGGTATCACCCAGGCGATCTAAGAAGTACCAGCGGCCGTCACTCTGGCGTCGGAGCGCATCCCCAGAGCGATAATACAGATCACCCTTCTTGAAAACGTCTTTCAGGAATTTCTTGTTCGTGGCGCCCTCGTTCTCCCAGTAGCCCTGGAAGGCTTCCTTGTTGGGGACGTTGACGATGATCTCGCCGCCGATCTCGTAGGGGGAGCGTTCGGCGAACCCGGTCTTGGGGTCGCGGAGGACATCGCCCGTGTTCGGGTCAATGGCGACGGGGACAAAGGTGTTGTTGAGGAGGAGGCGGAAGAGGAGACCGTGGTGGCCCACGCTGCCCGCGGTATAGGGACCCTTGTTGTAGTTGAACAGGGCGAAGATGCCCTCGGTGCTGTTGAAGAACTCGCCGACTTCGGGCACGCCGAATCGCTCGCGGAACCGGGTCCAGATGTCGGGGCGCAGGCCGTTGCCGTACATGAGGCGCACGCGGTGGTCTTTGTCCAGCGGGGAGGGGGGCGCGGCGAGCAGGTAGCGCGCTGCTTCGCCGACGTAGACGAAACAGGTGGAGTCGGAGTCGCGGATGTCGCGCCAGAAGTGCCGCACGGAGAACTTCTTGCCGAGGGCGATGGACATGCCGGTGGTCAGGCAGATGATCAGGGCGATGGCGGAGGTGCCGTGGTAGAGCGGCATGCAGCTGTACCAGCGGTCGCCGTCGGGCCCGTCGGTGTCGCCCATGCCGTCGCGGCGGAGGATGATGCTCTGGTACAGGCGGGACATGTTGAAGGCGCAGCCCTTGGGCAGGCCCGTGGTGCCGGAGGTGTAGAGCAGGATGGCGGGGAATTCGCCGGGGGTGTTGATGGTGTGTTTGCCGCCGTCGGGGATGGTGGTGGGGAAGGTTGGGATGGTGGTGGTGGTCAAGGGCTCGTCGATGGTGATCAGGGTCATGCCCAGGTCGGTCTGCAGGGTGGCGCGGCACTCCTCCATGCGGGCCTGGCATTCGGGGTCGTCGTCGACGAGGACCAACTTGGCGCCGCTGACACGCAGACAGTGCACGAGGGCGTCGAGGGCGAGGTTGTAGTTGATCGCAGCAGGCGCACAGCCGATGCTCCAGAGGCCCAGCCAGGCGAACAGGAACTCGGGCCGGTTCTGCAGGTAGAAGGCGACCAGCTCCCCGGGCTTCACGCCCTGGGCGAGGAAGTAGTGGGCGTACTGGCAGGCGCGGGCCATGGTCTCGCGGTAGGTGTAGGCGCCCTCGCGCGACCAGATGGCGACCATGTCCGGGTGGCGGGCGACGGTGGCCTGGAAGACGAGCCAGATGTTGAGGCGGCCGTTGGCAGCTTCCTGGTCATGGCGGCGGAAGGCTTTTCGGGAGACCAGGAGGGCGCGGAAGTCTTTGGCCAGGTGGAATTTGGCATTGAGGTAAGCGGCCAGGGTGACGCCGCCAGCAGCTATCTCTCCGTTAGCTTGGATTCACGGGGAGATGGAGAGGTGGAGTTACCAGCGAGAGCCATCGTGAGCGATACTACCGTGTGCCTGACTGAGACTCAGAGTGATGATACTCCAGAGTGAACCGGTAGAGGGAGATGTCAAGGTGGCTATCTGCCGAGCATTTAAATGGTGTATAGCCGCTACCCGTCTGGCATCCTCGGTTGTTCTCCGCATTTGATCCTGATTAATTATCTGCCTTTTCAACTCGCTAACGAGGAGTTGGCGGGGGTGGCTGGTGGACCATGATTCCATTCGTCTTGGCCCCCTTCCCCGTATCCACTATCCACTCTCCACTCTCCACGCTCCATGTATCCATCCACATGCTCCGGATCCAAGAGTGTGGTGTAGCTTTCCAGACACAAATGCCTATAATTATGGAAACAGTTCTCGAATCAAGGTTACCCAGGGTTCTTTAGTATAAAATATTCCGATGTAGATTGTTGTTTGAAATTGCTCGAGGGAGTACTGCTGTGTGATCGGTACATCTGACAAGTACCGAGTCAGATCCCTGAGTCAGTTAAATGTGAATCCTGATAAGTGAACTAATCATGCGAATTATGCATGACAACATTTAATAACTTATCGAGTTATATTTGCTCAGAAAAGAGAGATAACATCTATCAACACAGCCGAAGCAAAGAACTACCTCAAATCGCCTCAAGTAAACTCTTGTAAATGAGCTAGTTAAGCAAACACAAGCCCCTCCCTCAAATCCCCCCAGTAAGCAAAATACAAATCCTGGAAATAACTCGTCCGCGACACCCACGGCCTCTTTGCCGACGCCCGTGGCATCTCTCCCGCCGCCCTCTTGATATACGTACTCTTCAGGTCCAGCAACGGCGCCGTCTCCTCCTTCACCCCCCCCTCCACCACCGGCACCACCCTCCCGTAGTTTTTATTATTCATATACTTCAACAGCCGACAGGTCAACCGCATCGCGATATCCGCGCCCAGGGTCCAACTCGCGTTCGTGAACCCCAGGACAAGGGTCGCATTGGGGAGATCCTGGAGCATGAGGCCGTTCCAGGCATACTTCCCCGCTGCTCTGTATGGCTCTCCGTTGACGGTGATGGGGATACCGGCGAGGACTTGCACTTTGAGGCCGGTTGCGGTGACGATGACGTCGGCGGGGAGGGTGGCCCCCGATGTGAGCTGGATGTGATCGGGGTGGACTTGGGAGATGGTGTCGGTGTGGACGCGGGCTTTGGTGGAGGCGAGGGCGCGGAAGAAGTCGCCGTCGGGGCAGGCGCAGAGACGCTGGTCCCAGGGGTTGTAGCTGGGGGTGAAATGGGGGGCCAGAGAGGTGCCGACGGGGAGACGGGAGGCGACGCCGCGGAGGAGGAAGGAGCGGGCGGCGGCAGGGAAGGCGTGGCAGAAGCGGTAGAAGAGGTGCGGGACGATGAGGTGGAAGAGGCGGCGGAAGTGGTAGACGGTGCGTTTGGGGAGGAGGTGCGTCCAGAGGGAGGTGGACTGGTGAGGGTTGGGCACGGCGGCGATGTAGGTCGGGCTGCGTTGGAGCATGGTGACGGATTCGGCGTCCGGGGCGAGAGAGGGCACGAGGGTGACGGCCGTGGCACCGCTGCCGATGACGACGATTTTTTTGTTGGCCGGGTCGAAGTCGGACGGCCAGAACTGGGGGTGGATGACCTGGCCGGTGAAGTGGTCGAGGCCTGGGATGGCGGCTTGCAGGGGCTGGTGGTAGTCGTAGTAGCCGGTGGCGAAGATGATGAACCGCGCTGTGAGGCTGGTTTCATCATCCTCCTCCGCACGGGCAACGTGAATCGTCCACTGGTTGTGCTTCCAGTCGGCGGAGATGACCCGGTGGTTGAAGCGGATGTGCTCCTTGATGTGATGCGTGGTGGCCGCGTCGTCGAGATACTGCAGGATATCCCCCCCTTCTGCGATCGGGTTGGCCCGGTTCCAGGGGTACCATTGGAAGCCAAAGGTGTACAGGTCCGAGTCGGAGCGGATCCCAGGGTAGCGGAAGAGATCCCAGGTGCCCCCCATGCTGCTTCGGGCTTCGAGGATGGCAAAGCGGAGGTGAGGCAGTTCGGTCTGGAGACGGTAGGCTGCATTGATGCCGGAGATGCCGGCCCCGATGATGAGGACGTCCACCATTTCCTTTATACAATTGCGTCTGGTCTGAGGGATGGGTTGTATAGGTTATATAGGTATAGGCTGTAGAGGTTATAGAGGTTATAGAAGTTTTATAGATTGGAGACGGGGGGTAGGATTTGGTAAAGAGTGGGGTAGGAGATGGGAGATATTTATCTTTTCTGTCAGGTCCATGTGCCAGAACTCAATCTTATTCTCCGAGGTCAAAGATCTTTACCCAAGGTCGTAAGATAGATACCTAGGTTCTAGTAGTACTAGTAGTAAAGAAGTAGTCGTAGTAGAATAGGACGGCGCCTTGTTTCCCAAAGCGGCTAAAAGCCTCCGCTCCTTGCTATACAGTCACCAGCCTTGACTTGCTCTACTTTCTGCCAACTCATATTAGTTATAAATATGAATCTCATCAATAGACATGTTTCCTATGACCCTTTAACCATTATCTCAAACTCACAGCTAGCGCAATGTCCGACAAACTGATGCAGCTCTGTCTCGACAAAGCCCGGGTGCTCTCCACCTACGCACCAGAGCCTCTCCTCCGCTACCTCTCCCTCCCCCTCGTCCAAAAAGCTCTTGCCGTCTTAGTCGTCGCTCAATGCCTCAAAGGCGCCAACAGCTACCTCTCCCGACGCGCCCAGAATAGCTGGACCCGGACACGCCCCTGGAACCCAGCCCAGGAAATCGCCGTTCTCACCGGCGGAAGCAGCGGAATCGGCAAACAGATCATGCACGATCTGGCGGATCTGGGCGTGCGGACCGTCATTCTCGATATCCAGGAGCCTACTTTTGCTCTGCGTAAGCTCCTACTACCTTTTACTTACCCTCAGCCCCCCCCCCCCCCTACATTATCCTATCCTAGTAAGTGGTTAATAATCTTGAATAGCACCCCGGGTCTCCTTCTACAAAACAGACATCACCTCCCCCTCCGCTCTAAAAGCCGTGGCAGGGCAAATCCGCAAGGAGATCGGCCACCCGACCATCCTGATCAACAACGCCGGGGTCGGAGCCGGGGGCACCATCCTCCAGGAACCCGAAGCCCAGATCCGACTCACCCTGGAAGTCAACCTGCTGTCCCACTTCTGGACGGTGAAGGAGTTTCTGCCCAACATGATCCAGAACGACCATGGGCATATTGTGACGATTGCGAGTATGGCGAGTTTTGTGACCATGGGCGAGATGGCGGATTATGGGGCGTCCAAAGCGGGCGCGTTGGCGTTCCATGAGGGGTTGACGCAGGAGATCAGGCATTGGTATGGGGCGAAGCGGGTGCGGACGAGGTGAGTTACGTACTCTTTTTTTGTTTTCCACTTGGTTATGATTTTGAGGGCTTGCTAATGGGAATAAAAAGTGTGATTCATCCGTTCTGGGTGCGGACGCCGATGACCAAGCAGTTGGTGGAGGCGGGATCGCACTTCCGACAAAAAATCATGGGCCCCGAGGATGTGTCGCGAGCGGTGGTAAAGCAGCTGGTGAAGGGCAATGGGGGCCAGGTCGTGGTTCCGGGCTCGTATGGGGGGGCGGCGATGATCCGGGGGCTGCCGAGTTGGATGCAGGATTGGATACGCAATGGATCCTCGCAGAACATTGTCAGACTGCATTCACTGAATTCCAAGTGAGGAGGTGTTCTCTGTATCGCTGCATACTTAAAATGGAAAAAACCCTCCGCACCGTGGACCAGATTGTGGGCCAGCGGGGATGCACTAGACTGAGCGTAGTTTAGCCAGCGAAGTGGAATTTAAATCGAAAATTGTCCAATCAATCAGAAGCTGGAATGAGGAGAACCGCGGCTGCTCTGTCATCGGTGATCACTTTCACCTGTCTCTCTCGCCTGGGGAGGAATCAGAGACCCAGATGAAGTGACTCCGCCATGACACCACTCTGCCACGATGATGGAGTTGCACAGAGCGTGCGATGCGTGTTATAGCAGGAAACGGCGGTGCTCCCGATCAGACACCACGAAATGCATCCGCTGCGAGAAATTAGGCCTCCTCTGCACCACCACCCGGCGGCTGGCCCGGACGGGGAGACCTCCCAGCCGGCGACTCCGGGGGTCAGCATCCCTGGAGCTGGGGGTCTGGGACCCTGTTATCTTATCTCCCCTTGGAGAACAAGAAAGAGAGAGAAAAGAGGAACCAAAGGAAAGGGGAAATGAAGAAGACGAAAGAGAAGAAGAAGTAGAGAGGGAAGAGGAGAAAGAAGAAAGAATAATCAAGTACAGCCCAGTCCAGATACTCAACCCGGAAATCGGCCTCTTCTACGCCCTCAGCGACATCTACATGTTCGGATCCACCTTCGCCAGCAGCTTCTACCAGGCCATGGGATACTGCTACCACCACTCGCCCGAGCTCCTCACCGAAGGCTTCACGGCCACCCAGTCCTCCATCTCCTGGGCCCGCTACAACCTGCTCACCTTCGACCAGGTCGACGTGAGCAGCGGCGCCGTCTCCGTGCGCAAACTCCGCGACGCCGTCATCGCCGACGCCCACGACGCCCTCGCCGTGCTGATGCTTGGCCAGGCCCTGGCCGCCTTCGACACCCTCCTCATCTCCGACGGCGCCATCCCCATCCTGCGCCACGCCCTCTCGCTCATCCAGCCCTGGTACGCCGACCTGGCCCGCGTCGACTTCCTTGACCCCATCACCATCGCCCCCGTCTTCTGGGACACGCTCTGGTGTCTCCTGCACCGCGAAGTTCCCATCGTCCGACCCCTCCTGCGGCCCACGGTGATCGACCGCGTCGCCGGCCTCTGCACCTCCCTCCTCCCCATCCTCTACGATCTCTGCGTCGTCAGCCACGCCATGCGTTCTCTGAAACAGAAACAACCCGATCTCGACCGCATCGAAGACCGCATCCTCGCCTGGACCCCCGATACCACCCTCCTCGACTCCCCCTCCGCATCCTTTACCCGCGAGGAAATCCTCTCCATGCACACCCAGGCCCGCATGTATCGCGCCGCTGCCCTCCTCCTCATCCAGCAACTCCGCCATGCAGGACATGACTACCAAACCGCCACCAGCCTGGCCCTCGCCACCGAAATCCTCGAAACCTGGGACCGGTTCTTTGCTCAGGCTGGGGCTGACGCAAAGCTCCAGAATACGTCTTTCCCCCTCTCCCTAGCTCTGCTGTATATCCCGCTCTGCCCCAGCCGGTTCTGGGAGAGTGGGACGAGGCTGTGTGTGCGTCCGGCGTGCGTGGACCGCTTGCTCTCTTTTCATGCGTATTTCTGGTCCGAGCGGGAGAGTGGGAATACGGGCAGTGTGTTTGAGTTGGTGAAGAGTGGGCCGTCCTTTACCCCGATTCCTTAATCGTATCCAACTTCGATATCCATAGCGTTTAAACTAAATCTCTGCATGATACATGATGTTAAATACCTTCTCTTCTATAGATCGATAATATAATATAATCACCAGATCTTTAGTCGGTAGAACCCAGATACTTCCCCCTCAACCGCTCCATCGCCACCCGCGCCAACCCCCCGACCGTCTTCGCCTGCGAAATCTCCAGCAGCCCAACCTCAATCCCCAGATTCCGTCGGGACCAGTTCCTCACCTCGATGCCCATCAGCGAGTCAATCTCAATCGCTAGTGGCTGCGACACATCCATGTTCTCCGCGTTGGCCTCGTTCACGATGAGTGATCTTAACGCATGCGCCGTCGCACTTCCCGTCCCCGCCCCGATCTCTAGAACCCGAAGCAAAGGGTTCGAGTGGCATAATAACGACGGAAAACGGTCCCAGTCGACTAAGCGCAGACTGGACGCGTAGAAATCCGCTAGCAGGTCGTCTTCGAGTAGCAGATCAAGTACGGAAGTCGTGCCCTGCGTGATCCCGACACAGTTACTGCAAATTAGGCGGAGACATCGGATGACCGCCGTGATGCCTTCATCTAGGGATGCGGCTTGTTGTTCAACGGTTTCGAGAAAGTGCGCGCGCTGTGATGGGGTCCAGCGTGCCCAGTCTGCGGACTCTGGGTAGAGATGCCAATAAGCTCCCGTCGCGATCTTGCGGGCTTCCTCCATGATCCAGGTCTTCCACTTGGCCAAATGCGGAGGCGATGCCGGCGGCTGTGTATCTTGGAGCATCTCGCTAGTTTCAAGGATACGAAGTAAGGCAAGCATACCCGGTAGACGAACTAGCTCGTCCTGCTCTGGCGATAAAGACACGCCGGGAAGGAGACTCTGCGGGTCTTGGAAGTTGATGTCTGGCTTCCACTCGATGTATGTGGTGAGGGGCAGGCTACTGTCCCCGGCGCCAGGGAGGCGGAAGAAGTGGCCGCCCCGGAGAGATAGGACAACCTGGTTATCATGGGTGAGTGTCGCGTCCCCACAAGGGTGCTGCTTGCATCGCGAACTACGCGGGCAGCTGCTGTGGCCTTTACGGTGCCGGGTCCGGCTACTACCAAGCTGTCAAAGGAGGCGGGGATAGCACCGCCAGAACCAAGCCTGCGTGGTAGTCCTGCGGCTGCTGCGACCGCGAAGAGCTGCAGGCACTGGTCGATGACGGTTGGGTGGACGGTGTACCGACTGCCACGCTCTACGTGATTCGTTGCAGTGGCTCTGGCGCTGCCCCCTCTGGGATCCGCATGGATGTCTTGTAGCCCGCGAAAGCTTGGTCTGTAAGGCAGCCCTAGATCCGCAAAGGCCCGGTACCAGCGGTCAGAATGGACTGGTCGACGGCAGTCTTCTTTGGCTACTGAGATAGAGAAATCAAGAGAAGAAGAGCCAGCCCGCACCTGACCACTGCAATTTTTGGTCCAGCCGGAGCCATCGTGGCTGGTGATAGTAAAGGCATACCAGTCCGACTCAACAACATCATTAAGCATCACCGGTCGCAGTGTAGTAATCACCTCAACCGGCCGAAACTCATCCAGCGCCAGCGGTGCCTTGAAGATAACCCTGCGGACCGAGTAGCCGTTATCCTCAGTATCGTCGGCCGTCAACTCCCGCAACTGCTGCACCGCCTCGCCAACCATAGCAACGTATCCAGCCGCCGGAAACACCACCTGGCCCTGGAGGACATGCTCCGAAGCGTCCACAGCCCATGATTCTTAACTTCTCATCTCCTTGACTCTCATGGTAATCCATGAAAAGAACATTCAAGAAGCAGTGCCAGCTAGGTAGAGAGCAAATATACGAAATTATGTTTTCGTCCCTCAACTGTCCTAGGCCGCCAATATCGGTACCAAATCGCCCACCAATAACACCAGCTCCTCCGCTCGTGTTACTGTCATGGGTTCCCCTCATCTCCATTTCTCCACAGTCTCAGCCTCCGACTTCCTGCCACCTTTATCTCCTTTCTGCCACACTCATCCCAAACATCTAATCTCCCAGACCCCCGATTCGCTCTATTTTTATTCCCTAATATCTCTCCCGATTTCTGTCAATCACGCAAAGCCATGGGCAAAATCACATTTTACTGCACAATCTGCGCAGGCCCTCTCTATGAATGGGAACACCGGAAACTCTCCCTGGCTCAACCTGGCGACGATACAAATATTTGCTTCGATGACGCTTGTGACTGCGATTTCGAGGAAGAGAGTGACAGCAACGGCAATTCCCCCAGTGGGGAAGAGTCCTCAAAGCACGCGGAATATTGCGCCTCCAAAGAAGGCTATTGGGGGGATATCCTCCCCGAGAGTGATATTGCGGTATGTATCTCAGTAAATGAGCAATTGGTACTTGATACCTATTCACGTATTAACACTGACCTAATGGCAGTGGCTCGCGAGACCACGAATGCTGCGTGCGCGAGGAGGTGAGAACATAGGGGGCATCGAAGCGCCAGATGACGGAAGCTTGTGTTATTTAACAGATATTGTGAGTGCGCAAGAAAGGGTCTCCATTCGCAGGAGCCTGACTTATAGTTTATATAGGGCGCTTATGATCCGTATGAAGGTTTAGAAATCCCTGGCGGAGCTAGGGGCCTGTGGGCTAACCAAGACGGATTCCTCCTGCATGATGCGTGCTGGAAGATGCTTTATCGGGTACATGATACCATAAGACCAGGGCAGAATGTTTTAACCCCGCATGAAGTATACCTCACCATGCTATCCAAATTGGATCACGAGATGGATTCATATATTAGCTGGGGTGATGAGCGATTGTATGGTGGAGCAGAGGAATTCGCGGAGCAGGAGTGGCGACCGTTTCCAGGTTATGAGGTGCACCCCCACAAACGCCTTTCCAATTTCCCGGCGGTTTAAGATAGCTGACATATATTTCAGTGGGTGGTCGCAGATCCGGAGAAGCAAATCGACTTTGCTGAACTTATCTCCCAATCAATTGGCATAAGCCAGGACTCAGTGAACGGGCACCGCCAAGTCATCACCGCACCAAGCTCCTCATCTGTCGATCCGTTCTCGGGCCTCCCTATGGAGGTTCACCTTATGATCCTGCAGCTTCTACCGTCATATTCAGTCCTTGACCTTTTCTGTAGTAGTCGGACATTTCGCGTCTTATCCGCTAACCTCCCACCGGCCTTCTGGAAGTCGCGCATTGGAGCCGATATCCCTTGGATGGAGGGCACATCTCTCCAAGAGAGTATTGCTCACCAAAGCAACCCCATCAACTACAGAGCCCTCCTACGCCTGCTCAAGGAGGCCGGGGGCAGTCCTCGCGGCGGAAGAAACGATCGGCGGGATCCTTATCTTGCACTCAAAAACCGCCGTCGAATTTGGATCTGCTGTGAAGCCATCCTTGACATAATGGGCCTCGGCAAGAAGGACGCTGGGTCTGTCTCCAGCGAAATGGAAGCGTTAGCAACCCCCAGAATCGCCCGACTCTGCCAACCGAAAGAGGGATCGAAGCTTGTCAACTACGCGACCTTCTTCTACCCGACGACCCTCGACAACCCCATACTCCGCAGCGTCACGGTATACTTCTCCCCCCAGGCCTGGATAGTTGGTATCGAGTGGTCTTTGGAAGGAGAATCATCGGGGCGACTATTTGGAACCCGGGCCACTGCGCTGCAAAGTGTCGCCCTCGCACCCGATCTGGTCATCACGGGCTTTCTCTTGGCTCTAGGGTCGCCCTCAAACGGTGACGAAGATCGAACTGCCTGGGGCCTCGGGATTTTGTCCGAGGACAATCCAATCCATCCCCGGATAAGGCTAGGGAGATGGTCAGACGACGATCTCGTAAACATATTCCAACCCGCTAAAAACCAGCCAACGTCGAGAATCGTTGGGATTACCGGCCAGTGTAACGTTCGTCTCTACATCTACCATCATATACAACTCCAAAAACAAATCCGAATTAACTATCACTTTAGGGGTCCCAAATCTTAACTTTCGGCATCCTAACTGCCGACCTCCAGAACAAGACTCCCAGATGCGTTTTGCCCGTAACAAAAAATATGGATATTTATTCCCGATGGCTCTACCCTCATCTACCCTACTCGGACGGCCACGTCGGTATCCGCTACGGAATCGACGGCTTCCCTCGTCAGGAGCTCACACCATTTAACCCGCCAATACTCGAGAATCCCGCCATGTATATGAAGCTACGGGATCGACAAATTCTCTCGGTGGAAGCATACTTCCCACTCGGAGCAAAGAAGGAGTTCGGAGGATTCCGCTTCCGGTTCGTGGATGGTGGTGAACAACTTGTTGGGAAGAACGAGAATCACGAAACCCTCACGGAGGGCCAGTCAGTGATATTCAATTCCAAGGGCAAGGAGCAGATTACTGGGATCATCTATTATTTCGATAGTAATGCCAGTAGAACCACCCCCAGTCGGTTCCATGGCTTGGAGGTTATTCCCTTTTTACTTTTCTTTTCTTTTTTTTTTCTTTGTTTTCTGAAGATGACACTAATTTTCCATTGCCATTAACAGTTTTGTACCAGCAACAACCGAAAGCTAGGTCTAGGGTGGCTTGATGCGTGGAGCGATGACTACAGACGGGAGTCGCACGTAGCCAACGGTGAGGTGGTAGTCGGACTGCATTTTGGCATCAAATCGCCGGTCATAGAAAGTATGGGTTTGGTCGTGGCATGATTGGGATGGAGCACATATATATTGCCAAATCAAGGGAGCATCCCCTAATTGTCCCCCCCAAGTTCACGAACGCTATTCAATTAGTACGCGTAGTACAGGACCGGCTCGTCGTTCATCTGGCGAATCTTTCGATTCGCACGCATGAGCCAGATTTTCATCATCCACGCGGTGAGAGCGCAGGCGAGGGATGCTGCAGCGCTAGTTGACATGGCTATGGTATACCGAGGCTCGTCGGAGGTCGGCCACAGGTACTGTAATTGATTAGCAAGTGGTGCTTCTGGGGCCACTGCAAAGTTTAGGGGAGGGTGAGACGGTGACCGTGCACTATCTCCGCAGTCCTCTCGATCGTTTCAGGCTGTGCTCACCGGAGTCCAAACAAAGGATACATTCGCAATGGTATTGACAATGGAGAGCGCAGAGGCCTTTTTCTCTTTCGTCTCGCCACACGTGCTGGAGACCCAGCCGAGAATCACCGAATTTACTACATATTATTAGCGATAACGCCATTCTATTCCAAGGAGATTGGAAGGGCAAAATACCTGCATATGTGCCGATCGAAAACACCACCATGGCAAAGTTCCTCGCGCCGGTGTTCAGGGTAGCACAGCCGAGAATGAATCCGAAAATAGCCACGGCCTTAGCAACTGTGATATGCCATGTCCGCTCGTTGACGCGGCCGGAGTTCCACGACCAAAGGACTGCCACAATGCCCGCGATCAAATAAGGGGGGCAAGTGAGGACAAGAGTAATGGTCGTGTCATAGCCTAAAGTGGACACAACAGTGGGCATGAAGTTTTTGAACCCGTTCGCAGTGAGATGCATATGCTGCATGAAAGCGAAAACCCATACCCTGGGGTCGCGAGCAGCCTCCTTAAGCCCATTCAGGGTGCTGGTCTGGTGTCTGGCCCCGACTGTATCGGCCAGGATACGGTTGTGTGCAAGCTGACGCTCTTCTGGGGTAAGCCAGCGGGTGTTTAGAGGATCGTCGGGGAGCGTGAAAACGCTGCCGACTGCAATGACGAAGGTTACAGCACCTTGAAGGATGAAAAGCCATTGCCAGCCGGTGATCCCCGCGAGATCGTCCATTCCGTGAAAGATACCGGCTGCAATAAGACCGGCGAAGGCAGTGGCGAGGATATTCCCGCTATAGAGGATGGATATTCGAGTAGCAATCTCCTTGCGGGTGTAGAAGATGGACAGCATATAAAGGGCACCGGGATAGTAAGGAGCCTCTGTTAACCCGCGGTCAGCGAGCATAATATTTCGTTTGTCCTAAATGCGCTATGCTTACCAGTCACACCCAGGAAGAACCGGACCAGCACGAGGCCAGTATAGTCCTTTGCTAGGGCGGTAAGTGCGCTGACAAGAGCCCACAGTGCCATGAAGCCAGCCATATACCACGATGGCCTCACCCGGGTCAGGAGCATGTCTGCGTCAATATATGAGATACTGTAGGTGGAGTTCCACGAGGAGGGGGGAGAACCAAAACACTTACTACTAGGCACCTGACCCAAGAGATATCCCACAAACAGGATTGAGACACAAGTCTGGTACTCAGACGAGGACAGATTCAGATCTTCCTCAAGATCATTCAATCTAGCCAAGGCAATCGCATTGCGGTCCAGGTAGTTGAGCCAGTACATGGCCCAAAGGGTGGGCATAATCCACAAATCCAGCTTACGGACAAGACGTATCTCCGCAGGGTCAGTCTTCTTGTGCGCACCTGAATAGTCGAGGACCCCTTGACTCCCCTCCTTGTCCGTGAACTCTTGGTGGAGGGCATCGGGCTTTTCCTCCCCGAGCTCTGGAGAAGAGGGCTTTTTGTTGAGCATGGCTACAGCAAAGGAACGCGCAGAGTAGGAACAACGGGAAGAACAGCAGTGTAAGAAAATATTCCGGGTCTTTCACGTTGCATACCTGACCAGACAGGTCATTTTATACCTTTTCATCGCCTCTCTCCACCACCATAATGGCGAAAGGGGAGTATCAAAACTACCTAACCGGACAATGTCACCCCGCATGAGGACATCTTCCCCCCAGATCAGCGCGCACTGGATTGCGGGGTTAAACTCAAGCGACGGCATAAATCACGTTGAGGTAACATGCGGTCGCGCCTGGACGTCACTATCCAAGACTACCCAAGACGTTCCAAGGTCTTGGGGTGTGGCATGGCATGCGGCAAGAAGGGTCTGGTGTTTGGACAGGAGGGAGGGAGACCTCTCTTATAAAATATAGCCTTTTGGCGATCTGAATCTTCCCCTCCATTATGACTGGTGGATGATGAGTTGCTCTTGGGTTTCCAAGTGTGGCACAGCCTCCCCCACGCTTGGCTTTCGGACTGGCCGAGTCCATTGGCGCGAAACAGACTTGTGGACAAGTTAAGTCCGGCGATTGAGGGATTATATGCCCCGCTTTAGAGTTTATAACTTCCGTTTACTGTCCGATCGCAAACCTCATGAAATACTCTTATGGATAATGATGCATCAACGCCATAACAAGAGCAAACACTCGCCCAGCTAACCAAGTCAATTACGATGGGCTTATGAGTGAGGATCGAACTAGGGACAATATTTCCACTCAAAACCAGTTTTTATGGAAGTCCGCCTCCGGAGGGGGTGACACCTCCAAGAACAGGACATTTCCGCCTATTCCCCCCCACCCCCCCAGCCTTGGCCAATATCGGAGTGCCGTCCTCGGGGGCATCGTCTATCTATAGTGCTCTAGGGGCCACCTCAGACTCAAAGCTATAGCCGACCGGACATTTCTTTCGATTTCATAGGCTATCCGGGCCTGTTTGGCTGTCGTTTGACTGTGTTGTACGCGACTCTTTCGTCCTCCCCAAATGCCGAGATGCTTATCAATTTGAATTGGGAAAAGCTTTCTGTATGAATATGGGGCCCAATTACGGACAAGCAGAAGGAAGCTAGGCGCTCTTATCATTTACGTGGAAAGGCAAAGTGAGAGGTATTGGCGCCATGCGGTTACCCTGTCTCATCGATAACCCCAGGGCACCCCTGAACACATCACCAACTTCTATTCAACCATACTGACTCTGCTGGTTGATAAATAACACTTCGAAGGGTGGAATCAGAATTACTCATCCAAGTCCCCAAAAGCTTTATTCAGATCTTAAAATAGAGGAACTCTTCGTCTATTAAGCCAAGAAAGTGTATTACCGTATGGACCGTATATATTTGAAGTCATTACCTGGCACCCATTCCAGACCATTCAAAACAGTATATACCATGTTATCTAACAGTAGCGGCCACAGCAAATGCTCTTAGGCTATCTCTTCTGTTAAAACATCGAGATTGGGCCGTTGCCACTTGGCTTTCATGCCATACTCATATTTTTAAAAAAGCCAAAGGTCCAATCAGTTAAAGTCCCGGAATTCCCTTTTCGGAACCAGAGACTTATGTACACCCCCCTCACCAACCCCAATCGACTTCCAACCCCAAGCCTGGTCCTTTACCGAACCGTTCCCAACTCCCTCCAGGACCCGGGTCACATACTTCCCAATGATCGGCAAAAATTTATAGCAGTGGAAAGAGCCTCCGACAGCGAAGTACAGATTCGAGAGCCTAGGATCCGGATGTCGCGTGATAAGTGGGTGCTGATCTGGCGAGATAGAGTCCCAGCATAGTCGGTAGTAATCTGGCCAGCGGTCGTGATCCAGCAATTGGGGGAGGCGGGCCCGAACCGCCACGATGGAGTCTTCTTGCAACTCTCGTGGAGCGTCGAGCTGGTTTTCGACGGGGACGGAAACCTCATGGCCCGTACTCGTGCGAATCGTGTTTTTGAATGAGAGCGTGCTGGCGAATTTGAGAATCCCACTGGACGTCGGAGGAATCACCTCACCTGGGAAATGATATTAGCAACATTAAAATCGAATACACACAATCCGAGAGAATAACCTTACCTTGCTCGCCGTATACAAGCACCGGAAGCGGTGAAGATATCTCCCTTTCAGCCTCCGACAGTTGGAAATGAGCCACACAGACTCCCGCAGCTGTCACCTGTCTCTCCACTCGATCCTTTTCCTGTATATCCAGCGCATCCTCCAACCCAGACATAAGCCCACTCGTCCACGCCCCCGTCGCCAACAACACTTTTCTCCCCCGAAACACGCGCCCATCCGCCGTTTCTACTCCACAAATCCCGTCACCACCGTCATGCAGTAGAATCCTCACAACCTCCCCACTCTGATACTCAACACCCAACCCCCTCGCCTCCTGCAACATAACCTCCAACGCCCTCCCAGCATCAACCCACCCCGCCCCCGGGTTAAAGTAGTACGACCCGAACGGCCCGCAGTTCGCCCGCTCCAGAACCCCTCCCCAGGACCTCCGTACCTCCCCTTCGCTCATATCAACAAGGACGTCATCGCGCCCGCAGGTACGGAAATTCTCCCGTATCCGACGCGGGACATCACTACCCTTTTCGTCCATGGCAATCCAGCCGGAGGGGTGGTAGACCCCGGCTGCGCGGAAGAAAGGTAGATGTTGCCAGGCGTGGATGGCATCGAAGCCTAGATCCATGTAGAGGGGGTCGGAGTAGTCTGCGCGGATAATCTTGTTGATGTCAGCGGAGGCAGCGGCGGTGTTCGATGATGCGGGGGCGCGGTCGAGGATGGTGATGCGGATGCGTGAGGGGGAGGGGTGGAGTTGGGCGAGGTGGTAAAGCTGTGCTGGTGCCGTGGATACCGGCGCCGATGATGAGGATGTCACTGTAGTCGTTGGTTTCCGGCATTATTGGGGAGGTGGATGGTTAGGTAGATGAATGGGATTGTGGAGGGGATGCTGGGTGTTGTGTTGGATGAGGGGATCGTTGGAGATGTGGTGGTTCCTAAATTATACTAACAGACGGCGTAAGGTAGAGGTCGGTTTCATCCAGACAACTTCTACATTCTACGCTTCTTTACATCATAGTGTCTATGCGAAATGCCGACGGCCAACAGAACCGGTCGACAAAGTTTAGATGGAATTTCAGCATCTCCGGCCAATGTCCTCATTGCCTGGCAATGATTGCACAATTATGGATCTCAAGGCCTTTTATCTTCTGGACTCTTCCACTCACTATAGGTAGCAAAAAATAAAAACACCGTTAATCCCCCTTTCATCATTTCAATTATTCAACCGCCGTACCTTACTCAATTTCTTGGTAACCCCCAAAATGACCTCAGAATCTCGAACCCGAAGAACCTGGCACTGCATGGCCTGGGACCAGAAACAAAACCAAGCTTGCCACCATCCCACTCCCACCCCAACGCTCCTCGACGTCATCTTCTGTCTCTCCCACAACGAACCCAGCTTTATACACTATAGTCCTCCACCAGAAACGCGGAATCGTGTGCGCCATGTGTTCTTTTGCCCGGAGCATGACATGAGCCCGAGTGATCCTTTCTCGAGAGAGTCTGCGCTTTCGATAAGTGAGAATTGCCTGAATGGGCCTGGCCCGGCTTCTTCTTCTTCTTCCGTTCCCCCACCAGTATTACCGGTGTCGGCATCCGCACCGCACCCGCCGTTTTCTTCGCAGTTTGTATGGCAAGATTCACAATGGTGGGAACCAGAGTGTGCGATATGTCTCGTCTCTCTGTTCGACGGACAGGCTGTTTATGGGGATGATAGGTTATGTCGGTGCCAGTCTTGTGCGATCCGATTTCACTACAAGTGTTTTGCAGAATGGGAGAAAAAAAAATGCAATAAGAACGCGACGGACGTGACTTGTCCCCATTGTCGGAAAGGGGAGGATTTCGAGATATTGAATTGGGCCAAGTTACTCACTATTTTCGAATATGAGTACGCTACTAGTAATGATTCGTGGATCATTATTTTTTCGATTGGTAAGGTGGTCTATCTTATTTTTTTTTCTATTTTTTTTTTGGTTTCTGTTCGTGAAGTGGTATAAAGTCGCATTGAGAAAAATATACAAAAAAAGACTAACCTAGTGCCGCCCTGTCTATATTTTGAGTAAAAGGGTGGAAAACAAATAAAGAAAAAGATCATTCATCTGGTAATAGGTCGTAATTCCCGAATATTGGCTCATAGTCGGGCGCTCTTTTTGTCGGTTTGGTGCAACCACGCCTCGATCGTCTGAACAAGACTATCGATTTCCTCGACCGTGTTCCCGGCATGGAGACAGACCCGGACACGCTCCTTACCCTCGGGTACAGTTGGCGACATGATCGCACGGACGGTGAACCCCTCCTGCTGGCAGGCGCTTGCAAGCTGACGAGGAACAGGGCTGCGGAGGGAGAAAATGGGGGAGCTGGTGAAATGATCCACGTCGAAGATAGACGAGTCCCAGGAGCCAAGGTCATATAGGCGGCTCCGGAAGTAGAGTATCAATTGTCCGAGCTTGCGTTGGAGCTTGGTGGGTGTTAGCTTCTAGTTGACTATTTTTAGGATACTTGGGTGGGAGGGTGGTAACTTACGTGGTCGGTTTCTCCTTCAGAGAGCATTTCGTACGCCGTACGAATAGAAGCGAGGAATGGGAATCCCAGTGCCGTTGTGTAGATCAAACTTCGGGCGTAGTTTATCAGGTAGTCCCTTGTATCAGGGCAGCATAAAACGATCGCTACGTTTTTTCATCAGCATCATCCACATATTAAAAAAAAAAATTAATCCGTACCTCCATGACTTGCCAGAGCCTTCCCAAACGTATGCACCCTGATAAACATGCGATCTTCTACGCCAAACTCCTGCACCAATCCCGCTCCGTGTGGTCCAAATGCCCCCGTCGCGTGTGCCTCATCCACAATAAAATATCCGTTATTCATAGGTAAAAGCCGGTCCACCACCTCGATGAACTCGCGAATGGGAGCAATGTCACCATCCATGCTGTAAACTGACTCGATGACGATGAACACGTTCCTCTGACCATTCCGAATGGAGTAGTCCGTTGCGATCTCCGACTGCAGTACCTCCTCCAGGCTCTCCGGAGAACTGTGGGCAAATTTCACTCGCTTCCCGGCCCGTGATAGCCTCATACCTTCATGGGCACTCGCGTGAATGAGCTCATCGTAGATAATGAGATCCCCTGGCTGGGGAATGGTCGATAACACGCCGACGTTGGCGTCGAAGCCGGAGTTGAAGAGTAGTCCACTGGGGGCATCGTGGAACGTTGCAATAAAGGCCTCGAGGGCTTCTGCGTAGGAGGAATTGCCGTCTAATAATCGGGACCCCCCGCTTGCAAACGGGTATAGTGGGGGGGCTTGCTGGAGGTGGTCGAGGAAGCGGGCGCGGAAGATGGGCGAGGTCGACAAGGATAGAAAGTCGTTGGAGGAAAAGTCTACCGAGGAAGGAGGCACGACCGTGAGTTTCCGACGGGATAGCTTGGTTTCCCTGTGTCGCAGTGCTCGACGCAGTGAGTCACGGAGGCATTTGGGGGGGGAAGAGTCCATCTGTTCGGTTTATTACTTGATTTCAGGTTGTTCAAGTATTTTTCTAGTAGTCCAGAATTCAGGAGGGGAAAGAAGGATAATTATAGCTCGAGCCAATATTAAGTAACGAGTCAGTCAGATAATAAATGGAATATAGCCCCAAACCGAGCGGTTTTCTCGAAACTTCACGGCGATTACCCGCTATTCATGGGTGGAGATGAGGCAATGCGGTTTCTCCTCATTTTATTATCTATCAACCCCCAGCAAGCTTTTGTATTTTATTTTTTCTCATATCGTCCGGAATCGATAAATTATAGCAATAGCGATAATTAATTTCTGGATTGATGGATATCGCTATCACTAACTAGGATAGACCAAGAGTCGGTGTTGGAGGCTTGTGAGGGATTGATTGTCCACTGCTGTATCTAGACCAGGTACCTGGATCCATGGTGGATTCTAAAGTTCAAGTTGCCGGAATATAACAGGAGATGATTGTCCATTCTTTGATTAATCCGGCGAGGGTGATTCTGACCTGTTAGGCTGTTGGGAATCCCCGGGTGGGGGAGTGGAGGGTTTGCCTTGGGCGTAAAGTGTTCCTATTGCCTAATATTTTTGTTCCTTTTCTTTGCTTTTGGTTCCCCTGTCTCCTGTCACTTTTTCACTAGTGCATGATCAAAAATCAAAGAAAAGAACGGAAAAATAAAACATTGGAAAAGGCTTGGGCTTTGGGTGGATTCAATTGACAACTGGGCTTGATCCATAATAATAATAGAACTTTTCTAGGTCCAGGATTCTGTTCCAAGACTGCAGCCCTCCAGGATTTTGGCGGTTCTCGGAGAAGAAGCGAACCTAATAATTTATCCAGCAACGCCCATTATTGGCTGCTGTCACTCACATTCAGCTGTGAGCTTAGTTGGGATGAGCAATCATTATTAGTGAGCGCTTCTTTTTCCTTTTCTTTTTCCTTTTCTTTTCTTTTTCCTGCTCAGAGTGGATTGGTGTATTGTTATTTCTTTTTTTCAACTATCATCGATTTCCATTTGCCTCATGTGTCAGTCGATCTCACCTGGTTTTCCCTCGAGAAACTGAGAAAGACTCCAGAAGCCTTCACCTCCCCACCAATAGGTAGGCCTTGGCAAAACTCTCATCTCGACGGTCCTTTGTGATGCGGTTCACCGTTCAGAAGTCTGGGGCAAAAGCGGCCTTCCTCAAACTTTGTCACCTTCGGACGGCCGGTATGTGGTCCCCCGTGTTTCCTTCCATCCATCTCGTTCTCTTAACTCAATTATTCAACGGAACTCAACTCAATTCAACTCGTGACCCAGACATGTCCGCCCAGCACTGTTACTCGATGCCTCTATCAGTTCCAACACCCAGCCAGTCCGCATATCGCGGCTCGATGCTTGAAATTTGCGGTGAGCGTGTTTTTTCTCCGCCTTTTTTTGATCATCAAAGACTTTCATCCTTCATTAATATTAATATTACGATTGTTTTTATTTGATGGCCTTCGGAGAAAAGCTAGAGTGGGTTTAGATCCCCCAAAATGATGATACCACCGGTCCTGCCCAGAGGACGAACACTGGCAATGTCAAAACGGGAGGTGGAGTCCATGCACCCGGACCGAACGCAAATCCCCTACTGTCCCCTCCACCTACGGAGTACCAAACACTCTAATCGCTGACTCTCGGGCTTTCTTCTTTCATATTCCCTGGAGTTGCCTTCCCTGGAGAATACCCTTTGGGCCAGGATAGCAAAAAGGGCGTATACCCAAAGGACAAAGTAGCATATTGCAGGGACCCATTGTTCCAACAATGGCTTGGATATTGTCCGGGGAAATCCGGATCTCTTTGGCAGATCTACAGCCGGCACTGCCGAGCCACAAACGCGCCCAGAACCATGATAGCCCAGCCTTTCTATTGTTTTCGATAAGGCCTTTATCGACCTCTACCGTTTTGGCCGTAGATCGTCAGCCTCATTCTGTAACATTCATTCGGATATTATTACTGGGCGTGTTTATCTCTCTTCTACCGTGCAAGCCAGTGATGGAATCTTCCACGCATTTGATAGCCCAGAAAAGATCAATGCGGTCAACCATTAAGCAACAGGATACTGCATCCAGACCAAATGGATGGCGATGGGTCGTGGCCCGAATATCAGCCAGATCGGCTATCATTCTTGTCGAGCGAGACTAGGCCTAATAGCAGGATTGTTTGGGTGTCTGGATGGTCTGTTATCATGGTCTTGTCCATGACCTGTCCCATGCAGACTCCGTTCACGAAGTATCTGCCATTGGCGGCGTCTTCAGCATATCCTTCAGATGCTCATGGAGCAGGTAGGTTCCGAGACATTTTCTGGTCCCAAGCCTCTTTCCTTGACCGATTCTAACCGGTTAACATGTGATCTCCCCACCATGTAAGTTACTCATCCACGGCAGCCAAGTAGGAAATGCGGCTGGCGGTCCGAAATTTAATGTGCATTTCCGGGTACTCGGAAATATGCTTCATCTCATATCCAGGACTCCAGTGTGACATACCAAGTCCAAGGCGCTGCGAAGAATCGAGAACCTGCTTCGCGACGCACTGCTTTGGGCGAAAAAAGGGTGATACATCATACGAAAGACAGTTGGTGGGCTGCATGACTTACTTATGTCACGGCCGAATAAGTGACTGAATGATTCAATGCATCAACAAGAAGAGTGCTATGTAGAATTCCACGGATGAATGGATACGAATGAGTCAACTCTAATCGAACCTAGGTAAAAGTAGATTTTAACTAGCCGCTAGCGTGGAGCCAGGAAAATCCTCCGTGGATAACCTTGGAATTTGGTTGGATTCTGGAACGCCCACCAAGTCACTTTCTTCCTGTTCCTGGACCGGAAACCTGAGAAGATTGTACCTATCATTTTGCGTTTCAGGATCTTTGGTTATCGTCCAGACGCCTGTGGTGCCATCCGGACAGCTTCCAAGTTCACCGACCGCCCAAAGAGTGGAAATGATGGGATCGACGACCGCCAATCACAAGGACAGTAAAAACGATTCCCCTAGTTCTCGATCGCATGCGCACAGCACTGAGTACCTAGGCGTTGAAGGATACCTGCTTTTTTTTGCCAGTAGTAGTATAAAAAGATACTTATTATTACCTCTGGCGATATGGCCTTATTCAATCGAGTCAGTTAATTACATGACGCGTTCCCGATCCATGATCCCTTTGATCCTGCAGGAACAGCTGATGCCATGGTTGAAGTTCCCAGGCCAGCGACCATTCTGCTCCGCAACTCAAAGTCCCGCCAGATCTGCACGTTGGTCACAACAAAACACACCGTCTTCACCTTTAGTTGGGCTTGGCTTCGAATCCCCGTCGGTTCTTCAAGGTTCAACCTCATTACTACAATGGCAGTGATACTCACAGCATTCGAAACATCCGACTGGCCGGGGGATTGCAAACAGACCCAGTTGATTCCTGGTCCACTCGTCAACTCCGTCGAGATTGAGAAATCAACCCCGGTTGAACAGCCGTTGGGGTCAACACTCTGGCTCTGTCCACGATAGCACTGGATCCAGTTCCAACTTTCCCGTAACTGACTGCGAAGCCACTGAGCTTCTTGGAAAAAATTTAATCGCTATCTCTTGCTCTCTGACTGGCTCAGGGGGTGTCGTAAACTTTTTGTCAGGGGAGACCGGCTCCACCATGAGCAAATAATAACCCTGGCAGTTAATGCACCCAATGCTATCCTGGGTGGCTGTCGTCATTTCCACCGGTGAAGCCCCTCCTTTCTGCAATCTGCAACCCGGAATCGCGACAACAGGAATGAATGACAGGACTGAGGACATCGTGTACTCCCGAGGTTGTTGGCTTTTCCCCCCGTTTTTTTTTTTTTTTTTTTTTGCTTTTTTTTCATCCCTTGCTCCAATGGTCGAGAAGCTTGTCGAGGATGACTCTGCCGTGAGTCGGACCTGACTCGCCCCTCATTCTTCCTGAGCTTAAGTTCTGCGTACGGTTTTCCTAGTTGGGTGTTCCCTCCCCAATACCAGTCACATCTCTTAGGTCTCGCTATATCGTCACCCCATCATCTCAGTCATCCTCAACATCAACATGTCGTTTCCTATCTACCGGTCCTTCCCCAGGACCGTCCTAACAAGATCTTATGGCACCGTGCAGTCAACTCCGAGTGCTGCCTCCTTCGCGAGCAAAATCCCGGTGGCCCTTCGTGAGGCAACAGCGGCTACAGCGCCCCGTACCGACTGGACTCGCGATGAAGTCCAGCAGATCTATGAAACTCCGCTGAACCAATTGACATATGCTGCCGTAAGTTTGACTGCTTTTTGAATTTATTCACCTTATCGATATGTATCCATTGAATTTTTTTTTCTTCCCGAGATGACTGGGTGGGTATATGCTAATTGTTGTCAACTAGGCTGCTGTGCATCGGCGCTTCCATGACCCTTCCGCAATTCAGATGTGCACGTTGATGAATATCAAAACGGGTGGATGTAGTGAAGACTGCTCCTACTGTGCCCAGTCCTCCCGGCACAACACAGGCTTGAAGGCTACAAAAATGAGTCCTGTCGATGACGTGTTGAAGGCAGCGAGAATCGCTAAGGCAAACGGGAGTACCCGCTTCTGCATGGGCGCTGCTTGGCGTGACATGCGAGGGCGCAAGACAAGTTTGAAGAATGTTAAGCAGATGGTGTCTGGGGTTCGGGAAATGGGCATGGAGGTCTGCGTCACCTTGGGCATGATCGATGAAAATCAGGCAAAGGAGCTCAAAGATGCTGGGTTAACGGCCTACAACCATAACCTGGACACCTCCCGCGAGTTTTACCCAACGATCATAACTACCAGGTCGTACGATGAGCGCCTACAGACCTTGGCCCACGTCCGGGACGCCGGTATCAATGTATGCTCTGGAGGAATCCTAGGACTGGGAGAGGCCGACTCCGATCGTATTGGTCTTATCCATACCGTTTCTTCCCTGCCATCTCACCCTGAGTCGTTTCCTGTGAATGCACTTGTACCCATTAAGGGTACGCCGTTAGGAGATCGGAAGATGATCTCCTTCGATAAGCTTTTGCGCACCATCGCAACGGCCCGCATTATTCTTCCGGCGACTATTGTTCGTCTCGCCGCTGGTCGTATCTCACTTTCCGAGGAGCAGCAAGTCTCCTGTTTCATGGCCGGTGCCAATGCCGTTTTCACTGGAGAGAAGATGCTCACCACAGACTGCAACGGTTGGGACGAAGATCGAGTCATGTTCGAACGATGGGGTTTCTATCCCATGCGCAGCTTTGAGAAGGACGCCAACTCTGCCGCTCAGCCGCAGGCTGACCCTGCTGCTAATAAAAATGAAAAGAACCCCACTGCGCCGGCCGCAGATGCTACTCTCATGTAAATAGCATAGCCAGGAGTTAGACCCCCTCATTAGTCCACTTTCTTCTTCAAGATGACCCGCTATTCCTGCATCCATGTGATTTATATGAGAGCGCTACAGTTCGACTACGAATTCCAGAGGATGCCCTTCTTTCCACGCGTCAATAGGATGCTTCCTTGATACTGTAGCTATGTCCTCCGGTGCCCTTGGCGAAAACACGTCGCTGCAGGCCCACTCAGGGAATTCTGCGTAAAACTGTTGCCTAGATAATCTCCACCGACGCCACTGTCTCTGTTTTTGACCCTATATAGTACCTATATACCTAGACCCCCGAGCTCCTGCTCAGATGTAGGGCTGAGATCTTTGTCCGTATTTCAGCCCTGTCGGCCAAATTGCCCCTCGATTCACATTATCCTGCCCCTCTACAATCATCCCCCGCCTCCATTCAGCTCCGTGGGGATCGCTCTGGTTGCCTAGTTGGATAGCCTTGTCTTGGTATACGGCCAAGGATGGTAGGAGGGGCTCGCCCACACAATTACTTGTTCGGGTAACCGCGACGCTATTGGCTCCGGAAAATCACTCATACTTTCGCTCTTCAATACTTAAGGTATTGAGAGACCAGCGTCCACTCTCTCTTCTCCTCCCCGCACCAGCCACAGGTACTTTTGTTCCTGCCGATATTTCTCGCGTTTTTTCTATGTTTAATCCCTGTGTCGTGCGTCATGCATCCGGACCCAGTCTGCGCAGGAGAAGGATGGATGTGTTACAAAGTTGAAATCGTGGGAAACAATCATGAGTGGTATTTACTATCCTGAAAATCTATCAACATGTTCGTCATTATATCCAGCGCTGAATCATACCAACAAATGGGCAAGCCAGACATTAAGTTACCAGAAAGACATGATCAAGGAAAAATGAAAGAACAAGAAAGAAGAAGGGAAAAAAGTTCAATGCTATCTATGTACCGTCCAGGGTACGATGGTCGGACTGGCGACGACGATATTTATTTTTCTGTCGCCGGGAAAACCTTTGGCGGGGTTTGGAGTCAACGAGCCTTGTTTGCTGTCGTTGATAAACAGGCGTCATATGGCCGAGAATTATTGATGCTCATGCTGAAATATTTTCTTATTCCTGGCACTATCAACCCATGCCTTTCCTACACCGTTCAGACCATGGATGATTCCACCTTGAAGTCGCCAGTGGCCTGTGTTTCCTCCCGGCTCATGGTTGTGTAACGGCTGAAATCGCCAGGCAGCCTCTTGTCGCCGGTGTCCTTATTCTTATTCTTAAGAGCCCGGCGGCGGAAGAAGATGCGCTTACCCCACTTCCATGCTTCAACACCGAGGAAGAACAGAGTCGCTTCCACGAACACGACGCCCCACTCCCACGAGATGCCCTTATGCTTGAAGACCACATCGTTGATCACGGGGATGTAGAGAATAGGGAAGGTGGTGACAAATCCGACCATGATACCGCAGAAAAGGAACTTGTTGCGCCACACGTCATACATCCACTGGGTAAAATACTTCTTGGAGTCGGGCTGCATGCGGAAGAAGCTGCGGCGCATGTTGATCATCTCCCAGGCGAGGAAAAGAGCGAACCAGGTCATGCAGACAAAGGTGGTGGCACGGGCACGGAAGACTCCATCGCACGCCTCGGTGTAGCTGCTGTTACAACCAGTAGCAAGATTTCCGTCTCCCCAGCCGAAGAGGACGAGGGAGAAAGCGCTAAGACAGAGGGCAGCCATCCACACCCCGTACACGATGGTGTCGACGATAACTTCCCAGGTGAAGATACCTTGTTTCTGTGAAAATGTCAGTTCGGACTGCGCCAATCTCAATCAACAACGAGGGCAAGAATTCAATGCTTACACTTTGAGGCGGTCGGTCCATGATATCGGGGGCCGCGATCTCCATTCCCAGTCCCATGTCGGGAAGACCGGAGGTGATCATGATAATCCAAAGAATCTCAACGGGGGCGATGGGGAAGACGGACTGGCCCATTTCATCCTTGAAGACGAGACCAATCAGAAGAGTAAGCGCCAGACCGACGTTCTCTGCCAAAAGATGAAGAACGAATTTTTGAATGTTGTCGAAGATACGACGTCCCTCCTCGATACCATTAATAATGGAAGCAAAGTTATCATCCGTGAGCACCAGTTCCGAAGCGTCCTTGGCTACATCAGAACCAGCCTGACCCATTGCAATACCCACATCGGCCCGTTTTAGGGAAGGGGAATCGTTGACACCATCACCCGTCATCGCGGCGTACTTTCCGCGGCGATGCAGGGCGTCAATCATTCGGACCTTGGTGTTAGGTGCGCATCGAGCAATTACCAGTGGGAGGCAGGGCAAGTCGTCGATCTCATCCTCAGTTAGCTTATCAAACTGGCTAGCAGTCATGACCATGGCGTCTGCAACATCCTTGGCGATTCCGTCCATGTTAGCGGGAATGATGCCAACCTGTGCCGCAATGGCGCGGGCGGTTCCGGGATGATCTCCAGTTACCATGTGGACGGAGATTCCAGCCCGGTAACACTCCTCAATCGCTCCGGCTGTTTCAGGCCGGGGTGGATCATAGAGGCCAATTAATCCACAGAAGGTGAGGTTCTTCTCAACTGTATCGCGCTCGGGAACTTCTTCACTGTTGTGAATGACAGTGTCATCCTCCCGGCAGGCGAGACAAAGCACTCGGAGACCCTCCTTTGCCAGGGCTTCCATGTTCTGCAAGATCTCGTTCTGGATATCGTCACTCAAAGGAACGGGCTCCTCACCGGCGGTCCAAATGATCTGTGTGCAAGATTCAAGAACTCGCTCAACTGCACCCTTGGTGAATACCATTTGACGTCCCTTCTCGGACTCTCCATCCTTGGAAAAGATCACAGACATTTTCTTCACAGTCGAATCAAAGGGATACTCCGCCTTCTGGTGCCAAATAGGCTTGTCACCCTTGGTCCAGCGATCACGGCCCCAGCTAAAGCGAGAAGCAAACACCTGAATCGCAATATCAGTAGGCTCACCACGTGCTTGCCATTCGTCATTTTCGGACTTGTGCACATGGGCAAGGTTCGCCATGGAGGCGACATTCAGATAGTCTTCCAACACCGAGTTCTCCTTCAACAAATCGGCCGGGTCGGCAGGCGCGCCTTGCATGTCACGGGTGATATTAACAGGGCGTTCCGAAAGAAGGCTAAGGTCACCATCAAAGGGGTTCAACGCATCGTTCGACGCCCCAACCGAGTACGTGCCTAACGAAGGGACCCATGCTCTCTTTGCCACCATCTTTCCTTGTGTGAGGGTGCCAGTCTTGTCTGAACAAATGTTAGAGACAGCACCAAGTGCCTCCAACGAGTCAAGCCTCCGGACAATGACATTTCTCTCAACCATCTGCTTTGTTCCGACCGCCATGGTAATGGTCAAGACAACCACCAAGCAAGCTGGAATCATGGCAAGGCCTGTGGCAACCGCATAGATAATGACTTCCTTGTCATTTCGCATGTCGTTCGCACCCTCCACGATAATCGCGAAAATCACGGCAATAGCAAAGAGAAGCAGAGCCAACTTGGAGAGTTTTCGTTGGAGAGGTGTTCCGACATTAATACCCAAGAATCGTCCGACAGCGTCCGTGCAAGTCAGTGTCCATGCTTGCACGTACCAACGCTTCTTGGTCTCACCCTCAGGGCCACGCTTGACCGGGCGTCTCTTGGAATCGCCGGCTCGAAGGGCAGCGGCAATAGCACCAATCTCTGTGCGCATTCCGGTTCCAACGACAACGCCGCGGGCACGACCTCTAGTGACCGTTGACGAACTGTATGCGATATTCAGGCGATCTCCAGGTCCGGTTTCAGGGTCAAATACGCTATCAACTTCCTTCTGAACGGGTAACGACTCTCCGGTCAAGAGAGCCTCATCCGTTTCGAAATTCATTGCATCGACAAGCCTAAAAATCAAGCGTTAACATTGGCCTTTAATAGACAGAATTGGGGACCGGCATACCTAAGATCAGCAGGGACAGTGTCTCCCACCTTGAGCTCGATCATGTCACCGGGAACGATTGACGTTGCGGGAATAGTATTTGTTTTTCCATCACGGGTTGCAACACCCGTGGGGGAACTTAGTGACCGCAGGGAATCCATTGTTTTCTCTGCGGCATAATCTTGGTACACGCCTACCACGATGTTGAGTCCGATGACGGCAGCGATGACACCACCCTCAATCCATGACTGAATACCAAAACTAACGGCCATGGCAATTATCAGGACCTACAACGGCGGAAATAAAATAGCTGAACGTTAGCCACCAACTTTCTCAATTCAATTGAGCTAAACTTCTGGCAATCAAAGAGACGGAGTTTTACTGACCAGCATCATTGCGTTGGCAATCTGTCGAATGACAATCTTGACCAGCGAGACCCCTTCGCCGCCTTCCAGCTCGTTGGGGCCATATTGGTCCAAACGCTTCTTGGCCTCCGCAGAGCTGAGACCCTCTTCCGAGTCGACATTGAGCTCGCGGAGAATATCTTCGTACCGAAGGGCGTGGGCCGGTTGGGAGAGCGGCTGCGCTGTGTCGCTCTTTTTCTCCATCGTGACTTTATTCCAGTTATGCTTGTTCTACTATGGGGCTTTTAGGGTGGCTCCATATAGATTGTATCCTCAAGTGAATGTGAGTCCATACACACCAGAGGAGTTAGTCATGTACTGATGGAGATGTTTTAATCTAGATTCTAGGATAAGAAAAGAAGACCCCGAAAACACCTGGGTGGTTGCACTCTATTTAACTTTAAATCTCCGACCATGACCTCAGAACAGAGGCAATTCGGGGGCGTGTCCGGGCCTCGTTATCGGACCCAGACCCAACCCACGCCAAGCGCCAATGATAGGCGATAGGTCTTGGTCTCTTGGCGCATAACCCTGGGTTGGAGACATAAGTTTCTTGTCGCTTCACACCACAATGACGCATACGACAGCCCAACGCCACGTGACGGTCGGCAAAGGCTCGGCGCAGTTGCCTCTAAGCACACTAGGGGCAAATTCGGGCGCGTGCTAGCCTGTCATTGGCCCAGGATGCGAATGGACCCAGCGGAACGCCAAGTCCGTCCGAAGCGCGGGAGCCTTGGCCCCGGGGCGCTCAGGAGGCATTTCCCGCCTGGGATATGGCGTGCGCACTTGGTATCAGCTTGGCAGATTGTAACCCTGAGGGGCCTGAGAGCAAGTGGCAATTCTAAATTCAGCCCATTGAGCCCTTCAAAAATCCAACAGATCCCCGCTAGCAATCTGTGCGATCTAGCAAACCCTCTGCGCTGACTGGACGCCCAACCCCCACCATCCCAAGTCAGCCCTTATCAAAAGTCCTTTACCGGTCATATGCGAGACAGGCGCAAACTCGCAGCCAGCCGATTTACCCGACCCCATGTTCTGCTACGTCCCATTATTGGATATGTCATTTTTTTAGCTCCCTCGTTTTCGTGTTGCATGCCAAAATACGATTGCGCCCGGAACCGTCCCGGTCTATGGCGATTAACCATACTAGCAAAAGCCTCGTCGGCGTCGTCGTTGGAGCCGTGCTCTTAGTCGGCGCTGTAAGCCTGATCCCGATGTACGTGTCCTATCCTCAGGCTAATCTCTCTGAGTCTCTATCTCCCATCCTTCCCCACCACTCTCCGACCCTGCCCCTCTTGCCCACCCTCATCGTTCTCCTTATCCCCCCGCCCCTGCCGCATAAGAGAATCTTCCATGCATTTCGGTTTCTTGGCGGACTTGGGGTTTCATCACATCAGTCACATCATCTATTTCCCCCCCCCCCAGTCGCCAGCCTCTTCCCTTCCCTGGCCTACACGTCGCATCCGATATGACAAAGAAAATCCCAATTGACCCGAAAGATGTGACCAGTGTAATTATGTGGCATCACCGTCGCAAAGCAGCAGAAAGAAATGCAAACGAGCTCCGCAATCTCGCTGTCAATGGTGCCATGCGGCAAGTAACGGTGGGGAGGTGGTTGGACGAACAAACCTATTCGGAAAATATCGAGCAGATGAATCATGGTAGGGCTGCTCCTCGTCTCCCTGGCCCGCGTTCAGCCTTGAATCCTGAAGATGCGGGGACAGGGCTGGAACTAGTGGCCTTGGCGGGCTGTTCTTGATCCGTAGAGCTGATCCATGCCAACCCACCCGGTTCCCAGTCCCATTTGTCTCTCGGCCCTCTTAGCGTCGCCATTGCACCACACGTTGTCGCCTCCAGTACCCGCACGCATCATCTCGCCCTCATCCCTCCACAATCCATGCGTCGTTACCCCTGACCGCAAGAATGGGGACGGTCCGGCTCAAAATACTCTTGAACCTACGATCAGTGTCCTCGTCCTCAGGCAATGCAACCATGCCTTTCACGCACACTGTCTTACATCATGGTTCGAATATCGTCAGTACCGATGCCCGACATGTCAGACTACCTATTACCCGAACGAGTAATCTCCACCCACGGTCCTTCGCGGAATAGGCTGGTCCATTCTAAGACCTTGGCATTTCGTCTTCATTACGTTTTTGTTTTTTCTTGCTTTCCTTCTACTCCACGATCCTAGGGAGGATAATTCCACAATCAAGGAAAATCACAACTTCCATCCCACGTCAGGATTGGATGATCACTGCTGCTCCCCTTCATACACGTAGAGCCAACCACCCACCAGTTTTCATGAGACGATGTCCTCATTGCCACCTTTTCCAGCCCGTATCCAGACGGAGTTCTTATCCCTTCCTCCGCGACTGAATCCGGACAAGGTTGAGCCAAGGAATCCAGAACTCTTTCCGGGCAAAGAGGGAAGGTTTTCCCCATCTCCTCCCCACCATAATTGGCCCTAAAATTGGCGGACCAACATAGTTGCATTACGGAACTTTCTTTGTCTTCCTTTTATTTTCTTTTATTAATACTCCGTGTTATTAATGAGGGATTGATCGTGATTGTTCCCGATTATTTGTGCCCGCACAACCTGGAGTAAACGTGCTGTCCCCTCATGGGTTGTCGCGTGCCGCGATAATATATTAAATTTGGCCTATTACAATCTAAAGCTTCTTCCCAAGGATGCCAATCAACCACCCCCAAGCAACGACTATCTTAGCACGACAAGAAGAACCCCATGACGGGGGGCGGATGGTGAAGAGCGTCGCGCCAGGATTTACCCCAACCCCATCAACCCTTCTGGAAAATTGCCTTGTCAGTCATCAGTGTGATACGAGCAAGGATCGAAAACTGTTTCCCGGCCCAGCCGGGATCGGAATCGAGGAGTAATAATGTAATTAATCAATGCGAAATCACCACATCCGATGGCGCATGGACTCGCAAGCAAATCCATCCATGATCCGGCGGGGGCGGACCAAAGGAATTGAACTAGTGACCACAGCAAACAAACTCTAGTTTGCTGTTCACAGTAGCTAGAATACGCTGAGGTACCTCGGATGATAGTATGCAAATGGGTTGCTACCCTGGATCAATTCATCGAAACGATTGCTAAGACGAGTAAAATTCCGACCGTAGCGACCTAGTTCTCGTAGCCGAATCGAAACCCAATCCTGATAGATCTTGTCCGAGGTAGCAATGCCGGCGATGAATAGCTGCCACGGTATGCGGAGGATCAAGTGCGGCCTACTTCGATGCAGCTTCAGGGACAGCTCGAGGACCTGGGAAACAGCCTCGCCAAGAGGTATCATCCGTGAACCCTGGCACTGGGTGTGAGGCTGGGATTGCTCCGAATTGATGAATCGGAGGCAGAGATGAAAATAAACGACTGTTGCGTGGTAAGTGATAGCTGCCCAAAAGTTGGTTTCCATCACGCGTCGTCCGTCACCTACGATATCGCATGATGGAGCGGCTTTGGCGGACGAGAGTAGTAGGTCGTATTCCTGGCAAATTACAGGTCAGTTTTTCTTTTCTTTCTGTGCCCCCGTGGCTCTTGTCTCTTCTCTGCAATGAGAAGGGTCAAGACGGTTTGAGTGATTTTTCTTTTCTTTTCTTTTTTCTTTTCGTTGTGTTTTTCCCCGCTTTATTTCATGGAAGGCTCTTACGTTTGTTATCATAATAATTTGATCCATAATCGGTTGAAAAGGAGATTCATCACTTGGCAAATTCGACGGTCCCTGTTTGACGAGCTCCGTGATCTTGAACTGGGTGACATGGCACTTGTGATACAGCGTCAAGCCGGGGAAATTGTCGAGATCATCCAGCTGAGCTGTCGCAGGATAGTCGTCGCCCCAGAACTTGGAAGGGGACTGTCTACTGATCCGGTAAAGCTCTTCGAGGGTTAATCCCTCACCCTGCGTGTCCGGATGGAGGAAAAACTGGAAAAGGCTAGAATCAATCCTGGTGATCTCTGGGCCCCAGAACAGATACCCCGGAGTGTAGAAATACAACGTCCAGAGCAGGAATAGAGGAGCCGCCGTGGACCGCAATCTCTTGCTAGACACGGCTGTAGGAGCCGAGCTCATAGCTTGGGATGAAACTTCTTCAGCCGGGACTATAGTTTGAGGGTAATCCGGCGTTGGAGCAACTAGAGCCCCTCCGCTCGACCCGGAGGTGATTGTTAGCGGCGGGGGTAGATCCTCGTTCTTGAGCGAGGGCATAACGTGATTAAAGAGGAGGCTCTGGATTCCCTTGATATGAATATTGATGGCAGATGCACCACTCCCGAACCTATTTTCATAGTCGACCAACAGCCACAACGTGATCAGGATGGCCTCGACCTTCTCCGGGGTTTTCACGCCATCCTTCAGTGCTTCGCGGAGGCCGGACAGTGCTCTCCCGTAGTGCACCCTACCATCAACATCGGACAAATTCTGTCCCGAGCGGAACCCGTCAAGGTCATGATGGCGGTCATGTAAACGGGACAAGCTGATTTCGCTTGCAGCGCTAGCCAAGATCATGCTCATCAGCATGGGCTCGCGGACGGCGATTTTCTGGTACGCATAAGAAATTGTGGACCAGGGCCAATGTTTTCCAAGAACGACGACAAGAGCGGAATCTTGGAGATAGCCCAAACAGGAGCGATCAAAGGCAGACAGGGTAAGGGAATTGGCCGCTTGCAAGCCGTTCGCCGAGCTACAAGAGGGGAGCAGAGGCATGATTGCGGAATACAACGAGGCCTGAGAGCCCGTCCGCCGGTCCAGCCTGGGTGCAATCGTACACTCCGCCCCTTGGCTTTGCTTGGGACCTTTGGCTGGCTTCCGAGGGACGGGCCCACCTTGCCACTCACACAGAATCCGGGCCGCCCAGCAACGCCTGCATTGTGGTTCTTCCTGGTTGTCGACCGGTAGCTTTTCCTCATCGCATTTGACCTTGCGAATTCGACACGTGCGACATCCTGTGCTTCTCAGTGGACAAAATACGCCAAAAATATATATAGAAACCCGGAGCACTTCGAGGGGAGAAAAGGTGGGGGAAGGAAGAACTTGGAATTTTCACGCACCTGTCTTTGAACGAGTTTTTCTGGTAGGCTTCGGGGCAGTCGTTTGATGGTCCACCGGCATGGTGCTCTTTTTCTCCAGAATCACTGCACTGGCGTGCCATTCATTATTATGGGGCTGGAGCGAGTTGGCGACCGGGCCATTGGGAAGGAAGAACAGGAGGCGATCACGTCCATCGTCAGGGGAGTCATCATCCCGACTCCACAGATAGCCAGAGATAGCCAGAGATAGTGAGGGGGCGAGACTCCCCACTGACAACCGAGGGGTGACGGTTGCGGGCGACTGGACAGCGTAAATCCTTCTTATTGGCTGCGCCTCCTCATGGATATCCCAACGAGGGCTAGCGTCATTTATCCGAGAGGTACCGAGATAATCCACGTGATTGGCTGTCTCGGGTATGGTCAGGTGATGTCCTGTGCGATTGCACCAATCACGAGGCTCAATGTCACGCGAGCTGAGGAGGAAACACAGCACCAAAGAGTGCGACAGTCATCATCAGGGGTCCTCGAATCAACTCGATTCCTGACCCTTTTCACGATGATTAGCAAAAGGAAAAGCATCACGTTGCCGAGTTGGATAAGTGAATGCTGCGGGGAACTCGCCCACTTCGCTCAAAACGAAAGAATATCTACCTCTTGACCAGGATTTCCGCATTTCAACTTCGCCCGACGAGACAATCTCGAAACCGCAATCAACAAAAATGCATCTCCAAGCATCTCAGCAACGCTTTATCGGGAAGGTCCAGGAAATCCTTCTCAAGCACGACGCCGACCTCAAGGCGATAAACCATAAGGTAAGTCTTTTTGCCCAGGATGCCAAGGAGTGATCAGACCAAGGGCTCTAACCTGTTTGAAGATATGGTCCAACCCGGAACTCGCGTATGAAGAGCACAAGGCGCATGATCACATTTGCGACCTTTTTGATGGCTTCAAGTCAGAGGGCTACCATGTCCGTCGAAATGCCTATGGGCTCGCTACAGCCTTTGAGATCGAGTACAGGCATGGGACCGGCAACGGCCGTGTGATGGCGTTCAATGCCGAATACGATGCTCTTCCAGGCATCGGTCACGCCTGTGGTCATAACCTTATCGCCACAAGCTCAATCGCCGCCTTTATCGCGACATGCGAAACCATGAAGGCCCTAGCACCGGAGGGTCTAAGCCACACCGTCCGACTGCTGGGAACTCCCGCTGAGGAGTCTGGGGGTGGCAAGGTTCGTCTGCTCGACAATGGAGCGTACAAGGATGTCGACGCCTGTCTCATGGCGCACCCCATGCCCATGATCCCAGACCATTCCGATATTTTAAGTATGGCTACAGCTGCCAAAGGCGGATTCCTGGCGAACGACAAAGTGAAGGTTACCTTCATAGGAAAGCCTGCTCACGCTGCTGCCGCACCGTGGGAAGGGATCAATGCCCTAGACGCAGTGGTTGCGGCATACGTCAATATCTCGCTGCTAAGGCAGCAGATTCTTCCTTCGCAAAAGATCCATGGAATCATCGTCAATGGCGGCGATCGACCCAATATCATCCCGATGTCTGCGACCGTAGATTATTATATCCGTTCACCCAGCGTGAAGACTTTGAAACCGTTAACTGAGAAAGTTATAAAATGTTTTGAGGCTGCTGCGACTGCGACGGGATGCAAGGTCGAGTTCGAGTGGTGGGTTTCCCTTCCCTCGAGCCCAATAGCGAAAGATGGGATAACTAACCTAGGGAATATAGGGGCATCTCATACGCAGATTTGAAAACCAACAACCCCATATGTGAAAGCTACGTGTCTGCCATGAGAGCAATGGGCCATCACACTCTGCTCAGCACACCGGATCTAGGGAGTGCGTTTGGTGGGGCATCTACAGATATGAGTTCGTATTGGTCCTACCCTCCAGGAAACGTATCTGCTTTGTATATTCTAACAACGGTTTCAGGGAACGTGTCCTACGCGGTTCCCGGATTTCATGGCATGTTCACTATCCCCGCAGAAGGTGTCAACCACACACCACAGTTCACCAATGGCGCTGGGTCTACCGAGTCACACGAACGATGTATCAGTTGCGCCGCGGGCATGGCTGTGGTTGCGTGCCAGGTCTTGGAGGATGCACAATTCGCCAAGCGCGTAAAGGAGGATTTCCAGAAGGATCTGTAGCCATCATCTCGGCATTTAGTTTCGAGTCTCCTGTTAATATATTATTGCCGGACCCTCTTCTGGGATATCCGAGGCTGGGGAGACGCCTCCCCGCTTAATCGGACAAATTGTCACAGACTCTCGAGATATAACCGACGGCCCATTAGCAGGGCCAGAAGACCATTAGAGTTGACGCACCACTAACTGCTAAGACCAGGGAAGAGTTTGGCTATCAGCTAGCAGTCAATCTCATGCCAAGGATCGCTAGCTTTGCCGATCCGGCCAATGGTCGCAGACCGAGCCCTCAGTTCGCCTTATCGTCGCCAGCTCTCAAGAGCTTATACTAGTATTCTCTTTCTCGGCGTCGTGATACACGATGCATCTTCTATCTCTGAAGAGGGGAAGCGCTATGGAAGGTACGTATAAATAGGTCATTCAGTCTAGTATTCTAGTGTTTTCCTGTCTATTATCCTCCATCACTATTCGAAAATAAGACCATGGCCGACGAAAAGAAATCCCCTGAGGTCGAGTATGACAATGCCAGCGTCGATCACGGGGCCCTCGAAAAGCTTCAGTCTGACAGTAGAACATTCTCTGCGGCGGCGGAAAAGAGGCTTGTTCGGAAAATTGACTTAACGTATTCTTCATGTCCATTATTGCTTTTTCTAAGGATAAATGGCTAATTGGGATGCCAGTCTCCTACCCATCATGCTCTTCGCCTACATGATGGCCTTCCTCGACAAGCAAACTCTCAACCACGCCTCCATCATGGGAATCAGGGAGGACCTCAACCTAGTGGGATCTCAGTATAGTTGGTCATCGAGTGTCTTCTATCTGGGATATCTCTTCTTCAGTCCAATAGCGTCCATGTTACTGGTGAAATTCCCGCTAGGAAAGTTTCTGGCAATGAACTTGTGAGCTTCTACCCCCCCCCTCTCTCTCGTCCCTCTACCTCAATTAAATAAAGTGGGATATAATATGTAACGTCCTGTCCCTCCTAGTATCGTCTGGTCCCTCGTCCTCGCCTGTCACGCCGCAACTACCAATTTCGCAGGGATTATGGTCGCCCGGTTCATCCTCGGCTGCACCGAAGCGAGTATCTCCCCTGGCTTTAGTCTAATCACATCGCTGTGGTATCGATCATCGGAGCAGCCCCTGCGTCATGGAATCTGGTTCTGCGGGAACTCGATCTCGTTGGTCTTCGGGAACTTGATTGCAGTGGGTATCTGGCAGATTCAAAACAGGTTAAAGCCCTGGCAGGTAACTTTTCCTTCCCCAAAAGGATCGTCCTTCCCAGAGAGGTTACTAATATTGTTGGTGTCCAGTGGCTCTTCATTATATTCGGCCTAGTGACCTTCGTCTGGGGTGTAGTGATGCTCTTCCGGCTTCCTGATTCCCCGGAAAACGCATCGTTCCTCACCGACGAAGAAAGGGAGATCGCCCTGGAGCGGCTGAAAGCGAATAAAGCCGGGTACAAGACCAATCAGATCGATCGAGCTCAGATCTGGGAGGCATTATGCGATCCCAAAACCTGGTTGTTAGCTGTTTATATCCTGGGCTGCAATATTCCTAATGGAGGGTTTACGACGGTATATCCCTCTTGTCTTCTCGATATCCCATCCCATTTTGTCATTTATCTCGCGTATACGAGATAGTCGAGCTGACGATTGATGGCATAACTAGTTCTCCGGCCTTATCCTGCAGGGATTCGGTTTCTCTACATTCCACACTCTTCTTCTAGGAATGCCAGGGGGTGTAGTAGTTTTTATTCTGGTCCTTGGATCGTACGTCTTCTCTACCTCAATCACGACGGGTAACAATTCAGGCTAATACGATATATAGGTCAATTATCGCATCCAAAGTACCCAATAGTCGTTGCATGGTTTCGGTCGCAATGAACTGTCTAAGGTCTTTCCCTCTTTCTATCTTTATACAGTTCTAGGTGTGAACGTGGCTGATATACTCATGTGAATATTAGCATTGTTGGAAGCGCACTCGTCTACAGCACCACTTCCATCGCCAGCCGGTACGTCGGCCTCTTGCTCATGGGCGCCTACAGTGCCTCCATGCCCATCTCTATGGCCATGATCAGTTCGAACATCGGTGGATTCACGAAACGTTCCACGGTAAATGCCATTTATTTTATCATGTATTGCGCTGGGAACGTTATAGGGCCGCAGACATTTTTCGAGAGAGAGGCGCCAAAGTATACGGTTCGTCATTCCGCCATTTCCCCCTTATTAATTAAGGTATAATTAAGGTAAAAAAGAGCTAACAAACGGCTTTAGAGTGGCTTCAAGGCGATCATGATCTGTTTGGCAGTTGTAGTGGCAGACATCGTAGTGTTGGGTCTGTATCTGAGGAGAGAAAACCAGAAGAGGGAGAAACAGGCCGCGAACTGGGGACAGCAACAGACACAAATGGGAGAGCTGCAGGACGTGACGGATTTGAAGAATCCAGAATTCCGCTATGTTTATTAGTTCATCTCCGACCGTGGCTGTAGATTATGGTTCAGGGCAGATTTACACTCTTGACGTCATCCATATCACAACTCCCGAGGAGCTTCACAATAGCTTCATGAAACCATAAATTTTTCATTCGAAATAATAAGAACGTGTAGGGGGCCGAGATAAGGGGGTAAATCTTTTTTTTTAAAAAAAAAACCTCACATAAATAAGGATGAGGGACGACCCCCTCTTCGTGGCCGTCGAATCTATCTGCTACTACCCCATCAGCACCTTATACGACTCATGCCCCAGATACCTCTTCTACGCCCTCCTCGTCGCCAGCTGTGTTTCAAGATGGACCGGTTGGCTCGTCAACGTCTTCCTCGGAACTGCCGCAACCTATGCCGGCACCGCAGCCTTCCAATCCTTTATCCTAGTTGCCAGTCCGCAGGTACTTCCTCCCTCCGGCCTCATCAGCATCCCCTACATCTCCTCCTCCCAGAATAACACCACCACCAACCTCGACACGCTCTCAACCGGCTTCCCCAACCTCATCAAAGACAAAGATACCCTCCTTCTCCGCCCCGCTGCCGTCGAACTCGACGGAGACGCCGTCCTCGCCGTTGTCGTAACCGGCTACCTCGTCTTCCTCCCCTTACAATGCTGGTCCCGAATCCTCAGCGACAGCCCCAACCGCGCCCGCACAATTCTTTTCTGCCTCTGGAATATCCTCATGCTCACCGGCTCTATCTGTGCGCTCGTCTACTGGCCCATCACCCAACGCACGCCAACCCAATACACCTTCTGCTACCCGTATCTACCCCCCTGGGACCCCACCTCCAGCGACGGCTGGCAAGCATCCTGGCGCACCTCTCCCAGCTGGAACGAAAGCGTCTGGGCCATCTTCACCAACGAGACCCGTTTCGAAATGCTAGGCGACCTCTGCTTCAACCCCTGTTTCAACACGAGTCAAGTTCTGCGCCGGCAGAGCGCGCTCAGTGTCTCGGTTACCGTGTCCGATCCGGATTCTAGCTGGGAAGACGGGAGTTACTCACAACGGTATATCTATACGCTTATTGTTCTTTGCGTGGTCCTGAATTGCTTCTGGTTGGGATTGACGCTTCTACCCTGGAAACCACATATTATTATCTGTCCTGTGCAGCCGGTTGCGCTCTGGAAAGAACGGAGATTGATATACGCGAGGCTGAAGAAGGATTTGCGGTTGGCGGTTCAAGCATCCAGGGCACAACAGCAACAACAAGGGAGTCAGGACCAGGGTCAGGGTGAGGAAAAGGAGTCGAGCGGGGTTACATTTATGGCTAGACGCGTTTCTTCCATCATGTATCAGATTATTCGGGGGGGGGTTCTAGCGGCATGGTCCCGGTTTGGGCTGGATGTTGTGCTCCTGGCAGCACTTCTGCTGAGTATTGTTGTCAGTCCGCTGACGGTTATTGCCTTTGTGGTCTGGATTGAATACTACATTCGGAATGATGGTCCGGCGCAAGAGAGTCCGCAGCAGGTTGGGCAGTGGACGTATCTTCTTTCGATTGGGCTGTTGATGATTTCGGCAGGGATCCTAAAACTGAGGTATTGGGTTGCGTCGAGGAGGGAGCTGGATTGGGCGGTTGAGGAGGCGAGGAGGCATCTAGAAGAGATGCAGAGGATAAGGGATTCGAAGTAACCCTACCAATGATTTCGGAGTTACCAGAAACGGATATATAGGAGTCGTAAGACCTTTTTTTTTTTTTAATAATTCATTTGTATAGAGGTTACAGTAGGATATACCTAATTCATCGGCTTAAAGAGCTACCTATGTGCACCTACTTAATAAGAAGAATCAACCCAATCTGCATAATCATTTCCCAGCACCGTCTCCTTCGTCACAGGCGCATCGATCTCGGAAAGATACTCCCGGTTCGATGTATCCGCCCCGTCTCCCGTGTTGTTAATCTCGTAGTAATACGGTGTTGCCCCGTCCGCCATCTCCGTCCATCCCTTCTCATTGATGATATCCGATAGCACACAGTTCTGGTAGATAACACGCGCAAGCACGCGCCATGGCCGCCCGAGATATACTTCACCCGCAAGATCAAGGTCGGGGACGGAGTCTATGTCGCATCCGTCGAAGGCGTACCAAGATGGGTCGGATTCCTCCTCGCGCGACATCGCCGTGATGTAACCCTGGCCATTTGAGGCGATCTTACAGTTCCCAAACCATGAGGATGCATCACCAAAGATGTAGTCGGTTGCGCCTATATTTTTACCCGTATTCATGAGCGTTCCCGTACACAGCAACTACATCTAGGTAGTGAGTGATAGGCCTTACCCTCCATGTAGCAGTTGACATAGTATTGGATGCCTTCACGTGCATATAAAGTATCCTGGTACCCGATAAACTGGCAACCGTAGTAGCCCTGACGCTCTCCGGAGGCGGCAAGTCTTTATTTATAATAGGGCGTTAGCTAGGACTCGATGTCTACTCGCCATGCTGTACTCCAAATTGGGTGGAGGGAAGGAGGTAACGTACGCAACAGCCTGTGCACCCTCGCCGTAGCCATTGGCAACATTGATATTATACATATTGAAATCGTCCATGTCGGCATTGATAGTAGCACTGTCAACAAGAGACCCCGCCTCCGAAGAGGAGATGGTATGGGTGATTGTCACCGTGTTCTGCTCATAGCTGGTCGTGTCGGTGGTCTCCCCGTAGAGAGTCAAAGGCCCAGCAAATTGGAAAGTCAGTTGCTCCTCATAGGTTCCAGCTGCGATGAAGATACAGGCACCTTCTGACGAGTCTCCGAGTGCAGCGATCGCATCGGCGATGGTGGAGTAGGTTCCATTGCCTCCGACGGCAAGGCAGCCTTCGGGGGCAGTTGTTCTAGAGTCTCGTTTAATAGGAGCATGGGGAACAGCAATAGCAATGCTAGCCAAGCTGACCAAGCCCAACAAGTAGCGAGAAACAGGCAGCATTCTGGACGATCACTTCGGAGTCAGTGAAATGGGGTAGGCAAACAAGCTCTTCCAGACAGACGGGCCAGCGAGCTCATATACGGGGCCAGTTCCCAAAATAAGGGGAAGGCGCTCTCATGTGAAGGATGGCAACGCCCTCTTGGTGTCCGTCCGAAGGCAAAAATAAGACTTGGTGTTGTTTCGAGTTTCTCCGCAGCCTAAAAGGACAAGGCTCATCCCAGCCAACCGGAAGGGGATGCTTTGATGCTTCTCATGCTCTCCTCTGTATGGGGCGACGATGAGTGGAGGGGTTTATTTTTCTTTGAAACGGAGGCAAGAGGGCCCGCCGTCATGGGTTTAATCAAGTCTGATGTCAAGGAAATGCCCTGTGGGACAGGTGTGCCTGGCAGCATCCAAATCCGGCCCGAGATCGATGTCGATCCGTCTCAATTTCCTCGAATCAAACGACACAGGAACCGAATTTCCCCGGATTACGTCCCTGTCTGGTTTCAACATCTCCGGAGTCCTCAATCATGTTTCAGAGAGCACATTTAGGCTGATTCCTTCATGAAGATCGCCGGTTAAGCAGGTGTGGAGAAATCCGAAATGCTTGTCTTGCACAATCCTGGTCGAGTAGATTGAGATGAGATATTACAAATATAAATATAAATGCAGCCACTGTCGCTCCCATCTCCCTTCCATCTTTTCGATTAGTTCAAACCAATCGTGATCATGTCGTTTAGGACCCTCACAATCCTCTCTGCAGTGGCTGGGAGCTGGGCCCTCCCGCCCAGCGTCCAGCGTCCTCGCGCCGTATGCACCCCCGAAGCTGGAGGCTCGTCTGATATTGACGATACCCCAGCCATCGCTGACGCCATTTCTTCCTGTGGAGATGGAGGAACCATAGTCATTCCGGGGAACTCCACTTACTACCTAAACAGTGTGCTTGACTTCGATGGCTGCTCCGGCTGCGACTTTCAAATCGAAGGCACGCTCATCTTCACCGACGACACAGACTTCTGGAATGGCCAAGAAGCAATGATCAGCATTTCCGACATTGACGGTCTCAAGATCCGATCGCTCACCGGATCTGGCGTGATCGATGGAAACGGGCAGTCTTCGTAAAACCCCCTCCCTCCTCAAATATCCACAGCTCATTACTCCCCGAAATCCAGCCCCTTGCTGACGGTTGGAAAACCACAGATGGGACCTCTTTGCAGAAGATGAGAGCTATGCCCGCCCAACCCTCATCTACATCACAGGAGGCAGTGATATCGAAATCTCCAACCTTCTACAGAAGAACCCGCCCAATGTTTTTGTCTCTATTAAGGGCGGCACAACCAACGCTCTCTTTGCCGATCTAACTCTGGATGCGACCTCCTCGTCTGATAATCTCCCCAAAAACACAGACGGCTTCGACATCGGAGATAGTACATACGTCACAATCACCCGCACCACTGTGGTCAACGATGACGACTGCATTGCCTTTAAGCCAGGTTGTAACTACGTCACCGTCACAGACATCACCTGCACTGGGTCGCATGGCCTCTCTGTCGGTTCTTTGGGCAAAGGGAACGACGACACCGTGCAGAATGTGTGGGTTGAAGGCGCCACCATGATCGAGTCCACCAAGGCTGCAGGTATCAAAACCTACCCTAGTGGTGGGGACCATGGAGTCTCCACGGTCACCAATGTAACGTGGACGGGAGTGGACGTGCAGGATTGTGAGTATGCGATTCAGATTCAAAGCTGCTATGGAGAGGAGGAGGAGTATTGCGAAGAGAACCCAGGTAATGCGATTCTAACGGGGATCACTTTTGATGGTTTCACGGGGACCACGAATGACAAGTATGCGCCTGTCACGGGGAATCTGAACTGCGGCTCTGGCGGGACATGCGATGTTACGGTCAGTAACTATGAGGTTGTGTCTTCTGATGGAAGTGGAGAGGTCCTGTGTGCGAATACCCCGGATGAGATTGGCATTACCTGCACTGAGGGTGCGTCTGGTTAGAGACCACCTAACCAGAGAAGCTTACGTATAGAACCCATACTGGTTGATTTCCATCCATGTAACGGCAAATATTCTCTTATTGTGACTATTTCTGACGAATGTAGTTCATAGAGAATCCTTCATGTTTTGATAAGGCTCTTGTCATATCGAGAGTAAATACTTTATTTCAAGTCGATGGGCGACATTTTGTTTAGCCTTAGGCATCAAGAGGGTGGAAGACCAACAACTAGATAAATTCATCTACAAAATGACATCCAAAAATTAAAATAGACTCCACGTTTATATTCTTTCCCGATTATACACGCTATATTTGAAACATTGCATCTAAGAACAAGGCGGTACCCGGGCCGCCCGGTCTCCAAATCATGAACTCGGCATAGAAAAACCTTAAAATTCTAATTTTGGCAAAAGATCATCGCATCCCAGTCCTCTAAGCAGCAGCAACCATCTTGTCCTTGACGTAGAGGTCGACATACTGATCGACATCATAGGCCTCGATAGCAGCCTGGTTAGTGCCGATCTTAAGAAGCTCGTCAATGCGAGCCTGGTCGAAGTGAGCCTGGAGGTGGCGCTTGTACTTGTCCAGAATCTCAGGCTTAGCCTCCTCGCGACGAAGACGGTGGCCCAGGGGGGACTCAACGACAACCTCCTCGAGAACAGTTCCATCATTGAGGGTAACGGTTAAAGCGTTGGGGATGGTACGCTTGCTGGGGTTATGGTAGTCCTCGGTAAACTTGGGGTCCTCAACACAGCGGATGCGCTTGCGGAGATCCTCCACAAGAGGAGAGGTTGCGGCCTCAGAGCCATCGGCGTAGTCGTTTGCGGTCAGGCGGTTGAAGACCAACATGGTGGAAACCATGTACTAGAGGCAGAGTCAGTACACCACTACCCAAAGCTACATGCATTATCTATACTGGGGAATAATCGTACCTGTACACAGTGGTCACGGTCCGCAAAGTTGTCCATAGCCTTGAATTGCTTGTCAATGATGCGAATGCAGGCCTCGTGGGTGCGGTTGGTGATTTCCTTGATATCCTTAGCGCTCTTGCCCATGGCCTTGAGTTTGGCGTTGATATGCTCAGCAGCTTCAATGGCAGTTTGGGAGTGGAATTCAGCTAGAGGGGAAAAAAGCACACAGTTAGAGTAATTCAACTTATCGAAGCACGACTGTTAACTCACCAGGATAGGAGACCTTGAAGAGGACGTTCTCCATGACATAGCTACCATAGGGGCGCTGGAACTTGAACTTGTTGCCCTTGAACAGCACATCATAGAAACCCCAGACGGGGGCAGAAAGGACGGTGTGGAGACCACCCTCACCCTTCTGCACCTTGAGGACAAGGTTAACAGCACGCTGGCAGGCATCACCAGCGGCCCAGGACTTCCTGGACATGGTGTTGGGGGAGTGTCGGTAGGTGCGCAGACTCTGGCCGTCAACCCAGGCCTGGGTAATGGCATCCGCGGTCTGCTTCTCGCTGAGACCAAGCATCTTAGCAACGACAGCAGTGGTGGCGACCTTGACAAGGACAACGTGGTCCAAGCCAACCTTGTTGTAAGAGTTCTCCAGGGCGAGAACACCTTGGATTTCGTGGGCTTTGATCATGGCCTCCAGAACTTCCTTAACCTTCACGATCTTGCCTCCGGCGATGTTTCCACCAGCACGGTTGGTGCGAGAGATCCAGTCGGCAACGGCGAGAATACCACCCAGGTTGTCAGAAGGGTGACCCCATTCGGCAGCCAGCCAGCAGTCATTGTAGTCAAGCCAACGGATCATGGCACCAATGTTGAAAGCGCCATTTACAGGGTCCAACTGGTAGGGAGTTCCGGGCACGCGGGCACCGTTGGGAACCACGGTACCCTCAACAACAGGACCAAGGAGCTTAGTGCATTCCTTGAATTTCAGGGCCTCCAAACCACAACCGAGGGTATCAATGAACACCAAACGAGCAGTGTCAAACTAAATCAAAAAAATTAATACTCGCTAGCCACAACATAAAATGGAGAAATTCCAGCCATTCTAGAATTCACTAATGAGGCCCGGTCCCTAAATCCACATTTTGGCAAAGGGATTCTTTCTTTTCGTTTTGCTTTTTGAAAAACAAAGGCACAAGCAATTGACGAAACATCTCAGGGGGGGAGAGTCCTACCGCCAAATCAGAATCCACATTGTAATTGTGAATGTAGTCGGCCATGTCTTTGATCTCAGGATCATAGGCCTTGTCTGCCGCAGCAGGGATGGGAGCACCGGACTGAAGAGGGCTCATGGTGGAGAATTGGGAGATACGGGGAAGAGCTGGACTGGAGGACTTGAAAGCGTTGCGAGCGACAATGGAAGAGGGGGAAAGAGAAGAAGTCCGGGAGACAGAGGCGATGCGGGACTGGAAAGTGCGGGGAGACCTGTGGGTCAGCCGTCTCAGCGCTGAAGAGGCAGACATGATGAAGAACAGAGATAGGAAGAGGGAGAGAGAAGGAAGAGACGAAGAAAAGGTACAATACTCAGGAAGAGAGAATTGAACGGAGGAGGATGTCGCCGAATCGGGGGAAGAAGAGGAGGTAAAAAGACAAGAAGAAGAAAAAATTACGAAGAAAGGATGAAGGACTCCAGGAGAAGATGAGGAGCGAGGAGTGACTTCATGCCGCCGACTGGGCCGAGGCCGCTTTTGTTTACCTCCTGCCCGGCGACTATAACCGGCCGCCCGGGGACTCAGTCACCAGCGAGCCAACGGGTTTTTTCACAGGTGTCACCATCTACGAAAGTCCGATCTCGGAAAATAGACGAGCACACCGCAGAAGGTCAATTGCTGCGAGAGGACCCTAGGTGACAGCCCAACAACTTTCTCCGGTTATTTCTAGCGTATTTCGGCCAGCTTCATCCAACCTAGCGATACAATCTTCTCCTTTCTCGCCAGTTGGGAACATTTCAAATCTGGAGTACCCCGCACCAGGGGGAAACAGCCTTCAAAAGACCATATTTCCATCTATCCTTCTATCTGTATTCTATCGGGAGTATTTTACATGTACGGAGCATCTCTTCTTACCCAAATAATCTTTGGCCTGAAAAGTAAAAGGAGAAAAGAAACCTCCGAACTTGCTTCGTGAGTTGTGGTGATGGTCACTACCTAAGGGAAAGCTCCCGCGGTCGGACGGTATCCTGTGCTCCCGCGGTTATCCTCGCACTTGGAGCATGTGGCTGAACCAACCATCACCACTCGGCACCAGTGCACGTGCCACTTTCCGGTTTCGTTGAGCATCCTGAGTTGACTGAGAATTAGAAGCTGGAAAGTGAAAATAGAGATGCATCATATCATGGTATGCTCTGTCGATGCAACTCCCTCTCATCTGTCTGCTGTAAGGACTTCACAATCTCCCCATAAATTGCTCGGGCCAATAGAGGCGGCACGGCGTTCCCAATCTGTTTCCTTGTCTCCCTTGGACCAAACCGAAAAGTAAGCGGGAAGGTCTGAAGACATGCAAACTCTCTATTTGTGAACCCCCTCTGGCCTGATGGGTGGTAGTTGTTGTCCCCCCCTCCACAAGTTATAGTGCGCGCTTGCTGGTTCGGGTCAAATGGAGTTCTATTTTGAAGGCCCCTGGATCTTGCCCCCTCTATATCATGGTCTGCGGTTCCTAGGGGGATATTCGAGATCATCTGGTTTATTGTTGCCAGCCCCCGAAGGCCGGACCCTGAAAAGCCATGAGTTGGCCGAGGAAATGACGGCAGAGTCTCACCTGGTCTACAAAATTATCAGTGTTAAACACTCTTATATTATATCAATATTAACAAGTACTTAAAAATTTGACTTACCCAGAGGCGATGATGATAAGTCTTCGCCGTGATTGGGGGACACCATACTCCATACTATTTAGTATGGTCCAACGAACAGAGTAGCCAATCTCTATAAAATCATGTATAATTCCATAGAATATATCTTTATGGCGCTCAAAAAGTCCACTGGTCTCCTCCATGGTATGAACTCGAGGCTTGCATTTCCTGATTAAATTTCCACAAGAGAAAATGCATGCAGAGTTTGCATCATCATTAGCACACTCAATAGTATGCGCAGGAGAAAATGTTTGACACGGTGGGGATCCATGGGTAATATCAACTCTCAGAAAATCTTCATTATTAGTTAAGAAGCTGAATATGTCGCTAGTTTCGCATTCAGCATTTCCAAAGTTGAGCCTGTATGTGGTGGTAGCATGATAAGACTTATCAAAGCCCCATTTAATGCTCAGCCCAGCCCCTTGGGCACCACATGAAACCCCTCCAGCACCGCAAAACCCGTCTCCAAAGGTATATTGCCGGCTCTTCCTTTGTTCCATGAGCGTAGTGGTCCTGGTAGTGGTAGGCGGAGGGGTAGGTTCGATATCATCTAGAACAATAACGGGTGACCTATCATCCAGAATAATAGTTGGTGATCCCTCATCACTTCCAAAATAGTGAGTCTCCCCTCTCCAAGATTGTCGGATAACTGTTGATTCAATTCTGTATCCACAGTCCGCTTCAGATTCAGAAATATACTCAATAGACACAGTATCCTTTTTTTCCTGTGTTTCTTTGAGCCTGCAGTACAGTTCCCTTTTATAAGGCTCTTGTTCTGCGTAGCAGTAATTTGTAAAATGGATATTGACAAAACGTCTCACAAATTCCAAGTCAATCTCAGATATTTCGTGGGCAATCCAAACCAGTTCATTGGGCCATTCAGGAATATATGTGCAATTAAGGTCCATACATCTGACTAAAAGGCGTCCTTTGAAAGAGATCTTCCCATTAGCATCCTGCAACACTGAGCAAATCCGCAGGTAACGCTCATCATGAAGTTCGACCGATTGTCCAGCTTTGTAGACGATTCCATTGACACAGGCCTCCTGGATGGTTTTTTTCCTAGAAATCTCAATCACATGTTTGATAGCTTCTTGGGGAACTGATCGATTCCACTCTTCATGGAGAATCTCATAGCATTCCTCTGATACATATACACCATCAAGTGCTTGCGGCTCAGTCAAATCGATAATCGAGGAAGAGAGTGGTGTAAAACGTGTCGGGCCTTCTAGACTACTCTCTATCTCATCTAAGAAGTAGAGGTGATCAGGGTCATTATCAATTGTTACACTGCTGGCATCGCTTCTATCATCCTCGATAATATACTGAGTATGCTCCGGTTGGCTCATGGTGTACATGAGATTATGATTCTTCCGAAACGCGGTATCAGGTAAACAGGAGGCGTGAAGAGAGGGTAAAGAATAAATGACTAAAATAATAGCCAGCAGGCGTATATTCAAGGCTTAGAAACAGGTGCCTTAGCAGGACGAACAGTCCAGAAAAGAGATTAGGGGGAAAGATATAGCAAAGAGGGAGAAGAAGAGGGGGGGATAACAGGGTAACACACTGAAAACAAAGAAATCTCATGACATGCAGTCACAAGAGTCAATCAAGCAAAAGGAAGGCGCGAGAAACAAGACACGGGCATACTGCAGATTACCATGATGAGACCTGCATAGGTATGCTGAGGATGAGGCCATCATTAATTATAAGATCCCGTCACTACCAGGTGCCTACTAGGTATACTCCCAGTATCTCCTGAAGTAGGTAGACTATAGGACATCTACTTTTAGGCGAAGGGGAAGTAAGATAACTGTGAGCCATTTCAGTTTCTTTTCCAAAGTTATAGGTATAGAAAACTGCAGACAAAGAGCATGATAATCATTATTATTCCCCCCCCACTATTAGATCAGAGGCTTAATACCAATCCTGTCGTTCGGGACAAGTACTGGTACATTCCATTTCTTTCTCAACCTGTCTCCATGCTTTCTCCAAATGGGCTGGTTGATAAGCCCTGCTTAGTCAGTGCGGGACCCGGTTGTTCTGCCGGTTCGCCTGAATTTTTCTTTGGTTTGTGAAATTTTCTTGGTTTAGCGGCACCCGCAAGAAAAAAAATCTTTGGAGAAGGGCGATGGAAGAAAAGATGAGGGTCACTTGGTCTCCTTCCTTCTCCTCTCCTAACTCTTCTCTAGCCATGCTATCTCCTGCTCTTCATATTGCGCCGTGGACGTGACCTTGGGCTTCACCTGTCCTTCTCTTTGTTTCATTCTCTATCCCTTCCTTCTGTTATGTCTTGACAGAACTTTTTTATCCACCTCTCTTTCTTCCTAGAGTTACATTTTTTTCACCCCACCATAGTGTGTGCCCAGGACCGCACCCCCTTCCCTTTTCCAATTCAATGTGAGTATCTCTGGGGTTTTCTTGGTATTAGCAGTCTCTTTTCCTTCTTCATGATGAATTTCGGTTTTTTTTATAGATGTTAGACTTCCTAAGCACTATTGAGGATAAACTCCGACCTGAATTTGCAATTACTTTTTTTGAGCTACTTGTCTCTCACAATAAGGCACACAAGCTAATATGAGCAAGTATCTAGAGAATAATCCCATCCCATCGTCAAAATGTGTGGTATCATTGCATTAATTCAGGCCAACCCGTCGTCCTCCGCCGCGATCGACCTTCATGAAGCACTCTATCTGCTCCAACGTGAGTATACCAATTGGAAACCAGTGTTTGGAATTTTTGGGGGATAAATAGACTGATATCTGGCATTGAAATTCAATAGATCGAGGTCAGGATGCGGCTGGAATTGCAACCTGTGCAGCCGGCGGTCGCATCTTCCAACTGAAGGCAAACGGTATGGCAGCCAAGGTTTTCCAAGATGGTGCGCGTGTGGCCGACCTTCCGGGATCCATGGGAATTGGCCATCTACGATATCCTACCGCCGGAAGCAGCGCAAACGCCGAGGCTCAGCCTTTTTATGTGAACAGTCCATACGGCATATGCCTAGCCCATAATGGCAACCTAATCAATGCTCCCGAGCTAAAAAGATACTTGGATCTTGAAGCCCACCGTCACATCAACACGGACAGCGATAGTGAGCTGATGTTGAACGTCTTTGCTGACGAGCTGAGCGAAACCAAAAAAGCTCGCGTGAATCAGGAGGATGTTTTTGCGAGCTTGAGCCGGATGTACGAACGATGCCAGGGGGGCTGGGCGTGCACGGCAATGCTGGCCGGTAAGCATCTGGCGACCTGAAACTGTATTAACTAAAGTTCTAACATTGAGATAGGCTTTGGCATTTTGGGATTCCGCGACTCCTATGGTATTCGTCCGCTTGTTCTCGGTTCCCGGCCCTCCTTGGACGGCCACGGTACCGACTACATGATGGCCTCGGAATCCGTCGCCTTGCATCAACTAGGGTTCACAGATATCCGTGATATTCAACCTGGTGAGGCTGTCTTGATTGAAAAGGGCGGAAAACCTGTCTTCCGACAGGTGGCTCCCCGCAAGGCCTACGCACCCGATATCTTTGAATACGTTTACTTCGCGCGACCTGATTCGGTCATTGACGGCATAAGCGTGTACCGTAGCCGTCAGCGGATGGGTGACCATCTTGCCTCCAGGATCCTCAATGTCCTTGGACCCGATGTTGTCAAGGACATTGATGTCGTTATCCCCATCCCCGAGACCTCAACCACCTCCGCGTTCGCCGTCGCTCGGTATCTTGACAAGCCGTATTGCCAAGGCTTCGTCAAGAATCGCTATGTTTTCCGCACTTTCATCATGCCTGAACAGAAGACCCGGCAAAAGGGCGTTCGTCGCAAGTTGAACGCGATGCAGGCCGAATTTAAGGACCGAAATGTCCTCCTTGTCGACGATAGTATCGTTCGCGGAACTACTAGTAGAGAAATCGTTACCATGGCTAGGGAGGCTGGGGCAAAGAAGGTTTATTTTGCCAGCTGTTCCCCCGAAATCACGTAAGGCTCTTTCACTCTTTCAATTCATCAATTCGCTAATCAGTCCTGCAGACATGCCCACATTTACGGAATCGACCTAGCCTCGCCTTCCGAGCTTGTCGCACACAACCGCAACCCTGAAACCATCGCCAAGCATATCGGTGCTGACAGCGTGATTTATCAAACTCTGGATGACTTGAAGGGTGCCTGTGCTGAAATCGCCCAAGAGAATGGGTTGGCAGAACCCCGTGATTTTGAAGTCGGTGTATTCTGCGGCAATTACGTTACGCCTGTCTCGGACGGCTACTTTGATCATCTAGAGAAGATTCGAGGCGAGGGCCGCAAGATCAAAGCGTTGGATAAAGCCAAGGAAGCCGTTACCCACGGCTTTGCTAGCGAGAAAGACTTCCAAATCGCCGCCAATGGTGTCAAGTTGTCAGTGGAAGGTGACATCGTTCCAGCAACAAGCCCCGGCGAGTCTGAAGTCCCGCAGGTCAGCTTCTACACCCAACGGAAGGAGGAGGCAACCGAAGAAGAGCCACCCAAAGTCAAGGACCGGATGGATATTAGCATCCATAATATCGCCGACCACCATTGATCATGATATTACGCTTTCCCTTTAACTTTTGCTACATTTGCGATCCATTTGAGTTCTGGAGTCTTGGAGTTTTGTAAGAGGTAGACAAAAAGATAAAGGGAGGCTATCTTTTTGGTGATATTTTCATTGCATGACAAGATATGAAAGGGTTGAAATACCCTTCGTATTCCACGATATTTGTATATGAACTACATAGAAATAAAGACTTGTTGCATAGAGCGCAGAAAACCTCCCTTTGCAGATCATGTGACAAATGACAACTTCCTCGAAAAAGTGATTGATCGATCTTCCCATCATTCATCATTAAATTTTGCGCGATTCCTTAAAAAATGCCGTTGTAAGAGCAAAACAGTACGCAGCTAGCCAATGGTTCGCGGAGGTTTCAACTTGTCTCTATTTCAAGTGTTTCAATACAGAATTCGCTTTTAGCTACAAAGAATGGCCGGGAAGACACGTTTTGGAGCTGCACGAGAGGCTGCGATACTAGCATCCGAAATACAGGATATTGTGCCTCAAGAGCCCAATAATGGAGATAATAGCTCCAATATTCCGAGAAGAGTTACACGTTCGAGCCGTGCGCTTAAAGAACGGAAGCATCCACCCCCACCAGATATAAAACCCATCCAGAAATCTTCTCATGGTGGGCGGATGATCCAGAGTCATACTTCGGATTTAAAGAATCTAGATGAACTTCCTCACAACCTAGGCCCGGCCCCAACAGCCCAACTTAACAGGATAAATTCTAATCAAAAAATATCCTCCATAAAGAAAGAAGGATCAAATACACTCCCAAGCGACCTTGAAAATACCGTCGATAATGCCTCGAAAATACCCAAAAGATCTGGACTCAGCAAAACAAAAAAATCGAAAAAGTCAAACACATATGGACTCACACCTGGTGTCAGTCCTTTCCCCAACTGGGCCCATCCGACCCCAGAGGAGTGTGAAGAGGTCAGTAGACTCCTATCAAGCATCCATGGAGATATTGTTCCTCCCGCCAAAATTCCCGAACCATCACTTACTATAACCGGGTGTGGTGAGGTTCCATCGGTTCTTGACGCTCTCATTAGAACCTTACTCAGTGGGGCTACAACAGGGAAGAACTCTGCCATGGCCTTCAACGGTCTAGTCCAGAGGTTCGGAGTTCTTGACGAAGGAATTGGCAAGGGAAGTGTGGATTGGGATGTCGTACGTCGAGCCCCTACCAAAGACGTCTTTGAGGCCATTAAAAGCGGTGGTTTGGCCGACATAAAAAGCAAAAACCTCAAGGCGATCCTGGATATGGTATACGAGGAGAACCAGGAGCGGAGGAATGCGCTGGTAAAGAACGATGGAGACGAAATTTCTGAATTGGAAAACAGGCTCGAAGAGGAGAAGCAGTATGAGATTGCCTGCGCAGATCAGGGCTTCCTATCTCTCAATCATCTCTATACTCTGGGTACCGAAGAGGTTATGGTGGAACTGGTCAAATATCCTGGAATCGGTCCAAAAACAGCTGCCTGCGTACTCCTCTTCTGCCTCCAGCGGCCATGCTTCGCGGTTGACACTCATATCTTCCGTATCTCCAAGTGGCTCAATTGGGTGCCGGATAAAGCTACAGAGATAACTACTTTCAGCCATCTCGAGGTGCGAATCCCTGATCATCTCAAATACTCACTTCACCAACTTTTTATCCGCCATGGAAAATCCTGTCCAAGATGTCGTGCGATCACAGGCCAATCCTCTGCGGGCTGGGAGGATGGCTGTGTCATTGACCATCTCGTAACCAGAACCGGAAAAAGAAAAAGTGCCGTCGACATGTCACCAAAGAAACGCATCAAGAAGAAATCCTAGCGATCATCTCGCCGCCAATCGGACTCCGAGAGCTATTCCTCGGAGGCGGACTAGAAGGTTCTCAGAAACCCCCAGAAATCTATACAATAACTCGCTGTTTTACTAAGAGGTTATCCTACACTTTTATAACTCTAGAGTAATAGTAATAAAATCTAAACCAATTCATTCCCTCTGGGTACTGTTGGTACAAGGCATGAATGTGGCCCGTGCGTCGGTGTATCGGAGCTTCTGATAAACGATCGAACCACTTTTTGGTTACTTTTTCAGTCCCCTTAAAGCCCGCACGACAACAGAGCTTCGCGCCCAACTCAATTTCTCCCGTGTGGACAACAAAATGGACGCGCTGGCTCCGTACATTCCCCCGGCTTTGCAGCCTCTCCTAAAGCTACTTTACGCACAAGCTCCAGCTCTAGGCGTCTCCCTCCTCTCGCTCAGCGCCGTGTTCATTGGCTATATTTTCGTAACGGGTAGGAAGGAGGCCGCTGTCTCTTTCAACGTCCCCTATCCACCGGAAATCAAAGCGAGTTGGGAGGGGAAGAAGTGGACAGAGGCCCAGGGGGAGGCAAAAAAGATTATTGAGGGACAAATTCGAGGGGTTAGTCTTCCAATACATTTTGAGAGCAGCAGTACAAACTAACCCGTTTTTCTTTGGCGACTTAGCAATGGAACGACAAGCTTATCATGAGTTACTGCCCGGCGGATGGTAGAATACTAGGGACGGGAACCAAACCTGCGACGGTCGACGATATCGAGAAAGCAGTCTGGGCCGCCAAAGCCGCTCAACCAGAATGGGCCAATACCACTTTCGCAGAGAGAAGGAAGGTTCTAAAGACACTGCTGAGGTATGAACCTTTCCTGTATTTTTTTCCCTACATATATCCTTGCGCATCGCTATATCAGCGGCTGACCGGATTATCTAAATCATAGATATCTCCTGGAGCATCAAGATGAAATCGTAACCGCCTGTTGCCTGGACTCTGGAAAAACAAAAGTTGATGCATCATTCGGAGAAATCCTTGTGACGGCTGAGAAACTGAAATGGACTATCGACCACGGCGAAAATGCGCTCACCCCCGAATCACGCCCAACGAATTTCCTAATGGTGTACAAGAAAAACCAAGTCACGTATGAGCCCCTCGGTGTGGTTTCGGCATGCGTATCCTGGAACTATCCGTTCCACAACTTCATATCACCGGTCATCAGCGCAATCTTCGCAGGAAATGGTATTGTGGTGAAACCGTCAGAGCAGACAGCGTGGTGTTCAGCCTTTTTCCTGGAGATTATCAGAGGTGCCCTCCTGAGCTGCGGTCATTCGGGGGATCTTGTCCAGAGTGTTGTCTGTTTGCCCAATGTTGCGGACTCTCTGACCTCCCACCCAGAAATCGCACAGATCACCTTCATCGGTTCGAGGCCAGTTGCTCATAAGGTCTGTGAATCGGCCGCCAAGGCCCTCACCCCGGTTACAGTGGAATTAGGCGGAAAGGATCCTGCAGTTATCCTCGACGATTCAAGGACGGTAAAGGAAGTATCATCCATCGCCTCGGTCCTTATGCGAGGTGTATTTCAATCCTCCGGTCAGAACTGCATTGGCGTAGAGCGCGTGATCGCCCTTCCGGGTGTTTACGACAAGCTCTTGGAGACTGTCTCCTCGCGCATAAAAAACCTCCGCCTGGGATCCGTGCTGCTGGATGCTAAGCCAGGTGCCCCAGACGTAGGAGGCATGATATCCCCCGCCTCGTTTGACCGCTTAGAATCCCTCATTGACGACGCTGTCAAGCAAGGCGCGCGTCTCATCTGTGGTGGGAAACGCTACAGTCACCCCCAACACATCCTCGGGCATTACTTCATCCCAACCCTGCTCGCAGATGTCACACCATATATGCAAATCGCCCAAACCGAACTCTTCGCCCCCGTGTTCGTCATGATGCGCGCAGACTCCGTACCCCACGCCATTTCCATCGCCAATTCAACCCTTTACGCACTCGGCTCCAGCGTCTTCGGCTACAATACCCGTGACGTCGCACTCTGTGTCAAGGGAATCAAGGCTGGAATGGTCTCCGTCAACGACTTCGGTAGCTACTACGCTGTCCAGCTGCCCTTTGGTGGAGTCAAGGGCTCCGGTTACGGCCGTTTTGCAGGCGAGGAAGGTCTCCGCGGTGTCAGTAATATCAAATCTATCTGTGTTGACCGGTTCCCTAAGATCATGGCAACCCGTATTCCACCAAGGGTAGACTATCCGATCCAGAAAGGCGAGAGCGAAAAGCAAAACGGAACTGGAGCTTGGGAGATGTGCAAGGGAGTTGTTGAGACGGGGTATGAACTGACGTTAGCGGGGAGAGTTCGTGGGATCCTACGGTTAGTAACGAACATGTAAGATCGTAAAAGTGTAAAAAAGTAGTAGTAAATTGAGAATAAATAATATATCATACCCGCAAAAAACTGCATTTTTTGCCGTCTATCATTCTGGGGTACGACTTCCCATTTAGGTAGAAGTGATTCCAACGAATCAGAACCCAAGAAGGCAGGAAGAATTTACGTCACGTGAAATCCCCTCATGCAAGTCCTCAGCCCTAGCGCTAGACCATTTGCGGGTCATGGCTGTGTGACATCATTCACATCTTAACGGCATCAGAAGCCGACAAATCAAATCTCACCCACGCAAGAAGTCAGGCTTGCTGAAATACTCTGAATAGAACCCCTATTTGAGTGGCGAGGTTGTTTAGTTCCGTCGCCCTACAGGCTCTAACAGCCGATTAGCTCGTAGGACAGAGGGTCCACATGGAATGGCTTGATTCGGTCAGATCCAGCTGGGAATTGAGCATAAGTATGACGGAATGACATTTGGAGGTATAATGGGAAGGGTAAAGGTACAAGAACCTTGATCCCTTTTTTTTTTCCCTGTTCTCATTCTGCATGCGTCGTCATCGTTTTGGCTTGATTAATTGCCCTTACTGGCCTACATCATCCCGTTGATCTATTTGATACATCCGGTGCGGTTTAGATATATATAAGAGGTTGGGAAGGCACAACCGACTCCAAGACATAATGCAACCGTTTAACAATACCTCATCCCACTGCACTGCATCCTCCAGTTCTTCTACCACTGCTAATTCCCACACTCAACAATCGGATCTTAAACCCCTAAAGAAGAAATAAAGCCTTTTTACACATCCATCAGAATGGGCGCCGTTGTCTCTTGTGTACGTGACTAATCCCATACCAACCACAACGAAGAGAGTAGAGTCCATAGAACAGCTCGAACTAACCGAGATGAATAAATAGATCCAAGGCCTTTTTCACTCAATTGGAGCCTGTCTGATGGGAATCGTCCACGCGATCGCGAATGTCTGCAAAGCCATACTTAACGGTGTCGTCTCCGTCCTTGATATCCTGATCACCTGTCTTACTTGTGGGTATTGTGGGAGAAGGAGAAGCATGCGTAGCACAAGATATACTACAAGGCGCCATTACCATGCGAGACCGGTCTATTGAGTGGCTACCTAAGAGGTTATGAGATATGACTTGGCGTTTGGTTCTTATATAATGCAACACATCACTAGGAAACGGACACCTGTATTATACTGCGACTGGAATTACCCCCAATAAATGTGTTCTGAGATGGATTGTTTAGACTATTGATATTTGGCTCAATTCATCGGCTGTATTTTGGGGTAAATGGCAATCTCTATATCGGGGTTTGTGTAGCGTTGATACCAAATGGTGACTTACCTTTATGGTAGTAAATATTGAACGTCACTGCTTTGGTACTAGATCAGTATATTTTTTATATTTAGCTTGGGAGAAGTGAAATTTGGAGATGAGATGGGGACTTGGGTCACTATAGCGCCAGGTAGTTAACACAAACAGGTCGTGCGAGACCCCACTCGGCGTTACGGGTTACGATGATAGTTTACGGCATAGTCACCAAATAGTGGGATCTCACCTTAACTTGACAATGGGTGAGTGTACTCCGGAAAGCGATGCAGCAATTTGGGTAATGGAATCCCGCAAGCTCAACTCCCGAATACTCACTCACTCACTTGGCTCGAGGCTACTGGCTGCACACGTTCCATTCTAGCATAGGTTGGCCACAGCGTAACAGTGGGCGACAGAATTCTGATGATCTGATAAATACCAGCTGCAAAAGTGATCCCACGGAGGGTGCCTTCCAGGTAGCAAGTCTCATATCCCAGACCGGGAAGCCTCCATATCGCCCAAGCACCTCAGCAAATCTGCTTCCCATGCACACCTTTTGAAGACATCGCAGTGAAGAGAGAAGCGTTTGGGTAGTCGAGGGGAAATGGGAGGTCATAGGTCGAAACTCTGTCACATCGCCGTTGCATAACCGTGTCATCTGCTAGGAATGTAGAATAGACGCATTGCATGGGCGTGTGTTTTTCGTCTCTCTGTCGTTCGTATCATGTGTGAAGAGTGAATTTGAGTTTTTTGAAAGTGTATGAAATCAGGATGCCATTCGTTGAAGTGAAAAAAAAATCCTTGGACTCTAGCAAACAAGAATTAAAACCATCCCGAATGATGTCGCCATGAGTTCCATATCCCTTCGGTAGTGTAAGAATTTCCCTTGAATTCCGACCCGTAACCCATCCTTCGTCCATCCGTTTTCTTCATGTTTTTCGTTACGCTTATCGGAGACGTCTGGCCTCACGTTCGGACTCGAGGAGGCAGAGAATGTCGTCAACGCGAACTGTACAGGAAAGGAAAACCCCCAATGTTAGCCAATCCGTCTTACACTTCCAGCCCTTCTCTTTTTCACTTCTTCCGTGCCCCATTCCATTCTTCTGATGCAAATTCAATATGGGCCAAACGTACCGGGTCCCTTGACGTTACGGATGATAGAACGGGTCTGGTCGTCCATGAATTCGACGCGCACCTGGGTCACACCACCGCGAGATCCTAGCGCAAGTTAGTTATCCTGCTTTCTCGTTGTCGTTGGGTTTATTCGACTGCGACGGGACACAAATCGGGGGGGGAAAAGAGCTGCATACCGGTCCGGCCAAGGACACGGGTCACCTTCACCAGCTTAGCGGGAGTCTTGGAAGCATCCATTTTGATTGTAGGATCCGGGTGCTGGACTTTGCGATTGAACGGAGGTGTGGTGTAGAGGTAGCGTGCGGAGAGGAAGGTGATCAGATTCGTGGTGGATGCCCGCCTTTGGTGGTGAAAAATTCATTTTCAGTGCGATTCGGCAGGGCTTCGGCGAGCGGAACCCTCGGAAAAACCTGGGCCAATAGGAGGCAGTTCCCTGCAACCTCAGCTCTTGACACCCTTCTTTTGTCTCACGGGGAGTAGAATTCCTTTTTTTAGTTTTTTTTTTGTTAAAAAAAAGTGTATTTATTACTATCGTAGTTATTTTAACGGTCATACGTTTGATATCATGTGTGTGAAATGAAAATGGGTGAATGAGGTGGTGGAGGCCAACCATTGTTCCTGACCAAAACGTCAAGTCCCAACAATGGCCTCACTACCTAGTCGTACCGTTGTACCTATATAAACACTGCAGCCCAGGTATTTGAATGGGATCGGGGATGAAGAAAGGCGAAGTACTTCTTGCAATCAAATGTTGGATCAATAGATTTCTGGGGGATAATCGCAACCATCAATTCAGCAAGTGTACTATGTTGGCCTGAATATATTGTGGCTTCATTGCATAGATTATAGATTGCTCTTGAACTTCTGGTGATAGAAATTCTCGAATTTCTTGACTATCGAAGGCTATATCCTGAGTCCAAACTCGCATTTTTGTAATGGATGAGAGTTGCTCCCTAAGAATAATTGAATGACAAATTATGACAGCCAAACGACATAATCTAACCTACAAATTTACACATCATGAGATAATATGCATGAGTCAATCTCAATCATGACTCCCATAGTTAGTATAAAGACAGTCTCCAGATCCCCCAAAGGTCAACCCCAGTCTTCTCTTCTCCACCTACCCATCTAGCAATAACTCACTTGCACTCGTACAAGTCACATCACTCACATTTTACTGTTCACACCGTCTCAAAGTACACTTTGAACAATACTTTGACCGATATTTGAATACTGATCACCTACTAATCATCATGGTTTACTTATCCCCGTCTTCATCGTTCTCTCACATCATCGACCGGGCTGTCGAAAACATGAGCCCGCGCAAGAGAGCTAAGAGAGCCCAAGAGGCAAAAGAAAGAAAGAGGCAGGAGGCAATCCGGGAGTTGCTACACACTCCCTCTCCGTCCCCCAGTCCTCTTCCCCCTCTCCCCCCTTTTCGGACAAGGGAGAAAGAAGAAAGCGGCTTCACCCCAGAACAAGAAAAGTTGATAAAGAAATGGGAGGACGATGAGAAAACCGCTCACTGCATGACCTGCTTCCTCGTGAAAGTGCTCGAAGATCGGAGGGAGTTTGAGGGCAAAGAGCCCATCGGTCGGGGCCGTGGTTCAGGGGTAACCAAAGAATACAAAGCGTGCATCACTAGGTGGGAATATCAGCGAACGAAGGCTCACTGTCTAGTCTGCTTCCTGTCGCGCGTGTTTGGGGAAGTGGATGGCGAAAAGCCAAGAAAAACTGAACTGAAAAAGGTGGTTCTTCCTCCTGTAGGAGAGTTTTAGGAGTTGAGTCCCCTCTGTTTGTCTTGAGGAGAAGGAGGAGGAGGAGAAGAAGAAGAAGAAGAAGAAGAAGAAGAAGAAGAAGAAGAAGAAGAAGAAGGATATTGAGAATGTATGAGGTGAGCTGAGTTGAGTGTGAAGGAGATGATGAACAGACTGACCTGCTGGTTGGATGGAAGGACTTCTCAAGGAAGATTTCTGAATTTGTATTTCACTATGCTTGTATTGTCCTGGTTTACTCGCGAGATTGCTAAACCACAGCTCGTGGTATAATTCGATATTGCTCTAAATATCTGCTCAAGCCGCAAACTCATAAAATAATCGTAGAAGCTCTCTACCTGGAAGGGGCTGATGAGTTATAATTCCATTTACAGTAAATTGGAGAAAAGGGTTGCACAAAAAAACCGTCTTCTAAATTGAACAAAGTTTCTATACACAACCCGACAACCAAGATCACACTGCCAGGTATAAAGCTAAATATGCTCAACTGGAAAGAAAAAACTTGTCGGGTGATAACATTGGTCGAAGGATAAGAGGGGATATAAGGACACAAAGAAATTTCCAGTTTAGACAACAGACATATCGCCGAAACGCTCCTATATTTGAGTTAGCATATTATCTAACCATAACAAGTAAACCAAGAATGTTGTCATAGAAGTTGCGTGTAAAACGCGTCTGGACGAACCTTGTATCCGGCGGGCATCCATCGGCCCTTGGAGACCAGGGAGGCGGTCTTCTCATCGATCTCAGGTTGAGCAGCAGCAACCTCATCCTAAAAAGATTGAGAAAAAGTAATCGATTAGCCAAAAATTTTTCCCGTATCCTATGAAAAAATCGTATATAAGTATAGACATACCACGGTGAGTTCATCGAATGGCCGGGCGGTCTCGATGTTCTCAAGGGTCTTCTCGAGGTTGCGGAGTTCAGACTCAACCTTGCCCTTGGTCTGCTCAGCGCTCTGGACAGCTTGGGCCTCGAAAGCATCGATAGCCTTCAATTGCCGGCTGACATCGTAGGTGGCGGGCTTGAAGGACTTGAAGTGGTTCTCGAGCTCGTCAACGATGGCCTGGTTCTTCAGGATCTGGCGGTAGTGGGAGAAATCGACGGTTGTGGGCTGCTCGGAAAGGAGCTGGACCTTGCGGCGCGCATCGTCGTTACGCTTCTTGAAAGCCTGCAGAGAGGCAGCGGTCTGGCCGCGGAGGCCGAGCGAGTTGGTCACCTTGACCCAGTCGATCTTGAGAGCGGCGCTACGCTGTATGAGTCGAGTCGGTTAGCGAGTCCAATTTCCCACAAACACCAAGAATCTAACGTATAATTCATGTTCCACATACTGCAGCCATTTTTAAGGGTGTAGTTGAGAGAGGATCGGTGGAAAGAAGACGGTTAAACGTGCAAAGCTGGACGTTTCGGGATGAGGGTTCACTCGGCAAGGTTTGGAATGGGGTTTTGATCACGTGATACTTTCATTTCCCGCGATTCCGAACTTCCACGACAGGCTCTGGGCGTTGCAGGGAAGAGAGGCAGTGTAGTCATCATGATGATAAACTACCTAGTAATTATTATATCCTAAGACTTGCACTCTATTGTGCAAAATTCTGCAAGAATATGAATTAATGTCGGGCTACGGTCTTTGGTACGATAATGAGGGTCGCAAGAGAGACTGAGGACCATTCAACTTTGCTTTTTTTTGGGACTAAATTATTTTACACTTAGGGACCTGACAGACCGTGCATCCGAGGGAATATCAAACAGATCTCACCACCCAAAATCCACTAACGGCAGGAGCTAAGCGTCTTTAGCCAAGTATAGCGTGCATTAGGAAATCGGAAGGCTAGAGCGAGATTATATGCTCAGTGCCATAATCGAGTTGACGATATCGTTGTCGTTCTCATTTAGGGCCTTGACGGCCTTCTTGCGGGACACATTGGCCTGTGCCATGACGAGCTCAATGTCCTTGGGCTCAAGTCCCGCCTCATCAACCTCCTCACCATCATCCTCCTCCTCCTCCTTCTTGGCCTCGGTTTCGGGGGCCTTGCCCTTACCCTTGGCGTGGTCGTGGTCGTGGTCGTGACCGGCGTGGTCGCCAGCGGCGGCCTCGGCAGCGGCCAGTTGCTGAGCAGCGGAGGCCTGAGCCTGAGAGTTCAGGTCCTCAATCTTGGCCTCACCGAAGATACTGGTCCAACAATGTGAGCGGCGGGCGGTGGTTTAATACGCAGAATGAAGGTACCTACATCCAAGTGTTGCTGGAGGGGGAGCGGTAGACATCGGGCTGGTTGATAACGAAAAGGATCTGAATACAATAGTTAGTTTCTGCGGCTGGTTTTTCGTATTCTTGGCCGACAGGTGCTCGAAGTCGAGGGGATATCTCGAGTGACAATGCGGGGAAATGTATTGTTTCATACGTTCTTGGGCCGGCGGAGAGTGACACGAGTGATTCCGGGAACATGCTTCAATCCGAGCTTGCCAATGGCTTTCCTGGCCTTCTTCTCGTTGCGAGAGTGGATGGTGACGGCGGCACCACCGGGGATAGTGGGCTCTTCTCCAGCCTCAGACTCGGAGTCGCTGCCGGCATCTTCAACGACGGCCTTGGGGACTTCCTCATCAGGAAGCTCTTCAACACGGGGGTCAGCCATTTTGTTATTAGAGAAAGCCGAGACGGGCTGTAGGATATGAACAGTTAGCGATTTGTAATGGCGAGGTACGGATGATGCAGTGCGAATCGCTGGTACTCCCACAAATCCGGGGAAATTCGCGAAAAGCAAGTTTAAAATTTAATTCGACGGCAAGACATTTCATTTGAACATACCTGATAACAGGGTAGAAGACTGTTGGGGGTGAAGAGGGTTTTTTGGCCTTGTTGCAGTCGGGAAGTCGCAAAGCTGTGTGAATGTCATCCGCCGAAAATCGTTAGCGAGCTTATTGGAGACCCTCGCCCCAGACACACAGAAGTGGTGCATCTACAGTCACCAGCCAGCATCACAAACTACGAAGGATTTGTGTTACACGCTACTTAAAATTATTATCTTGTTCATCGAAATTTTATACAGGGTTATGGGAGAATTTTACAATCTTGATGGTTGAAATGTTCTTTTTAGTTTTTATTTCATTTTTGCCCAGATTCGTCCAAACGGGAGGCCCACTATGTAGAAGAACAGATCCAGCATACGCCATCCTCCAATGACATAACATACGAGAATTAAATTCTTCAGGATATCAAATGTTCTTGAATCATTTTTATGCTGTCATTGATATGCATACAGCGAAAATTTTGCTGAAATAAATTAATCCCTCAGCAATGAAAACCGTCCCTAGGAACCCCTTCACTCTATGCACCGAGCCTCATAACCCTTTACGACTTAGGAGCAGCAGCCCTGATCTTAGCATGGGCCTTCTGGACCTCGAAGCGGGACTGGAGAAAAATCATATATTAGCCTGCATTCTTAAGACGCGCCTTTTCCCCCCATCGTACTGTATGTAGTTGGCGAAAAGAGTAGACCCGCTGTCTCGACGCTCTCTCTCTCTCCTTTTTTTTCCCGGGGCAAAGCCAAATATATTCATTCGTAACGTACCTGCTTCCTGAGCCTGAGGACCTTGAAGCGCTCGAAGTCGGTAAGGTTCTTCCTCCGCTCAGTACGCTCAGTCTTCTGGGCGAAGTTGCTCTTAGCCCACTTGCCGTCGATCTCGTTCTGCTGCCAGAGCTTCTTCACGGGGCCGGTACCGGCAGCACGGGGGAGCTTGGGGATGACGAAGTGAGTGAGGGTAGCGTGGGCGAGAGGGAGAACATGGCGGGGGACAATCTTGTTCTCCTCAGTGGAAGGGCCGTCAACCAGGACCTATTCGATTTGCCGCTCAAGTCAATACCATATCCGCCTTCTTTTCAAACACAACAAAAACCCCTTGAAATTCGGGTGGTAGGTTTCGCAAAAGTAGAACATACACGTCGGTGGTCGACAATCTCAACGATGGCAGCGAGCTTGCCGGTGAAGGGACCGCGGCGGATCAGCACGACACGGCCAACCTCAACCAGCTTCCATTGAGCAATCTTGACATCGATATCGGCCATGGCGAAGGCTTCCTAGAAATTTCAAAGGTTGAATATCTCAGTGACAAAATCCACGACAAGACGGTAGCGCGAATGAGTAACTCACGGTCGACAGACTCCGGGAGGACGGTGGTGGAAATTTGTTGTCGAAATGTCGGGGTTTGTCGAAGTCGTCCGAAACGCACAAGTTCGCTCTGGATCGCGAATTTCGGTGTTGCGGCCCTTCGCCCACAGAGTCTCGCTTACCAGCCAGTAGTAGCGCACAAATACCTGTTTCCGTGCGGCCTAGGGCTGGTTTTTTCTTTGCAAGGCGGTATTAACGCTCGGCCTCCGGGAGATAATGTTATTCCGTTCCGGCCCAACACCTTTTAAGCTTCAAAACTTCTTCCACAGCGTTCATCTCTTGTTATCCTTTGTAGCTGGGAAAGCCAAAGTCTCGTGAAACAAAACGTCTTTTCGTCTCGACCTTTCGACTAATGCATTGATCTCACTCACGCGCAGACCAACAGCTTATCGTGTATATCTTCGTACTGGTACGTTGAGACCGAAATCAATCCTCCTGCACTTGCACACTTTTCACATGATGCGGTAATTTGCGATTGACCTAGTGACTGTGAGACTCTCGCCGGAGTCTCGATACAGCGCTGGCGCATGATATTTAATTTCTTACATATTCTGATACCTGTTCCCATTGCTTCCGTTGGTTTTGTTTCAGATGCTTGGAGTATCTTGATGCTAATATGCCGAAAAGACTTTTGAGTGTAGGTCCCAAGCCCTTTTACCAACACTTTCTTGCACCACTATTTCATTGTGTAATAACTGGTATGTGTGTCTTGACACCTCAAACCCCCACCCCCCTTCTCCCATGATTACACCTTATCATGCCTAGATAGTAATTGATGCCTCACGGCAATGAAAGTCTTTTTATCACCAAGATCTCTGAGGAAGCTTTGTACTCCGCAATTAGTCATTATTTTTTTTTTCAAGATATTTGACTGACATTTGCATCTTTAGGTCCATTTTTTTATATGGCGGGTTTACATAGTGATAGATAGAAATACAATTATTTTCCATATTTGCTTGACGTGCACTCGATATAATTGTCTAAAATATAAAGAAGAAACAAACTAATCACAGCAAAGTGCCCTCAGCGTTAGTAGGATTTCTCAGAGAACCCGAACTCCGCCCTCAATACGCTTAAGAGACGGCCAATAATCCGGAGCAGGTGGTACTAGTATTTCAACTATAGTGGTTATATTTACCTAACATGATACTTAACAGAAGGAAATCGACCCTCAAACCGTGCACTGGAATTCTTACAAATCTTTCTTTATTGCCTTTCATGAGGTCCGTGATTATCATTAAATGCAGCCCACAATAATCCAAAGATTCTATTAAGATGCCCCAGCACTCACGTCTGAGATTGTTGGGCCCTCACGGCTCAGCACCCACATGAAAACCAATTGAATCACGTAGGCGTACACGAACAAGAACTGCGTACGGCGGTTGCGCTGGCCGCGAGCGACAGTATGCATTGACCCAGTGCGCATGGATGAATCACTTGTCGAATCTGGAAGTAAAACATACTTCAAGGATCGAAGCTAAAGTAAGAGGAGTTAGCATCTCCGATATAACTTGCTTCGGGTAGGAGGCACATACAAGAAAAAAAGCATTGGCCAAGAAAGTATAGATGAAAACTACCCATCCCACCCAACCACCGGTTCCTCGGCCGGGCGTCAGAATTTCTGATGTGACCAGAGTGAGAATAATCCCCACAAACTTATAGCCGGAATACGCCACGAGGTCTAGCAACTGGGAGTCATTGTTGATACTCAAAATATACATGGCCAGCTTCAAACATAATATCTCGAATACGATGACAGCAATAGCTGTTGTTGTTGTCGAGCCTAGAAGTTCTGGGTGGAAATTCCCGCGGAATCCTGCCAACATTGACGAGAGAAGGATATAGGTGACGAGGGCCATCACAGGGATGTACATGTCAGGGGAGTTGAGGTCATCCCGGGGCGGTAGAAACATGGACGAGTACTGCTGCTGGGAAATCTGGCCGTCAGGGCCTGTTGAGGCGCTGGTAAGGCGTGCTTGCTGGCGAGACCAAGGTTTATGTCGCCAAGGAAAGAGCACAAGCAAGAGTTTATTCATCACATAGCTGTTGGAGACATTGAAATAATGCTTCAGGGCGGGGATGGATACGTAGCGATTGAACTGGTAACAGTGAACATCAATTAGCAACGTTGCAATATCCAAGCATGTAGGCATTTGAACCCACTAACATTCTGTTCCATATACTCTTGGCCTGCAGCCACCGCAGTCTTTCCAACTTGAAACCCCATCTGTGCCGTAGGGTCATTAATGAACCCCCCAAACCCAGGGGCGTACGTCCCACTCCCACCTTGAGCAGGTGCAGGCTGGTAAGGATTGCCATAGCCTGACGACTGGGGCTGCTGGGATTGCTGGGACGTTGGGGGGGGAGGAGAACGCATCATGGGCACGGTAGAGACATGTTGAGGGACAGGGTGATGAAGCGGAGGTGAGTGGGCAGGTGGAGGAGCAAAAGACTGGCGATACATGTTGGGGAGATTTTTTTTATTTAAACCAAAGAAGAAACAAGAAGGCTAAGCTTCTTCTTTTGATAATAAAAGATTTCCCTAGAGGTTATGGGTGGTGAGGTTTCAATGATGAGGTGTGAAAAATGGAAGGTGTTTATACGTGGCTCAAGCCCTCCCTCTGTCTTGCTCACTTCAGTTGGACTCTCTTTCGCCGCCCGCAAATTCCCCACTCCGCAGATCGACTCTTTCTTCTCCAACTACAACAACGGAGCTCACCACGTCAGTCATTTGCTGCGCCAAATTACCAATATGCTCGAAGCCTTTGAGATCTTGACTACATCGGGGGTAGTCCTTTGGTCGAAGTCATATGCAACAGTCGGCGCCCATGTGGTGAACAGTCTTATCAACGACGTCTTCATTGAGGAGAAGGCCCAACTCCAAGCCGCGACCTCGAATGCCTCACCTGTATTCAAGAAAGAGAAATACACCTTAAAATGGAAAAGGTCGAAAGATTTTAACCTGATTTTTGTGGTATTTATAATTCTTTGTGCGCCTTCTCTATTTTACCGCATCTCTGACATTTTATCACCTCCCAAAGGCCGTTTACCAGTCGCTTCTTCACCTCGGTTGGATTGATAAGCTCTTGGATAACATCTCGACCCTCTTCACTGACCTTTACAAAACCCAGTTAAAGAGTGAGCGTGTCCGGATAATTGAGTATCCCTTCGACAAATATTTCGATCAGCAGGTACGAGAGTTGGAGAAGAGCTCTGGCGACATCACCTCCGAAGCTTCTTTAGCAGACGTGGAAGGAAAAAAAGACCCGCATGTTTCGTCCGACAATGGGGGTCCCCCGCCACCACCAGTACCTAGCATTCTCAAAGGTTCGCTTCGCTGTCTTTCCATCATTTTGAGACCTCTTGCTAATTAGCCCAAAGCGCAGCATCCAGCTGCGCTTGGTGTGGTAACCTCTGACGAAGGCACTCCACCACACACCCCAGAAATTTCTCGATCATCAACACCTGTTTCAAGCCACCTTATTACGGCCAAGAATAGCCCTGGTGGTCGTGTCTCCCGTCGGGCACGCAAAGCAGCTAATGCAAGCGCCAATGCATCCTCTGGCGACGAGATTCGCAAGGGGAAGCCCTCCAAAAGTGGAAAGAAAATGCGAAAGTGGGATGCTGACGGCTTTGCTGATGAAGATGATGGGACTGTTCTTGATTACTCCGCACCTGCTGGTAGGGAAGAAGCAGCACCTCCAGCAGTGGAAGCGGTCGCTGAGGATTCCTGGGGTCGCAGAACCGGCAGAGGCCAATTTGTTCTGAAGGACCTGGGAGAGGAGGTGCATTCTATTCTCGACAACGCAGACAACGAAAAATCAAAGTCTTCTGCTCCCACTGGCCTTGTTGGCTCTGGATTCAACGCAATTGGCGGCCTCTTCCGTAATATTGTCGGCGGGAAAGTTTTGACTACAGCTGACCTAGAGAAACCCCTAAAGGCTATGGAAGACCATCTATTGAAGAAAAATGTTGCACGCGAAGCTGCCGTTAGATTATGTGAAGGCGTGGAACAAGAGCTCCTCGGAAAGAAAACCGGAAACTTTCAGAGTGTCGATGCTGCATTGCACCAAGCCATGGAATCATCTCTGCGGAAAATTCTAACACCTACATCGTCACTTGACTTGCTGCACGAAATAGATACTGTTACATCTCCCAAGAGCAAACAAACGACGTCTCGCCCGTACGTGATTTCGATTGTGGGGGTTAATGGCGTTGGAAAGTCAACAAATCTGGGGAAAATCTGTTATTTTCTGCTACAGAACAATTATCGAGTCCTAATCGCAGCGTGTGATACTTTCAGGTCGGGAGCGGTGGAGCAACTCCGTGTTCACGCCCGAAATCTGAGGGAGCTCAGTGCTCGGGAAAGTGTCGGTGAGGTTGAGCTATACGAGAAGGGCTATGGCAAGGATGCCGCCAATGTTGCTAAGGATGCTGTGGACTATGGTGCAGCGAACAAGTTTGATGTCGTACTGATCGATACCGCTGGGCGTCGGCATAACGACCAGCGCCTCATGTCATCACTCGAAAAGTTTGCGAAATTTGCCAAACCAGACAAAATTTTCATGGTTGGGGAGGCTCTCGTTGGTACGGACAGCGTGATGCAGGCGCGTAATTTCAACCAAGCTTTCGGTACAGGAAGAAACCTCGACGGGTTTATCATTAGCAAATGCGATACTGTTGGCGACATGGTGGGTACTCTGGTCAGCATGGTCCACGCAACTGGTATACCCATTGTGTTCTTGGGCGTTGGACAGCATTATGGGGATCTCAGAGGCCTCAGTGTCCCCTGGGCTGTTAATCTGCTGATGAAGTGATCATCGTATAATCAACTTTGAGAATTGTTTGGATTTTATCTTATTTCTTCTTTTTCTTCCAGAATATTGGCGCATTTTAATCTAACAATAGGATTAAATAATTAAAATTTACTAGCTGTTTTCGGGATGCATCAACCAAGTAGCATCTCTTACTGCTCTCAACCATCATAACTCTCGACAATCTGGGCTCATGGAGGAGTGCAAAACACTTAAGCGATTTGGGTAATACGGGACCATGGGAGGGTGATTATATTTTTTAGCCCTCGGGCTGAATATCGCGCAGAGGAAATGGCTTTTGCCGGGGTTAAATATATTGGGGAGTCCCGTACAAAGGACCTGAATCTACGGAGCATAGCGCACGGTAATAATACCTCAGGTCGGTAGCATTTAGTTGTTTATTTATCAGGCCACTCTGCCAAAAAGGTCGTCAGACAACCAAGACGGTCACAGACGGTCATAAAACGTGGCATTTCGGTATTCTCGTAGGTCGACAATTTATTTATTTAAAAAATCTCACGTACTTACTCAACCGTCCGGGCCAATAATGCAGGAACACACTGATAAAATTTTGGTGATACTCAAAGTGGGTGTGTGGGAAGAAGAACCCACATCGAAAATCTTACGAGATAGATTAGCATGACATCATTCCACTCTCGCCTCGATCTTACTCCGGATTTTATCCTTTTACTTTTAACCACGCGCCAACCCAGAAACTCAAGGCATTGGCTCCTGTTAACCAGTCCAATCATTCTTGCATCCGGAGAACTTCCCAGTACTATCTTCGCGTGGGCAGTGGATGACTCATCCTCTTCCCTTTGCGCCTAGGCTTACATCATCGCCTGCCTCAATGCATTTTGCTCTCCCCAGGCTCTCTTTCTCCGCACAAAAAACCTTCCAGGAAGCTGCTATGTCACTTCACCTCCACTGATCGCCATCAATTCATGCCCAATAATTTTTACCCCTGACTCTTAGATAGGAAAGGTTATTGTAGGCTTTGGGCTCGGTTGCCCTTGTCAATTGGTATCTTCTAAGCTTCCCTTTTGCTTGCTTTTCTGGTGGTCTTTCCCCCACTTCCGTGGTCCCGTAGAGCCATTGGGCTCTAATACCCCGAGGGAAACATTCACTTGTCATATTTTTGTGACCAGGGACGCTTTATCTTTACACGATATTCAACATATTTACCAGGATGAAGTCACCCGAACGAGAACCGCTCCCACGACGTCGATCATCCACCCTCCACTATCACACCTTTGACACGCCCCCGCCGAAGTCTCGCGGGAGACCCAACTCTAGCCTATCTAGCCCGACGGGAGGAGACACGAATCAACAGTGGCAGCAGCATGATGCACACGGCGAAACGGGGGCGAAATCCCCACTCCCGAAGAAGCAGATGGCTGTGTTGGCGATGATCGCATTGTGCGAGCAAACCGCGTTCAATTCGATCAGTCCCTACCTCCCGGATATGGCGTCTTCATTCCCTGGGGTGAACCCGGATACAGTTGGAATATATGTTGGAATGATTGCAACCGCTTTCGCAATAGCTCAGCTTGTTACCAATTACTTTTGGGGCTGGCTATCCGATCGAATTGGACGCAAGCCGGTGATTCTGCTGGGTACCCTCCTCACAGCCGTATGTTTCTGCGCATTTGGCCTATGCAGAACCTTGTACCAAGCAATAGCCGTGCAGGCGTTGATGGGAGTTGTGAACGGCAACCAAGGTTTGGTATCTACGTGCCTAGGTGAAATCACTGATCGGAGTAATCAGTCAAAAGCTTTCACTTACCTTCCCGTTCTCTACGGTCTTGGGGGTATTACGGGCCCACTTCTTGGAGGTCTTCTGGTTATGAGGAAAAACCCTTTCGACCGCAGCCAGGATAACCCGTTCCCCTACATCGCCCCAAATCTGCTCTCCGCCGCACTTTTGCTGGTTGACTTTTTCATGACCTTGACATTCTTGGAGGAGAGCTTGGAGGATGCAGATGCTCTCCCTAAATTTGGTAAGAAGGTTCGCGACTTATTTGCCTGGTTGTGGCAGATTACTAGTTTCGCGAGCCGTGCACGAAACATCAGACCATCATTGCATCATAGATATCATCACATTAGCCACCAAACTGAAGCCACTCAAGACCATGACAGCGATCTGGACTCAGCTTCAGAGATATCGGTCCAGGAGGGCCATCACGAATCGTTGACCAAAAGCGAAATTTGGAACAGAGATACGATTTTGCTTCTTCTGACATACCTTATTTTTGCCCTGTGCAATATCTCCTTCAATGCACTCTTCCCAATCTTCTCGCAAGCCTCACCACCAGTTGGCCGTAGTCTCACCCCTTCAGAGATCGGCCTGGCCCAGGGCTTCTCAGGAGTTGTAACAATCATCTTCCAGATATGCATCTTCGGCCAGCTTAGAAATAAAATGGGCAACCGATGGTCATATAGAGCCGGTCTGTTCGGGTTTGTCTTCTCTTTCATACTCCTGCCGTTCATCGGCTATAAGGGCAAAGACTCTGGATCCCATATAACCGGCAAAACTGCACTCATGGCCTTCGAGCTTTGTATCGTGTTGTTGGTCAAAACAATCGCTGCAGTCGGTGGTTTGACCGGTGCCCTGCTCTTGGTATGCATCATATGCCCATCCAAATTTTGTTTTGCTTTCCTATCCTAACTATTTTTTGTAGATAACCAACTCCGCCCCCGACCACGCGGTCCTTGGAGCACTAAACGGCCTCGCCCAAACTCTTTCCGCGGCTGGCCGTGCGGTTGGCCCTTTCCTCTCTGGGAGTTTGTTTTCTCTTTCTTCTAGAATCCAACCCAAGGGAGAAGTCATTCCGTTCGGTGTGTTTGCGGCCGTTTCTTTCATTGGCTTTGTCCTCAGCTTCGGTATTCAAGATCGCTCTCTCGAAGCGGAAGGTTGGCAGAGTGATAGTGATGAGAGTACTAAATCAGGGGATGACGATGATCGACCGTGACTCCTTTAGAGAAGCCTAATGTTGAAACCCTCATACATTTTTCCGACGATTGAGCATTCATTTTTTTCGGCGTTTCTGTGTTTTATATAACGATGTGATGAGATATATTATACGGCGCCCTTTTTGTGGGCATGTTTCTTTTCTGTATTCTTGGCTAGGGCACATGGTCATTGTCCCGAATACAACTACACTCGCATTTCCTGGCGTTCAGAGACCTTTCTTTCTTCCATTCTTTTGAATATTGCTCTTGGTAAACGAGGGGTAATTTTTAGAATAGAGAAAATTATTAGAACCATTATGGCATTGGAAAATTAGATTCATTTATCATATTGCTCCAGTGTTCTTGGTGAGCCGGTGTTTGTACACTGATGTATTTTCCATGTAGACCTCGCAGAATGGAAGTATATTTAGTGGGAATTTTGGTGGGAGAAATTAAAAGCCAAGAGAACAAAAAAATTCATTGGTGGGATGTTGGTATCAAAAAGCTTCGAAGCTCAGCTTCAACTAGCGGAGAAGGGAGAATACAAACAAAAAACTAAAAGTATATACTGACTCTATCACTCAAACCACGACCAGAAAAGCCCAAATGAAACAAAAAGAAGAAGAAAAAGTAAAAGAAATTATTCAAGGGAAAATTGAAAAAGAATTGAGGTTCCAAAAGAAAAAGAATTGGGTGGAAGAGGTACACACTTCAACCATCTGGCCGGTTTGATGAAAATTAAAGGGGCCTATTTCCACGTCCACTCAATCACATACATGAACGCTTCCCCTAAGTACCCTGTCAAAAGTAGCCCTTGGGCATACTCGATAAGCTCATTATCAGGCAAGTCCAATGCGCGGAAACGCTCTTTCTGGCCTCCGCCTCCTCGCACGTTTACTCGCTTTTCGATGAGGGTTCGGAGCATTTCTTTGCCGGGGGTTACAAGGATATACCGCTCCTCCTGTGGACGGGAGGGGTTTGGGGTTCCTGATAGTGATGATGGCGAAGGCATGGGAGTGTAGCAGATGGCTTCTTGTTGTTCTGGCGTCAGCCATGTCACTGTTTCCTTTTTGGATGAGGAGGATGAAGCGGTAGCAGTACTGCTATCGGGGCACTTTGTGTTCTTAGTTGTAGCGAACTCGGGAATATCGGGAGGGTTAGTTATCATTGTATATTGGATATCAGAGTCTAGAGAGAACAATATGACCGTGTTCACATCTGGGTTGAGCTTCATGCGGAATGTTGTGAAGTTGCGTGGGTCAAGGTAGAATGTGTAACTGGCTACTATGCTCACGGATTTTAGGCCATCGCAGCGAGTGATTTTGGAAAGGGCCTGATCGCGTGCAGATGCTGGGCATTTAGGCTTCACTGCTAGAGATTTGGACTCGCGCAATGAGACCGAGGGCACGCAGTAGGGGAGGTGGCTTTGAGTGCCTAGCTTGTGGCATGATTCACTGCAGAAACGAAATATTTTGCAAGCTAAAGTTTTCTTTCGTTAGCTGGAGATTAAGGGGGAAGGGAGGGAAATGTAGAAAGGTCACTGACTGTTGCAAAGAGCTGTGGTAGACCCGTCACAATTCTCGCACCGCCCTGCCTCGTTTAGCCCCCATTCTTTCCTTTCCGAGGCTAGAATTTCACGTCGGCGATTAAGCTCAGATATGCGCTTCTCTGCATAGGCTATTCGTTTTCGTGAGTGATGATCTTCTGGGGTTCTGCCAGCCATGTGAACAAGTTGTTTATAGGCCAGGATTGCCTTGTCCACGGAGTCGAGGTGTTCTCGAGAAACACAGAGGGCACTGAGGGCGTCGAATGTTTCAGGAGCTTCGGGTCCCTTGACAGCGAGGAAATCTTCCACTAGGGACTCGAAGAGATTTGCTGCGTCTCGGTTGAGGCCAGCATCCATATATGACCTTCCTAAACGATGTATTACTCGGAGAGAATCGGGGTCACGAGAACGTTGGTAGTGGTCCAGGATATCTTTAATTTCTGATGGAAAGTCAAAGTTATCAGAGCAATGAAGATACCTTACAACCGCATCTCTCGTAACAATGTTGTTGATGCCAAAGACTGCTCGACAGTGGGGTATCGTCTTCCCACAAATTACGCGCGACTCCTTATCCAAACCGAGCTTCTGATATAAAAGAGAGAGCTGGTTCATCGCGTTTAAGGTGGTTGCGTTTTGCATCCCGAAAACTGTGTCAAGCGTCGGCACTGCCTTCTCTAGCAGAAGTAGGGCAGCTTCCAAGTCACCTAACAAGACCTTTAAAGCAGCTAGGTCCTGCATGCTACTCAAGGTCTCCGGTGCGTTATCCCCAAGTGTCTTCAATCGACCTGCGAATGAGCGCTCGTAAAGTGCAGCTGCTTCCGTGGCATATCCATCCCTTTCACAGAGACTCCCTAAATCATGTAAAACCGCGAAGTTTTTGGGGTGATCGCGGCCCAAGCCCCGTTTGTAGAGACCTAGACATTCCAAATAGCATGCTTCCGACTCAGCAGGCATATCGAGGTTGCGGTAGGCCTGCCCTAAAGAATGCAGAATCCCCGCCCGGGACTGTTTATCAAGATCCAGCGTAGGTGTATCGTCGAGCATTTTGATAGCATCATGAAACTCTACCACAGCTGCCCTGGAGTTTCCTTGCTTCAGGGCATTTTCGGCCCGCGCTCGCGTGGCGAGGATTCGGGACCTAATACTTGCCGCTGACAGCTCTTCCTTCAGCTGCAGGAACAGCCTTGCGACCTCATCCATTTGCAGGATTCTTTGGCGCCCCGATACATCGTGCACAACCGCCCCCCCCGGGACGTATTGAAGGTGCACAAATATATTCTGGGTTCCTCGAAGGAGTGCCATATATTCGGTATCTTGGACTGTCGAAGAACTGGTATTCTGACTTTGCTCTCCTTGCTCCTGGGCGAGAGCCTCCTGTGACGCTCCTTCGCTCTCTCTAGCGGTTGCTCTGCTGTCGCTCCGTGAGTATTTTGCGACCAAGGAAAACCGTACAGTGTTCACTCTTCTCAGCAATTTATTGCCTCGATTGGCTGTCGACTGTGCGCGTGATACCCCTGTCACCCCCCAAATAATGAGCGCTCGTCTTGGTGAAGGGTTTAGCCGTTGACGAACCTTTTGGAACCTTCTTACCGAACATTTTCCGAAGGAATGATTGCCGTTTGGACAGCTTTGATGTGTTCCCTCGATCCGTGCTTTCTCCAAGTAGCTCAGCATCCAGCCCGGGGTCGTTTCCACGGAGCTGGTTTTCACCTTCATATAATATTCTCACGGGCCTCTCGGGCTCCATGACAGAGACGTCATTATGGGCTAAGTAACCCGACCAATTAGCTTTATGTCCTCGATGGGGAAACTGGTCCATGATAGAACATCATACCAGATGAACAGAAGCTGACATCCGACAGCCCCATTTGAGGTCTGGTACCTCCTGGGAGCTGTTGGTACATGCCATTCGGAGCGTGTACTGGTATCCAATTAGTGATGTTAGGCCATTTACGATGGGTTTTTGGGACTTGCCTCTTTCCAGATCATATATACCAGCAAAGCTAATAGCGAGGAGCTCATCTTCATCACCTTGCGATAACCCTTACTGATTTCAGGACTCTTTACTCGCAAGTATAATGGGTAAGAAAAGAACTCACTCCTAAATGACCATGAGTCCCGTATTCTTCTGGCTCTTCTCGCTAGCGACTGCTCTGGATTGGTTTCGCTTGTGGTAGGGAACTTAGATGCCACAGAGCTCTTCGGCGCCAGGCTTGGGCTCCTGCTGTGAGTGGTTCTGCCAATTTCTTTGTGAAAATCTCGAAAGCTAACATCGTCCCGAGGATCATTTAGGACGGGTTCATATCTATAATAACTCTATAAGAATGTGTTTTGTCATCGCATTAAGCAAAATACTGACGATATATTACACTTTGAACCACAGTGTTTGCAATCGACGAATGATACCGAGTCTATAAACCAGTTAGAAAAGATCAGGGTTTTGGAGCGGGTGAAGGCGCTGTACTTCGTTGCCTCGCCACCGTCTCGCCCTCCTCGCCAAGAGAGAACAGTTTTTCACAACTATTACAGAAAAAACGAACCAGCCGACTATCGAATGGAACTAGTCGCTTTTCCATGCGGTAACCTTTCGTGATTAGGCTAAGGTAGAAGGTATCTCATCAGCACACAATGAATTTGCCCATCCTGAGAAAGCAGAACAACGGTACCGATCACGTCTCATAACATATACAGCAACAGCAGCCCCGGAACAGAATCGTGTCAAGTAATGTTGCTTCAGCTCGTTTCTAAATGCTCGCGTATTAGAGATGAATAGGTGTCCCTAGAAGACATAGGTATTTCCATACGAAGACGAGAATACAGCATCACAGTCTGGGCATTTCGTTTCGACCGCGCCGAGTGTGACCCCGTCGTCATCGCGAAAGGGTGGGAACAGACGTAGAGCTTCCTGAAAATTCTCGACACCTGCTATCGTTTCTCGCGTGTCTGTAGGCAAAGGCGGTATTCTGTTAGTTGCGGGGATAAGCAACCCGTATGCACTGCTATGTACATATAGATAACCAGGGAGGGTTGCAGCGTACCGCTCGTGGACCTGCCGGCTAGGGATAGAAGGACGTCGGAAGCTTTGAGGACGCGAGTTTTTGCTTCCAGTCTGCTCGATGTACCGTGAGATGAGTCGCTAAGAACTATCTCTTTCTCTAGGTCCCTTGTCGCCTCAGCTTGGAGGAGTTGGCCCTTGTCTCTGTGCAAGTAAGATGCCCCATTGAAGTCAGCACGAGAAACAAGCTTTGCGAAAGCTTAAATTGAGATGCAGCTAGCTGTAATTTTGCACGAAGGTTGCAGCAACTCACCTCTCGTCCACCAGGGACTTTGTATCGCGACCGTAGTCCATATTGATTTTGAGAAGGGAGGGGGGAAGAGGGGGAGGTTGGAGGGACGAAGGAACAAGAAAGAAGCAGTCTCAATGATGGCTTACAGCCGTGAGTTTCAAGTAAAATTGGAAAAAGAAATCAACCCCCAGGACCGGGTGAGGCGTCATTTTCAATGGGCTGTAGGACGTGCTGGCTCGCATGCATACATATGATGATGCGGGCCAAACTGGGGGGGATTCTCGAATGTCTCGCGCGCCAAACGGCTGTCTCCCACATACTTTGCGCGTTTCAAGGAGGGATTGGGAGAGTTTTGCTAGGCACTGGTGTCCCACTTTTGGGATGCGAGGGATGGGCAAAGCATTGACTCTGAATCTGGGGAGGGGAGGAGGGCGAGGGCGTTTGGTGGACGGGAAGTGATATATTGACCGATCAATTGAGGGAAGGCTGGAATTGACTTTGGGGTTTCCTGCGTTTCCTCACCTTCTCCGCAGCACGCATAAATCGATTCGATTCTTCTTCGTCGAACCAGAATGCAACTATTGAATGGAAATTGTAGCGTCTCCTTTGGCCTCCCCTCGTTTGAGTCGTTTCACTCCTTCCATCAGCAATCCTCTGCCCCCTTGCGTTAAATTTCCATCGTCCTAGATTTATCTATGCCTTTAGGAACCCTTTCTTTTAGCCATCTTGAATCTCCAGAATTCCTGAGAATCTTGTGCAAAAGTCTAAACAAAGTAGAAAAAGAAGAAAAGAAGAAAAGGAAAAAGAAAAATTTTGACAATCGAATTGGCATCTCACCTGTCATATTTTTGATTGTCCCAACCTCATTCCACTTCAAACGGGAAACCACTGCTGATGATCGTCGTGTGTGGTTGCAGCACTGGATCGATACATCACACAAACCACACAAAGATCATTCAATAATTGGTTGGAGCAGTACTAAATGACAGAGCTGAGAAACCGATATTCCACCTCTGTCCTCAGCCTTAGGATCCCCGGACCCTCCATAGGGGGGCTATCTGCCGATTACGTTGGAACCGCGACGTTGGAGAACAAACGCCTGGACCAACATCGGTAAGTGGCTTGAGCTGATTTTCCTTTTTAGGCAGCACCGCTGTATTATTCTACTGATTCCTCGTCCACCAGGTCAAAATAAAGAACAAGAAAAAAATATCGTCACTACTGAAACTTGGCAGAATTTAAGGTACACAGGGCTTGTGGAGCGATGCATCCTCAGTCATGGAGTACATGCGGCCAATTGAAACATTCCAGGAATCAGACTAGAACGACCGAAGAATGAGGCGGAACACTAGCAGGAGAAAAGTTAAGAAAAGGCAATATTATTAATATGTATGGAGTAAACGACAAGAAAATTAACTTCAAAGTCCCCTGCCTACTTACCTATCTTTGGTGAAATTCATGCGTGGACTTGAACCTAATCAACAATAGGGTCCATGCTTGGCTAGCATAACGAAAACGCAAGGCTACAGACGAACAATAAATATCCAAACAACGCAACCCTAGCTGTTTGTAATCCTAGAGCCATATTCTTCTTGAGATTTCAATCGCATGGAAAGGTGCTAAGTCTAGGTATTTGCGCGTTATCCCGCTTTGGCTGTAATGACAGGGCTGCCCTACACCCTTGACGGTGATTTCTTATTAAGAAAAATATTCTCCAGGTCAAAAGTTAAAGGACAAGCTGATATGATGATGCTAACCAAGCTCAAATATGCTGGAAGTCAACTTCAATCAACAGAACAATATCTTTTCAGCATGCGGAAAGTGATAGCCTGCACCAGTAGTGATTGACTCACTCAAAGCAGTTACCACTGTTGTTACGATCTGCCGTCACATGCAAGGTACCAGTCGCGTAGATGGTGATGTCGGCAATAGTACTATGTACCATTTGTATTTACTACTAATGGGGCCAGTAGTATACGCTCTTCACAGGGATTCTGTGGGTATTTCTATTCTCGGAGTATGGTAACCGGAAACACCCCCCTGATCTGAGGTAGGGAGACTCATGGAGAAGGGGGCACGACAGTCTAATACTTGAGATCATTAAGGCCAAAAAAATGAAAGGGAAAAAAAGACAATCAACCCCTGGTCGTCATCTACCTGCCCTTTTCCCCTCCCGTGGTTTAACGGAACAGCGTAAGCAATTGATTAACATCCCCCCCTCCTTCTCCAAAGGTTGCCAGCGAAACCTGTTACTATTAGAATTAAAATTAGGTATACTGGTATACAAGAACATTTTATGCTGCTTGTTCCGGGTTGACAACAATCCTATCCCCCATCGGACCAAACCACCAAGGAACAATCCCCTTCTCTGGCAGAACCCGGCATCCCCCATTTGCCCAGTCTAAGCCCGACCAAGGACAAGAACAAATCGCAGCCTCATGCACATCCGTAATATAGATCCTACGATCAATACCCGTACTGTAGATAATGAGCGGCGCTGAAATCTCTGAAATATCCCCATTCCAGCGGAACTGTCCGATCGACTCCGTGCGCCCATCTTCGTAATAGAGCAGCAATCCAAGGAAACGCAGGCGAGACTGTATTTTCTGGTTGCACAATCGGACGCGGATCAGACCGTCTAAAGGGGCCTGTGTCATATACCAGAGAGGCGGCGGAAATTGTGTTGGGGAACCGGCAGGCTGGTTATTGTTGTCGAAGCGGAGCTTGGGTCGAGCACGATATTTGTTGGCTCAAGTTACCCCGATCTCCGAGACTTCCCATGTATCTGGATCCAGCCATCCGCTGTAGAAGATGCCCGAGATGACGCCGTCACATTCCTTGATGAGAGGGATATAATCGAAAGGAGGCACTTGTTCAGGCAATTTGTGCGACCCAAACGTCGCTATCCGTCCTGACGTAGTTTGTATCTAGAATGAGTTAGAACAGATAAAAGAAAGGGGGGGTGCAGAAAATTGGTAATGGAATTTGAATTTAAAGCATAGAAAGAACCCACAATGAATGCTCTACTGGCAGTATGGTTGTTGTCCGGATTGGCGCCAGACTTTTGTCGCTCCCAGGCTCCTTGAACGTGCTCATTGAGATTAATTGGGAAAAAGAGCCAGTACAGCCGACTGCGGCACAGAGCCAAGTGCAGAATTGCTGGTCCTAGAGACGTATGAGAGACCTTTGTAGCACGTTTCGACAAGGTAAATATCTCTCGTCAAGTTGACATGCAAATCTCCCTTCCCTCGAGACTCGCCCCGCAGCAGTCTGACCAAGCGACGGGTCTCTCCAAGCAGGATCAGATACCCACAGTCACCGGCAAGCTCCGAAATAATAGTTTGGATCTCCACAGGGAATTTTAGGAAAAGGTCTTGACGGAAACTCCCTTCCAGAGTCTGCCGTATATATGGACTTAGCAGGCTTTCTTTAATAGTCAGGGCTTCTCTCCCTGGTTCTGTCCCCTGTGGGTCATAGAGAGGTCTGACGGCCTCCGCAAATTTTCGCACTTCGTTGAAAGTTGGTTTACTCTCCGATAGACCATAGGTTCCTTCAAGGATTCTGCGACATTCCTCATGGAGCCAAATCGATGGGCTCGGAGAACGAACACAGTCCATACACAGCTGGGATTGTGTGCACCTTGGAACGACAAATGAGCTTTCAGTTAGATCTGTCCGGATGTTACCATATGTGGTTTTGAGATGAACTATAAGCATCAAAGTAGGATGGTGGAAATAAAGCGTACCTAGAGCCACCGAGCCGGGAATCGCGCGTTGTCTACAAAGCAGACATGTGGTTGCCCCAAGATGAATGCTTCGGTCCCATTGCTAACATGTCATCGCGATGTAGTCCCCAAGAAATAGCGGAGGGTTCGCCAGCTTGACGAAATGCTCAAAGATGGCTTACATGTAAGAACTAGGGGTTGCTTGGGTGCCAGTGGCATGAAGTTAATACCCAAAGGAGGGGGTTGGATAGCGACGCTGCAGGGGCTGCATTCCCGTCCTTAAATAAACCTCATGCTTGGATTTAGCCCCATCGGTTGCTCAGGTGCATCGCTCACCATCACCTACATTGATTGCCAACTGGAGGCCTTAACTTTCTTCATAATGTTACAAACTTGTCCTCAAAGATTACATCACGAGGTATGTGATGCTTAGAAAAAAAAAAGGGGGCTTGATCTTTATTTATATCACTCGCGCCTGATACACATATAAGAGTTAAAGATTGAACGTATTGGGTATCGAACAGTATGATGAACTGGATAGCAGTTTGACGATAGTAGAGGCTGAAAAATAGCAACATAGGGAAACAAAAGGAAATCGCTCCAATGCATATGCTCTCGTAGCTCAGTTTTAATCGTGAACATTCCAAACAAGAAAAAAAAACAAAAAAATATATATGGGCGTATGATGATAGTTTGTTGGAAGCAAGAGGAAAAGGGATCAAGGTAAAGGTTCGCTTAGGCCCATCTCCAGCCTGAGTTTATAGACTCCCGGCTGTGAATTACTGAGTCTAAAACACTGCTTCGCTTCGACCGCAGTGTAAAACGGTTGTTGCGTTTCTCAATGTTCTGATATTCCCGGATAAGCAGAGATACCGCTGCATTAGGGTTAATACCTTCACCGGTATCTGTGATCTTTAGAGCCCACTTCGCATCTTCCTCTTTGAAACCAAGCTCTCGGACCATTAAGTCGATTGCCTGATCTACGGGGTCGCGGACCTGAGGCTGATACTGAGAAGGAAAACCTGAGGCGGCAAAGGAAATAGGGGGAGCTGATTGCTCTGGAAATTGAGCGGCCTGTGTAGGCTGAGTAGTTTGGGTGGGCGGCGGAGTTGTAGATTTTGGTGAAGGAGGGTGAAGCTGCACTGCTGGAGGTGGTGATCGTGTTTTTATTGGCAGGGGCGGATTCTGTGTCTGTACTCCAGGGCCCGCCAGACGGTCCATGATGACTTCGTAGCCGGACAGGGGACGTTCTTCCGCGAACTCTGCATCCTGTGCTTCCTGTGGCTGATTCCGCCGGTTTCGGAGCTGGGCAGCATAGGCAGCTTGTCTCCGACGATGTAGTTGAAGAGGAGCTCGGCTACCACTGGAGTGGCTACTGGTTGGGGAACTATTGTGGGAACCCAAAGATCTAGATGAGTTAGAGCTAGAGCTTGAACCGGCCCCAGAGAATCGGTGGGAATTCCGCAGCGCGGTATCATCCCGGGGCTTGTAAGCTTTCGAGACCACCTCTCTGAAAAAGAAGGAACGGCTTGAGTCTGCAGGTTCCCACTTATTCAAGCCCAGTGCTTCAGCCCTCTGGAATATTTCCGTGGCATTACTGACAGTGGCCATGGAAGCCAGGGCAAGGACGGCGGAAGGCCCAAGAGAAAGAACATAGTACGTCCACTCCTCTAATAATGGAAAACTGTTAGCTTGGTTGTTTCAACAACTCAGTTCATCTTAGGAGTGCTAGGGGTTACCCACCGAGCGTAGCTTCCTCTTTGGCAGCATCACCTTCCGTCACATCATGTCCATCAAAAACGCCAGCTTTCCGAGCTTCACTACATTTGCCGTAAATCGGCTGGAGGAGCACCCCAAGGCAGGTCCAAATCTCTGTCATGTCATAAAGTTGATTTTGTGACAGCCCGCTCCCATTTCCGCAGCCGAAACCCTCTGGAGGTTCGAACAAAACATGGTTCATGCCGAACGGCTCCGTGATACACACTGTAGCGGAGGTGTGTCGGTTCATGGCCACCACACCACCATTTAGCCAGTCCATCTGTCCAGTAATATATCCTTCCCTGCCTTTTCCGGAGCCGAAAATCCGGCAGAACGTCCACACACGCCAGAAGGCATCGTCAATCTCCGTGGCTCGCGCGTCATCCACCCCCGCGAGACCTTGGATCGTCTCTGGTCGAAGGAACGTACCGCACCGAGCCAAGATGAGGGACTTGAGCTTCACTAGCGTGTAAATATCATGCGCGAAGCGTTGCATGTAAGAAGTTGGGGTGTATTCTGGAACGGGGGCGTCAGGGTCCACCAAACCCTGCCATTCACTATCCCAGGGAGGGCTCATCTCACGTAACTCCCAGGCGGGTGCAGACATTGTAAACATCGTTTCTTTGATGAGCAGAAGTTCATTTTTTTTAAAAACACAATAAAACTGTTTGTTCATCACTGCAAGGTTGAAAAGATCACCCAGTGTGCAACACTTTGCCAAGATGGCTCGAACAATGTCATCTGGTAGATAAAGTGGCATCTGCCCTTTGTGTACAAAGGGAGGGGGACGGGCGGAGACTGGCTTGACTAGCGGAAGATCTGCCTCCAACTCATACACCATCTCTGGGCCAGAAACTAGACCCGCGGCGATGGGTATATTGCTCGATAGAGTGTCCCCAGTCTTGCTAGATGTCACAAATATCTTTTCCTCGGGATCGGAGAGTGAACGCTTTGGCTTGGGTCTGCTTTGACTCGGGCGCTCAGGCGCGACGTCACTTTCTTGCTCTGTTGGGGTGGTGGATGAGTTGAGATTTGATTTGGAAGGCTCCATATCCTGGGTTTGCAAACGAGGGAGTTTGAGGCGTAATTCCCGTTCACTGCTTACAGATGCGCGCCTTTGCACTATATTTGGAGGTAGAGCTAGGAAAGCTCCGGCGGTTTCCTTTTTGTGTTCTGGCTCTTCGGGAGCGGGTAGCCCCTGAGTTTGGGCCAGTTGGGGTCGAACTTCAGACGATGACACGCTGGGGCCACTCGAGCTTCGAAGATGGATGCGATTATGTTTCTTCCCAAACACAGGTAAAGAAAAGGCCACCTTCGCCCTCTGTTGTTTTTTGGAGTGTTTGATGTCTTCGTCGGAGAGAGCCTTTACGATTTTCCCATGGGGCTGGCGATCAACTGGTGGTCGAGGAGCCGGTCGCGTAGCAATCATTTCCATTTTACCCCTGCTCACCTGCAAAGGCCCATCGAGACGGGGTAATGATGTTTGAGAAGAATTTGGGATCTGGTCGAATTTTGTAAGGCCGGCGAGGGCGTTTTCAAGTTCCTCAGCGGCCTCAGAAAGCGTGGGGTTGTGCTGACGAATCTGGTTTTGTGAGGTCGCATTGACAGGGTTCTCGCGTTTGTCCTCATGGATAGTCGGGGCTGGTCGGTGCTTGGGACGGAGTGAGAGGGGAGCCAATTGGATTGGGGGCTCGCGAGGTAGTGGTTTCCGTTTTGACTCTGCAATAGACAGGCCCCTCGCCAAGCTAGCAGGGGTCCGAAACACCGAGGCAGAATCGTCGAAAACTCCCGCCCGAGTCGGAGAGATGATAGAAAAAGCATCAGCGGACTTATAAGCAGACGCAGAAACCTCAGAACCAAGGCTGGTCACAGACGATCTCCGACTGTAACAAGAGGAGGCGTCATCAGCGGCCTCATCGGACGATAATGAGGACGGCCCCATTTTTGCGTCGAGGTCTTCTGAGGTCTGGCGCATGTGATTCATAATTGTCGGCATCCTTGTCAGAGAGTTAGAAGGTACTTGGGTCTGGATGCTGATCGGAGACACCAGGGAAAAGTGTGAGGAGAGTTCGGGGAAGAAGCGTGTCCAGCGAGTTCCGCTCCATGATGGTGTTCTTTCGGAGATTGGAGAGACCGATGAGTCTGGCTCTTCGAAAGGGCGCGAAATAGCCTTATAGAACTGGGGAGGCGTTGTTGTGATGTCGGACAGCCCAGAGGGTCCTAAAGGTGTCTCCGGTATGCTCATTTTGAATATTTAATTAATTTTATAGTAGCGAAGGTCGACGCGAGCGAAGGCAAAAAGGAAAGGGCAGATATGCACTCTCCTCCTAAACCGTAGCCTTCAAAAAACCACTGTGCGGGGGGTTAACAGAGTTGTTCTGTTGATATGAAGGCCAAATTCCCTCAAAGTTCCAAATTGTCTTTCCCACTTCGAATGAAGGACATATTCCAGCACGACCACTGAAAACTCCTTTGTTGTTATCAACAACACCTGCTTCACGGCGGACGAGCGGAACTACTAATTTCACGGGAGCTTCTGGGAGGAATTCGGTGCACCCAATTATAGACGGATAAAGAGATCGAAGGATTCTGGAACGGATCGGATGCTGCCTTTGTTGGAAAACTCAACTGTCCGTCTCTCTCTCTCTCTCTTTTAAATTTTTTTCAATCCCCCAAAGACAAAGATAATGCGGGGACAAAGACAGGGAAAATATAGAGACCTATAGGAATCGAAGAGTCAGCTCAGCCTCCGTCAAGAACGAAAGTACCAAATGTATACACTGCAATGGTAAGCTTGGTATTACCTTTAGGAAAGGAACAAAGAAGAGAGGAATCTGGATAAACAACAAAAACCAAGTAACAGAGAAAAGAGAAAAAAGGCACGGAGGAAGGATTGGAGGCGATGAGAGCGAATATAATCGAACAACCATCCAGAAGCACAGGTGGTAAGACGGAGCTGAGTGATTCGGGCCAGTAAAAAATATTGATTTTCTTTTTTCTATTTCTTATTTTATCCCTGCACCTAACGGAAACCATGATGCGCTAAACATGGGGGGAGGGTGGAGTGGGTTTAATTACAACGAGTGAGCGGGCTGAGTCGATGCTCGTCGGATCGTCTCAAGTGAGCCGGCAGTCTGAGTCGAATTATGTGCCTGGGGCGGCCCAATACGGTATGCGATGTCCATCCCTCGAGATGATGGAGCTCATCATACGTCCATGGGGAAAGGGAGAGCGATGATAGGACACGCTAGCGGGGGGCCGGAAAGCCAAGGTGTGCCGGTTTTTTTTTTTTTGAATAATTTGGTGCAATTCTTCCAGCTGCAAACCTGCTGATGGGGATGCTCAATCTTATTTCTCCTGCCCCGTTCCGCAAGTGTGGGCTCAGTGGGGTGTTCGTTGAGTGTGCGTTGTGAGTCGTGACACTGTCGGCACGAGGCACGAACGAGAAAGGCTTGACTCGACGAGGAAAGGTCGAATCCTGAGAGCACTTGCCTCGTCCGTTCTTACACGGTGTCTTCTCGCTCCGTCCAACGAGGGGAATAATCTACGACGACCCAAGCAGGAAGGAGTACCTGTTGGTACCGTGGACAAGGGTTGAGATAGACAAAAAAGGAAGCAGCATTATCCAAAACGCCAACCCAAAATGCTTTCTTTCTCCTCGAATCTTTTTTTGGAATACGACTGCGACTTCTCCATACCAACCACCAAAGTAAAAAAGCAGCAGCCCCCAGTGGGTTCCTCCTATCAGTCTTACAGGGCAAAATCAACCTTACTTTAATTAGGCCGTGTCCTGCGCCATCCCTCCCGATCGACATCCCTCGTTGCATTCGCCCTCGTATTGGCCGCGTCCTGCGTCCCAAGAACACTAATTATGAGTAACCAAGAATCATCCATCGAAACTGCGCCCAAATCCACCGTTTTGGGGTTAGCGTTGGGGTCATCAGCAGTTTCTCACAATGGCTGAGGAACGGAGACCCATTCCGCAGTCTTGGGGGCTGTGTTTCGCTTCACAACAATAGAAATATCAAACAACTCTGTCCCCATCAGAGAGGCTTGGACGCCTTGCTCGCAAGAATAAATTAATGCTGATTATGGCTGTACTCGGAGAATAATTTCACAAATATTTATCATCTCCAGGGGTCGGGTTATTCTTATCCTTTCCATAGATGATTAATTTTTCCTCACGGCCGTATGCAGCGGGCCCCAAAGTCCGAGCACTTTTGCCCTTCGCCATCAACGTTACAACAAACCTGGGGCAACAGTGCAGATCCCCAGTTGATGATAAGAAGTATATATCACTCGCAACAAGCCGGATACCACCAGTAATCCCACGTCTTTTCAGGAACCCGCGTGGTTGGAACAACAAAAAAAAAAGGAAAAAGATATCCTCGGAATGGACGAAAGGTGACGGATGTGGCCACAGGTGGTTCAAATTCTGCCACCAAGCTGTCATCATCATGCACTGGAAGATTTCAGTCGGCCCAATTGGGTCACTTCAGATATCGGAACCATAGTACTCCGTAGCTGTCCCCAAGAAAGTTATCACCAACATCTAAAAATCTTACCAATAACACAAAATCCAACGGCCGCGGAAACTATCACACCAGCTTGAAACTTTTGTCGATTATTAGTATCGGGTCCTTCTCTGCAATGGTGGGTATAGGGAGGCTTGAGCCGAACCGGGTCCTCGAACGTTGTGATTATCTCTTTTTTTTTCTTTTTTTTTCTTTATTCTTCTCTCTCTTTTTTTTTCCCGAAAACTAGTCGCATCTCACCCAGCGGAATGGGGCAATCATCGAACGCCTTAATCCATATCGTCATGAATCACAGCTGGTTCATAATATTTACATTTCAAGTCAATCTGGTGATGGGGGCAGTTTTTTTGGCCCCATCGCTAGGGTTAAAAAAAGACCAGCTTTCTTTCACACCCGACTTCGTCGAGGACTCACACACTAATCTCTAGTTTATAAAGCTAACGTGCGGTGGCGGAGGGACATAGTGTTCGGTATATAGTTTCGCCATATTCCCAACCCTTTCTTCCCTCTCCTGTCTTGACGGGAAACTAGCGCAATAGAAATTAAAATTAATTCATGGAAGACAACGGCATCGAGGTAATCATGGCGTACAGCCCTATTCGCGGCCTCACAATATCCAGGATTTCTTACCTGATGGTGTGAGATCTGATTCCGCCCCGGCTTCCACCAATTCCACGTCACATCCATGAGAGTTATCAAGGAAGTCGCGTGGGCTATTCATAATGGTGCATGTCACACAGTGTCATGATTGCTCTAAGCTTCGAAGGGAAGGGAAAAGACATGAAAGAAGCGACAGTACAAGACATACAATATCCATTATTACTCTAGACCTTGCCTATAATCAACCAACAGTCGCATCGCCACACATTGCAGACAAACCCTCATCCTCCATTCGAACACAAGGCTCACAGACAACAAACACCAACACCCGCCATCTCTCAAGTCGGCGCTTAAATCGCGGCTCGTAGCCAGCTTTACGAAGCCATAAGGCTCAGATATATGGCCCAGACAACGCCAAATAGACTGCTAACGAGCAGTCGCTGGTCTGTTGGTACAACAGTAAAGTTCAGAACAGACACCATTGGCCACAGCTTAAATCCCGCGACCACAATCGACCAGAAATCCTACCATGTGTGCTCAATGTTAGAATTGACCACAACCAACTCGGTAACCAACCAACCAACACCCAACGAACAATAAACGACCAACACAAGCCAAGGCAGAAAATCACGTACAAGGGGGGCAAAAGGAGCTTATAGTTGGGGGAAATCAACTTACGTTCTGCACTTGACCAACAATGACCTCATACGTTTGCCCCCGTAGGAATCCCATCATCGCGATAAAAGCCACGGTGTTCCATGCTCCTCCGATGATCTGATCAACGACAATCTTTGCCACCGTGTTCGTCAGATTGAGCTTGGGCTTGGCTTCACTTTTTGTTTTTTCCTGTTCGTTCTTGAGGGTGACGTCAAACCCGGGGAACGTTGATTCGAGCCATCCTAGCCATAGGAACTGCAAGGGCGAGAGGAGGAATGCACAAGTGGTGAACTGGAATAGGGCTTGGGTGTCGAGTTCAAACGGTTTCTAAGGACAGTTTCAATAAATGGCGTGTTTATGCTGGAGTTCAACCCTCCACCCATAGTGATGCCAATCGACTCGCCAGTTCAGAATTCTTCCCCTCTTTTTCTCTTATCTCTTCTTTTTTTTCCCTCTTTATCTCAGTATCGCACCCTGCATATGGAGAGCCACACTCCAGCTTTCCTTTATTGGGATGCAATTCTTCATTTTTCCATTCTAGACCTTCCTGGTCAAAGTAACCATCGCACATCAAGAGACAACAATGATAATACCAATGATCTCTCCTCCTGTCTAAATATTTCCCCCCTTTTCTTTCAAAAATAAAAAGAAAAAGAAATTGAAGAAATTAATACAACATACCTCTGCCTGATGTGCCTTGATCCCCTGAGCCAAAACATTCGACCCGGCATTAATGATCGCTGCCTGGAGACTGGCCTTCGCAATAGGAGGCAACGCCATGACGAATCAAACTCTCTCCTCGAGTCTCCCGAACAAAAAAAAGATCCCGAAAAATAAAAGAGAAAAAAAATCGAAGGTGGAATCGACACAAGAGACAGAGGAAGGAGAATAATAATAATACGGGGTCTAATTAATGATCAGCATACTGATCCACAAAGCTAAACTGGGCTATACGAGGGGGATTGAAGCGTGAAGAGTAACATTACTGTGGCGAGGGGGGAAGAAAGAAAGCTCGGGGGATCCCTGTGACCAAGGAAAGAGACCTCAGTGGCCCGAGATTGATGTACCTGGTTTGGGCGTGAGGAGAATCCGAGCGACGGTGTGTTTCTGATTTTATGGTGGATTTGTGGCGGACGGCATGTGCTGTTTAGTGGGATGGGGTTATACGAATGGAACGGATGAGAACGTTTTGATCAGAAGGGTTTTAATGAGGCAAAGAGGTGAAAAAACGATCTTTTGAGAAGACCAGACGGGATCGTGGGAAGTTTGGAGTCTGTGCGACCCCGTACCTAGTTCAAGGATGGAGTGGAGTAAAGCCTCTGCTTCTTTTTTGTGGTTTCCCCTCTCTCTCCAGTCTGATTAAAAAACTGGACAAGCTTACTCCTCCTCCCAAATTTTGAAAACTATCCTTGATTCAGATAAGAAATGGAGATAAAAATATAAAAAGAAGCTTTTGACCCGGCAGATGGTTCATTTATGTATACGAACTCACGAGCTTGGGGTTTCTATAATTAACCTGGCATTTTAGGCTAAGTTTGATGTGGAGGGGTTCTATTGGTGTTGGCAACAAGACCCCAGGAACTGATCTCCATGTTTGCTTTGAAATGAAACGTTCCATCACTCTCCACGAACGAGAAGCGAGGATGAACCGGAAGGGGAAGTTTCATTATATTGCATGTGAGCTATGGAAAAAGAGCACCTAACATGGTGTGTGGGATTATCTGGGAGGGGGTTAAACAGAACGACCTAGGGTTGTGGGACTGATCTACTGGGGCACGAGGTATGCGCACCGACATTCGTCCTCTGAGAAAGAAAACCCAAAACAAAAAGGGAAAGGGAAATGGAATATTCTGAGAAGATAGCTATCGAGCACCACCATTATTATGCATCATCAGAAACTACCAAGCAAGGTTTTTGCGATTGGAATCGCCCTGACAGTCAAGGTCTTTACAGACTAGATGAACACCAGGTTAGCTCACTTTCGGGGAGTGCATCAAAAAAACTGCAAGTAAATGACTTTACGAACGCTTTTCAGCCTGCTCATATTTGATATTCACCCGAGGGTGTCTCGTGGCGGGAAGAATCTCTCCCCCTCCGGCCTGTTCGCACTTTGAATGTGTTTTTAAAAGGTGAAGGATCCGTCGCTGAGTTTCTATGGTTTTATCTATTAGATGACAGTGAAACCGATATCCCATTGTTGGATGTCGAAAGCCCACCTGTATCACCCAGGTCAAATTTTGAGAATACTGAAGCAGAGTCTCTGAACATTCGTCAACGGCGGAAAAACCTTTTCATCCAAGGTATTTTCAGAGCTTACTCTAATCCTCTGGCAACTGATTGGTATTCTTCTTCAAGCTCATGGATTTTGCTTTTTATGAAATTGGCAACCTCATTTGAAGTTACGAAAGATTTTTGGATCATCACTTTTTTTCGACAGTAGAAGTCGTACCGGATTTGCGCCGTTTGTTCAGACACAGGGAACAAGTTCACGGAATACCAATACGCCGAGCCTTCAATAGTGTAAAGAAAAGTAGTAGGGAAGAGTGAAAAAGTTTGGGATTTTTGTTCGAAATGGCCGAACCAGCTTCTCACGTAACTCTGAGATATCCGATGGCGTTCTGGCTTTGGAGAGCCCATAAAATGTCTCGGTCTTACTAGAACCAGGGTATTGATTAGTTGAATTTTACTTGGTGGCCCGGAGATAAACCCACACGCCATCTTCCAATTTAATGCTCCTTCAAGTGTCTGCCCTGCTACCCATTTGGATTGAGAACCGATCCCATTTTTGCTTGCAAATTCATCCAAAAGCCGGGTTTCCGGAGATGAAGCTATGCCATCAGCCTCGAGGTTAGCAAAGACAAACCCAGACAGATTGGTATGCGTTTGGACGGAGAATAGTCCGTTTTGAGACTTATCGAACCCAGGAACGCTCTCGAAATGAGGAGCCTTGATAAGCTGGCCTAAGGAATTATAGCTCCATCCATGATACCGGCATCCAAGAACAGTCGACGATCCACACTCTTTCCTCGCAACGGGGTATGCTCGATGGCGACAAACGTTGTGAAACGCCCTGATGGTTTTATCCTTTCCCATGATAAGAATAATTGGGAACCCGGCTACCTCCAATGAGTGGTAGTCCCCGGGTTTGGTGAATCGCGAGGAATGGGTCAGACAGAACCATGTCTAGCCGTGGGTTATCAGATATGGAAAAAGCCACGATATCAGGGACAAATAGCGGATGAAGGGTTGATTCATTTACTTTACTGAAGATTGCTCGCCTTTCAAGCTCAAAAACAGCCTTTCCCACCACCCAATCTCTGGGGTATTCGGACTCCTTGGAAACGACATGTGTCTCACTGTTCATCAATGATTGAGTCGTATCGAGGATGCTAGCCTTCTTCACGGGTGATGGCTTGCGCCATATTGACGGACGGGACCAGGCGCTATACAGGAAGGCAATACCTGCAAGGAATGCAACTAATACTGGGAACATCTGATTCAAAGCGTCCATGATGGCTAGCGGGCTTTTTTCAACTCCCATTTGGTTTCTGGAGAGAATCCTTAATATGGTACTCAAGGAATGGTTTCTCCAACGACTGCCTCGGACGGGGCATAGCTTTAGATTTAATAAAAGAAGGGAATAATCGAGACCAGTCCTCTACAAGGACTTGGCGAGCGAGCAGCGACCACATCCACATTCACATCTCCACATACGTAGTTTCCCCTGTTGGGTCTCACATGGCCCACTTAACAGAGTCAAGGCGCGCAATTAGGTTCCGCCCCCCTCCTACCAGATTAGGTTGGGTTTTCCTTCGTTTTAAAGGATTTCCTAATCACTAGCAAGAGTGGTAGCTCTTCGACAGAACGCCTGTCTCGCCCAAAATCGGGTGGCTGTTGTGTACGGATCTGGTTGATCGAGTAAATGGTGATATGAAGAATTGAATATTACTTGATTTGCAGACTACATTTCTTATTGCTCATAATTGAACCGCTCATAAGGTGAACTCCAATTTCGGTATGGTCCGTGCAGACTGACCGGCATGAATCAATTCCTATCTCCAGACTGCTACTATCATCCAGCTGCTTGAACACTGCTAGGTGCCAGATGTTGATTACCCTCTACTTTAGCTTTAGTACCGGTCGCTTCCTCTCTCTCTGTTGCATGTTGTTGGCATACAAGCTCGAAAACCCGGTTCTGGTAAACTGAAAGAGACCTTTAGCCTTACAGAATTGGGCGAGGAATTTGATGATCCAGTGGTACTCACAGGAAACACCATTTTCCTTTTCTGGGTTAAGAATGCCTTCTCTATAGATGCCCTTAGCGAGATTTTCTTGAGCTTTCTCACAGAGCTCATAGTCCTCCATGGCAACCTGGCGGACGAAGCGATAGTAATCTTCGAATTTATCCCCAGATTCCATGTGATAATAGTCAAATTCCATTCTGGTTACATTGGGGTCATCAGTGGGACAAACCCGGAATGAGGACATGCCTCCACCGTACACATTCAGAGTGCAGTTGGGGAAGAAGTAAAGAAATAGGCCATCGTCTGGGTTGTTAGGATCCGCAATATGCTGCGAGAAATTCTTGTGGTTGTGTACTTCATAGGAGGTGGGCGGGTAGTAGACGGAAAATGATGGGTGAGTGTATTGACAATGCAAGCATTCCTGATAGCCATCGACCCTAAAACGATCCACAAGTTAGAAGCGAGGCCAGAGTGTAGTGAGCCAAACAACAGATAGCAAGCCAGCGCACATCGTCTTCCAGTTGAATCTCCCTTCATAATTGATGCTGCGCTTGTAGGGCAGTTTGGTAAAGTCCACGCGCTGAAGAAGCGGCTCAAGGTCCGGGAAGTACTCGTGAAACCCTGGGGCTTCGTCTAGCAGAGCAGCGAACACAAGACCAGTGGGAGTGACATGGTGACGCAAGATTCTTTCCTAGGCACCGGTTAGAGATGATCGGCAGCGCGTTCAAAAGGTAGAGTGAAGTTAGAGTTGTAAAAGAGACTTCACATGCCGTTTCTGTACACATAACCTGAATCTCGTTGGTTCTAGGCAAAGCAGACTCCCCATAATTTCGGACTGCAGAAATCGACTTCTGGGCTATCTCATACTCCATGGTCTCGCCAACGTTTCGAAATTTCGTGACTGGACCGAGGAGATACCAGGACTAGTTCATGAATCAGTCAGAGGTTGAGAAGGAATCCTTGGCGGGGGTAACACGACGCGCATTTACCTTCATAAAAACAGCCCGTCGCTCAAGTTGATACAACGGGATGCTGCAATACCATGAAGCTGGCAGGGTGCGCGCAAGCTCAGACATTTTGGATTTCTTGATAGCTTACCCTTATCGTCCTTTCTTCTTCTGTTCCAAGGTAGACGGGAAGGGAGGTAGGGAATGCAACCTAGTAACTCAAACAGGATGAAGTCCACTATATCTATCCAGATCGATCATTGAGACTTGTTCACCCGAATGCAGCCAGTAGATCTAACTGCAGTGTCCCCGCAGAATGGTTTGTAGGCGTTTCCCAATTGGCCAGGCGTATCGTTACCAGAAGAGGTTATATGATCCCGAGCAGTTGAACTGTGCAGACATCTCCGACTGGAGGATAAAGCTTTGAATGTTGCAAAATGAATCCTCTGGAGGACCATAGACGGGCATTCAAATGAAAAGAAGGGGCGGGATTTATGCTGATTCGATCACCTTGTTTGCTCGATAAGAACAAAAAAAGTGTCTCTAGCCATGTGAATATTTGCTGCGGGGAGCATGTGGATGAAGATATACAACTCCACAAAAACAGCCAAAAGGATAGATAGCTCCAGCGCCATCCATTTTAGACTGAGAGCTGAGAGCTAGTCTCATTATTTTTAATCTCCATTTTTCTAGGAATCATCGTGCAAAATATAGTATCGGAATGATACGGGTATCGCTGCTGCCTGGATTCTATCTCCGAGTGTGGCAAACATGGTTTCAGCACAATGGAAAAGAAAGAATGAGAAAAAAAGGTTTTGCATCCGGACAATTTTTTCTCAGCATCGGTTTACCGTTGCAGAACAATAATTCATCTCCTGATCGCAACGGACTTTCTTTCGCACCCTCGTGGTGGAGATCACATGGCTTGACCCCGCGACTGCTTCGGATTACGTCGTGACGTGACTCTCACTATCAGCACATCTCTCCAGATCGGTCTCTTGCTCTTGTCTCCACATTCCGTTCGACCTGCCGGCTGACTACGAGCTCTCCGATATCAAGAGCGGGACACAAAGACGCAAATTTCTCGCGTCGGGAGGAATCGCTCTTGGGATTTCTGTTCGACTTCCCATCTTCTTGTTCCCCGCAAAAATGGCCAGCTCCAGCAACAATGTCAAGTACACTCCTCCTCCCTCGCCGCCTTCGCCATCAGCTTCCTATTACGACGTGAGTGACGATGAAGAGGATGAATACAACACCATCTCTCACTATAACACTCGTAGAGGGGTGAAGTTATTGTTTTCAAAAAGCAAGGTTTGTTTACCTACTTCGGATGCTAGAATTTGGGTGGCTAATCTGCTTCTTTGGTGAACATTGCAGGTCTACGTGCATCCAACCCCCTCCGCAAAGGATAATATTCCTGGATTTATTGCCCTTGTTCAGCAAAAGCCTCCATCCTCTACCTCTCAATGCGGTACATCCTCTAGTAGCTCCAACTCCACTGATGCCTCCTATCTTCTTGCCTGGGTCCCCGAATCCTCCCTGGGTGATGCCTACGACACGTACGTCAAAGTTGATCTTGCAGAGGATGACGCCCCGCCGCGACAGAAATACCTCGTTCCGGCCCTTCCGGCCATGAGTACATACAAGGACCCCATCGGTCTCTACGCATTTGCTGTGCCGCTTTCGGAGATATATTCCCTGCTCGTCCGGCCGCCAAGTTTGGGATGGTGGTTCGGAAGTCTCGTAATCAACACTCGGGCGGGCGATAGCTTCCCAGCTCTATTTTTCCATGATAGTGAATGTGAGTCGACGATATTGCAGAAGAAGAAGAGGACCAGGGAAACGTTTGACCCATTCGGCGAAAACGGCAATGTATTCTGGGGTGGAGATGAGGTTCTGCGGTGGTTGAGGAGATATGCGGAAGTCCAGCGTTCGGGGGTTGATAGTACCGTGTATCTGATCAACCCATCTGAAGAGGACCAGATGTCCTTTGGGAAACTATTGGCCCCCGGGACTACGAAATCTGATGACACCGCACCAGCACAGCACCAACCGGATGCGGGAATGGACCCGTTTGTGAAGGCGCTGAAGGAGACAAGATGGAAGGTGCTTGAGCAACTCAGCAAGATCACAACGTTTACAAAGCGCACAGCAAACGAATTCGCTGACAATCCGCGCATTCCCGTGCAAGTTCGTCGTCTCATGAAGACACCGGAGATACAGACCCTACAGGACGAGTTCGACAGTGCTAGATTATATCTCGCGCGATGGGCAATGAGTATCTCGGAGCAGAGCGAGCGGGAACGAAACCAACGAATATTCACTGCCCAGGACGTCTTGGAGATGGAGAATACGTCGCTCGGTGATTTCGAAATTCTGGACCTCGAGACTGGCAACATGTCTCTCCATGAACGCCGGAAAACAGTCACACTAAAGGAGTGGGAGAGTTTTTTTGACTCCACTACCGGAAAGCTGCAGGTTACTGTCGACGAGGTGAAAGAACGAATATTCCACGGCGGCCTGCTCCCAAATGACGGGGTGCGAAAGGAAGCATGGCTTTACCTTTTGGGCGTTTACGACTGGGATAGCAGCAGAGACGAGCGTCAGGCCCTCATAAATTCGAAACGGGATGAATATATTCGTTTGAAAGGGGCATGGTGGGAGAGAATGGTTGAAGGGGATTCTACCGCTGAACAACACGAATGGTGGAAAGAGCAGAGGAATCGGATTGGTAAGTCCTGCCTCTTCTCTTTAGTAATGTTTCTCCGGCCTTGCTAATTTCAATATATAGAGAAGGATGTCCACCGCACGGATCGGACGATACCTTTATTTGCTGGAGAGGATATTCCCCACCCGGATCCCGATTCCCCTTTCGCTGATACAGGAACCAACGTGCATCTTGAGCAAATGAAAGATATGCTGCTTACGTATAACGAGTACAATACTGAACTAGGGTATGTACAAGGCATGAGCGATCTTCTCGCTCCAATCTATGCTGTGATGCAGGACGATGCAGTCGCATTTTGGGCATTTGTTGGGTTTATGGACAGAATGGTAATTTTTAGTCCCCACCCCAACACCTTCTTCCATTTGGGCATCATATACTCATACCTCTGGATTATAAGGAGCGAAACTTTCTGCGTGATCAGTCAGGGATGCGAGCACAGCTACTGACCTTAGATCATCTCGTCCAACTTATGGATCCACAGCTCTATCTCCACTTGCAATCCGCCGACAGCACCAACTTTTTCTTCTTTTTTCGGATGCTCCTCGTCTGGTATAAGCGGGAATTCGAGTGGACAGACATCCTACGTTTGTGGGAAACTCTATGGTCCGACTACCTGACAAGTAATTTCCATCTCTTCATTGCTCTAGCTATCTTGGAGAAGCACCGAGACGTCATCATAGAGCACCTCAAGCAGTTTGACGAAGTCTTGAAATATAGTACGTGCCATCCATTAGCCGCTTTCACTCCTCGCCTACTAACCTTCCACAGTTAACGAACTCTCTAACACAATGGAGCTTGTTCCTATACTCACCCGCGCAGAATCTCTCTTCACTCGTTTCAACCGCGCTGTTCAAGCAATAGACAAGAAAAATAATTTCCCTGCCCCAGCCACTTCCACTATCTCACGTAGACCCACTCAATCCTGTTCTCAAGGCTCCAACAAAGCCAAAGCCCCCCAGCGTCTACAGAACGCGGGCTTCAGCAGTGGTGTCACCTCTTCGACGACAATGAACGACACAGGCGGCAAGGTTATCTCTCCTGAGCTAAGAGATCTATTAAAGAAGGATGTTTATTGGAAGGGATCGCAAAAGGACTCTGTGAGAGCAGAGTCATAGATTTTTGGCTTCTAATCCAACATGAACTACGATCGCATTTCGTTTTTCTACTGCTATAATCATGTATTACTCATTTATTCTATCTCGCGCGCCTCATTGGCATTTCTCTGGGTGGACTGGGTTGGCTCGGATCAGGCGTTTGGTTTACTCGACAGTATTTTTCCATTTAAAATTGCGTGGATGATGTGATGATAATTTCCAATTGTAAGTACTATGAAAAATGTATTTAACGAAGTTATATAGAAGCGCGCAGCTAATTTTCGTTCCTTTTTGACCACTTTACGGATGGATGTTAATGTGAGAGAAAAGTGAAAACAATATTGATCAAATACCAGTGTATGTATGTACCTCTTCTCCCTATGGGTTAGGGCAGAATTGTTGAAGAGCAAGACGCAAGAATAAAAATGGACCGCCTAAGCACGAGGGTATCTTTCTGCGAGGAAGGAAAAGTCAAGGCCAACCGACAAGACAAACAATATAAAGTATAAAAAATAAATATGGCCAATGAAAATAATGCTCAAAAGATGAAGAAATAGACAAGCAATGCCTGCAAATGCACCCGCTAAGCAGAGAATGATGAAGCCCTTTGTATATGAAGACAAAGGGAGGGAAAGGGATTAAACAGAAATAATAGTAACAATAATAAAAACACCTAGATAATGCAACAAGGGGAAACTAAGGAACCAAGAAGGTACCTTTGCGTGTTCCGATTCGATCCAAGCCAAACCAATAAAACCCAGATGGAGTGGATGCTAGTAGACTAAGCGAATAGAAATGCAAAAGCGGCAAGGAGAGGCCTGAAAAGGGGGAATAATCGGTTATATGTGCATAAGGATGGAGCGATTTCAATGTATGTGGATATGGTAGGAAAATTAGCGATTATTTAATCCACGAAGGATGACGCGTTTGCTTGAGCCAGCTTTCCCTATGTCGCTGATACTCCGGGCCTTGGGCAGGGCTGAAGAAAGTTTAGGTTCGGTGGGTTCATAGTCGGGGAGACTGTGTTTGAATGGCCGTAGAGACGAGCTCCTGCGAGCTTGACCAAGGACATCCTCCACCCATGCCTCACTTTCTGCACTAATGGCAACATGCTTGGCTCGTGGCTTTGGACCTGCTAAGCCAAGAGGAATAGCAGGTCCTGACGGAGAACACTGGCGAGCTTCACTAACAGAAGACACTGCTCCTGCTGAAACGTTGGAGGAAACAGAAAGCCGTCTACGTGGAAAGACAGAGGACATCGGGGAAAATGGTGGGTTTGGCGGGTCACTCGCAGGGGCAGCTCTAAAGTCTCCAATATCCGACACATTGGAAGGCCTCCTAGTCTTCCGAACGGCAAGAGAAGAGGATGGACGATTGCTTATGACTGACCGAGGGCGAGCTGGAGTATGACGTCCACTACCAGCCGGTTGATGCCTATTTCCCGGTGGTGAGTATGACGGGGATTCCCGGGTTGACAACCCTTCGACTTCAACCCGGGGCGTTTCCGAGACGTGCCGACGTCCATGGTGAATGGCGTATTCTCGTAAATACTCCCCCAAATCAGCCCATCCGCCCCCAACTCGTACCATAACACGCTCTCCGTTTTCGCCAACAGAGCGGACGAATAATTTGGTTGGGGCGGATTTGCCACCTCGATGAAGATGGTAAAGTTTCACAGAGCTCTCCTCCGGGGCATAGGCGTGGGAATGTCTCCTACGAGCGGGCCGGAGAGTAAGAGATGGAGTCGGGGTGCCGCTACGTGACGGTGTACTCTGGGGTGAATGTGACCGGAACCTTTCGCGTCCTTTGAAGGGTAGCGATGATGCCACAGAAGAGGCATCGCCGTCTTGGTCGGCAGAAACAAGGTGAATCCGAGTAGGAAGAGTCGTGAGGATTGAGTTTATTTTTTCATCCATCTCGTCCTTGGGTCTAATTAGGTGATGACTTGGTGTAGATGACCGAGAGTCAATTTTCTCGAAATTCGAATTATCCACCTCTTCAGGAAAGCGGGTGCTAGACCTATATGCACCAATACTTTCAAGGCTGGGATGTGCAGTCAACTGCTTCCTCAACCGGGCAGTTTTAGGGTTGGTGGGTGGTTGTGCCTTATGGGTATCTCGGCGCGAATTTTTTGAGAATGCCTTCTTGTTGCACTCCTGAGCTTTCAATGGCACGCCATTAGAACCATCTGATTCTGGTCCCGAACCCTCTTCCTTGGGGAAACCAAGGGGTTGGCCGGCCAGGCGTGGCATGTTGTTTGTCGGTGTAAATGATCTAGCCTTTTGGTGTTGCATTACCGAGGCCTTCTGGTCGGAGTCGGGGGGAGACCGGGAAGCCCCAACCGGGCTGGGTTTTTCTACCGTAAAGCCGTCCTCATCAACATTAGGTTCATTTGCGTAATTCAAATCCAACCTCTCGTTTATGAATCGCTGTAATGGGAGGCTAAGGGTGCGGTTGTGCGAAAAGGAGTCTCGTGGAGATCGTTTCTGGGAATCTAAGCGGAATAGGCGATCCTCCCGCAGTGTATGATCGTTACTTGGAGGTACGGTTTCGGAAGGTTGATAATCAGCCGGAAAGCGAGGAGGTGTTTTGAGCAGAATAGGGGTGCCGTTTGATGAGGAGCTTCGAGGCTCGGGGACCTCGGGACTTGACACCAGCGATGGGTAGTCAGAGAGGGAGCCAGCAGACGCATTGGAGGATGGACGACCACTAGGCTTCGAGTTATGCTTACTGAGATCCAGACGTCCTGGCCGGTTTTTGGACAGCTTGATAGGGCTCTCTAAATGCTGTCTCGGGGCAGAATCTTCGTTTGTTTGTTCGGCTGTCTCTGGATGTCGATCGGCGGGAAAGGTCCTGCTGCCGTCAAAAGGCACGAAGAGGTTCGGGGATTCCAAAAGAGGGCTAAGTGAACGGGCAGGGGGTATATCAGTAGGAATAGCTGATACGTTCGCCACCTGCTCGGGTACTACTGATTCAACGTAGGCGGGAGCTAATTTATTTTCGACCACGGTTGGCTGTTGCGAGATCTCAACTTCAGCAATAGGCTCGAGGTCCTCGCAGACCTTCGGCTCGATTTCCACCGGGGATGGCAAACGATACTCTAAACACGGCGAAGATTCCGGCGTTTTAAAAGGTTGAGATGACACGATGTTCTTAGCATCCGTTTGCTCACTGGGGGAAACTGCGAGAGGAGGGGTGGCAGGTGGTGTATGGCTGGAAATTCCATCAACTGGAGACAATTGTTCGAGCTCCGGCATTTCGGGGCAAGATGGTCTCATGTCTGGATCTGATCCAGGCTGCACTTCAGAACGAGCCTCATATACAGAGTCCTCAGATGAAGCCTTGGAGAGCACATCGTCTTGAATCAAGGAGGACGATGCTGCCTGGGGGTAGATGATTACAGAGTCCTCGTTGCACTCATCAATAGAGAGTAACAACTCATCCAGAGATGGCCCGACGGCTGAGGGTTGGCCAACAACTACTTCCGTATCGACAATTTGTTCATGAGCGAGGAAGGTGGGGGGAGCATTGCAAAAGCTATCCACATTCATATTCGAATCCTCGTTGCGTTCAGTAGAGACTTTGCTGATGGAAGAAATTGATGAGCCAGTAGAATGAGGAGTGACGACTGCCTGGCCCACAGATTTGTTTTCTAAGAGCTTGTCGGTATCTGAAGGAACAAGTTCAGAAGGGTTGCCTATCTCTTCCACAATCGTCTCCATCGGTGTACTTTGCCTAATCTGCAATGTGATAGGTCCGTGTTCAGGTTCAAATTCCTGATTTTCCGAATGAGGTGTTGGGGGAAGGACAACGGATTGAGGCTCCGGAGACTGAGGAATGGCATTGTGGATGATTGGTCGATTGGCAACGGAGTCATTCGCAAATCGGGGCTCGGTGGTTTCTAGAAGGGTCTCTGCAGACTCGGTTACTTCATTTCGCTTGGAGCGAATCGCCGTGCGGCTCCACTCATTCTTGACAGAGCATTTTTCAGCTTGTACAACCCAGGTACCAAAGTCCCCCTCAATTGCCTCCAGATCGTCGATCCAGCTTTCAGGTAGCGAGTCCTCGCGCCCCTCTAGCGCGTCAAGTAAACGATCCATCCGGCGACCAGTTGAAACAACTATAGACTCGAGGCTAAGGCGCTTCACGTGATAGTTCGAAATAGAGTATAACGGATCCTGTTCAGTAGGAGGATCAGAAGACTTTAGTATGTTGAGGGCAAAATCTAACTCAGATCGAGCAAACTGCAGGCTTTGGAGCAACCCAGGTACCTGGTGAAGGACCAAAAGCCGAACGTCCCAGGTAGACAAAATGTTGTTTAAGCGTGATAAGAGAGGAAGGGCTCGGAGGATTGTAGCGGTAATGACGGCAGTAAAGTCACTTAATTGGACATAGCTGAGTGGTGGAGGTATGGACATGGTACTGTGGGATGACGAGGGCCGAGAACGCGCTGGAATGTGGGCATTGAGAACGTGCTCCTTGAGCTCCTCCACGTTCAAACTTTCCATCCCATCCCGGATTTCCTCAATACGATTCTCATGTTCCTTCACCACGGTGGCAGGAAGGCTGCCATAATATTCGGTTGCTACATCCGCGGAAGGGGGTATAAACCCCTTCCCTAGGTGAAGATTAGTGCGCTTTGGCCATTCCCAAGCTTGGATCTCCTTGTGCCATATACCAAGCTTCTGGGCTGCTACCGCTGCGCGTATTCCAAGAGCCCGCTCTGCTGGAGAGACCTGGGAAATACTCTTGTAGAGGATATCATGGGCAACTCGTTCGTTCTTGGGCACTGCATTAATCGAAGAAAGCGCTTGCAAGGTTGACTCCGGTGATAGATTACCGAGCAAAGGATCGAGGGTATGGTATTTCGGAACGGCCAGCCGGTCCGAACACTGGGGCTCCGGCGTGGCAGAGAGCTGGATCGGTCGATGAAGGGGGCTGACGCGGCGAGTTGCCATGTCGAGCGAAATGGCCCGGCTCAGGGCCAGATCACGATCTTCAGAGAGAACGGGGGATACAAGTTACGGGAGGAAAAGAAATTTGAAACAATCAATAGTTGGCACCAATTGACGGGGGTCGCGAAGGAGAATCAAACTTAGGAGATCTGGAGGAAGATTGAAGAGCAAGCATGCTGAGACGCGATCTCACGGAAGTCAGCTTGGAGGAAGTCGGTTAAAGAGAGAAGAGAAGAAAAGTCGCGACGAAAAGCGGGGAAACGCGATAGGAGGGAAGAAATGAAGACGACAGCTGCCCAAGAGAAGCACTGATGGAAGGAATATGCGGGAAGAATAAAAGAACGAACGAGAGAGGATGAAAAAGCGAAAGAGATGAATGACAGATCACAACGAAAGGCTGGGTGAAGCCGGAGAAAGTTTGGGCGGCTGCAGTGAGAGGGAAAAACGAGCGTCAATGAACGAGACTGGAGGAGGCCAGCTCTTAGTCTCGGGAAGAGGAGGACCAGAGGCAGAACCACTAATCCCAAATCCCATAAGTATCACTGGAACGGGGGAATTTTAGCCAATAGTACGGGAGGGGAGAGGAATCTGCAAGCGTGAGCTGTTGATGCTTTGTGCAGCCGATCGGATGTCCAGGATCAGATTCAAAGACAGTCGCGTCAACTGGAGCGCGGTGGAGACGCTCCAGCCAAAAGGGGGGCGACTATTTATTCTCCAACAAACTAGTCACTGCTAGTCACAAACAATACAAATTTAAATTGAAGGGGAAAATATGAAAAAAGATCAATTTGGAAATATCAAGACAAAAATAGACGCAATGAGGAGGTCCTTGCTGATGGGGGGCTCGAATCCTGAACCTGGGGCAGTCCACAGAGGAGGTCATGACAACTATAACTACCTACATGGATAGAGGTGCTTACCTACGAGAGACGAGGAAGGAGGTATGTACTCCATCCCTTTGTTGATCGATAACAAGAACAGTGAAAAGAAGGAGTCGGAAAAGCCATCTATCATCCCAAATGCATCTGAATGTACCCGGGTGTACAGAATACAAATCCCACCACTTCGTCATTTATGTCCCTAAAATCCTCCTTTTCGGCGGATTTCCCAGATCGGTGCGAAATGAGCAGTCCAGAGATCCAACTGCCATGCATAACATCCTGTCGCTGATAGAATAATCTCCATCTTGCCTCATGGCATGGTCAGATCAATGAGATAACGGTTCACAGAAAGAAAAAAAAATATATTGACTCTTTTGTATCAAATTCAGCATTTTTGGCTCGCATCTCCAAGAAGGAATCTATCCTCCTTACATCTTCGCTCCCAGGGTTTCAAGGCAACCCTTCTCCCTCTCTCTCTCTCTCTCTCCAGGCTCTATCTTTTATTACCCCCCATAAAAATTAAACAAGGGAGAATAAAATGAAAATAAAAGTGAATCAAAACCTCCGGTTGTTTCAACGTCCCTCATCCATCCATATGTTGTAACAAACCCCATGATTGCATCCAAACACACCCTCATTTTTAATAAGCTAATATGATAATACGTTCATATGACTGATCCTAGATCTGAATAACGAGGACAATTTACCAATTTCTGGAAGACACAAACTAGGGAAACAGAACTAATACCACTTTACTATGGATCGAGTCCAGAATGAAGCGGCGCTGCTTAGTTTATATGCTGCAATAACTACCCGATCCCAAGTCTGCTCCTGGAAAAAAGAGACTCTGGATTTTGGGTCCTGAAAAGCTGAAGGAAATCACCTGGGTTCCGAGCTATTCCAGCAGCAAGGAGCATGCATATAACCCTTGTTAAAAGGGTTATAAACCGGTAAGGAAGGCGATCTCGAGCATCAGCAGCGGTCTGCCAGAGATTACGTTGAAGAAACACAAATCATTTCCAGGCATCATGGTAAACTGATGATTAACTGCGGAATCGTCTCCTAGATGAGGCACGCCTCCAAACACTCGATGCAAGGTCAGATTAGCCTCATGTTAACAGTGACCAAGTGATAAATCTACTTGAAGCAATCCAAGGGTAGTGCACCCCCTTCCCCAAAGCTCGAACGCAAAGCAGAGTAGATGTATGGATGTCCTCTGTGATACGGTCTTGGGCATTGTTCCTATCTGCCACATACCTACTACACCATCCCAGTCGTAGTAAGATATGAAGCCTCCAAAGTATTTAGGCTCAAGGCAGTTTAGGATTCTGTGGTTATGTGAGCTCAGAACGATCCAACTTCCGGGCGAGGGGGAGCATGCGAGATGTATGGAATTTATTAAACCGATGAGGAATGAAAAATATTACTCATTCTGACCAGGGCGGCTTTCAATAATAAAAACACCCCACTCCAACTCTAAGCGGTTCAGGCAGTCAAAAAAAATTTTCGGTTGGCTGAATAGGTAAAGACTTGGAAAATAGACTTACTATTTACAACTTAAGTCATATGTCAGTCTTTCTAGCGTTCTCTCCGTCGATCGAACCTAAACCCCACATTAATGATTCACAAACCTACAACCTTCTCGACAAACTGGAAAAGGAAGTGATCAAACAGCTACCATGCGATGATGAATCAAGATGCGTTTTCGGAGCCAGTTAATCAACACCCAGGCCCTTTCCAGTACGTGTTTCCGTCATGTGTGTTTTTTTTTCCGTGTCGTGTTTCTCGCGTCTCCAAGACTGTCGTCATCACCATGGAGCCTCATCAAGTCGCTAATACTTTATCACCCTTTCCAAACAAACAGAGATAATTGGATCCCTCTCGTCGCTGGGGAAGGTGTGTTGGATGCGCCTGGAGGATGAAGTCGTCCGGTTCACCATTATCCCCGACCAAGGGACTCAAGTATGGGCGCAATTACCCGTCGTATGTTCCCCCTCTTAATCAATCATCCAAGCATCCTCGTAATATTCGACATTAACTAAACTCGAATCCATCCAGGATTCCATATTCGAGGAATCCACGTACATTCTCGAATCCAACACCGGAGTCATGAACCTCGAAGTACCTCTTGCGGCCCTGCATCGCGCTCTCCGCTCTGCAGCATCCGCCTCCTGGGTCCAACTCCGCCTCACCAAAAAGGGTAATATCCCACTTCTGGCCTTGACCATCCGTGCATCATCCCGGACTACAGGGTCAAACCCACTAGGGATCGCCGGCCCGGGTAACCCTGCAACGGCGGTAAATGCCCGCCGAAATGGAGCAGAACCTACCACTGGCATAGACACTCCCGCGCCCGGACAGGATGCCGTCGGGACGGCAGGACAAAACGCATTCGGACCGCGCGAACGCGAAACCGTAATCACGCAAGAAGTCCCGATCAAAATGCTCCACGAAACAGCGGTCGAAGGCCTACACGAACCTCGCTGCCGAGACCCAGACGTGCACATCATCCTCCCCGATCTGTTCCAACTAAAGAGTATATCGGAACGCTTCACCAAACTGGCCGCTGACTCCAAAACTCAATCCTCTTCCATTGACGCTATGGCTGCTAATGGTGGTGGTTCAATGACTACCTCTTCGTCTGGTGGGATATCTCCGAAATTGGAATTATCAGCGAACATGCACGGCTCGCTACGCCTGGCCATCGCCACGGATGCGTTGCGAATCTCCAGTGTCTGGACGGATTTGGTTAACCCGCCGTTGGATCCAAGTCAGATGTCCCAGACCGAAATCGAGCAGTTGCCCAGTGAGCGGATGCGGGCCCTACCAGCTGATGATGATGCTGGGTGGGCCAAGGTGAGAATCGATGGGAAGGACTGGGCGAGGGTGCTGAGTGTGGGGAGGCTGAATCCAAAAGTGGTTGCTTGTTAGTTTATTCACTCCTCCCCATAAAAATGTATGAGAAAAAAGAAGGCTAATCTGATATCAAGGCTTTATTCACGAAACTGCTCTTATTCTATACGTTTATCTCCCTGGGAGCTGGAGTGAAGAGGATTCATGTCTTACAGTAAGACTTTCTACTTTCCTATTCCGTGGTCCGCTCCAGCAGATGCTAATCGTGCGACGCACAGTATTACATTAACTCTTACTTGAATTAACTAAAAAATTAAACCCACTCTATTTCGGGGGGGTTTTATAGTCATTAAAAGTAGACCAAGGAGTGTAATCATGAGATGTCACGAAGTAGTGTATTAAATAAATTTCGGTATTAAAAATCATTTTTCATAAAACAAGGCACATCGACACGGACGGTTTCATGTGATTCCGTCTAAACCATGTCCGTTTCCAATGCATACAGAAGAGATTAAAACAAATGAAGGGGGGGGAGATAATAGAACAAACAAGAAGAGAACATAAATGTACATGCAATAGGGAAGATATAACATTCGAAAGTGAAAGACAGCGCGGTACAGTCATCCACTAACGCCCGAAAGGGAAGGAGGGAGGTAAAAAATTAATAATAATCAAGAGACCGTCTTTCCCATAAATGCGGCACGCAGAAATTAGGAAGGATAAGCAATGGCTCAATGGGTGAAGTGAGAAGGTAGGGAGGGGATAAGGGGGCGGTATATACTTCACACAATGCAGACTGTCAAGGAAAGGGGTATTGCAAAGGGGAAATATGTCATCAAACATTAGAGCGTCAACTTAAGTAGCCTTCACTCAGATGGGAAAAAAGAAATAAACATCGAGACATTGTTGAAACTGTCGGGATTGCAAGGCCTCATTTTATTTTGCCATCACGTCAACGTACCGACCTTTCTTCTTGCCCTTAACAGCCCCAGGCTTGCGCGCCTGTGGCGCCCCAAGGAGGTCATCTATAGAGCTAGCGTTGCTTAAGGATGTTGCAGGTCTAGGGGGGGGTCCCGCGGAGCTTCCTGGTCGAGAGCCGCTGACAGCTCCGGTCGACACAGATCGCTGTGCGGCCCCAAAAGGCGGAGGTACCAGACCAACTGGAGGAGCTGGACTACCTGACAAAGGCGGGAGACCCGGGGCGGATGGTGGGCGACTATTTGGTCCTGATGCTAGGGGTGGTGGAGCGCTACTGCCGCTAGCAGTTCTACTCGGAGGACCGGGGGCCTTTGGCGGAGGGGGTGTAGCACGGGATTGCGTAGCGCCGTTCGGATCTTTTTTGTTGACCCATTTCTTAAGCTCATTATCATAATAAAATGAATTCTCCTCGCCAAGTTTGGCGCGAATCGGCCCGCCGCCTAAATTGTTTTCATTTTCTTTATTTCCTCGCCGAAACCAACCAGATATCCACGATGAACTCTTCGGTTGGGTCGCTTTTAGAGCTATAAACAGCAGTGATTAGTAAAATCGAAAGTGTATACGATGAACAATAAAATCAACTTACCATCAGCTTCTGCGGCTTTTCTCATATTCTCCGCGGCTATACGATCATTCTCTGCCCGTTGGGCCTTTTTCAAGGCGGCGGCTTGAGCCGCATCATCGTCGTTGTCGCCCATGGTTGGCTGTTTCTTCCTTGGCTTCTCATCTTCAGAATCCTCGGCTTCGTCTAGCTCAAAAGCGAGGTTACTGTTGTTTGATGGGGGTTCATAGCCTGTATTACTGATAGGAGGCATGTAACCGGCGGGTTCGTCGAGTTGAGAAACCGATGCTGCATCATTGTTTATTCCCTGAGTGAAAGAATTTTGCAAGGGAGGAGGCCGATAGGCAGAACCGCTTTCAAAGAGCCCTTGCACTGCTGGAGGTGACTCTGTGAAGGACTGAGGTACCATATCTTCATCAACAGGGGCAAGAGGCATGTAAGAGGTCTGTGGAGGTGTAGATTGATAGCCAACAGCAGACGGAGAACTATAGAAAGGCCCGCCTTGGTACGAGCCAGTATCGGCAGGGGGTAGAAGCTCCTGCGATCCTCGGCGCTGTCCATAAGATAATCCTCCAAAGGAGGCAGATCTTTGCGAATCCAGGGATGATCTCCCCCGGCTATGTTCAGGGGAGGAATTCAAGGCGTGCTGGCTGCTAGGCTGATAACGTGATGGCCCGCTACTTGGAATTGGCTGTGCTGCAGGCATGGAAGGGTACGGCCCATATAGGTCAGAAACGGACGGCGAACGGCTGACGGTTGGAGTTCCAGATATTTTGGAGAACGGTCCAAACTCCCCTTCCCCCTTCCCAGATCCGGTGGAGGCCGCGTCGCTATCGTCGCCAGCAACAAAATTAGTAAATTTGTTCCACATTGAGGAAGACACCTTCTCCATGCTCGGTTTCGACATCCACGAAGACCCCCCTTCAGTGGTTTGTCTAAGACTCGATGACAATTCATCTATCCCGTAGAATAAGTGCTGGTGGTGATATGGCGACGGTTTCGTGGTTGCTTTCAAGGCAGCCGCAATAGAATCACAGTACTGCTGTGCTTCAGCTTTGCGGCCACGATTCGCAAGCGACCAAGCGTGAATGAGTTTAAATGCGAGAAGGTGGGGTAGGGCCCCAGTAGGAGAGCCTGCAAGAACAGAGGTCGCATATTCATATGCTTCAGTGAGTAAAATAGCATTGTCATCTTGCAGAGCTGCAGCTGACGTATTCCGACGGTCCACTCCAAGAAGAACAATATTTGCTTGCGGGTCATCTGGCCCACCGAATACTGAGGCTCGTGAGAAAATGAGGCAAATATGAGCCGCTTCTATTCGGCCATATGAGAGTAATAGTCGCCCCAGGGCCAAAAGGGCTTGGTGGTCATCGGGGCTGCGGTTGTTGAGAACCAGACCCAGAGTGTCTCTCCAGCTGTCGAGCCCAGCAAGCGCATCTCTAGGGGCCCCTTGACCATCGACTTTGCTTACCATCTGCAACCCAGCCCTAGCTGACGGAGGGACGAGTTCATCAATGCTTTCTTCGATATTACCAGCGAAAATCTCATACAAAGCGGCAAGTGATTCGGCCTTGCCACTTGTACACCTCACCTCGCGTCTCACAAATTCCTGAACAAGCTGCTTCCAAACGGTCTTATCTAATGTTGATGCTACTATCATAGCATGCCCCCATAGGCGATTATCCACAGCCTTCCAGACAGCCTTTTCTCGATCACCGAGAAACAGGTTGTTAAGAACACCCTCTAATGACTTCGAGCTCTCCGTATCTGGTCGAGAGCTCCCATCTAGCGACTGGGATGCGCCAAATGGTTGGAAATTATTATCAGAATATTGGTCTGACTCGGAGGTTTGCAAATGGGGGAATATTATGTCCCTGAGAGACTTTTGAAATTCAGACGATGGATGCAGCGCACCGTCATATTCAACCAAAGCCCGGACAATCTTCCATAGCAAAATTTTCTCCTCGTGGCGCTTGTGGAAGTCGGGCTGCGAATGAGTGTCTCCCGAAACGCCTTCGTTCTCAAACGCAGCTATCATAGCGGAAAGCCAGGAGATCAAGTCCTTCTTCCTCGACTTGTTCCTGAGCGGACCTGGGTGCTGAACAATACTCTCCTGTGAATGAGCCCATTGGTTGAACTGGACGATTTTAACCTCACCTGGAGTAGGCTTCACTTTAGGTGTAGCTTGTCCAGCACTATATCGAGGGACGTGCACGGGAAAGCAGGAGACGATAGCACCACCAAAACCAAATTTGACAATTGGGGTGCCTTTCCATCTTTCGAGGGGATCAAGCTCTCGCCCATCGGTGGGCGGGATAAAATCCAGCGACTGGGAAATGGCACGTGTGTGATTAGAGCCCTGGGAAGGCGCGTAGGGATTGGCAGTCTTGGTGGGAGAGCCAGAACCGTGTACAGAAGCTGGTCTAGGTGGCTCAATGGATGGGACAGAAAGCCTTGGGCCAATGTTCTGCTGGCCAGGTGACTGTGTGAGCGACCTGCGAGGAGCAATTCGGGATTCCGCAACAGGTGGTGGTGCATACGAAGTGCTCTCATTCGGTTGGGGAAGACGGCGAGAAAATTCTTCGATGTAGGCCTGAGGGGCATAGGGATTCCTAGGAGGAGAGGCTTGCTGATGACCGACCGACACATTGCCAGTGGCATCCACATTCACAGCAGACGCTGATACCCCGTCAACATTTGGAGGGGCGGCCAAATTATCGAGTTGCTGCGGCTGGCCTTCAACGAAATCTGGCCGGCCGGAAGCAGGCTGCGATAAGGTGTGCTTGTCAGAGCTCTCTTGGGGTTGGTAGGAAGCCTTCTCATGGTAGGCTAACGGGCTCGACGTTCGAGGTTGAAATGGAAAGGACGGTTGTGAGGCGTACCGATTTAGAGGGGGAACTGGGCCCGTAGGAGGTGCTGGAGAATATCTCGGCGACGCTGACGGCTTGGCTCCAGGTTGCAAACCAGGCGGCCGGGGAGAATACCTTGAGGCAGGGCTCGGAACAGATTGAGCAGCAGGAGCACTGGAGGCCAACGAATTCGTATAGGGCCCTAATCTCTCAGGCTGCTGAACCTGGGAAGGGGGAGCTATATCAATAGGCGGGTGCAAAGAAGGAGAATCGTCAGCATGTTGGCTCGCCATGGGCGGCTGGGGCACTGGGAAGTTTGTTGCATTAGGAGGTGGCGCATATCGCCCAGAGCTAGCAGGTCGTGAGCGGTTTCGAACCGGGGGTAGCGGAAGCTCTTCATAAAAGTTTTTGGGTGGAGATGCTGTTGTGGGTTGTATGCTCCCAGTGGGTAGAGAGGATACAGGAGAAGACGATTTTGGAGGTTCTGGAATACTACTGCTCCGAACAGGAGGTGCTGGTAAGTCATTCGCCTGGGAGACTACCGGCGGTTTCTGGGCAGGTCTGCGGCGGCGGGTAATATCTTCGGGCAGATCATATGGAGATTTGTATCCTTCCTTGGAACGTTCCGCAAAGCTCTCTGCCTTGTTCAAGGTGATATTCGGTTGTTGAAAGTAATCCGTAGCCGGCGCGGCTGTTGCAGGAATAACACGTTGGATCAAATCTGAGGTAGGCGGCTGATGTGGTGCATAGGGAATTTTCTGAGCCTTGGGTCGCGCAGAGCTTTGCGGAGTTCCAAAGGGGCTCTGAAGACCGGGAGGGCTGTAATGTAGATCGTCTCCATTGAGGTCCTGGACTCCTTTAGGCCCATTCCCTGCTTCATCTTCCAAAAGCAAATCATCGTCATCAAGCTCTGCCTGCCACCGGGCAGCAAGGTCTTCCTCAAGAGGCGCGGCGGTAGTGGCATTATTATTACTATCATCATCATCGTCGTCGTCGTCATCATTATCAGAGAGTTCAGCTTGCCACTTCGCAGCCAAGTCCTCATCCACAGCTGGTTCCTTGCCCTGATTTTCCGATGCTGCGGCGGCTAGAATGCTATTGAACTCTTCCGCTGTTGGAGATAGAGGGCTGGTAGGCGATTCTTGAGGGTCCTGAGGTACATGAAGAGAGTCAATGACTTGAGAGGTACTCTTGCGCTTAAGATGAAACGGTATTGGCGTATCCTGATTCTGTCCTTGCTGGTGAGTTCCGCTGAAAAAGCCATCATCTTCTTCTTCATCATCGGCATCAAAAACCGCTTCAATATGACTCTCTTGATTCATGGGTGCTTCAATAGGGGTTTGAATAGAATTATCCAATAGCGGGACCCCTTCTTCAAATCTAGATTCTGCTTCCGGAGGCATGTAAATTGGTTTTGTTTGTGTTTTGAGTTGGTCGAAAAAGTCATCTTCTCCATTGTTGACGCTTTTCGGACTTCCCCAGAAATCGTGGTTAGTACCCCCATTCATAGGTACAGGTTGCTCCTCAATCTCATGATGGCCCATCCATGACGTATCGCCGTAGTCACCCAAGTTTTGCACGCCCCCAGGAGCGACATCAGTTGTGTCCTCATCAGCTTGTCCATGCTGGACGTCCACTGGACTGTCTTCCAGAGCAGACCACGGGGAGGTGTCTTCCTGGCCCATTGATTTGGATTCGGCTGCTAGGATATCTTGAAGATCATCGACGCCGGCAGATAATGCGTCCATAACCGTATGATGAAGTTCTTGTGGCTCGCTCGGAATAATCGGCGGATCTAGGGTGGGATCAGCGGAGGTAGATGGTATCTCGGGGTTGATAGGATGCGCAATGCTATCAAGCCCCGATAAATCGTCGGCACTCGAAGCGACAGGTTCTTGGGGTGGTTTGGCGGGCTGTAAAGAAATGGGAGCAGGTTGTTCTGTGAGATCGTTTGTGCCAGTCGCGACAACGGGTTCGTGACCATCGGCTCTCAGCGCCGGATTCCACACGGCAGACGCTACCTCGGTGTCCGCCATGCTTGCTTAAAAAGAGAAGAGAGAAGTAGAATCTTTCCCCGATGGTTAAACGTCAGGCATAAAGGTAACACGTTTTCGAAGTGCCCTCGCTCACTCACGCGCAGGATTGGCAGGAATAGACGGCAGTACTCAACACAAGGCTAAAAATCCGGCAACACGTGAAGCAGAAGGAATTCATGCCATCTGTCAAATTTAAACAACCAAGATCAAAAACTAGGGATTTGGGGCATGGCTGCGTGTCAAGAGCTGCTGCCGGGGCGGGAAACAGCCAGCCTGGACGCTGATGATGGCTGATGCGGATCTCCTGTGGCTCCGGTTCGCTCACTTTCCCTGTCGAACTGGTAATTACGAAATTGTGTAACGCGCCGTCCTTGTTGGGACGGAATTTCACAAGCCCCGGCGTAAGGGCCAGATAACCCTTACGGCAGTCACGTGTTGATTTGACGCAACCAGACGAGCTTGAACAAAAAGAGCCCTATAACCGAGTCTACCTAATTGCCCAGGACAGGAGTTAACATCTAAACGTAGCAAACAGACCCGAGGAGATCAATCAAGAGGGCTAAACTAAATATTTCATTGAGGCGCAAATCTATGTACCAAGATGATATCTGAGCGTAAGAAAAGAGACGAAAAATAATAGATAAGAAAGAGAAAAAGTCAACAATGTAAAACACAGCACCGGCTAACCTCGAACTTTGCGATAGCTTGGTGGGCTCCAAGATTGCTTGATCAGTTTCCCAGCCCAGACAGGAATTATAGCAATTGCAGAAACGGCGACGACGCGCCAGACCCAGTCCACCGTGATCACGTATTTGAGGTCGAAGTATTCACCCAAAAACGGCACACTCGCCGCATAGACCAGAGCGGTGCCCAACAGACAAATTATCATTACAGGGTGCCAAGTAGTAATGGCGATAGAGGCCATCAGCAACTCATTGATCACAAGGGCTGTAAAAGAGACGCTAATGAGACGGGGACCGGTGATAGTGTCCAACAGAATCTGTGACATGCCCTGGATGACAGCACCTTGGTATACAGACACGAAGACCCAGGTGAAAAAGGAGCGGTAGCTTAAGCTGCGGCCCGTTTTCAACTCCTTATACAGCTCAGGGTAGAGATTAGCCAGCTTCTCGTCCACATCCCGATCGAGGACGAGGGAAAAGACGGGGGCATTTGTATAGACTGTAGCGTAGCCAACCATGAGCCAATTAATGAACAGGCCCTTGGGATCAAAGCTGCTGGCAATGCTATACATGGTCTGGCAGGCACTGATGATAAGACCACGGTGCATGATGAATTGCGCCAATTTGGCAGAACGTTTATACGAATTCCGCCCATGCCAGACCAGCAGCTTGGTGATGTGATGGAACTGAGTGATACTGAAATCAGCCGCCAAAGAAGCCTGTCGGCCCTCCTTTCCGACAATTCCGATTCCCACGTCAGCTGACTGAATCATAGACACGTCGTTTCCACCGTCTCCGATGCAACAGACCCGTTTCTTGGTGTGGTGGCGGATTAGATCAGCCACCTCAGCCTTTTGCGTGGGGGAGCAACGACAGGCAATGACAGCGGGGAGTAGAACAGCCACAGCGATAAAAGGGGTTCGAAATTGGTTGAGCATGAGAGCCAGAGACTCGCCATCTATGAGCAAACAGCAATCCGTTTTGTTGCGGAGGAAATCCAGCGCCTCCTGAGCCGCTGACTTATCGTTGAGTTTAGCAACCGTATGAATATATTGACCACGAGCAACAAGCTTCGCAGAGATCGCAACACAACGCGCAGTCTCAACCTTATCCCCAGTAAGCATCCATATTTTGACTCCAGCGTTTCGAAGAAGCTCGAGTGAGGGTTTAACATCTCGTTGGAGGCGGTCTTCAACACCCGTCACTCCGAGAAGCTCCAAATCACGTTCTAAGTGCTCGCTGACCACCTTGGCCATGCCAATATCACGTCCCTGAAGGGAGAGCGAGGCTTGCTTGTACTTCCTGCTAAATTCCTGATATTGTGGTGAAGAAAGCTTTTTCCTTCCGACAACCAGAGTCCGCAAGCCTTCTCTAGCCATATTAGCGGTTTCTTCGTCAAGCCAGTCGTTAGGCGCCACAATCGAAGTCATTACGGTATCTGCACCCTTCTGATAAAACCAGATCTCACAGTCGTCTTTTGTTGAATCCAAGACGCCATCGTTTGTCTCGAACTGCACAATAATTCCCATGCGTTTGCTATCCGAGGTAAACGGGAAGATTTCGAGAATGCGGACGCGCACAATGACGTGGCCAGTATGAGAAGACTCAAGAACAATTGTCTGACGATCGCGAGAGGATAGCTTTAGGCCAACCTCCTCTGTGTACCGTACAATTGCTATTTCATCCGGAGACGAAGCTTGATAATTGGTCACTTTCACCCCATCTTCTGCATCTGTTGTTGGGGTGACATTATGACACAATGCAAGAGCCAAGATTATATCTCTGACACGTGATCCAATCTCCCTCCTCGTACGTGGAGCGGCTCCAACCCCGGCTTGGGCCCCAAACGCAGCCGAAGGGGTGGTCAAAGATGTACCGGCGAAACTCTGCCGGACGTACGAAGCGACTTCTTCCATAGCATCGTTGGCATATGAAACAGTACCCACGTGGATCTTTTTCAGCTCCATTTCTGTAAGCGAAGGTTAGCGAACAGAGTAATAATCAACAGAAGGCAACGGAATCACAAATTCTCACCATTCTGGGTAAGAGTTCCCGTTTTATCCGAGAGTAGGTATTCGATTCTTCCAAGATCCTCGGGGATTGTACTTGTTCTAACAACGGTATCCGGTATATCTTTATCTCGCTCGATAAACCGACCGTATACTGTTTTTGCCATGTCCAAATTGACACGCAAACTCATAGGAATGATCGTTGAGAAGAGAATGAGATATATCATAATTGCAATATACCATTCTTTATCATTTGTCGGTTGAAACCCTTCCAATGCGACGAGAACTATTGAAAGGGTCAAAGTCAGAGCACACAAGATCTTCGTCAAGTTGTTTATTTCGTATTCGAGTAAGCCAACTTTCGACCGCGAGGGTGAGGTGGAAAGGGCAGCTCGCGTTTGAGAGCCGGTGTAGATTATGACAGCGTATGTAACCGTATTCGACGCGAGAACAGTGTTTGCCCACGCGGTGTGATCAATATTCAGTGGCGCAGAATTGGCTTGAAGGTTTTCATTCCCATATCCACCCGCATTGTCAGTCTTATCAACTTGAGGGTCATAAAACCCAGACGGAGGTCCAAGCTCAATATTACCCACAAACTCATTAACACGCTTATCAGGGGCACTCGCCGTAACTCTCAACCTTGTAAATTCCGCAAGTGGTAGAGCTTGGGACAAGACAGAAGGTAGGCGCAGCTTCCAGTCGGTTTCACCGTCTAGTTGATCAGTCCGAATAAAGGTATCACTCGCAGAAGAGGTGTTCGTTGCATCGGCTCCGGTGCTTGAGCCAGGTTCCTGATCTGCAAGTGGTGCCGCCCGGGCTTGCTCAACCGAAGCCCCGGCTTCACGAGAGGAAACATCATTCAAAACACTTTTGAGTATCACAACATCCGCGGGAAGACGTTGGTTTTTGCGAACTTTCAAAACATCGCCGACTTTTAGGTCGCGGGATTTCTTGGTAATAACAGGAACACTTCGTTTTCCTACTGACTTATCCAGCGCAAGGACAGAGTATTCCTCGGAGTTCGCCTCTGCATCTCTTCTCCTTCTCCCAATGTCATCCAGTGCCTCTTTGCCCAATGATATCGAGACGACAAAGGCCAAGGGTGCGATATATGAGGACATGTATCCTATTCGAAGGACAGGTATGATCTGTGAAAGAGCGACGAGAAGGAAATATATGTTGAAGAAAAAAGAAAATTCGTTAAATAGCGTGCGAGGAAGGAAACTCCACGGCGTATACTTCGCATTCGAAACGGTATTGAGGGGATATCTCGTTCTTTGAACCTGCCCAACAAGGATGTCGCGCGGAGGTTTGGGGGCGAGATCATCACTTCCGACTCTCGCTGCACGGCCAGAGAAGAGGCCAAAAAATTTAAGCCGTCTCCATCCAGAACCTCTGAGCGGCATTCCTTCGATTTCGGCAACGGAGTGAGCAGAGTTTCGGCGTTGACGAAGTAAGGGAGCATCATCATCAGTGTAATTTTGGGAGCTTGCATGTGATCGTCGAAGTCCATCATCCTCTCGGCCGTCGAGTAAACTATCCATATCCTCTCCATGTGTTCCAGACATACTTCGTTTCCACATCCGATTGCCGCCGACGCGCAGATTTCTTAAGGCTATCCCCGGTCCATGCTGTCGTTGTGGAGGCAATCCTTCTCTCGAAAGTCGGGATCCATGAAAGGCTGCATTTGGATCCAGTTCCTCTAACTCAAGATCGTCATCGGAGCCCGAGTCGCCAGTAATGCTGTCGCGATCGTGCGGGTGTAGGTAGTCGGATGATGAAGGCATTATTAGAACTCTCTAGTAGATAGTAAGAAACTCGGGGACAAATTTCCATAAACGAGTGGCTTTCCAGAGGCTCCGGCGTCGACAAATCAATTGTCATGTCCTATCGTGTCCGGTCACTCTGCGTTGCATCCAAGGTGTCCCAGCGGGACCATTGTTCTTTTGGTGTCTTTACCTTGGGCAGTAGACCGATCGATTCAGTATGTCTATACACGGTAGAGAAGTCGAAATAGGTAGCATAGGGGTTGTAAATAAACGTCTCCTCTTGTATGTCATCAAAAGAGAACAGATAACTGTCACTGAAATAATTAAATGCTGGTGGCCTACTAATTACCCCAGGAGGCCGTGATGACTGGTGGATAAGGCTCCTACTAGTATCACATGACGGGGATCATGGGGCGCAAATTACGATCTGATTTGCTCTTTCATGTTTCATGAGCATTTGAACCAGGTACCCAATTCAATTTGATCAAATATCTCCTCGAGCAATATACTTTTCTTCTGACAATCTTTTTTCAGCAAATCGAGAATGTTTTTTTTACTAAACAACCTTTCCCAGCATTTTCTTGTAGATGACATACGTCATTAAAAAGCACAAAAAAGTTGACCGCCCTTCAATAGATCTTGCTCTTTTGGCTATCAATATTTTAACCGATCTTTGATCAACGTGATGTACGGTATCTATCGATCAGGGACCTTGTATATTAAGAGTACAGAAGTAAAATTGCTCTGGCTCATCTCGATTACCAGTTGGTTGGATTGTATATAACTTCCAGAACAGGAGGCTAGGGACGGATATATATATATTTCGACGCGTGTAAGGGAAATGTTGATTACTCACTTGTTCCCATCTCAAGCTTATTTCCACCCATACACCTCCCTTTTCTATGGGCTCCTTAACCCCTTAACCCCTTGGACTCCTTGGAACTTCAAAATATCTTACTATCTAAGGAAGCCCTCCCCTTTAGATACGTGGACCAAGCGAAATCAACTACATGTCTTTTCTCATTGGAAAATTTTGCTACAGTTTAAAGCAGAAAATGTTAGGGAAACAATACCGCACGCCAGCGTCGCAGAAACTCCCCGGCAAAGCAGATGACAGGGTTTGTCACAACAGGTGTAAAAGCAGGTTTCGTCATGTCACATCACATCGTATTAATATCTAGAAGTAGCGAGAGTAGCCGGAATGCCAGTCAGAATACAGTAGAAAAGAGTGCTATCCCCTATCGAATTCGTCCGGGCCCTCCCACCGGTTTCCGCACACTAGGATCCCCCCCAGAATACTGACTTGGGCTCGGGGAGCGGCCACCATGTAGTCTGGCCCGCAATCGCTCCTGGGCGGATGCTGCTCGTTCCAGTGTAGGAGTGCCTGCGCCGCCAGCAGACTGATACGACTGGGCTCGTTGACTAGGGAGTGGTCTTGCTCCGATAGGGTGGAGTGAAGTTGTTGACATTGACGCTGGGGAGGACTGACTGGAGCTGGGAGACGGGCTTGACCCCATAGCTCCCCGTCCGCGTCGCAAACTTGCTGTCTGTGGTTGTGGTGCTGTGCCACCTGAATCGCCCCATAAATCCCCCAGCCCACCGCCTCGTCCCGACGAAGCGATTGTTGTTGTAGTTGTGGTGGCGGTTGCAATTACTCGGGTTTGGGCCTGCGAGCGCTCCTTTGGGTTTGGGGGAAGCCAGAAGGGGTATGGCTGGCCCTTCTCCGTGTAGTATGCACGAAGGACGTTGGAGATATGGGAGCTGTCTTCGTTATCGGGGTCGTCGGCTTCGTCGCCTAGGGTGATCGCACGGCGAAAGGAGTTCAGGCGCGTCCCTAGATTCGAGATCGCAGATGAGGATGTGATTGATGAGAAGTATGAAGTCATTATGGTGGAGTAATTTGGAAAAGTAAACGAGGAATAATGAAGCCGGACAGAAGTGCTCGGAGCTTGGAGTTAAAGTGGTCAGTTGATTGTTTCAGTCCGTGCACGTGATCCTTGTGCCGTTTTGAAGGCCTGGAAATAATGACCATGGAAATTCCACACCATGACTAATAGTTATATCACGAGTGCATAATATCTGCAATTCAAGGATGCGTGCGGCCATTGACTAAGGTACGGTAGGTAAGAATGTGCATATGCAATCGCTGGGTATGAAATGCCCAATGACGGAGCTAACGCAAAGGAGACCATACAACGCCAGACAAACAAAACATGAATTTAAGAAATAAAAAGGATGACGAAATATAATGCCTTGCTTTTCTGCCATTTGCAACCCGCCTGCCAACACACCTATCACTCTTATCCCATAATGCTTTGCTTTCCAGCGCCCTCTGTTTCGTATTCAATCTCAATGCGCGGGCCCTTCTTTCGGGGCTTCGACTGAGGTGCGGAAAACTTCCTTTTAGAACCAGGAGTAGCTTTCTTCTTTTGCACCTCATCCTCATCATCACCGCCAGATTCGCTAGCATCGTCACTATCTACCTCATCGGAGTTGTCATAGTCATCGCTGGAGTCGGCGGAATCGGCACCAAGCCAATCTTCAATGTCCTCCAAATCCTCATCTTCATCAAGATCGCTAACGTATTCAACTTCACCAACGCCCTCTTCCTCCTCGTCCTCGATCTCCTCACCGTCATCGAGGTCCTCGTCCCGCTCGCCCTCTCCAGAGCGCTCTAAGCCACGGAGCACTTTCTTCCAGATGCCCTCCTCCACATTAAGCGGTGTTTCACCATAAGCACCACTTCGCAAGCGCTCGATAAGTTCTCGTTCAATTGCCCGCTCGACCTTAGCTGCTGACTCGGCCTTTCGCTCACGGGTCTCCTCCCGTCGTCGAATTTTCGGGGCCAATTTTGGCACAATTTTCTCACCAAGTCGTTCTTCCTCCCGCGCGAGTTTCTTCATTCGAATTGCCACTTGCGTCAACCGCGTAAGACGCTGCTTGCACTTGTGAATCAAGAACTTAGGCCAGTAGATGAGTCGATCGTCCAGTTGTCCGAGGGCTTTCGCGTAGTTTGAAGAAAGCTTAATCCTTTCCCATAATTTACTAGGCATGTGCGCTCGTTCAATCGTTTTCATGTATAAATACATCGCACCTGTTTCGGGGTCTGACCGCACTGTAGCATAGCGAGAGTTCGCTAGTGGGCAAGACTGCCGATTGCACAATCCACTAACATTGTACTCGTTGCGACAGAAATTTTGGCCCTTGGTAGTCCTACGGGGGAAAATGAGTGTCAGAAGAAATCACTGGTTAATCCACAAATTTGGCTAGGCATTCATGCAGAGCTGGTTGAGGTAGATGGAGGAACAAAAAATCGCACTGAACGGTATCCACATACTTGAGCTTGTAAGAACAAAATTGCTGGTTAATGACCTGCCAGACAATCTCGTCGGAAGACATATTTGCTAAATTCCAGTCACGCTAGCTCTGCGTCGAAGGTTTAGGACCAACTTGGTTGGAAGCGCGGAATTCTCTCTAGTGAGATCGTTGCGAGGACCATGCAGCGAAAATGAAGGAAAAAAGTTTCCAATACCATCACGTGATTAGTTCCTTATCGATAAGACCAACCACAAAATAAACAGGAACAGGCACATTCCTGGACCAAAGTTTACCCCGAAGGAAGGTTACTTTACTAAAAGCCCATGATTGTATGCGTACTGTTCATATCTGTTGTCTAAGGCCATCGCAAATTCGTTATATTAACTCCAAATCATCAATCTAGCACCCTTCCATTTGCAATGAAGCCCCGTCCCATTCCGTTCCATTGGGTAAGGGGCCAACACCCACCTCGGGGTCGCCATTGATACCATTCAACAGCTCATCCCCCGCAAAACCCCAGCCCATCGCTTCGAGCTCACGAACAAAAAAGTCTCGCTCTTCATCCAGGAGGCCCGAGCCTTGCTCGCCACCCATCACATCTTTGTACTGACGAATGTGCCACCAGTGTGTCAACCCACGAAGGGCCTGCTCAAGGGGCAGTGCTTCTTCGACTTCCGCATCTATGTCCGATCCGGCCAACCAATCGTCCCGAAGTTCAGGACGGCAGTAGAGATATATTGCAGTGATTACACGCATGTTACTCTGGCGCCACTTTCGACCACAGTACGGCACCTGAGATTTGAACAACTTGAGTGTATAGAAGCGCAGATGAGGGTCCGGGATTTTAAGTCCTTTTCGAAGAATCGTACTAGACTTGTACTGGACTAGCAGGAGGCATCTGTGGGCCTTGTCCCGCGTAATCTTTTGCATAATGTGAAGATAGTTGATGGCCGAGAAGAAATTGCGGAAGGAGAATGCAGTGATTGGCTCCTTTGGTGGCGGTGCCGTCGGGTAGCCTAACTCATCCACTTCAGGACGATGAGACCCTTCTATAAATTCGTGCCCAGAGTCATCAAGAGGATCACCCGCCGGGCTGTTAAGAATCGTGTCCTGCCTGTGTCGAGCAATTGGAGGAGGGACAGCATCGTCATCACTGTCTTCATCAAGGCTGGCGGTTGTATCAGGTGGCTGATCCGAGTGTAGGTGACAGAAGTGAAAAAAACTGTCCCTTCTTAGCAGGTTTCTTGGGAGTTGGGGAAGAGGCGAGAGTTATACTCACCCTAGTTCATTACGATCCGTACGTTGCGCCACTGCTTGATCAACGTCCTGATGAGCGAACATCTTCAAAATTAATGGCAAATAATTCGAATCCAGTAGTAGTTGCGTCATATACTCGAATTTCAGAATATCTAGGTGTCAATTAGCGCCATAAGTTAGAGACAACGTGGAATATAGCTTACGCGATCTTTTAAACCATTTAAGCAAAAGTAAAAGGGACCCTGAAATTGCTTTCCCAGTAATTTCCCGTAATCGAGTATTATCAAGTTCATCGATTGCGGCGTCACAGTTTAGATCTTCAAGGTCGTTGTTGTAACCCGCGGTGGTTCCGTTGGATGCATTAAAACCATCACTGGAATAATTGGTTAACGCTGGAATACCGGTGACTTGGATCTTTGTGTATACCTCATGGCTGGGCCATTTTGGCCGTTGCCCTGGTTAACCAAGGCACTGACATTTGTCAATACAATCTTCAAAAACACGATGGTGACCGACTGTAGATGGACTAGCGCTTGTGTCTGCAAGCATGCGTGAGTGATGAAGCCTGATCCATGGAAGGTGTTTTGAAACTCACGTAAAACGCCTCGACTGCATCAAGGCGCCGTTGAATGTCTTGATTAGCAGTCTCCTTCTTGAGGGTTTCGAGACTAGGACTTGCATTCCCTGTTAAATCTGAATCTTCCAAATATTCCGTTAATTCATCCCCTGTATGCTCTTTCGTTCCTGATAACCCCAGGTGCCAGCCACGGTCGTACTTCATGAAACGCTCACGCTCTTCCCAAAGTTGTTTCATCGCCCTCGTCATTTTAACGTGCGTCGAGAAAAGCTTTCCCGCCTCTATAATAGAAGCTGGCACGGAACTTCCCTCCCACTTCTTCCCCACGAGTATGTCCTGGAGCTCCGTTGTCCCTTTGCCCCCAAGATCGTTACTAGAATTATCTAGCGGCGGGTACATAAAGGGGAAGTTCTGGTTTGTTTGATAATTTTGCTTCTTACCCGCTTTCCCCCCAGGGCCAATCGGAGACGGCGGAGGAGAAGGGGCTGGCGTTGCAATATGAACAGACTGGTGTAGAATCGAGCCATTGGCACCCGAAACAGATGGACCAACGCCTGAGAAGAGACCATTTGCCGTATATGTTCTGCTGGGATGTTGGGGGAGAGGGGGAAGTATTGAGTTATTCTCAATTTCTAACGGGACAACTGGTGGAGGAGGATTATAGGCAGGATACTTGGATGTGATTTCTTGCCGGAAAACGTGGTAATCAAGAGGAGAGGCGGTAAGAAATGGCGTCCTCCGCGACGGATCATTTTTTCTCGCTTCAAAAGATGGCTCTAATGCCTCTTTGACCTGCTTTAGACTAGCACTACCTCCAAAAAAGAGAAGTATAGATTTCCAAAACAACAGAATGATTCTTGTAAGAGGAACATTAGCGGTTTCATCCCACCGCAACCGGGCGATAATCTCGATCAAGAACACCATTAGGTTTGGTTCGAGACCCATGATGGCGTCCTTTAAGGGTGTGTTTCGGGGACTGAACGCCTCCTGTCTCCGGGCAGTTTCCATAATCATGTAGAATGTGGTGAGAATTAAATTCGCCTCCCGTTCCGTAGCTGCAAGGGTGGCTGGGTTAATGTTTTCGGAGCCGTTGAGCTCAGTTGTGGCGGAGGCACGGTTCTTTTCAAAGGCCAGAAGCAAGCATCTAAAGAGCGGCTGAAGTCCTGAACACTCATTGATCAGATTCGCGTTATTTTCGATCCACTTGATCTGTAAGGACTTGGACTTAGGTGTCTCCGCGGAGGCTTGAGGGGAGTTATCGTCCGGGTAGTCCTGTACGCTTCTTCCAGCCGTCGCCCCCCAGACTCCAGTCATAGCATAACAAACGACCTCCAGGAGCTCAACGCGATCCGGAATCTCATGGTGATGTAAAGACTCTATTACTTGGCTCATGAATGATTTCTGCGCGTAATGAGGAGAATCAACCCAGGAGGTATGCTGGGAAAGAGAAGGCACATTCTCACAGAAGGTGATCCACCTATTTTCAAAAGACGTTTTCATGCTAACGAGCATGGCCCTATCAAACTCGCTGTACTGGAACCATTCCTCAATCTCTTCCGCAAATGGCTGGGAGTCGGCATACTCGAATGCATAGGCGGGCTGTTCGTATCTGGGCATATCTTGAACTATCTGCCTTAACTGCGCAAGGCTCAGGGGATCAGGTGGCAATTCAGAATTCTGCTGCACCGGAGCTGGAGGTGGAGGTTGTAGGGGAGGTGGGGGGGGTGCAGCATCCCGACACAGTTCCGGACGTCGGGCTCCCCCCCCTACGAGCCCCGGTACTTCGCTCTGTGGAGGAGGTCCGGACTGTTGGGATTGTTCCTGTCGTAGGCCCTCCGCAACTTCCTCCATCAGCTGATCATCCGAAACGGTGGTAATGTCGGTTCCGGTCTGGTCCACCTCATCGGCTTTCACAAAGTGATGCTCCTGCATGGCAGTGTCGGCATGCCCTGATATGTCATCCATAATGGCGCTATACACGAGGCTACCTAGGCTAAGCTGTATGCCTCAAATTGACAACACAAAACGCAAGACTATACAGAATGCGGTGACCAACAAGGAAAGGGTATATAGCTGAAGAATACACAAGATGGAATGAAGTAAAAGGAAAAGCAAAAAAGCTTTAGATCCAGAACCGATATCGACATAGGGAATAGCCACCCAGGCCAGATATATCAACCAATCAGGACAAAAGCGCACATGGTGTGTTGCGTGGAGGTTGAATAAAAGACCTTCCCCAGTTTTGGTTAATTTGAGATGTTGAAAGTGGATCGGCAGGCCGATATAAGGTCACGTGTGGGTAACAGGTGGAGGTGATGACGGTGAACCACATTCTGGAGGACTGAAGCAAGAAGGCGAAGAGCAATTAGTAACCCCCCATTTTACTCCCCTTTACTTTGTTTTTACGCATAATATAAATAGCTGAGGGTCATAAACACTCAATTACCTGGTACGATAACTCACAACATAGAACCACTATATCCATGACCCTGAATATCCAAGCTACTAAAACACTGAGGTGGTATCACATAAATACTGTTGTGGGCAATCGAAAAACCAAATCTAAGCGTATTCTAAACATCTAACTGTCCGCTGTTCTCAACTCTGGCTGAGTATCTGATCAGTCGGATTTTGATGGTACGCTCCGCTTCATCCTGCGCTTTGTCTCCCACCGTTGCCAGCCAGCTTCAGTGAGATCTTCACTTATGGCCAAATCTCGAAGTCTCAAGAGCCGAGCTATGGACATATCCAGTCCCCAGTCGATCCAACCACTAGCCCTCAGTAAGCTAGTAAAAAGAAACCAAGATATGGCGAAGAAAATTCCAACAGCGCACCCTGCGAGAACCTGTCGTGGTGTATGGTAATTCAAGTAGATACGGCTCATAGCAACCGCAGCAGCACCAATGCAGAGCCCGAGGGCGATTATTATCCGTGCAATGAAGTGGTATGTTGCTCCGGAAGGTGGAAGGGTTGGAGAGTGACGCAAAAGAAAAAAAAGCACAAGATAAACCGCGAAAAATGCCACAAACTGGGCATGCGATGATGGCATTCCGTAGCCTTTCCCGAACATTTCTAAGCTCACAGGGCCGCTAGTTAGCTATTGGAGTGCCTTCAAACTCTATTCGATCCACATACGTCTGGGTCGCTCCTCCTTAATAACCCGCTTCAGCACAAAATTAAGTGCCTCGCAGCCTAGCTGTCCTGCAAACATCATAGCCACCTCCACTTCCCTCGAGGCCCAGATAAGGGTAACATATATCACGCATAATGCTTGGGGGACGAGGGCAAGCCAGGCCGACAAGAAGGAAAGTGGATCATTGGGGTTCTATCACAGGGTGGATCCTCAATCAGTCTCTCTTTCCCCCAACAGCCTCTCACTCTCGACCGATCCCAGCCCAGTTGATCAAAGAGGAACTTACATAATGGACGTGGGTCACAGACAAGGACACCAGCGGAGGTTCGTCCATGGCGGATGATGTTATACCTATAATATGAATATTTATCAAGGGGGAGACCAGACCGCCATAGTCGGGTTTTCGGCGGGTTTCAAGGGTTTCAAGGCCCGCTGTGACAATTGGCAATCACTACCTAGGTACGGAGTAGTCAGGGACAATGGGAGATAAATATGATCGGAGATTATTGATCCGATCTCCGCTATTTTCCCGCTGCTTTAGTGCATTTAGAGGTCACGGGATGGATCCTAAAAATAGCGATAAAAATGAGGGGGAGGGGAAATCATTGCCTCAGGCGTGCCAGGATCAGAGAGAGAGAGAGAGAAGGCTGAGAGGGGCGGATAATAAAAAAAGCAAAGGAAGGAGAGGTCACAAATTACAAGTTTCCAAGAATTCTCGAATGAGATCTTCAAGCGAAGAAGATTAATTTCCTCTGCTGCTCAAACTGGGCACCAAAAAAACTGCCTGATGCCCTTCTTTTCCCCCCACAAACACCTCGATTGAATTCATATTTATCGTGATTCTTATTCTGTTCCATTCTCCTTTTCCTTCTCCTTCGCTTGCTTTCCTTATTTTTTTCGCCTTGTATTTTGTACCTTTCTGGTCCCTTCTTCGATCTGCCACCACTGCACTACTCGACGCTTATCTCGGGTCAAACCATGACGCACTCCCTCTCCCCTCGTCCTTGTTTCATTTTTTCATTCAATCCATCGTCGGTGTCGTCGACCGCCATCCAATACATCAAACATCGTTCTTTCTCATTTGGTCCCTCTCAGTCTTTTTTGATCCGGTCCTTTACTGATTCCGTCCTCCTACCTTCGGACTCTCTACTTCCTTAACCTTTCTTCTTAAGTTGTTGCTAATAACCGTACCGTCAACGCATACTTCCCCGCCAATATACTATCTTCCTGCTCGCTCCCTTCGTCCTTGGTCCGCCACCGCAGGGCTGCCAACATATATATCGGGCCATATTTTCCAATACCCATGTTCACTGATTTTTCCCACTCAACATTAAAGCTACCTTTTGTGCCATACCCTAACGCATATCTTTTTTTCTTCTTTTATTAAAATATCATTATATTCGGTGACCGTCTGTCGCGTGAGGGATGAATCCTATTGGCGCATGATTCTCCATACATTTACATACTTATACTACTATGGTTGTCTTAGTAGGCCATTATTGAACAGCATACATTGCCACCTACTACTGTTTTCCAAAATATTGCTCCCCAGCCCGGGGTGCGGCTTCGTCTAACCCTCCCAAATGGTTTCACCCGCGCTGATGGAGTCTGAGCTCCCTACGGAAGATGAGCGCTCAGAGGAGCTGTCCACAATTGCGGCCATCTTCCCGGAAATCAAGATCGATACTTCGGCACCCTATAAGGCGTCTCTAGACTTACCAGTCAAGCCTTCGGCACCCCTACATGTTTCCTTCCACCAGTACCCGGAAGTCGGATTTCCAGCTGTCCTGACTCCCCCCACTTCTCTCGACGCTAGCGAGGTTGGCCTGGGCTCCACGGCGAAGATAGGTGGTGATCAATCGGCCGCTGACTCGAACAAGGACGTTCATGTCCTCTCACACCTCCCTCCTCTCTCTTTGACAATCGATCTCCCTGAGGGTTATCCATCTGAGAGGGCTCCTATGTTCAAGTTGAGCACAAGCCCACAGTGGCTGCCTTTGTGGATAGTCACAAAACTCCAAGAAGATGGGGAGCGTCTCTGGGAAGAATTTGGTCGATCTGCTGTCGTGTTTAGCTATATCGATCATCTCCAGCAGTCAGCGGACACGGCATTTGGGATCGAGGATCTTCCTGGGGGCGAAGTGTGGTTTTCCCGGGAGTTGAAGATCGCATTGCTGGATTTTAACAATAAGGCTGAGCGTGAGAGATTCGAGGGAGAGACATTTGAGTGTGGAGTTTGCCTTGAACCTAAGAAAGGTGTGAATTGCCATCGACTTTTGCTCTGTTCACATGTTTTTTGCATAGCTTGTCTGCAGGATTTTTACAATACTTGTATCACGGAAGGGGACGTGGAAAGTGTCAAGTGCCTTGCCCCCGATTGTGCGAAGGGGCAAAACCTTTCTTTGGCCACAACAAATCAAGCGAAAAAGCGCAAAAGGCATGATCGAGCCCTTAGCCCTTCGGAGTTACTCCAAATACCCCTGGAACAAGAAATTGTGCAACGCTATGTTTTCCTCAAGCGAAAGAAGAAATTGGAGGCTGACAAAACGACTATATACTGCCCCCGAAAGTGGTGTCAGGGCGCCGCGCGGTCAAAAAAGCACCCTAAGCCCATGGACCCAATGACAGATGATCTTGATTTATCTGACAGTGAGGATGAAGGCACCCCTTTTGACCCCCTTGGAGATGAAAAACAGCTCCCCCCTATGGCAGATCGTGTAGCTATCTGCGAGGACTGCAATTACGCATTCTGCTGCGTTTGTAAGAAAGGCTGGCATGGTGAACTTGTGCGATGTTTCCCTCGACGAGAAGCTGAGCTATCAGCGGAAGAAAAGGCAACTGAGGAATATCTCAAGCTGTACACCTCTCCTTGCCCGACCTGCAATGCGCCGTGTCAGAAACGTATGGGTTGCAATCACATGAAGTGCTTCAAGTGCGATACCCACTTTTGCTATCTGTGTTCTAGTTGGCTTATGGAAGCCAACCCTTATCAGCACTTTAACGATCTTGCTAGTAGCTGTTTCAATCGACTGTGGGACATGGAAGGGGGCGACGGCGTTGATCCGGAGGGAGCTGAGGCTCTCCATCAAATTCCAGACGAGCTGGTTGAGTTCGATGACAGCAGTGACGACGAAGATATCCATCCCTGGGATTTGGACAACGAGGATAATTTAAGGCAGCGAAGACGCCCACCTCCTCCGGCACCAATCCCACCTCGGGTCAACCATGCTGCGGGAAATCGTGAACTAGGCCGTAATGCTCATGGCTTGGATGCGGCAGGTCGAGCGGCTGCTGCGGAGAGACAAGCCCAGGCACAAGCAATGGCGGAAATCCGAGCTGGCCGTGGCCATGATCAAGAACCTCAGCTACCGGTCAGACGTGCAGGACTTCAAAGATTTTTAGACCTGGTGCAAAATGATCGCGAAGATGAGTGGGACAGCGACGAACTGGACGACGGTTTTTAAAACTACTCCATGACTTCTTTTACTTTTCTACCTTTCATAAGTGCATTTCTAATAGATACCAAGAAGTCTTGCATCGTTTAAGGGTATCTTCTCTTTTGTCCGTTCCTTCTATTTTCTTTCTCTTACGACATTTACGACTACGACATATAAACTGGTTTCGGGGCGACCTTCTGATCTATGAGTTATGTATTTATGATGGCACTTGCATTTGTATTAGCGAGCTATGTGGTCTCGACAGTTGGCCTGCTGAGATGATTATGTACAAACTGCTGTTTTCGTTGCTTTGTCGATGAATGTGTGGGTTTCCCATGTCTTTGTGTACATCATAATTCTACTGGAGGTCAAAAGCTTGACGATTTCGATGAGGAATAATAATATCTACTGGACTATTTTATACTTCATGAATATTCTCCTTTTTCCTATAATAAATAGATATATGCGAAATTGGCTAGATGGATGCTTCCAACCAGCCGAAAAAACTCAACTACTCCTGATAAACCATGTACATAAATATAACCCCTAAATTAAATACCAGCCCCACTGTTTTAGACCAAAATTGTGATGCCCGAATACCCTCCCAAACAAGTAAAACCCATGAGACCAAAAGGGGAGTTTTCTGCAAGTAAACGCCACTATTCCAGGATGCAAATATTTCGTACCCAGCTCTTGCTACCGATTTGATAACATACCCGAACAAGATCTAGACAATGAGAAACTCATCATCGTCAATGGCCGAGCCGTCACCAGTACCGCTCGTAGACTCCTTCCATGTATACCAAAACTCATAGCTCATAACGGTGTGGTCAGCATAGATGAGTAAGAGACGGTATCTACGGGACGGATTCCATCCCCGCCATCTTTCCTCTGGCTGATAGGCACGAGTCGCCCTAGCATGGGATTCTGGTAAAGTGAGTTGAGGTTGGTTTGCCGATCCTAACCCAGGGGAATTAGCTGAAGAAGCAGAATCCTCCTCTGGGCTACGCCCAGAAGGGACGCTCCTTGAGGGTGGTATTTCGTTCCTTTTATTTTCATGGGGCGTATTAGAGGTGTATTTATAACGGAATATCAGGGTCATATTTGGGGATTCTCGAGAAATATATGGAACATCAGGAGGCATTTCGAAACCTTGGATCGGGCTTATGGCCATTCCATGGAGGGGGATGAGAGGGCGATCGCCGTATTTTTCCTGGCTCTCGAATGGTACAATCCAGTCTATCCGGAAAGACAGGCCACTAACTTTGGTCTCTGTTAGCGCAATCACTGCTGCACGGCCTTTTTGGGAGGCTGCGACGACAAGGCCGTGCTCGGGTATGTATTTGACCATATTAAAGCGATCGCAAGAGCGGATAGGGAGGATAGGGTGAGTAAAAGGTTGGTGGAGCGGTGCCCCGCAAACCACGCTGGCATGAGGAGCGAAAGGATGAGGAACCAAGCGGATGTCTGTTTGGGAGAAGTGAAGGATTGGAAAATTCGAACCGATTGGCGCTGAAGGCGAGGAAGATAATTTAGTAAAGTTATTACTAGAAAGAGATTATTGAGTAACATACGATCAAACACTTGATACTCAGCTGCCTCTGTTTCAGATGCGTCCTCCTCAGAGAAGTCATCTTCTACATCATCCATCTCCTGGTCTTCAAGGAAATGATCCTCACCGAAATGGGCCAGGTTTTCTCCAAGAAATTCTTCGACGTCCTGGGCATCACCACCGAGTGCTTCCAAGAGCGCAAACTGCAGAAACTCTGGTGTAGTAAGTGGTCCATGCCCTGTTTGAGAGGTGTCAGTCTGGTCATTCGAGTTACTGAGGGCTCTCAAAAGCTCATCATGGCCAGTGGATTGGTGATTGTCCGTGTCTGAATTTACATCAGTACTGCTTTCGTTGCTCAAAGTATCCTCATGGAGAGAGCCATCAACAGCACGGTGGCTGAATGTATCTATTGAGTCAGAAGGGCGCAAGCCACTCGAAATGGTCGGAAAAGCGCTGGCCGCTGATAGATCCCCAGGATCCAGTGGCATTGAAACCTCACGCTTTTCAAATCCCGTAGACTTTGGGTCACTATTCCCTCCAGAAATGCGACAATCAGCTCCAAAAATATCAGGTAAAGTGGCCTGTTCTGGCTCGGTCCTAACTGCGGGAGGGAAGTAGTTATATAGATGTGACGCATTCGGTATCCGATTGCTCAATTTTGTCAGGTCGAAAACCGCACGTCCATCCTTCACACGACGTAAAGGCTGGCCACCACATGCTTCTTCCGTTGATTTGAGAAAATGAAATGTCCGAGGGTCAAGAGCGAGGACTGCCCAGCCCCTCTCCCCACTAAGCAGATCAGCAAGCGAAGAGACCATAACTTCAGCCAAAAAGAGTTTTACTTACTCATTACGCAACGTGTCTGGGAAGGTTTTGAACGTAGTATCATTGAAATGGTACACATTAAAAGGCCCAAGACTTTCCCAGAGCTTCCAGACCAAGAGTTTATTGTCGATATCCGTACTAACCATCCAGGTTCCGTTAGGGTCAAGATCACAATTCAAGAATGACACTGACGGGATGTTAGCAAAATGACCAGTATATGTTAGTTTTATATTTCGGGTGCGGTGCTTTTCAGGCATTAAGTGTCGTAGTTGGCCAAACTGTTCAGCATTTTTAATGTGCAACCATGTTTGCCCATAGTCGGTAAAATCGCCATCATCTCCCAGGTTGGGAACGGATTCCCTGCTTCTTATAGACGTTGGATTGACAAGCGCGAAAGCGAAAACAGTAATTTGGCCCGTATTCGCGGACACCGCAATAAGACGGGAAAACTTGTGGATGGCTAGACCCCAAGCGCTGGCATCAACATACTCGACAAAAAAAGGATCCACCTGGGAGCCGTCCATGGGCCGGACTTCTTTGTTTTCGCTGCCTCTCTTTAGTGCTGAAAAGATGGCTTCAACACGGTAACCACAGATGTTCCCGGAGTCGGTGACAAGCAACAGGACTTCCTCTCGGCCTAAGTCATCCACAAGGATATTGTTGATACAATGTGGAGAGGTTGGTGATATATATCCGGCTCCATGGGGTTCTTTCATGATTGGAGTGATTATCATCTCAGGCTTGGATCCCAAGACCTGGAACGAGCCAGCAGGCTCCCAGACATAGATTTGATGGTTGTAGGCAACAAATAACAGATTACGACGTTGGGATAGTGAGGCCTGGCAATCATATCAATATCCACTGGCTGGAAAATACAAAAGAAAAGAGGCACCCAAATCTTGCTCACCAGATTATTACGCCATGCAGCAGTTATGGGAGGAACAACCTCATTTGATCTGCCACCTGTTCAGTGATGGTGTCACCTAGAAACACGCCAGAATACGTACGGTGGGAACTAATCACAATATCAGCGAACGCACTTCCCAAATAACAAAACATTTACTACGGAGAACTACTATACTAACGCACCCTTTCTGAACCTTTTTCAAGATTTAAAGCTCTAAGATGGAGGCCCCCGCGCGGACGAGCCTGCGGCCCCGGCGACTGCCTTTGGGTGTTGCTGTTGAACGCCATTCTCACAGGCCACAATCGCCTTGGCCAGGGAAGTGATCGCAAATTTAGCGGAATAGCCAAGAATAGGATTCCGAGAAAGCTTCATGAATAATTTTTTTTTTTAAAAAAAACAAAAGAAATGAAGATGATGGGGGCGGGAAGATATTGTCATTTGAAAGACACGAGGGGTATAGGTATGTATCAGATCGAAGGTGACATCACATGGAAGGGGGGGCCTTTCGCTCTTCAAACCACCTGCGATGAGCATTTTTTAGGTCTCAGGAACGCAGAGACAAGGAAGCACATCGCAACCCCTTTAATCTCCAAATTTATGGATTAGCGTCATGTTATGTGATGCTTGATGAAGTCAGCCAAAAACTGGTCTTCTAACTGCCTCAGGCCACAATGCGCACGTGCCGCATCCCATTTACTTTTCGCCCAGTCCCACGGTCACTTGTCGGTCAGGTTACTACTTCAGCAGTAGCCCTTTTCGAGGAGCCAATTTGCCGAAATGGATCTTGTCGCTGGTGTTCGTAAGGAAGGTAGCCGGTAAGAAAATATACCCTTACCCCCTTCCGCTGCTAAATCCCCCCCTTCTCTTCCCCAACTAACTAAGTGGCTTTGAAGCGGCGGCCGCGGCGACTTCAAATGGTCGGACGTCAAAGATTCCTCGCACCGCGAAAATTACCTCGGACATTCTGTTATGGCTCCCGTAGGCCGTTGGCAGCAAGGAAAGGATCTCCTATGGTATTCACGAGGGGACGAGGATCCGGATGAGAAGGCGAGGAAGGAGCGTGAGGAACGACAGCAAGTGAAGGATGCTGAAGAGGAAGCAATGGCGCATGCCCTGGGGCTCCCACCGCCACAGAAAAGTGCGGCGGCTATGAATGCAAATTTAACTCCATTAGGAGATAAAGGGGCTCAGGATACAACGGCCGGTGAGGATCGGCTTGGTGAGAGAGGTAAAGTTATCTGAGCAGGAATTCTTCGCCTAGTGCTAATATCATAGCCAGATCACGATTTGCGCGACAGACGGAGGCGGAGACGTGATCGTTCTCGGACCCCTAGAGGAGATCGGGACCCAGACCGAGCCAGAGATAAAGATAGGGATAGGGGTCGAGAACGCAGCCATTACAGGCATCGAGACCGCGACTATCGCCATCACCGAAGCCACCGAAACCACCGCCACAGGTCTAGATCGAGATCGGGATCGCGGGACCGAGGTCATCATAGACGGCGATCGCGTTCACGTTCAAGGGATAAAGGAAGGAAGCGGAGGTGAGGCACGACCTGACTATCAGCGAAGATACCCGAATGATAATGATTCTATTTTTCTTTTGAACATGCACCGTTAATCCTTAATTTGCGTTATATGCGGGTGACGTCCAGTTGAGCGTTTGCTTAGACAATCAGACAATGCTATATAGGCACGTCGAATTCTGATCAATCCTATGGTCTTTACGAAACTCAATATATGTAGTTCTACAGCTCGTCATGGCCCTTTTTCTCACTAGCAAGGTCAGGCATGGACATCATCTTGACCACCATACTAGTCCAGCCAGTAAAATGTTGCGTCCGTTGCCCATTTCCCGTCTCGGGATTATATTGTTCCCAAGCAAATCCCGTTCTCTTCCACTGGAGGAAAACGTTCTCGACCAGATTCTTTCGGAGATTAGAATACAAAGTACGAGCCTGTTTCTTGTGGGGTCCAGGAGCATTTGCAGTATTCTAAAGCACAGCGGTCAGCTTCAAATCCTTGGACCGGGGTTTATGCATAACTCACGTAAAGATTCTTAAGAACCAAATAATTAATATTGATCCAGATAGGACTTCTCCAGTAATTCTCCGCGGTACCGTAAAACTCATCTTTCTGGCTCAAACTGCGGATGCCATACTCGCTCCAGAGCTCTTCTGGGTCTTCGATCAAGTCTAGAATAGCCTTTAAACGAGGACTATCAGGACCCACCATACCCGTCAAGAAAGGGGAAATGGAAACATATCCCTTATGACACACATGGGCGTGCTCTTCAAACTCGTCAATTGTTGCGTCGCAGTATGTCTCCGCATTCTCATCCCAATGGAGGTCATCAATATTTCGTCCGATCGCCGTTTCATAGGCCTCAAATTTTTTAATATCTTCGGTCTCTCCAAGAATTGTGGCAATCCGACGAAGTGCCCGAGTCATCATGCCCATCCAGCTAATCAAATCCACATGGAGCTCTCCTGGGTGCGGAGGTTGAGGTCGAGGATAGTCGTCCAACCCCGATGTCAGAATGTGCTGGACGGATCGGCCCCGCCAGCGGTACGCTTCTTTGGTAGAAAATGCGTCTCGGTCGTAGGATTTAATATCGCCCCTCTGAGTATCCCGGTACCAAAAGTAATGTTTCTTCAATAGTGGATAGATCGAGCGAATATAAGCTTCGCCCAACTCTGGCTGTTTCACGTAAACGGAGCGAATGTCTTCCGCGTCATCCTCTCCGGAATATAGCTGAATCGAGTTGTTTTTCTTTGCGTCTAGTTTATCGAGGAACGCTTCAAGAGCCATGAAGAGAGTTGGGGGGTTCGCGTAATGAGGATACTGGACTGTAAACTCAGGAGGGACTTTACTACGGGCTTCAGAACCCAAAATCTGCTCACGGGCGATCCAGCCATCCTCATCCATTAGGTTGAGCCAGCTCTTCATAATTTCGAGCCTGATAAGAGTCAGCCCCCCCGTCACTTGGGATATTCACTAAAGTGATGAAAGGAAGCCAGACGGGAAGGGTACGTGGGTAGGGATAACATACGCAAGATCTGTATCCCAATCGATAACAGGGATCAAATGGAACCCCTCATCCCAAAGGAAACCACGTGGGAAAAATGGGCGAGAGGGCACACAGGTAAAGAGATCCTTTGGACCTTCGACAACGGGTTGCGCTCTTGCTCTGGCCTCTTCGGTCTCTTCCCAAAAGCCTTCGTTCTCCTCCTCATACTCAGGGGCGGCGGAGCGGTCCACAACATCAGAACCGTGGAAAAAGCCAATGCCACCAATAAGATTTGAGAGCATCGACTTCGAGAACTCAAGGTACTCTTGCGATTTAAAGGGCGATTGCGGGGATAGGACTTTCGCAAACCGGTCAGCGAAGGAGACCGCAGCGCTTTGAATCTCACCAGTAAGCGTCTCAGCTAATGAAGTCAGGTTAGCGACGGATCACTGGATTTTTAGAGGTTTTGGAGTCATTTACAAGTGAGGGGCTGTGGTGAGGACCCGGAGGAAAAAAGAACGTCAAACTAGTGTCGGTCAGGATCCTGGTTGCGACCAGCATAGAGCCCTAATACGTACTTCAAAAGGGCCTTGGAAAACCTTCTGCACCAAATGAAGGTTACCCTGGCCTGGCTCGTTCTTGATCGTGAAAACCTGGGACGGTGGAGGGGGGTTCTCTGCGCCGTACTTCTCAATGGTCTCGTCCACTCCTTTTTTCATCTGGGAAAACATAAGCACTACATAGGATCAGCGTCGGCCGGCAGCAAACCGCGTGTAATAACGCATCTGAGGAGAGTTGCGGCTTACTCTTCGTCTGCCAAGTGTGCTCTGGAGGGACGGTCAAACTAGACACAAAGGTATGATCCAATGGTCTATCGTCGTAGGAGGGATGATCATGTTGGGGGTGTTTGTTGCTTTCAGCACCCTGAGTGACATGGATTGAAAAATCACCAAGTTCCGGCGTAAAACCTACTAGCTTTACATCGTTATCAAATCCTCTAGGATCACCGTCCTCTTGGGCAGTAGCACCCAGGCTACCTAATCCCTCCAAGCCACTGTAGAAGACCACCGTTGTGGATTGGTCGGGTAGGGCATCATCACGGGGTACGCCCTTGACTCGAGCAGCCCAGCTGCCTCCATGTTGTCCGCCGGGGATCTTGATAAAATCGATCGTCAAGTCTATTGAGTTTTCTGCGTCATGGATTGTTTCGCGGCCGCCCTTTCGGATATCGTATTCATCCCACCCGTAGCCTACCATACCCTCATTTTGTTCGCAAGTGTGTCTAAAACCTTTGAACTGGTTAGTGCGAAGCACTTCAAGAACCGATAATAGAAATCGTGGCGGTGGGAAGAAGCGCTTACTCTGCTGCGCGGTATTGTAATCCTCCACTTTTGCCCACATCAATCCCGCGAAAACACTATTCGGAATTCGAGGACGGACTCCAAAATATAAATTCGGCTTGTATGGGCCCCATAGAAGCGACTGGTTATTGGCCCTAGCGGCTTCGCTGGCGAGGATTGACGCATCGCTCGCTGAAGTTTCGTTGCCGAAGACCGCGACCGCATACAACGGTGTTAAGAGGAGAGATTTTGGGGGGAGACGCATTTTATAACCGACATTAAGAGATCAGAGAGTTTTACTAATTGGAGTAATACCATGTGATTAAGTCCAGGGCAGATTTGACCTATTCATCTGATACCCTCTGTGTCTCGTGTTCAAAGATGTTATTATTTATCTGGCATCATGAGTGGGGAGTTGCGGCTCTTGCCCACTCCGCTAAGGTCTTACGTGGCCCAAGCTCCATCACCAAGAATACGAGGGAGGACCAGGTCGATAACACACTCATATCTTGCATTATCAGATATGTAAAATCATCGCATTTTGCTATTATAGGAAATTGCAGGGATCCAAAGATCCAATATTCGCACTCTTAGCCTTGCCTTCGAACACAAACTCACTGATGAGCTTGCCGGTGCCGGGCGCATTCTGAATACCCCAGCAGGTGTGACCAGCAGCAAGATACAAGCCTTTGGTTCCAGCGTGTCCAATTAAAGGCCCCCCCCGGATCGCAGTTACATTAGGCAAGTAGCAAGCCTGTCGCGCATGGATCTCTCCGTCACGTAGCTCATCGGAAATACTACCGACTTGGTTGATAATATCCTGGCAGCGCTCTAAATCTACCTCAACATCCGCTGTTGTCCTTGGAAGGGGAACCAAATGGTCCCCTTCACCACAAGCGTACACTGTATCATCGGGACGAGCGTAGATTTCGGGTGTTGCCACGGTTGGACGCGAGGGTTTGGAGCGATCAAAATCGGCTGGGATCTCGATATTTGTGAACAGAGTGTGTGCACTGGCTGGTTTGGTGGGCTTGATGACGACGCTGTGTGCTCGAGTTGCTGAAATTGGAGCTTCAGGCATAACGGTACTGGTCCACGGGCCAGCAGCAATTACAACATCCGTTGCAGGAATTGTGTGTGACTCGCCATTTTCCTTTGCGGTATATGTAACCGACTCAACGCCCCCCCCTGTGTAATTAATGTTGGTAACAGAACCGAATATGATCTTCGCGCCTTTCTCTTCCGCAAGCTTTGCAATGGATGTAGTAAAAAGATAAGGGTGAACCTGAGCAGTTTCGCCAGGATCACTCATGCTTTCGTAGCCCCTTACCAATTCCGGCTCAATCCAGTCAAGGTCTTGCGGGATTTTGGCGGCCTTCAATCTCCCCATAGCTGCTACACTGCGTTTCTTTAGGGATATCGAGCTGCCATCCTTCCCGCTAGTCTCTTCTTTTTCATGAAGCGGCCGACCCCTGACAACCAGTTGTGCACAACCGACTTCCCTGTAGCCCCATCTATTCTTGCCATCATGCTCCTTGGCCAATTCCGCATGCAACTTGTAGCTCAGTGGTACGATGCTACTCGGGTATGCCCATAATGCCAAAAGACCACCTGCTTTGCCCGATGCTCCTCCAGCGATATCGGTTGCCTCGAGAAGAGTCACTGAATGATGCGCCGAATTAAAGGAAGGATGCCTTGTCAAATAATATGCAGAACAGCAACCGATTATACCGCCACCTTGAGGAAAGTTATCAGCATGCAAATAGCGGTGCGGGGTAAGAGAGGGAAGAGGAAATTGAACCATATTCCGTACCAATAATAACAATTTCACGGTGCTCAACCGGAGCTGACATTCTGGCAATGTGCAATCTTTGACCCAACACCTTTTAATGAAGCCACAATGGGGGGACACTAGCATTGAAGGGGACAAGACTCGAATGGTGGAGGTGAGAAGTATATTCGCCTACGTCACTAAGTCATGTGCTAGGCCGCTACGCCATTGTTTCGACTCAAGTATTGAAGCGGATTATTCGCACCAATTATACCTAGATGGTTCTCATAGAGAGCGGGTTTACAATTTAGAAGCGGATTTAAGTCACTTTGATTTTTTTTTCGGGAATTCAACTCGATCGCATAGAAAAGACAGGCCCGAGAAAATAGATAGCTCATACTCCGATAATGCACATGATTACACAAGTCCTCAATGAGAACAAATTCTTGAAGCTTGAAAACCCCAAGCAATAAGATAATGAGATAGAATGCGAATGTTAGAAATAAAGGCCAGAGACAAATCATATCCTGGTACCCTCACCTCGACGGGCTTAGCGGCCGGTTAAAGCCCCCTATGCGGTTCATATATTGTCTGTATTCCGTCTTCTTCTCCTTTCGTACTCCATAAACATTGTTGCCAGGTACTTTGGTATTTTTGGTGCTCCTAAAATTGGAGAAGCCCATGCTCTTGCGCATCATTTCTTCGATACCATCGTCTCCGCCAACATCGTCCATGTCAACGTCCATATCATCCTTGGAGCGGTTTGCGGATAGCCTCTTTGACTCACTCATACCGTTTGCTTGCCCCCGGTTATCTCTGCGATCGTTCCTGCGATCTCCTCTCGAGCCCCGAGGAGGTGACACTCTGTCCCGATTTCCGTTTCGAATGGGTGAGCGAGAACGGTCGCGGTACCTATCGCCTTTCGAAGGGTGGACTTTTTCGACCATTAGACAGGGTACCAGATAGAATAACGAAACAACGAGAAAAAAAAAATACACACCTCTGTCGTAGTACCTCTCTCGGCTGGGACTTCTATCATTAGGTCTAATATCCCGACCATCTCTTTCCCGATCCCTCCTATCGCGATCACGATCACGGCGATCTCGAGACCTGCTCCTGTCCCGCCGCCTTTCCCTCCTATCCCTAGACCGAGAGCGATATCTCCTGTCGTCGCGAGAGCCACCACCACGTCTTTCAGCATCATCATACGGCTCGCGTCTCAGGTTTCTGTCAAAATCCGTCTCCAGATCCGGCGAGCGTGTTCTTCGATCATCCATATCCCACATTGTCGAGCTATCAACCCTTCGAGCACGCTTTACCGGTGGTTCTGCCATCGTGGTTCTCCAAAATTTCGGGTCAGTGTTGTAGTGAGTCGGTTTGTTAACGATCCCACAAGAGAGAAAAGGCACGAGGTGAAGAATTAAAGGCAATTATAAAAGTATAATATTATCGTGTAGTTTCAATATCTTAGGATATTCATTAGCGGGGTATCAAACTAGTCATTGGGAAAAGTTGTGAGTATCTTTGGGGCAGCTTAAACGAAATTGTGGTTGAGCGAGAGAAACTACGGTGAGCTGCTCTGACCATCTGTGCCATTAATTGAGCCCGAGTTGTCGAGCGGCTTTTGTCTCTAAATATCGCACCTATAAGTAGGCCACGGGAATAATACTCGGATGCTGACGTGATTAAGTACCGCTATACGTCAATTTAATATCCTAAGGCCAGACTTGTTGGAAGATCGAATTGAAAATATCGTATACATTATTGATCACGGGCCCCCCTGCCAAGCTACCAAATAAAGCATGGGACTTGTCCCTTTTTTCGTCCGCCAAGAGTAACTTCCTTGTGCTGAGTTTCTAAAATTACCCCACTCGTGAAGTTAAAAGCGTTGGAAGCTCCAGTACGTACTACCTAAAAGCCCCAAATGAAAGACCAGGGCAGCAAGCATTATGCAAGAAATTTTCGTGTTTTTCGGGTCGGTTTGAGCTAGTGTGCTATCCTGGGCCGTCTTGCATTCAGTGCAAATGGCATTGAAGAGGAGGTTCAAGTAATAATAATGCACCCAGGTAGACTGGTACTATCCTTCTACTCACTATTTGTCGATCTGCATGACCTTGGTTTCGAGGGGAAGAATTTGTGTTGGATTCCTCACCACAGCCGGCACAAAATATGGAAATTTCTGGCGAGTATGTCAGCTGGGGAATAGCATGTGACTCCTTGCCTTTGGGATGCCTACTAGGTACTATAGGCGTACTGCAAACAACATGCGATAACTTTCCTCTTAAACTCTGGGGTTGAGGGGAAGAAGATGCAGCTTACGGAAATACAGATCAAGAATAGTACGGCAACGGCCCGTCCCGCCGAGCCTCCGACTAAGCTCAAAAGTGGAATAGTAGCTCGCAGAATTTCGAAATCTTTTGCAACTGATTCTTCAACCCCTCACTGTGGACCCCACAGTATTTCTTTTATGAATCAATAGGGAGACATATTCACTTACCATCTCATATAATCCATGACACTTGTTAGTCCTAATGGCTCCTACAAATTTGTCGCATCGACAGACCCATAATTTGCTTTTGATCTCAAAATTGCTGAGTCTGAGGGACATCGCATCGCCACTCACGGCTGTCCTGGACTCTCTGGAGCAACCAGCAACACCGCTAATTAAAGAATACGTCCGGCGTGCAAAAGTAAGTAAGGATATCTGGATTGCAAATTTCAGCAACTAGCCCCAAAATGTTGATTTGGCAACTCTTATATGGGTGCGGTTATTAAACGCGCACCTGGCTTTAAACCAACCTGTTTTGTGATACGAAGTTAGCTAGATAAGCCATAGTAAATTCCTGTACTAACTGACTGGAACAGCTTTCCAAAATTCACGTTACTCTCATTGCCTTCGAATCTCTAAACCCCTTCGACGGCGTGGATGCTTTCATCTCTGCTCGGAGGAAGAGCCCTGGTGAGGTTATAAAAGAAGCCAAGGCGGTCTTCCAACCCAACCCATCTAGTAATGATCCAACTCAAAGTAAGTTATAATACCCTTGCCCCCTGGATGATAACGTAAATGGTATTGATGATGATACCGTAGGGAGGCTTATTCTCATCGATTCTATCAACCCGATTCTGCACTCGACAAAAACTAATGCGCATTCTAACCTGTCGAACTTTTTGAGTTCGTTCATAGTTCCTTCAAGTCCAGCAGCTCCTAAAGTGGAGTCATCGCTTGTCGTAACTTTCCATCAAGACATTCCGGGGCGACCGAGCCAATCTCCGTATTCGCCTTCGCCCCTTACTCTTTTGTCTTACCTCGCGACCACAGTAATACGCCTTCATTCATTTTCGCATATCCTCGCCAAAAAGTATTTTCGAGATCGCAGTCTGGCAGCGCCAGTTTTTGGTCTCGAGGAAGAACAGGATGGCGTGCTCCTCGGCAGGTTGGATAAGCTATCGGGGAACGAATATGCAGAAGGCGTTGTCTTGGAAATGGAACACCGCCGCAAGAGTGGACGCGGTGTTTTAGAATGGTACTTGCTACCCAAAACCTCACCAGTCGCACCTAATCAGATGAAAGAGATTGTGACATTGTTGGACGATCACCCTTTGTATCGTCCTCCAGAAGAACCTGATACTGCTTCGGCGGATGAGGAGCCCGAATCTACCTTTGAATTACGTCTTACTGACAGACAGAAAAAAGAAAGAGAGGGCGTGGTGCTGCCATATTTCGATGCACAGCAGGGTGATGGCCCTGGTGAGGGGGGTCGTATTTTGTATGATATGGGAGAAGAGGACGATTTTGATGAGGAGGAAGATGAGATTTAGTTCTCGGGAATGTTTCCAACCCGTGAAATGGACCCAATAATTCAATGGGGGCCTTTCAGTCGCGGTAGATGTCGCCGAAGAGAAGACAGCATCGCCACTGTTCTACAGATGCGGTTGTAGACGGCCCTGCATTGTACCAGATAATCGGGTCATGGATAATGGACTCAGTCATGTATTCGTTCAAAATTACTCAAGGCTCTCGAAAGAAAATGATGGTGTCCTGCAACCACCAAACATATTATCTATGCATACATTCATCATACAGTGGGGTAATATATGATGTGGCCGCGCTTCAAGGGGAGTCATTAAAAGAAGCGCCACCAGAGAAGGAAAATGAAAATAAATCCAACACCTGCGAATGGTCCGTACTACGAGGTGTCAGAACGATGTGGCGGTACTGTGGATTGAGACTCACCTGTTTTATCAATAGCTCCCAGTTGATGCGCACTGCTGCTTTCCTGTATTTCTTACTGTCTTCGCGCAGGCGGCCTGATAATTCACCCATACGCTCCAAGCTATCACCCCGATACAGAAGATCTTCGATGTTCTTGGTCATCACCTTTGTTACATCCCTCAGCTCGTCATTTAATCGGTCAAGGTTCCCAGAGGCGCGGCTGTCCTGGTACGTCTTTTTTGTTCGCTGGATAAAAGTGTCGAACTCCACAAAAGCATATGGTCGCAAGTTTGGAGACTGATACTGAGCGGGGGAGTATGTCGTCGTAAACTCAGTTGAGAGATCGGCAAGGTATGTGAAAGCAAGTTTGCGGGGGTATGAACGGTCACATATGCAAAGGAAACAGATATCATCTTTGATAAGGTAGCTAGAATTGAAATGAGACGGGGTTGGTGAATGCATTTTGTAATTATACAGACTCACTGTAGATTATACTGGCCAGATTCTATGCTAGCTTGAGGTGCCGAGTTGCGATTCAGTCGGCGGAAGATCATCTTGGCTTGCGATTTGATTTCGGAAAGCTCTGTTTCGGCCTGGGTGGGTTCAAACCATTCACGCATGTTGGTCGCCGTGCTATTGTCTGGCAGTGAATGAAAAAGCTGCTCACCTGTTCATCATCTACTGATGCTGCAAGCATCAAGCCTTTCTCTCAACATCAGCAACTGCATACATGCATCCACAAATTTGCATCTTACCATCAATCCTAGCAATCTGAGTTGATTTAACCATCGTTTGAAAAAGCAATCTAGCTTGTCGGTGATATTCCCTCTTGGAATTTTGAAGGGATTGCTTCTCGCAGCTGGCGTTATAATCGGTTTGTTGTCCTCATCTCGAAGCCCATGCCGAGGAAATGGCCCACAAGCGCAAGGCGGTCGACAACGGCAGTTCTGGAATGCAGTTGCGGAGGTAAGCTACCAACCTGGTAGTGATTTGGGAGCTATCTATCTGCAGCTTCGGTCAATTTGACGACCTATCAGCTGGTCGTTTCTCTTCTTCTTTTTTTTTTTAATATTAAAGTCTAATGATCATGTTTCAGGAGTCGCCGCAAGTCTTCTTCCGCTGCTGCAGCTGAGCTAAGTGATGTAGGAAGAACTGGTCTTGCAATGGCTTCTACAAATTCCAAACCAAAGAGGAACCCGAGGAGGGCAGCGAAGGATCGATGGGAGGAGGAAAAGTTGATGACTAGCGATACTTCACAGCTGATTGATTTGGATTTAGTAGTAAGTTATATTTGATACAGCGTGTTGGACCTGCTCCGTTTATCTAGATTGACGGAGAACTAAATTGCATATTGCGACTTTATTTAGAAACTGCTTGCGCAGCCCAGGGCCTGGAACTGCCTCGCGGAGATTGAAAAGGAAGAAATATTAAATTTACTACCTAGTGATACACACCCAGATCCCCATAATTCACTAGACCACCAAGACGCGAAGATTCCCCCTCTTCCAGAATCCTTCCTCCGCTACTCAAACCCTTGGCGCGATGGTGTCCGTCAATTCCAGGTAGACCTCCAAAATGGTCGCTATGATCCGAGATGGTTGCATGATGCCGATGAGGCCATGAAACAGAGGGCTGCAGGTGAATTTGACAAATTCAAAGAGCAAGAATTTGAAGAGTTCTGGGGGCAGAAACAGAGACTAGATAAGAGCCTGGCGGCCGGACAGAGCTCTCAGGTGAAGTTGAGCACACTCATTCAGCATAAGCTCATCCGCAAAGGCGACGTGTGGAAATACTCGAGGGGCTTCTCCAAAGGAGCTCAAAAGATTTTGGTCGAGAAAGAAGCTCGGGTACGTATTTGGGTTTCTTGGAGACCACCCGTCGAGCTAACCATTGCTTAGATAGTGGAAATCCACGGATCGACGCTGACGTTTGCTGTTCCACCTGGAGAACGCGTTTTCCTGAACACCGTACCTAAGCCAGCCGCCCAAAATTTGGTCACTGTGGGCACCGCACTGGCCAGCATAGGATACACCACTCCACTACCAGATACCAATTCTTCCGAAACCGACACGAAAGAAACTTTAGGCACGAGCAGCGCCACGGATAACGGTTGCGCTAAGAAGCGAAACCAGGATACTCCACCGGAATCTGTCAAACGGCTAAGAGGACGACCACGCAAGGACAATGCCAAATCTCCAGTTCCTCAGCTGGCAGAAATAAGCGGGCTTACAGTGGAAATCCCCAATCCGCCGCCAGTAACAGAGAAACTTTGTCCAGTTCTTGAAATTGGAAATGATGCAATATTAGCTGTGAAATCTGAAAATGGGGACCAGATCCCGATGCCAACAGGGAACCTTAGTGCAGATGAGAGGTCGACCTCTGTTGCAGCTGGCCGCGAGGAAGTTGAGGAGGTAATCATACCGCATATCCATGGTCTTACCGCACTCAGTAATAAGATTTTGGAGATCGATGGCCGTATTAAGGATATCCCTAATGGTAACGCTTGGAAGGAATTTCGATCATATAGGAACAACCAGGATATGGGTAGCCTCTGGGAAATTAGGCAGTCTTGGTTTCTGCGGGGGAAATAGTCCTTCTGCTAGGAACTATTTGGTTGGGAACGGATTGTTGTTCTACTCCGTGGCATATAATGCGATTATGGGACTTTGGTTCTCTTGCGCAAGGGCGAGCGAACTTGAAAATTCGTTTACATACTGTTGTTTGCGACGCTTAGAGGGAGGATACGACTCGACTCATCTTAAATTCCATGATATGCCATCTTGCATATCGGGGATCGCTTCTTTAGATATTACTTGCATACATCAAAATCCGTCATGACCAGGTCCCAACCCCATGCTTTCATCTTTAGTCGCTCGGCTTGCATCTGGGTCAGCAGCATAGTCAACTGCGAAGCTAGATTGTATAAAATCTTCCAGTTCCTCGCTGACCGTTTTCAGCTTCTCCTTTACGCTTGCAACTCCCTCTTGCCCTACGATATGTCGGGATGGAGGGTTCTCATGTCCACCAATCGCTGTGATGGCGTATACGGTTTCGGTTACCAGGACTTCCATATGTGCGGAACTGAGTGGGGGGTATGTAGATAGGACATCTGGAACCGAGAACGGTCCCTCTTCAGCAGAGCTGGCAGCATCGGGATTCCGCGAATTTATTTGCCCTGGAATCTGTGTATTTGGTAGACGTGGCACCAACCGATTGAGTATACCACGAAATAGAGGGGCCGGGTTTATTGCTGGCGAGTAAGCGGGAACAATCGGAGGTACGCTGGTGACCAGATTTGTGAGGATGGGGATTTCAATGCTGCATTGAAAGATGGTGAGTTTGACATTGAACGGGGCTATTTCATATGCGAGGCTCTAGAGCAGCAAAGCTATTAGCAACCACACGAGGGTATATATCCATGGCTACAACTTACATCACAAAAGCCCTCGAGAGCCCAACCCGCTGCACAATACATTCCAAGACCAGGCGTGCCGATGTGAGCAGCTGCTTTTTGTTAGCTGCAGAACCTCACACATGGCGTATAAAATAATTCTTACTGATTCCTGAGAGTATCATGATGTGCCCCGACTTTTGTCGTCGCATGTGCGGGAGGGATGCCTTGATAATATTGAGAGGGCCGAAGTAATTGATCTCGAACTGGTCCCGGACCAAGTTCAAAGTTTGTTGGGACGCTGAAAGCTCTTCTACTGTTCCAATGAGGGCTGGAATCCTGGTTAGAAGGGTAGGCGTTGGGTCTCAAAAAACTCGCACCTTGACTTGTACAACAAAGAAGAATATCCATCTTCCCGAACATCGCGACAGCTTCAGCAACAACAGCTTGACATTCACCAACCATTCTACACCCCGCACGTAAGCATCCGTCGTAGTTCATTTGCCGCAGCTGTCATTGCACACCTTATATCCAACGGAACTGCCTTAAATCTGTCTGGCCATCCATCTTCGCGATGACTCTCGATTTCAGCTAAGAAAGCTTCGAACCCATCTCGACGACATTCATCGCGGTCAAGGCTTGAGTAAGCAAGGCCGACCAAGGCACAATCCCCATGCAAAAGTATTTGTCGTGTAACTGAGATCCCAATGGGCGAATCCCCAGCCGTGATCACCCATACTCGTGGCTCATTATGGCTTGGAAACTGCGGCCGGGAGTAATCCGGAGAGGGGTTATTGTCTGTCATTGGGCTGAAGGCAACATTCACGCGCCTAGCATGTCCATCGCGCAAAAGGATAACTCCCTGAATTCGGTGCAAAACTGTTTAGGTGTAGGATATCTATTAAGCAAAGAATGGAGGGATGAAGTTGGTCCGACATAGTGAACGTCCTCCAAGCCTTCCCCAATAATTGTTCTGCACCAATGATGCCTAAGCCTAAGACCGGCCCGCCAAGATCAAACTGCCGGCTTCTGGACCAGTCTCACGATGGTATCATAGCGGCGGCGTTAATCCGTGGCCTTTTCTTTTCTCTCCTCTTCTCCATCCTTCTTTTCAACAAGCTCCGTGCAACCAGGCCAAAATGCCTGAAGAAAGACAACGCAGGGATGAGGGGGGGCAAGGCGTGCGTATGAAACACACCACCAGGGTGTCTCCTTTGCTAATCTTGCAAATGCTACCTCTAGTCAGGCTTTCGCTCGATCATCCAAGGTATCGCCATCTTCTTTGTAACGCAGTTTTTCATCAATCAATTCTTCGGAAAGAACCAAAATGCGGGCTCCGGTGGGAAGCCTGGTGCTATTCCCGGCTTTGCAGACCGTACACCCCGCGCCCAGGTTGAAGACTACAGTGCTATTCCCGAAGCTATTGCACCCATCTGGCCCTCGGACAGTGCCCTTGATATCACTGTTTACGTTGCACCCTCGGTGGTGCTCCCCTCGTTCAAGTCAATTCCTGATAGCTCTCTTGTGATGGAGGAGAAAAGGTTTGGTATGGGTAATTACAGCGACACTAGGGAGATCAACACGATCATCCAGGTCCCCAGGGAGGTCCAACGGAATGGAACACTCTGGGCGCACTTTTTTGTCGGGCTTAGTGGGCATCAACTGGATCCCGCGGCTAAGGATTATAGTCCCGAAAGCGCCGTTCACTTTTTCCGCCCGCTTAACCAATATTTGCCCAAGAGGAGGGCCAAGAAGCTCAAGAACCTCCTAGCAAGTTCTGATGAAGTGGAGGAAGACGAAGACGATGGCCTCCCTGACGTATCCGTTGCATCCTACTATCACCCGAACTTTACTGTATCCGTGATTCCTGACTCCGGTGTCCAAAAATACCGCCAGATACACCCTGCTACCCGCCGGCATACGCACCTGGAGGTCACCGGGGCCCGGGATGCGTCCGGTAAGAACGGATGGTATTATCCGGTGGTATTCTTGAATACTTTCTGGCAGCTCAGGAGCCATATGATGGAGCTGAATTCGACCGTTGAGACGATACCCGTGCGCTTCACGCTCAACAACCTTCAAAACTGGAAATTCGCCATGATGGCCAGCGTTGATGAAAGTGCGAAGCAAACCGCTCGGCAAGCCGCCTTCGGAGGTTCCACTCCTGGCGGCAGCGATGGCAGCGAATTCGAAATGATTAAGGAAGTTCTCTTGGACACCAACATTTGGCTGTTAGGAACCACCGGTGTGGTGACTATTCTTCACATGATTTTTGAAACTTTGGCATTCAAGAACGACATCGTAAGTTCTCAAAGCACTCATCCACTCTCTTTTTCTCCCCATACTATAGTTGATGAGTCGTCTTATGTTTTAAGCTCGCGACTAATTTATTTCTCCTTGGATAGGCTCATTGGCGCAAGAAGAAAGATGTTGTTGGAACATCTGTTCGCTCAATTCTGGCTAATGTTTTTATGCAAGCCGTTATTTTCCTCTATCTTATGGACAACAGCGAAAATACTTCCTGGATGATCCTCGCTAGTCAAGGTTTCGGGATTATTCTTGAGGCTTGGAAAGTTACAAAGACTGTCGACGTCCGTCTGCGTCCACCACCGGCCCAATCCCTTTTCTCCTTCCTCCCGTATGTGATTGTTTTCGAAGACAAGCATAAGCTCACCGAGACGGAGCAGAAGACTAAGGAGTATGATGAGATTGCATTCCGCTATCTCTACATCGTTGCCGTGCCTCTCCTTGGTGCTTATGCTGCCTACAGTTTGATGTACAATACTCACAAGTCGTGGTATTCATATGTCATCGAAACCCTCGTCGGCAGTGTCTATGCCTATGGATTCCTGATGATGGTTCCTAGCTTGTACATTAATTATCGATTGAAGGTGGGTACTCGCCAATTATTTGTTGGTCATATGCTAATTATTGCCGTAGTCTGTCGCTCATATGCCAGGAAAGGCTCTGACCTACAAGTTCCTCAATACATTTATTGATGATCTCTTCGCCTTTACGGTTAAGATGCCATGGCTTCATCGCCTAGCCACTTTCCGCGACGATATAATCTTCTTTATCTGGGTCTACCAGAGCTGGAAATACAAGACTGATTACAAACGTGTCAACGAGTTTGGTCAGGGTGGTGACAGCGATGAGGAAGAGGAGCCCGAGCCTGTCCAAGCCACCAAGGATGAACTAAAAGCTGAGTCCTCTGGAAAGGAGAATTTAAATGCGCAGACTCGCAAGAGGAAGTAGTTCCTATCCTCTGCACCATCCCCTAGTTTTGACCACTTCTTTTCTATGCTGTCTTGGGCTTTTGCCGAAATGTCCCTGTTATTCTGGGAAGATCGATTTGATGTGATTGAGAAGGTTGGGGGATGGTTAATTTGAACATTTGGTTAACTTAGAGTTGAATTAATTAGTATAAATTGTGCGTGCTCACACCTCAGGCGTAATAATATATTTTCCTCTTGCTGCACCCATTATCTTAAAGTGCCCAGCTAGATGAGCGAACTCTGTGGGACACCATTAATATTGTTATGCTCTGGGTTCAAGGGGCAAAAAATCAACCAGGTTTAGAGCAACGATCGCCAAATCGGGTAAGGTTGTGCCTAACTTAGCTGAGTCCCGCAACTGTTATTTAAGTCCGTAAAAACATCCCACATCGCGACAGTAAGTTGAGGACCCAAAGCTCATAGCTGCCTAGTGCCATGGTCAGTAGTTATTGTAGTATTGCTTGGGATAAGTTCTTTCATTCACGAGCGCATGTTAGAATCAAAGCTGACGTGATGTACACAGCCTGTAACGCGACAAGTTGACGCGCTCGCATCAACCAATGTCAAATGATATGACGGAGACCTCCATTTAATTTTAAATAAACCATTCACAAGATTATACAGATGTCTTCAGATAGGGATAGAGGTTTGTTGGGAGAAATGATGATCTGATTCAAGTTCACTCACGATCTGTCATAGATGAAGTGAGGTCAAGCAGTCTCTTGGATGCTCTGGAGCATCTTGAAGCCGGTATGTTTGGCCATGATGCCACCTACACACAGATTCGATTAGAAGAACGACTAATTGATTTCTACAGTTTCCTTCGTGGCATCCCGACAGCGTTATACGGACGCTGGGCAATTGGCCAAGACGATAGCTACGAACGCCTACGAGAGTGGTATTCCCGAACCTGCTCTCCAACGTCTGCTGGGTATTCTTACAAAAAACAATAAACTTGATCAGGGAACAATTACCACTTTGGTTAAGAACCTTTACCCACTGGAGAGTGTGCCATCCAAGTTGGTTACCCAGGTTGTGTGCTGTCTTGGTCCCACGAAGAATAAACCAAGTTCTGCTACACAGGTTTTGTTACTACGATGGTTAATACTGGTGTATGACATTCTTGAGGATAGATCGCATCTTCCGAAACTTTATTCTGTGCTATTCAACCACCTTGACATGATCAGCTTGCGGAAACCGCTATGCCATCTTCTCTCCTTTCTCACGAGGCGCAAGCATGTCAAACCTTTCAGGATCCAAGCCCTGATGGAGTTGCTTGTTAGCTCAGGCGGGGATGATAAAGAGATCATCACATTGTTGAGAGTTTTCAAGAACTATTGTCCAAATCTCATTGTGGGAGAGCCGGGCCGGAAGGGTTTGTTCTTCAAGCACCCAGATCTTGAATGGACTAGCCATGTGCGACAGCTACAACAAAACAATTTGGAGAGGCTCAATACCGCCAAGTCTGCGGGGTTTCATGTGGTACGCCGCGGGCTGGGGAAAAGGAGTAAAATGGAAGTTATTGTCCCTCATGTGCAAACCTCTCGAGTTTCATATAACCGCACGCCTTTGGAGGAACTGCGTGGTGTTGACCACTTTATTGAAAGACTGGACAAAATCGAGCTACCAAATCAGATTATTTCCACTATTGGCGACGGGTTATCGCAAAAATACATGTTTTTGGTTGGGCCCGAACCTGCGAATCGGCGCTTGGATGACTGGTTACAAAGCTTCCTCAGTGACCAGCTGCTGTATGCACAGGACTTTGATGATGAAGGGGTAGAGTCACTGGGCTATGTACTGGGTCTTGCCGTTGATTACGCTCGGTACTCAAAGGTAGGAATATTATTCCATAGCAGGAATAACAACACTAAAATGCGATACCACAGGTTATCCCCGAGCGATTCATCTCCTTTTTCAAGTCATATCTCCCGTTGTGGAATGGAGATGACAATAGAGAAGGGATGCTTAACCTCCTCGAGTATCTCGCGAACGAGGATTATGAGTCTCTCCGAACCGACATTTTGCTTCCTCTGGAAGCCGCCTTACTGGATAATGCGGTTCGGTCTAGGGTTACCCTACTTGACTTTTACTCCTCATTAATCCGCCAGTGGGGGGTCAAATTGAGATCGCAGCCCTTTAGCCGGAGAGAGTCAGTGCCACTTGGTCACCTCGTTTCACATGCTGAGGTTTTAGCGTTGTCGATATTAGAGAGCCCTACTCCAACGCAGCAGACATTTGAGATTGGTAAGGAGTACAAACCTGGGATACAATCTGTCATGGAGTTTTACTGCACTCTAGCGGATGTATTTTCCTACGCATCTTCCAATGGAAGGATTAGACTCACCATTCCTCTTGCGCCCACGGTATACAGCATTGTTTTCACGCCCGTAAACTCTGTTATTTCGACTATGAGCTCGGTGCTTGCTAGCTACAAATCATCTTTCGAAGCATCCCTCACGTCTGAGGTGCTTCAAGGTCCAAACTCCGCAGATTCTCTCTATCCAACACAACTAGTGGGTCAATTCAATGGGTATATTATGGATATATGCAATCTCTTATGGCGAAATCGGGGGCTTAACGGAGACGACCCAAACGCATTAAGTTGCCTGATACCGGCACCCACGATAAACGCGCTCACGCAATATGTTCGAGAGACCCACGAAAATTTGCGAAGAAGAAACCGCGACGCTGCATTTTCCTATACTGTTGCTTCGGCTTTCTCGCTTGGTCACCATGCTGCGCTCTGCAACATGTCTGCGTCATGCTTCGCAGGGATTGAGAAGGATAATAACATAGGGGACGATCAGCCAAGGCTACGGAAGCCTGTGACCCAAAAGGCTCTCAGTGCCCTGGAGAAAGAAGGAGGGGTGAAGATGAGCTGGCAAGATTATAGAGTGCAAATGCTAAATTGGCTGGATGCGATAGGAACTGGTGGGATTGGAAATCTGATGCGAAGTACTATGAAGGCCTTACGCAAGGTGTAGCAAAACAAGATACCACCATACCCCTCTTAATTATTTCTTTCAGAGTCTCCTTCTTCTTTTTTCCTTCGATGACTTTAGCGTATTAGTCTACGTATGCATTCCGAAACGGGTAAACTATACACGAATGCTTGGACACCGGTCATTAACATGTCTGGCTAGTGTTTAGGTAAATGTCGCGGATGCTGCTTTCCTCACGGAGGGCGCTCAGTATATCCTCAAGTTCCTGCACTTGTGCCTCGTCCTTCACGTTAACCAAAGTGTCCTGGTTCGGAACCCAGATAATCTCTGATTCTTCAATAGTGAGCCCAGTTAGTTTAGATAGTGTTTCTCCTACACTTTTCGTCCCCGAGGGCTCAGTAAAAACAAGAATTCGGCCCTCCTCATCTGTTGTTATATCTGTTGCACCAGCCTCAATGGCCTGATCTAAACAATCTTCCGCGGCCAAATCTTCGCGCCGCCCAAAAGTTATTCGTCCTTTCTTCTCGAAAAGATAAGCAGTCGGCGTCACAGTTCCACCGGCTTCTTTGATGGCATGGCGCACGTCCTGTAACACTCGGGCTTTCTGCTCAGTTTGACACTCAATAACCGCGGCAACGGAATGAGGTAGGATGGCTTCAATGATGACCTGCTCGAGGGCCTCCCCTGTGACACTGAAACCCTGACCCCGGGCAATTGCTGCCTCGATCACCATCTTCGGAATCCCGGCTTTCTTTGCGTTTGCGAGGGCAAGGGCTAGACGTGGATTGAATCTTGTATCTGGTCCCCACACTGCGTACTGTAAGTAACGAAGAAAAATCCAGATTTAAAGCACGCCGCAGATACTTACGTTGTGTAACTGAGCTTATCTCTTTTGCGACCATTTGCCGCTCCTTGCTCTTGGCTTTGTCATTCTTTGCTTTGCCATGCTTGATTTGGGACCATCGGTTGTGTCCTGCATACCATGGCGAACAATTCGTAAAGCTTCGACAAGGCTCGCTTCGAGGCTGAATTGTGCGAGAGCGCTGTTGCGTCAAGATATTTCTCACGACTGACGTCATATTTTAGCCCTCATTAACTTCCTTTTTTTTCTTCCTCAAGGCGAGAAGACCAAAATATGCGGAATCGGTCCGACTGTTTCGCCGACGCCGCCCACGGACAGTTAAGGGGCCATCGATACAGATCAAGTGGAGACATGGACAAGTGAATTAATTGTCCGGCGATAATTTCTCTTTCGTCGTGTTTTTTGCTAACTGCATTTTTCTGGAGGACTTTATGGGAGGCACCCTGGCTGGCACAGTCGAGCTCAATGTCTTCATCGGAAATTGCTAGGTCTTCTTCCGACAAACATCATGCGACCCCTCGTGCGGAGCTCGATATCACCAAGCTTCATGCGCTGCCCTCTGAACAGCAGGACCTCTACCTCTTGACATTTACATCCGACTTGGTCCAGCACATTTCTGCTCTTGATAAGGCCCAGGTTTCGGCCCAGCAGAAGTTTCTGAAAGAGGAACTATTCAAAGTTCTCAATCTCACCTCGCCGACGATCACACGAGTTATCCGCAACAACCTGGGGCGCTGCTTTGGTGCTATTTTTAGCAAAGGAGATCGTGGGATACTCTTTGAGACTGTCACCGAGCTCCTTGGGGTGCTAAATGCGGGGAAAAATGAGGCAGATCACAGAACAAAGTTCGCCGCAGCTCATTGCTTGGGAGATGTTTTCTCTGCCGCTGGAGAGAGCGTGTTTGCTCAGTCGGGCATTGTCGTTTCCAGTCTCCTAAAGCTGCTAAAGGCATCCGCAAACTATACTGGCTGCCGCGGCTCAGTCTTTTCTGTATTGCGGAAAGTAGTTAGTGGTACAGGGGTGCCTGTGGATGAGGGAACAGCGCGAGACATCTGGAAGCAGGCTCGCAATGCCGCGACGGGTGACAAGTCGACCTTTGTTCAAGTCCACGCTTGCCGCTGCCTTGAGCAACTGGTCAATACCACGCCATTTTTCGACAATGCGAATGACTTCGAGAACCTGAAAAACGTGATATGGAAGGCTATCGACAGCCCCATGGCTCCTGTTAGACACGCCGCAGCGGCATGTCTAGCCCGAGCACTGACGAAACTGCATGCGAAAGACGCTCGAGTCCTACCAGCTCCAAAGCCGAAGAAATCGAAAAGAATGTCCAAGAAGCCCGCACCTAGACCCGGGGATGATGAAGATGAAGCAGAGGCATCTGAGTCTTCAACCGCCAAGAAATCTGAAGCGCGCCTTTTCTTCTTGCTTCCTGATCTTCTTCGTCAACTCTCCTCCCAATATTTTAAGAGCACTACCTCTAATCGTGCCCGAGCGGGAATCGCAGTCTGCTACAAGCATGTTTTGCGCATCTTGGGTGACAAAATTGTCGAAGAGCGATATGGCCAGATTGCCAGCCATCTCCTGTTCGATCTCCTCACTCATCCTACGGTAACATACAACCGGTTCCGGCTGTTGATGACGAGGAAGTTTGTGAAAAATATCTTAGAAGAAACAGTTGGCCGCGACTCCCTTCGAGAGAATAGCCAAGTTACGGCGGCGAAGTGGCTCATCAATGATGTACTCAAAGATTATCCCCAAGTCATCCAAGAACGTCGTGAACCGAGCAAATACACCCTGACCAGTGCTCTTAGCGCTTTGTCATCGTTAATATCGTCTCTGGGCTCCGCATTTGGGTCTCTGGCTGAGCCCTGTAGCGAAGCTTTGCTTCAGGTTCTCCCCCACCCTAGCTATACAGTTCAGATTCACTCCGCACACTGCCTCCGTACCTTCGTCCTTGCTTGCCCTCATCAGCTGCTCTCCTGTGTCACGATTTGCTTGAATAGCTTGAATAGGGAGGTGGGTCAGTTGGCCACTCCCCGACAATCTCCACGACGTTGTGTTGGCTATGCAAATGGCTTATCCGCAATGTTAAGTACCTCTCGCCTGCAGGCACTTTATGGATCTGTTGAGGTTTACTCTCGTGTGTTCACTCAAGCAACTGATCTCTTGAAGTCAAGCGGTAACTCTGAGCTTCGAGCCGCAAGTACACAGATACAAGTTGCTTGGATCTTGATCGGAGGATTAATGCCGTTGGGCCCAAGCTTTGTAAAGATACATATTTCTCAGCTCATGCTATTGTGGAAGAATGCTCTTCCCAAGCATCTAGGGAAAGAGAACTCCGCGCAGCGCGGTTACCTGGAGATGAGCTTTCTCGCACATGTTAGAGAGTGTGCTTTAGGAGCGCTACTAGTGTTTATGGAGTTTAACAGTAAGATGATAACGGCGGACGGAGCGAAGAGAACAGCCGCCATGCTGCAGAACACGATAGAGTTTCTTGATGACTTGCCTCGCCAAAAGTCTGTTGCAGATATCTCACAGCGTCTCCACCCGTCCCTGCAACTATCGGATATAGAAATTATGGTCAGACGTCGCGTCTTACAGTGCTTTTCTAAGCTTATCCACGTCCACCCACTTAGCCATGGAGATGTGATCTCTCAATCTAGCCTTCTGAGTTTATCGATTTCGTCTTTCGCAGATCCGGACACCTCCCAGTCAGGGGCGCTGGAAAGTTCGATTGCGGCTTCTACGGCACAATTTGAAAATTTGTGGGACTTGAGTGATAATTTTGGGTTTGGATTGACTGGCCTCGCAAGAGAATATGTTCGTGTAACCCTCTCCGGTAAACATGATGCAGAAAATGGGCCTGCTTGGTCTGCCACCGATTCTGCAGATCAGGCCATTGACGATGCTGTGAGTTAATTGTTTCTTTACTGTACCCTGTAGAAGCGAAGATAACTAACTGAAGTAGCTAAACTTCCCCATTTGCCAAGCTAGCGAGCATGATTCTGTCCTTCTCTATTCCTCTAGACCAGGGGATTGCCTTTCCGCCGATCCTCATTCCACTGGGGTCGTCAACGCTGCCGTGGAACTTTTCTCCGTTGCTATTCCATTGCACGCCCCCAAAGTCCAAGAAAGCAGCGTTGAGCAAATTGCAACCTTCCTTGCTTCTCCCAGCCTCCAGCGCAACCCTGGACGCAAAGCCGCCATGATTGTCAACATTTCCGTAGCACTGCTACACGCCCTGAAGGTCACTGTTAAAGAATCCGGTTCTACAGCTGGGAAACTCAATCCTGTGACTGAAAAGGTCCTACAAGAGCTCATACAAGTAGAACCCCTTTTGTTTTCCCGCTTTACCTCTTGTACTTTTGCCCTCTTAATATGTGGCTAACTAAGCAACTCTAGAAATTTGTCACAGACCCTGATCCAATTGTTCGCACTATCGGCGTTGAGGCGCTTGGACGTCTTTGCGAAAACTCGGGAAATAGTTTCACTAACATCCAAATTAATTGGCTGGTTGACACAATCGTTCAGAATCGGGAACCCAACGCCCGAGCAGGCTGTGCCGCTGCATTAGGTTGTATCCATTCTCAGATCGGTGGTATGGCTGCTGGTCTGCACCTGAAGACAATTGTTGGTGTTCTCATGTCTCTGTGCAATGATCCTCACTCCGTAGTTCACTTCTGGGCACTTTGTGGGCTTGAAAGGGTCGCAAATTCCGCGGGATTGACTTTTTCACCGTTTGTTTCAAGCACTCTCGGAATGCTTGCCCAGCTCTATAATGCCGACACCCACAACGAGGAAGGACAGACCCTGGCAACATCCAACCTTGAGATGTCTTTCCTAACTCCGGTGGTCATTAGCCGTTGTGTCGATTCTTTGATAAATGTCCTAGGCCCTGACCTCCAAGATATAACCAAAACACGGAACCTAATTCTTACGCTTCTTCGGCAATTCCAGTTGGAAGAAAACCCAGCTTTGGTTACAGAAAGCTCCAAATGTCTTGATCATCTTTCCTTGTATGCGCCGGCCTATGTGGACTTCTCAGGTTATGTGAAGCGACTTCAGCATGAGCTCTGTGCGAGTGATTCTCTTATGAGAGATGTGGCCATTCGGGCCCTGAGCAACCTTATGAAACGCGATGCTCCGGTCGTGATTAAGACAGCTTTACCCACGCTGGAAGATGAGATTTGGTTAGCTTTCGATGATACTCCCGACAACATGATTCTGAGAAGCATGATCCAGGATTGGCTACAACAGACAGCGCTTACAGAGACTGGCCTGTGGATACAACGTTTTCATGACACTTTGACAAAAACACGTGTGAAAGTTGAAGATATCCCCCTAACATCTGCGGTTAAGCCTCAGGCCAACGATATCCCTGATGATGAGGTTGCTGGCTTTGCTTCTGCGATTGCCGGAGCCGGCCAAGGAGAGGGACCCAATGATGCTGTGTCTGGCCAGGAGCTGTTGAAGTGGCAGACTCGCAACTTTGTGATGAGTTGTCTTAGTGGGCTGTTAGCAATAGTCCAGGAAGCTATTCTGCCAGACCAGACGATTCCCGCAGAATTTGCCCTCCAACAGAAGGTTGGAGATATTGTTAGGATGGCGTTCTCGGCGTCTACTGCAAACGTAATCGAACTGCGTGTATGGGGTCTCAAGATAATTGATCAAGTTCTCAAGGTACGGCTTTTCCTGCAAGTAGCCGTCCTACCCCTTGGCTAATAATTTCTCTAGATGTTCGGCAAAACCCCAGATCCGGATTTCTCGGAAGCTTCCTTGCTTGAGCAGTACCAAGCTCAAATTGGATCTGCTCTTACGCCCGCATTTGCTGCTGACTCTTCTCCGGAATTAGCGTCTGAGGCGATTAACGTTTCCGCGACATTTATCGCAACAGGAATCGTGACAAACGTGGAACGCATGGGCAGAATCTTGAAACTAATGGTTGTTGGTCTTGAAAACTTTTCAGGTATGATCGTCAAACCATGAGATAGCCCAGCATTACTAATACTAGGTAGAAAATCTTGATACCACGGAAATTGGCGATTTAAAAGGGCTTAACTCAAATGCAAGGGTGATGGTCAAGATGGCTCTTTATGCGGCATGGGCTCGGCTTCAAATTGCGAGTATCGAACATGAGTATCTTAACGAGGTTGTTCAGCCTTACCTCCTGAAACTCACTCCGTTATGGCTTTCTTCACTTCAAGAGTATGCTCGTCTTCGTTTCGAACCGGACATTTCGGGAAGCCTAGGTACAGGCCCAGAAAGCAGCGACCTAGACGAAGTATATGCTGCCCTAAACCGAGAAACTCTATTGAAGGTACGCAATGCTCTACGGTAAATCTCACTCTTCATTATCTAGACTCACAACCCTTGACAGTTCTATCAAGACACGTGGTTGAGCCTCGTGGATGCCATCGCCGGCCTAGTGGAAAGAGATATAGATTTCGTTTTCGACGCGCTGGATGGAAAGTCGAAATTAGAGGAAACCAAAAAATTCGGCGGGGATGAGAACCCTTCGGATGGAAAATCAGCAGGAAAGGGGGAAGACATCAACTATCGTGACGAGCCAGTCGCTTTCTTCTTCGTACTTTTTGGTTTGGCGTTCGAAGCCCTTGTTGATCAGTCCACCCCTCCACCACAAAGAATGGAGATCCTCCAGGCTCTCAAGAGGATATTGCGGCCAGTTATTTCTGGGAATGCAATCTACCAGGATGCTATTTTCTCGGAGACAATGGACAGCCTTGATCGTCTTGCGCTGACCGAGGGAATACCTGTTCAGAATGTCATTGTCGAAATTGCACGAAACCTAGCACTCGACCACCCTTCTGCAAAGGGAGGCGAAGAGCGGAGTGATCACCTTTCAGATGATATCGAGCAGCTGTTCGAGCTGACGAGAAGCATCATCCTCGTGCTCGCGGGCCTGTTGCCAAACCTTCGTGAATCTACAACCCTCGCACGGTTCAACGTTGGGTCGGACGACGCCCTGGCGCTCATCCGTCTCTCACTTTCATCCCTGGTCAACGTTGCCTCGATATTCCCATCCATCATCCGTAACGACCTCAACGCATGCATTCTACACATTTTCAACACTATTTTAGCCACTGGTATTTGCCAGGGGGAGGTTGTGCCTCAAGCTCTCCCCACATTCAAGCACTTCATCCAAAGCATCAGCAATCCGAAAGAGGTCGGGCCGGAAAACTCAGAGAACTATGGCACTGTGTCCCTTCAATTACGCGGATGTCTCACCCGCTTCCTCACGACCCTGACGATCTCCCAACGCAGGGAGTCCGAATCCTCATTGCCCTGTGCTAAGAACACACTACTGGCTATCACCATCCTCCTGACAACAGGCGGCCATATCATCCCTCCGCATGATCCCACCATTCCCCGCGTTCTCGACGAACTCCTGGACTGCTTGCAGGACGTTGGTATTGCTAGCGTCGCAGCTGGCTGCGTCCGCTCCATTCTCTTAACTCCCAACACAAAATCGCCCACAGATGAGGCGATTGCCAGGTACATGACGCCCCGACTGGTCAGTTTTCTTGTCGGTTGTCCATCGGACACTGGAGACGTCCCCAGCGACCCGGAAAACTCTAGAACAATCGTCGCACGTACCCTCGTTTCTTGCGTGACCAACTCCACTTTCGCGGCGCATGAAATGCCCACCGCTATATCTTTGGTCATGTCGGCTATTTTGACCCGTGGAAAACGTGAGGGGCACTCAGTCTACAAAGAAACAGCCGTGTATTTGCTTGAGCTCGCTAAGGCCGATCAGTCTATTTTCCGTGCGCTTGTTGCGACCATGCAGCCGGAACTAAAAACACTCCTGGAAGATATCCTCCGGAGTGGGGATACGAATGCAGGCGCAAATACAAACAGAAAGGACAGTTTGGAGGTCGCAGGTGGGCAACAGATCATGCCAAGTATCGCACTAAGGTTCGACTTTTGAGGATACGCACCTTTGGTAAATCCTTTTTTAGGATTTGTTATGGCGCCTTATTTATTTTTTGTTTATTCACCCATACAAATCTTCCCCCCTCCCCCTCACTTTCCCTCATGTTTTGTGATGGCTTTGGAGGTATGTCTAAGGACCGACGAGATAGAGTATAACGTTTAGTATTATGATGATGAATGGAGGCATTTGATATGTTTGGCTACTGTACGTGTACCTGGTTACCGTGGGACTTGTTTCTTATTCCATTATCTTGTCTTTTCTTTGGCTTCTTATTTTGGGCGTGATATCCGGAAGGCACCTAGGGGTAAACGTACGCCAACTATATTCCTGTTAATGTGTCGTGTGTAATACAAATTTCAATGGTTCAGTGGTCAGCTTTTACATAGGGGTCGGTCAGTCGAAAATAAAATCAAGATGTAACAATTGGGAGAGTTGTTTTACTTGGGTCACCGTCTAGATTATATCATGGGTATCGAAAACACAATTCGAGAACGTATCGAGTCACATTCAACGTAGGAAAATGGGATGGGGTCTAAAGGAAAAAATTACAAGAGAGAGGGTCATCAGCAAAAAGAGTCAACGAAAAAGAAGGCTGGGTCAAAGATTATAGGTTAGATAAAGTAGGGTGGATAAATCAGGGAACACCAAGTGTTTAGGTATTGTTCTAGAGGGGCCGAGTAGAAAATAAAAGAAGAAATGAGAAGGAAGACGTCAGGGCGTGATCATCCCAAAGATTCACTAAGATGGACGGCGGTAGGGCCAGGAGCTCTTGGACTCGCTGGCGAATCTGGGGCAGATGCCTGAGCCTCCGTGGACTGTTTGGGGGGTGTCTCTTTCTTGTTGTCGGAACCGTCCTGTTTCCGGACGGAGTAGTATTTCAGGAAAAGGATGATCATAACTATAGAAATGATTAGTTTTCAATAAGATGAATTGAGAGGGTTCGAGAATAATATACAAGCGCTTGTCGCCATGGCCAGGGCAGCTCTTCTTGTCAGAATCCACCGTAGGCCTTCAATTTCGCTTTTCGAGTCACTATTTAGGGAGACCGTAATCTTGTAATTGAGTTCTTGTACCGAGGTATCGATGCTTCGTTGTAGTTCCCGGGTGGTCATCTTGTGATCATTGAACATTCCTTTGATATCATCCTTGAGTCCGGCAAGCTCTTGGTTGAGCCTTTGAGAGAGTATATCAGATTCATGTTGTAGATGAGTTCGAGATGCGCGTTGTCGTTGTATCTCAGCATTCCTAGCCGTTTGGAGCGAGGACTGTAGCTCCGAGCAGGCCGCGTTGAAAAGATACGTTTCGTTTTCAACGTCGGACTTTGATGTGAGGTTCTGATTCGCAAAATCAAGATTATTTTGGAGAATCCGTCGCACGGCTTTCATGATCGTAACAGAATGTTCCTCGGAGAAGCCCCCCTTGGAGAGGTCGCGCACGAGAGAGTATGTATCGAAATGGTGGACGTACGGTGCGGGGGTCAAATGCGGCTTGTTATTTGGATTCGATGGAGTTAAATAGGATGTGGGTGACGGCATATGGAGAACATCTTCGAGCGGGTTGTCATATAAAGGAGAAGATGTATTTTGTGGTTCTTCGGCGGGGTGCTCATTGGAAGTTGTGGGGGCAGCGGATCCTTGCTGAGCTTCTTGGATATTAGGAGTAGGCTCCGTCTCCAACTCAGAGTTAAGACCGGCTTCCCGGTTCTTGCTTTCAGCGGATTTCGCTTCTTGCGCGCTATCAGGCTGGGAAGATGTCTCGGGGGCAATGCTGGTATCCCGGGGGCTGGGCGGGGAATCGCTCTTGGTGACCTTCTCCGGTGACTGATTCTGAGCTTGATGTTGAAGGGGGTCATCCGTCGGTCGATCAGGAGGAGGGAGGTTTGGTTCGACAGCTGGTCCATACCGACGATGGTATATATCCTGAGCGTATCGTCGACTGGGGTGGAAGGGGGGTGGCACCAGTGGACGAGGGCGCGAACAGAAACGGATGGAGTGGTAGGTGGATGGCTCACAAGATTTGACTGCTCGCATCAAATTCGGATACGAGAAAGGGAGTCTTGGGGCAGCCATGACGACTGGCTGGAACGATGACGATGCTCAGTCAAGGAAGAGGAGAGGGAAGAGAAGGAAAGGGAGAAAGGGAGAAAGGGAATTAATTGTTGTATCTTTTTTTTTCCCGCGGCCAACTTTCGGAACGTGACGTAAGCGGTGAGGCTCCCCCGCGGAATCACCTGTCCTCTCACTGTATTTCTGGATTAATATGACGGCAAGATTTACTCATAGGTGATTGGGGGGAAGGAGATTGATCGTTGATAATATGTAAGGATCTTATTTACATGGCCAATGCTCGCCCGTTACTCTAAGTCAGTTGCCAACAACCCAAACACTAGTCTTGTCCGGTGCCAGTATTCCTGCGCCTTTTGATCCACGGTTTTTGTAGTCTTTTCGGCATCGGCCCCAAGGCTAACACGAAGCTTTCCGGTAACCTCTAACAGGGGCGCCTGTTTGATATTTTTGTCCGCCAAAGCAAGGCCCAGGTAAACAGTGTCGAAATAAAGCTGGAGTTTCCGATCTCGTACGCCCTGTATTTCAGGTAACCCGTCCAATGGCGTTACATCCCCGTTTTGTAAGGGGGACGCTATTTTCGCATCTGATTCTGGGAATTCAGCAAAATGGCAATCAAGTTCCGTTAGGCAAGACACAATGGTTTCTGCTAGTTGCGCCTGCAGAGTGGTTTTCAGCGCATGAACGGTGGACCCGTCCCATAGTCCAGGGCCATATTGATCCATGACCCCTACCGTTCGACGTAGGAATTTGAATGTAGAAGGGGATGGCTGCACGGGGAGCTCTGGTTCGCCTTCCCATAGTGTTCGCCCTGGCAGCGTTTGGGGCCGGGTGTTTATGAGAGTCACGAGGCTTAGCGGACGGGTATGGGCGGCCACTTCTTTCGCGATCATCTCCTGTAGTTGAGGAACAATATCTTGCGAGAATCGCATATCATTTGAAATAAATTCCCGGGGGAGATCTCTGCGAACAAGGCGGACAATCTTGAGCATAAAAGCAGCCTTGTTGATCTTGTTCGTATCGCCAATCGTCTTAAATATCGCATCGAAAGAAATCTGGAGAGAATTGAATGCTTCCTGAACTGCGGCCTCTAGTGCCTCCCATAACAACTGGGTGTCATCTTCGTTCAAAATGGCCGAGATATCTACATCAAGGTCCTCATCCGCTGCTTCGTCAATTATGTCAGGCCATCGCATCTGTCGCAAACCATCTATGGCTTGTCTGAGATTTCGGATTGATAGCAGCCAAGCCTTATACTTCTCGAGTGCCTCAGACGTATTATCATCCAAGCCAAATAGTCGATTTGCAATGCATTCTTTAAGAGCAGCTGCGCCGTTTGAGTAGTCGAGCGTCACCAACTCATAGTCCCAGGGTGATTGAGAGCCTTCGTGGGCCGTACTACCCCAGTTTGCTATCATAAACTCAACGCCGTCACCAAATCCCTCCAGAGTCTGGGCATAATCTGACAGAAGCTCCGCGAGCCGCTTGTTGAATACAGTCCGAATTCCTTCCAATACCTGGAAGGCCGAATGGCTAGGTGTGGAGCTCCAAGAAGAAAGCCAAAGTTGCATTGTTTCTTTGCGTATCAATAGTAGCTTTGAGAAGTCCGTCCAGTTCGCAAGGTATCCCCCACTATGGTCTGTAAAGCTTTCAAAGGCGGTCTTTGACCATTTCTTGATTGTTTTCCCAGCATCTTGTTTAGATAGATCGCTTAACTTGATCCAAGGTGTGAAATTGGTGATATCAGCAGCCACCCAGCGGCCCAGGACATCGAGATCTAGACCATTCACGCCGCTAATATCAGGGTCGGCCAAGAGTGGTCGTAACTTAAGCCTTCCCAGGGCATCTAAAAATCGGCGAGAAAGGAGTGTCTTTGATACCTGCAGGGTCCGAACATAAAGACGCAACGCCGCCAGAATATTATCCTCTGGTGCACCAGCCAGATCTAGTTGATTGCCAATGGCCTCGAAGCGTATTTTGTGAAAGTAAGCGATAGCGTCATCCGAAGATGAGCTTGTGGCTAAGCAGTAGGCAGACAGGGCCTCGATAATCTCATCCACCGTAGAATTGGTTGAAGCAAGGCGCTTATCGATCCGGCTACGGAGCGCGCGCCTCAGTAATGTGAGCTGGTTGCGTAGAGTCTCCAAGAAAGGAGGCACGGACATCTGCTCCAAAAGAGTCTTATGTAAGAGTCTGGAAATAACAAGAAGTTTTGCTATGAGCAATGGTGATCCACGGCTCCTCAATAGTCTCGATATCGACACGGATAACCGGTGAAGCAGAGCAAGTTGTGCTCCGAGAGCCCGCTTGGTAGCACCTATTCCCCCATCAGCTGCCATATAATTTAAGGGCGTATAGGGCGAAGCTCCTACTCTGCTCATTTGCACCACTATTCATCTGCCTAAAATGCACGTGCTGCCTCCCCATCAATCGTGGGTTGCATCGCCGTCCAACATCACCCAGATTTGAGTCCACCTCCTCCATCTCACGATTCATACATACGATCGTCTCGGCGGTTCCAACGAGCTCTCGATACCTTGTCCTAAAAGGGAAATAATTGTTAGAGCTTAAGTGGATATATGAGGCTTTGCTGTAACGTACCCAACGAGCGCTCGGAGCTTCTCCTTGTTGCTCGCGATATCACGCCGGAGCTCCTGCTCCACGCGGCGCACAGTGGGAATTGGGTACTGGAAAACATCTTCCCATGATCCCAGACTCTGCGGGTCCGGGCCATCTGATGCCATAATATGCAGATAGGCAAACTGCCAGTGATGAAGGGCCCACAGGATGAAACGCTTCCAATAGTCTGGCTGCCCACCTGTTACTTTCGGTATGTTGCTCCAACTGTCCAAAGGGAGAGATGACGATCTGCGGTGCCTGAGGCAGCACGTGGCAGGGTTCCGTAATGTATGGTCAATAGCGGTAACGGCTAGTCCGTATGAGGAAGTGATCTTGACTACGGCGGAGTATTACGGCCACCCCGACAAAATAAGTTTTTGGTGGCAGAATTCCTGATTAGGCCCTCTCAGCCAATTATCTAGCACCTTCCCAAGCACCTTATCTTTGAGTACTCCTTAAAGAATCTCTCTCGATGCTCCTTCTAAGGGTCTTTATATAGGCCTGCTAGGCCTGGGTATTGTTTTGGCGATCTTACGGAGTGCCTTGTTAAGCACCTTGTCGAGCACCTTATGGAGTAGCTTGCTAAATCCTTTATTCAAGGTCTTATTAATAATCTAGATAGCTTTCCAGATATCTTTCTTGCAAGAAATATTCCCAAGCAAGTATAAGAGGACCTAATAGGAAGGCGGTAGCCTCAATCTGGGGTTGGATTTTATGTTTTGTCGGAGTGGCCGTAATCGTCTGCCGTATCTTCACTCACTGGGCACTGAGTCAAGGCGCATACAATAAAAATAAAAAAGTTAATAACCCCACTCCAGCTTTACTTTGCGACTTCGTTACTTTCTCCTCCCACCCACTACTATTAGAGCTTCTTCTTCCCTCAATATTGGTTGAACCATACCCTCTAAAGCTACATTTATGGGAATAATGCCTCTCATCGAGTCACAAGAGCCTGCGGCTGGCTCATCGGCGCAGCAGCCCCAAATACTTCCATTTCCCCCCGTGACGTTTTCGCATATCCTCCACTGCTCATACGATAGCTGGCAGCCGCGGTGAGCTTTTCTCCAGTGCGCTTCTCATTATATGGGTCGATTTTATTAACAATTTGCGTTGGTTTTACAGGTACCGTACGCTCACTCCCAAATCTCGAACGATTCGTTTGACGACTCCATTCGTCTCCTACCTCCGCGCCGATGGGATAGTTCTACCGCCAGAGGACAGCCCACCCACTGATGACGATGGCCTAGACGCTTTTTCGGAGGACTCGGATAGTGAAGAGCTGGACCCATCAAGAGAGTGGGATGAGATTCACTCCCAAATCAAATGCACGATATCCGAATTCGGTGGCAAAGTGACTCCGAAGTTGAATTGGAGTGCCCCAAAGGATGCCGCCTGGATGTCCGCCACAAATGATCTTCAATGCCGCACCCCCAACGATATTTACCTCCTTTTAAAAAGCAGCGACTTCATTACCCATGATCTAGATCATCCTTTTGACGACTGCGTCCCCGACACAACCTATTCGCCCACCCCGACGTCCAACCCGCCGGAGGTGACCTACAACCTCGTCCTCCGCAAATACGTCAACTTCAACCCTTCCCTCGAATTTCGATGTTTCGTGCGCAACAGAGTGCTTCTATGTATCTGCCAACGGGACCAGAACCATTTTGAATTCCTGTTCCCCATGCGAGATGCTCTCCGATCCCGCATTCAGGCATTTTTCGACGAGAAGCTCAAAGACACATTCTCCGATCCCAGTTTCGTTTTCGACGTCTATATTCCCCCGCCTCATCAACGGGTGTGGCTTGTAGATATAAACCCTTGGGCCGAGAGGACCGATCCGCTCTTGTTCAGCTGGCTGGAGATCTTGCGGATGAAAGATCCCATCGGAATTCAGGAAGAAGACAGCACGGAAGAGCAGTTCGTTCGTCTCTCCCTTAATGGGAACCACCTGACGCCTCTGCAATCGGAACTAGAAGAGTCCTATGAATCTGAGACAGAAGATGAGGTGCCTGATGATGATATTCCCTTCCTTCCGGAGTTCCGTCTCATCAAGCGTGACGACCCAGAAGCTTACTCATTCGCCACTCCCCAATACTCGGCGCACAAATTGCCGAAGGAGGTGGTTGACGCCTCAATATCGGGACCCGGAGGCATGAGTGAGTTCTTGGGGCAGTGGCAGGATATTCTTGCTAGACAAGCACAAGATTCAGAAAGCGAAAGTGATGGCAGATGAACTTTCTGCTCTCTTTTTTTCTTACCTTCCCTCTCGATACATAAGATGGAATTAACGAACATCCATTTGTCTGAAGCAATGTGGTCTAGGCCGGTGGGCGCTTTTGGTTTTATTTGGTTCTACTTTGGGGCTATTAGTTAGGCAACTGGGGTTTGCTATAGATATATATATTTTTTCCACCTTGCATAGATAAAGACATTGGTGGGGCCCAATTGAATCAGTTTCTTGAGCTTATCCAAAGCGGGGCTAGCTACCCGTATAATATGTACAGATGCATGGTCTAAAGTGTCACTGCATTAAACACTAAGTTTACAACTTGTGCTTCTTTTCTCCAGAAGCCAGCTTCCTGAATTCTTCCTGGGGAATGCCCATCAAGAATCTCTCCAGACCAGCAAACGCCTCGAGAGTGTTCTGGCTATCCATCACCGCACGGCTAGGCCTACGAACCAACTCTTTGATGCGAAGGAGACTGGACTGGTTAAGGTGGGCACCCATGCGTTCGTCCACCTCCTCAAGGACAGCCTTAAGGAACCCGGCAGAGTCATCTGGCTTGCCGGACGGGGCAGCAATGACCTTGTTCACGAATCCAGCCTGGACGAGCTCCTCGCAGGTGATGCGCTTGCTCTGAATAAGAGCCTCGTTGGCCTTGGCAATTCCCAACCGCTCAACGAAGGCAAGCGAGGCACCACCTTCGGCCACCAGGCCGAGGGAGGAGAATGGGGTGAGGAGGAAGGCGTGGGGGGCGGCGTAGACGAAGTCGGCCATGGCGACCAAGGCGGCGGAGAGACCGACGGCAGGGCCGTTAAGAGCGGCAACAAGGATCTTGGAGTGGTGAGAGAAGGTGTGGGTGACGTCGATGTTGTTGGTGACGAAGTTGCGGACGAGTTCGCGCCGGACGTTGCTGCTGAGGCCGCCGCCAGGTCGGGAAATGGTCACATCTGCGCCGCTATGTAGAAGGAATGTTAGACATCATTTATATAAAGGGTGACTTTTCGAGGCATTGCTCACGCGGAGAAAAAGCGACCATTACCAGTCACAACGGTGATAGAGATATCATCCCTCTTGTCAACCTCGCGGAGGCGATCACCGAGGAGGTAGTAAAGGTCGGCGTTGAGAGCATTAAGCTTCTTAGGGCGGTTCAGGGTGATAATCGCAACGCGACCCTGGTATGTAAGAGTGATCTCTTCCTCTGACATTTTGCTCGGGGTGAAATTAAAATATTGGGAATCGAGTATCAAGGGATAGGCGTGGAAGTACCGAGTATAACAATAACAATATATAAAGGTCTGGAATAGTGGACTGGGATTGAAAGGATAGCGAAAAGGAACGGTCAACTTCAAACAAACCAGACCACGAAATGAAAGGCGGAGATCTGACCAGCAACTCTCCACAGTATTTAATATTATTTCCAAGCAGTGAGCGTTTAGTGTCCCATCATCTTTCTCGAACGGCTACCTCTCCCACTGCCGTGGGCTTGCGGGGGAGGCCGACGGGCCGACAAGGCAGCCGAGGCTCATCATGCAGATCAAGTGATCTAGATCAGGTGCCCCCACGTGATAAATTCGCCTGGTTTGTCACTTGTATCAGAGTTCGCGGGATAACGAATGTCCGAATCTTCAACTCGGATTCCACCGAGGAGACCAAGATGTACTAGCCAGATCGGATCAAAAGGGATTTGTTTTTTCGACGGCAGCAATACCGGAATTAGATTCAGGGAAGACAAAAAGGGCGGACCCGAGATAAGAAGAAGGTAGAGGGGCAACAAAATAAGACAGCGGATACGACAGGAAACCCACATCGAACATTGCACTATCTCCCGCTCGCCATCTGTACATCTATCAAACAGATCCGGCAACAATGTCAACATTTCTTCGCCGACTACAAGGGGGGAATCTTGAAGTTGTCAAAGTACGTTTAACCAGGCGGCACGGGGACCTCTTACCTCGAGCACCCGATCCGGAAAACTAACATCCACCTAGTTCGGCATGTATATCATTTTCCCCATCGGATGGATGTACTATTTTGGCACAAATCTCGATGACCGGTTCAGCGTGCCGGGGTTCTGGCCAACCGCGGATCAGTCGCATAAGATCCCACTTGAGAAAGAGGAGATCGACCGCGAGTTGTCACGGATGCGCATGGTTGACACGGTTCGACGGGAGCAACGACAACGGCAGGAAGCCCTAGAAGCACAAAGCCGTGAATCCAAGTCGCAAAACACCGAGTAAATGCCAGTTGGGTATTCGTCAATGAATATGGGCAATATTTATAAAGGATTGGTCTTTAGATTTTCCGCCTTGTCTCTTCTTTTCGCCTCGCGAGCACAAAAGGGCAACTAAAAAGAAAGGCGGACGTGTGCTCTTCTGCAAGGCCCAAAATGAGGTGGCATTTCATGATATTTTTGCGCAGTCTCATTTGCGTGGGTTACACATGTACAGTATGTAGTATAATTACTCTTTGTATCACACTTCTCTAAGCATGGTGGAGTTAGCTGTTTGATTTAACGAGAAAATGCATTTTATTTTAATGGATTCTTACTGTGCAAGACAAAAAGTCCTATACACGTGTTTGAAAAATCATTCTTTTAAGATTAGGATACCAACTCTATATCGTAGAAATTAATCTGGCTGTCAATATTTCGGGAGAAATGAAATCGCGCTCCATTGACACAATTTATCATAATAATAAAAGCGTCGATCGATCATAATAATGGAATAAATAGGGCTAGCCGGTAATAAGGAAATGTTCAAAAACTCCCAAAGTACACCAGCCTGCACCAAAACAACCACTCGTACTCCATGTAGGGAGGGGGAACCCCGGATGCAATTAGGATATGGAAGGGACCCAGGTCAAGTCATGGTGGTAATACAATTAATCGTTGGGGAGCACAACGACAGCAGAGCGCCACGAGCAGTTAAAAAATAATAAGGGAGAATGCTTGCACGGATATCAAAACCGAGTCGAAACGAAGAGAAAAGGCCCAACGGTATCACGAGAGGAAAACTAGTCTGTTGCGAAAACTGCCGAAGGAACCAGTGTTGATTTCGGATTGGGAGAAAAAGAGGAGAAAACGTCCCGCGCGGTTGTTACCCAACAATCGACAAAAAAAAGTTCAAAGTTCTGCTATTGGCTGGGTGGCAGTTGAGGCGGCGTTTTTGGCTGTCTCGTACATGACCTCCAGGGTCTCACTCTCGCGGAAAACCGAGCTGATCGAGGGAAGACTTGAGGTGATAAAGGGGCGTTCGCCAACCCAGTAATAATAAACATGGCTGTAAATTGCTCTGAGATGGTCGGGAAGGTAGACGTAGATTCCAGTGAGAATCATCGAGATGAGGGTAAGGAGGAGGGAATCTAGTAACTCCAAGGGTTAGTTGACCGCGTACAAAAAATGACTACCAGCATCAAAGGTAAAGCATACTAAAGATGAATTTCTCGGTGGGAGTGAGCATATACACAGCAAACGTGACCTCATATTGATAGATCTTGAGGCGAACCCAACGAACCAAGTTGGAGAGTAAGAACACCATAGCTTAGGATATTTTGAATGTGCTCAACCAGCAGGATAGCGATCGATGTTCGCGTCGCCAACAAGCGATGAGGGGAGCCTCGAATTTGAGCTGAACAGTGGTGGCCCCTTGCTTGAAGTCTCGCTGGGTGGAGAGCCAACAGTCCAAACAGTGAAGAAATGTTAAGCAGGATTTAGGAATAAGCACAATCAATTGTAGCCTAATTCATACATCCATGGATGATCCAGAATGATATGGGAGAAGAGGAAAGAGAGGGAGAAGCCCAGGTGCGCAATTTAAAGAAGGTGGTATGTTAATTAACAAAATCTCAGATAGGATGAAAAAGCAGAAAATAAGGGAAAAGGAGATTATTGCTGGTCAGGACAGTAGCGGCGATGAGTGCGGGGACAAAGGTTCAGAGGAAAGGGCGTTAAGTTGCACACCCCCCTAGCCAGGCGAATGAATAATCATCAATGCATGGATAATAAAACGGGCATTACGGGTTGCCTTTGCGAGGGTTCAAGCCAGGTCTGGAGGGTTGGTTAACTAAGGTTGGTTTCAAATCGGCCACCTGAATGTCACTGTTCCACTTGAGTTCCAGCCATTTGAGGGCCGGAGCAGAGGAGGCCTTCCCAGGGACAATAATATGAATAACCCCAGGGTCGATTCTCTGCTGACCCTCAATAATCATACCATTGTTATAATCTCGTTGTGTACTTCCGATTCAAAATTATCGTCCATCTATCACCCAAAAACTTGGTACCGACTTCATCTTGTATACGGAGTGCGCCACCCAGCGCTTGGCATTTTCAACAGAGCTAAAAATGTGTTGGTATAGAAGATCAGCAACAATCGATTGCTGAGAAGGAGCTGTTCACCCTGGCTTATGATGATCTTTTGATACCTTGGATACTTGACTGAGCGAGGTACAAATTCAGCTCCAAATAGATATACAATAACTATTGACGAACAAGATTTATTATTAATTACACACTGTACCAGACTCTCTTGGGGCCAAAAAACCATCAGAGGACCGAAACCCAAGCTTCCTCACCGAGAAGGAGCTCCATAACTCCAAAGCCATAATACGACCATGCTCCATTGGATTACCATTTCCAAACTTCCCTCAACCACACGCCTCTTCATTTTGAAGCGGTCTTACTCGCATGCCATCGGCAGACCCTTTTCACTTTCCTTCCCTCCCTTGGGCAGCAAGCCGCTCCCGCCCCGGTTAAAGATCAAGGATGCCGACCTCATCACATCATACCTGAAGGGCTCCGGTCCAGGAGGTCAGAAGATTGTACGCTCACCTCTGTCATACGCCCCCGCCCTCCTTGTGGTTTCTAACCCCAGCACTAGAATAAAACCAACTCCGCCGTCCAACTCATTCACAAGCCTACCGGCCTCGTCGTTAAATCCCAGGCCACTCGATCCCGATCCCAAAATGAGAAAATCGCCCGTCAATTACTCGCCGACAAGGTTGAACAGCTCCTGAATGGGGACGAGAGTCGCGCGGCAATTAAAACAAATCGGGAGCGGAAAAAGAAAGCCAGTAAGACCAAGAAAAGCCGTAGGAAATATCGTGATTTTGAGAGGGCGGAACACGCATCACTAGAAGAGGCAACTCATGAGCGGAGAAGTAATGTGGACCATACAAAGGAAGGATGAGCCCGCCATGAGGGCCAGCTCAATTCGTAGCTACTCTCAACAGTGCCACCCAAGTCCTTTCCGGATATATGATCTTGGGCGGCTATCCGGCGTTTTCTCTACCATAAAAGCGTCAATCCACAGCGCTAGAACTTCTTTCTTGAACGGCTGTCACGTGCCTGAGAGTGTTTACCCCGTTCCAGGCTTATGCATTATAAAATTATACGAATACGGAGATCTTAGATCAGGAGAGGGAAAAGGCCCCCAGAGCAAGTGCAGAATAGTGTACTCCATGAGATCATGTATGCGTGATTAATTGGCTATTGAAAACAATAATTATGATTTGTTTTCCTTTTCCTTTTTTCCTTTTTTTGAAGGTGGGCTTGTCCCATTTTGTTTTTCTTTCTTAGAAACCAGATACGTATGTCGGCGATGGGCGGACGACACTCTCTCCGGCGATAACCGCCAAGTCTTATGCGATGTAGCTAGTAAGTACAGTCCTCACCTCAGCCCCTAGACGCTCCTGGACAAATCCTGAAATTCGGCCGTTTTGCTTGCTATCCACTGCTTTCAAATACTTGCCAACCCAAAGTTTAAGGTCGGCTCCCGTCTCCGGCCATGGATCCCTTACTTGTGGTCGTACAGTGTTGAGAGCGGTAAAACCCACTCCGAATGCCATATCTTCGACATCATGCTCAGAAATAACATCATCTTTGCTGGAAGGAAGTGGCGGCAGCTCCAGAAGCTTAAGGAGGGCCTCACATGTGAAGCCCCATCCCTTTTTGTATCGGCTCGCAAATGCTTCGGAATTAGCCAGTGTCTTGGTGAAAGACAGGACTGCAGTTTTACGGTCCAGTGGACGAGCAAGCTTTTGTGTCTCTGGCAGTATAACGTTCAGGTATATAGGCGTGAACAGGCTAGTTGTTGGTTAGTGACTTAATGAAACTGGAGGAACTTGAAATAGGTGGCACTTACTCAGCTTGAACTTTATCAACAACCTGGATGATAAAGTCGGCCGAGTAGCCTTTACCGTCATTTGCACAAAGGAAATGGTAGAAGCGGACAAATCTGAGAGTGAGATTTTCGGTCTTATAACTCTGAAGACGCGCGAGGATGATCTGCATAATGGAGCCAAAGTACTGCTCCAAAGCGGCTCTGTGAAGAATGTCAGCGATAGAGAACTCTCGTCAATGGAAGCTTTTGAGACAAAGTTTCGACTTACGCTGGGAAGTTTTCAACGACAGATTCCAGGAGGTCAAATCCATAACTTTCGTTGGTCTTGGTAGAGGCCAGTTTCTGGAAGATACCGAGTGTCAGTTCGATTTGATTATTCTCCAGAATATACTGCGAGCCGCGACTAATGATTGACGACAAGAGCCGCACAAGAGCGGGAATATTCCCTTTGGAATCCCACATGACAGGCATTAGAATGGGCGCGATCAAGTTCTGATATTTTTCTGGCAGGCTTCCTGACGGGTTTGCTTCAAGGAGGGCAGCAAAGAGTTGGAAGACGTAAGGCATGAACTCTTTGAAACTTTATTAGCTCGCTTAACGATCCAGCACAGATAATTATCTTACCTTGCACATCTCCTTGAAGAATAGCCGTGAAGGGAGGGTAAAGGGCTTCTTCAAGCTTTCCGGGATTGGTGGGTGCGGAAAACCTATAACCGTAAGAAGGCCAGAAATAGTGCCAAATTTTTAATTGTGCTCAGAACGTACCGAATAAAGGCTCCTAATGCTTCGAAGTGGAAGTAATAGAACCGTGGGTTGCTTGGGTTACTGCTTATTACTTGGGTGATCTTGATGAGATGCTCTAGGACAATATCTGTAAAAGAAACAACTCCCTCCCTAATCACGATCAAAACTCTCATGGCACACCTCATCAAAAATTCATTTTCCTGGACTTTCTGGGGAGCTGGATCTTTCTGGATTAACGCAAAAATATGCTGTAGTAAATCCTTAGCCAGCGGCGTGATCGTGTTCGGTGATATTATAGGCTGGCTTTGACTGTCTGTAAGGAAAAGCACACGTTCGACTGCGATGGCTGCATAGCTGTAAACAACGTAATTCGAAGAGCCAAGATGATTTACCAACAAAGGGAGCACCTCCTGCCATTGTTCTTTGGTAATGATACTTCGAAAAAGGTAGAGAAACTTAAGAGCATCGACCTTTAGAATAGGATGGATGTCGTCACCAGCCACGAGGTCAGCTGCAAGATGATTCTGGAAGTAATCAGTGATGCTGATGAGGGAGTTGGTGGCTGTAACGCCATGGCTGGCGGTAGGTACTCCTTTGGCGGCAATTGCAGAAAAAAGGTAAGTAGCGGTATCTTTAGCCTTCCAGTTTGAGGCCTGGCCTTTGGCATATTCGTTCAGGTAGTGCTGAGTATATTGTAGGACAGCCTTGGTGACAGACTCCTCAAACTTCTCGGCCAGTTTCCTCAGGAAATCAGTTGCAGCGCGCCGCCTTGTATCACTATCTGACCCTTCAAGATCCCGCCGAATAAACTCAATGGGTTCATCTTCGAAAAGCTCTTCGTCTGACTCACGGAGGCTGACATTAGGCAAAACAACCTTCTCGATGATTTGGGCCAGTGTGCCTTCTGCCTGGAAAACAGCTGCGTGCTCGGTCATGCCGGCAATCGACGTCAAGAATTTCAAGGCCCTACTAACCAAGATATCGTACTTGGTTTCCTGGCCAATTTTGGTTAGGAAATTCCAGGAGCTCTCCACAAATTGCCCAACAAAAGGCTGGAATTCGTCCAGGTACTTTTGCACATAGAGGGTCAAGACTTCAAAAATCCCCGCCCGAGTATACTCCAATAAACCAGCCTCTGTTTCATCATCGGTATGGAGCAATTTGTTGTCATAGGTGAGGTATTTTAGCAAAAGTTGGGCTATTCCCTGTAAATTCTCTTCAAACATCGGGGGGAGGTCATGGCAAGAAAGATCATACATCAACTTGATCATCAAGTTGAGCTGCGTGAACCCCTGTGCCAGAGCATCTTTATTCAATTTGTTCTCTTCTAGATACGTGTCCAGCCCCTTGATCAAGATTAGTATTAAGTTTATGGTCATTTCAAGCGCCTGGAAGGAAATCTACCAACCTGGAGAAGGGTCAGGAAGGGGGTCCCGAATTTATTCAGAACATGGTTTATTTCCATGTAGAGCTCATCAGACCGAAACAGCGGTCTCCATCTCTTAAAAATTGAATGCGCGACCTGAAGGACGCCATTGTTGATGGCGGGGTCTGTAGGTTGAAATCTTGACACAAGATCCTGTGCATGTGAGTTTTCAAACATAGTAAAGAAACACCTTCCAAGCGGGGCTTACATCCACAAGTGTGTCCCAGCGCTCCCAAAAGTCGCTGTCAGCGATCACACTAACAGCTTCTCCTAACTGCGTTTGTATGCCTGCCGGCACTGAAATCATGAGACTGATCAACTCTCGTTTGATCGTTGTCACTTCATCTTGTTGGAGTTTATAGTTTCCATCCTCATCTATCCAATTTCTTTTAATGAAATTTTTAAAGCACAGGGCGCTGGCAAGCCGGGTATTGTATGGGTAGGAAGCGGATGCTGTGATCTGAAGAAGCTGTAAGGAAAACCCTGGTTTGCCCTCCTCCTGGCGCAGAGCAAGCTCAGCTAATCGAAGTTAACCATGAATTCTTTACGTGTAAATAGTCCATGAAAAACAAAAATAATTATCGTGGAAGGGCTGAATAGCTATCGTACTCACCTTGTTTATTTTGCCTAGGATCCAAGCTCGCCTCCAGTAGCTGGGCAACGGCTCCAAGACCATCAGCCATTGTGGGCGGGGAGATGTGTACTGTAGGGCAGAAGGGGAGGATGTAAATAAATAGAGGCAGTGATAATTTAATCTCACAAAATCAGTTAAACAAGAGAATTTATGAGAACCTTCTGGACAAATGCCCTCTCTCCCTCAAAAAAAATGCCGTTTCCTGGTCAGGCAGTTTGTTTGGTGGTTGCTTTGGATTCCCAGGCGGTGAGCAAGGGTCCGCGGGGTCTTTCTGCCTGTCATGTGACCTGCGGATCAAACTTTTCCGTTCCTCCGCAGATCATCATCCCTGATGCTCTGAGGGGAAAACGAGGCTTGGCACACTTTTGATCAGAAGTTGTCTCGTTCTTCCCTCATCCATGTAGAGCATGTCTGTTCAAGCGGATTTTTCTTGACCTTTCGAGCCCGGATCTTTCCTTTCTTTCGTCTTGCAGTCTCCTCGCCTCCGCTTCATGCCCCGACTGTCTATCAAAACTTTCTCTAGTCCAGCCTACTGCTGAGCACTAAGTAAAGCCTGATCATCTCCCTCATATGGCCTCCTGATGCAGTTCACCCCTCCTACCCTACCAATGGTATGTTATATTAGTTCTGACCTAAAAATCGAGCCTTTATTATGTCACCGATATCTCCGCTGTGGTTTTCAAACCGTTCTTATCAGCATTTCTTATCGCTAACTGATTGGCAGCTTGTTATATAATCCCTTGACTTAATTAAATCCTACCTTCTAACTTCCTCCGTCCACTCGGACGCATGTCTTCTGACGATGCTCCATCGCCGTCCCGTTCTAAATACTCAACCTCTAGCTTTGCCGACGTCTTTAAATCGCTAGGTGTCGCCCGTACAAAATCTCTTTCGCCAATATCGCTCCCAGATAGCAGTGATCCCCTCCCGCAAGCAACCGATGGATACACAAGCAATCGGAGTACAGTAGGGTTTGAATCAATGCATCGTGGAAGCGTCGTGTCCAGTTCCTCGGATGCTTCAGGGGCACGGGATTTTGAAACGTCCCTCCGGGTCCTGTCGCAGAAGCAGAACTTAGGTCAAGCCAGTGACGAAGCGGAGCAAGTGTCCAAGTCGCTCCAGTGGTTCAATCCCGATCAAGCTCTTACGCTCTGGGAAGCTGGATCGTATTTAATTCATCATGTCGGGTCGCCTGAGGCTCGGCGCAGTGGCTCGTCGTTATTAGAGGCTATATCAGCACGCCAAGACCTGTCCCCAGCTGCTCGCCGCACTATCTTTGAATCCATATCAACTCCGTCAGAATCTGATGTTATTCCAGCGCGAGTTCAGTCCTTGATATCGCTTTCAGATCATGGCAGGAAATTGGAATTCGCGACTTCGTCCATTCTCCCAATGATCTCTTCTTGCATTGTCCCGTTATATGAGCTGATTTCATCCGCCCGTCTAAAAGCAAGGAAGGCTAAAGTCGGCAAAGTGAATGGACTAGGCTATGACGATACAATATTAGATGACCTGCTACAGTTTGCTGTGGACCTTATCACACTTCAGCGAAAACCACCAGACGGTGATGAAGTTCAAGAACTACTCGATCAAATTTTCACCATCTGCAAGAAGACCAGCGTTGCCGCCGATATCAAACACTCCTTAGCCGTCCTCGATGCCATAATTCTGTATGCAGATGTTCCAGAGGGAAACTTCGTTCCAATGCTCGAGCTTCTCTGTAGCATTCATGCCTCTGTAAAGTCACTCTCCGGCCCTACGTCAAGAGCTGTACGAAATCTAGCGAAGTCCAAACGCCAGACCAAAATGGTGGATACCCTCTTTTCATTCTTGTTGGAATCATCTGAAGAGCATGGCCGAAATCTTAACGTTCTACGCGGAACAGTATACGTCTTCACAGATCTCATTCGCGCTCACGGCCAAGACGGAGTGGTCGACATCCAGTTTGAATGGTTAATGGATGCTCTACTGGCGGTCATAAAAAGGGACGATCCCCGGCTAGAAGCGGATGTTCTTGAGTTGTGCCTTAACACTCTAGAAGGAGAGTTTACCCATGTGCTGTTACACAAGAGTTGGTCGGGATTTGTCAAAGTTCTGAATGCTTGTTCTGTGAGAGTCATTGAGGAGAATGTAGAGACCACTTCCCCCTATTATAGCCCACAGTCACCCCACCCAAAGGGTAATACTTCGGACGATATTAAACCCAATATCCTAGCCAGCATCATCCAGATTGCCTCCGCAGTCGGATCTCAGTGGGATAGTTTAAACAGGGAACAAAGGTTGGATATCACAAACTTCCTAATGAACGTCTGCCAACAGATCGAGCCTACCCAAGCCGAGCTTGTCCTTAACACAATACGGACCGAGAAACTTTGCTCCCCCGAGACTCCTGGATGGGTTCAACACTGTCAGACGCTCATCTCTTGCTTTATCTTATCGCGCCAAAAGCCACCTGAGGTCCGAATTTTGGCTTTGGAGACAATTAAGGAAGCCTTTACCAGCTTTGAGTCCCTTGTTCTTTTCCAGAAGCATGGCCTTCTCACACTCATGCTACAAAACTTTACCGATGAAGATAGTATCATATTCCTGGAATCATTGGTATTCTTTATTGTTGACACCTTCGTGGCCATCTGCGATGACTCTACCTTTAAAGAGTTGGTAGATATCATCAGTTCGCCCATGAGTGGGGATGTGGGCATGAGTGACATTATCCTTCCGTCGTCGCCATCCCCAGAACGCCGGTCATCCTCTTTCGTGCTAGAAGTATCTCTTGCCAATGTCTGCTCTATTGGTCTTGTGAGAATGTTTCTCAGGTCTATGAATCTATCGGCAAATAAGGCAGTATCCGTCTACGAAGCGCTTTTGAAAATTGCGGGGTCGTCGGAACGACCTTTAGATTCGCGTTTGACCTCACTCAAAATGCTATTCAGACTGCGGTGCGATTCTTCGGGTTCTATTACTGTTATCTCAATTTCGGAACACGACTTCAGACTAAGCATCTCAGGCCGGAATATTGACTCCGCCTCTTTATCCTACACTATAGGAGATCCTGCCGGAGATCAAAATTCAGCAAGCGATCACAGTCGATCAGTCCCCTTAGGGAGGAACTCGATAAGAGAGCAACCAAGCGGTATATTATCCAGGTCTGCAGGACGTAGTGCAAGTATCCCCCCGCGGACCTCCAAGCTGACCCCTCCAATATGGGCATACACAACGCCACAGGTACTCCCTGAAGACCCACCAAATGAATCAAGCCCTTTCGTGTATGCTTATGCAACACCGAACGCCTCCAGCCAGATAGAGCCAGAATCTACCCAAAAAGTTGCATTAAAAGCGAATGTGTGGCTAGAGACCATTATTCTATTACTCCAGCGCGAAACAAACTGGGATATTTATAGCTACGTCCTCACTCATCTAGCCCCTCAGCTTCAGAATAGGGATCTTTTCAGCAATGCAATTCCCCAGGTCAAGTTATTACGCAGCGTCTTGTGTGATCAGGTGAAGAATGATTCCTTCCGCGAACCACCAGCCTCTACCGGCGTAAAGAAAACCGACGTGGCTGGCTACATATTCGATTTCCTCTGTGTTTTAATTAGCTACCATGATCATTTCGCCAAAAGTGAAGAGGACGAGCTCGTCCGCTCGTTCATGATGGGTATTATCGGGTCTTGGGGGGGCACTTCTCGCGGCTGTATACACGCTCTCTCCGTCTGCTGTCACGAAATTCCTCTTTCAGTATCCAAGTCACTAAATGGAATTATCGACAAGATGTCGAAAGTGATTACATTATCTAATCTGGCCGTTCATATTTTAGAATTCTTAGCGCTTCTCGCTCGGTTACCTGATGTGTACGTCAACTTACGGGATGAGGAGATCCGTACAGTTTTCGGGGTCTGCATTCGACTTCTACAAACCTCCAGGGAACACAGATTTAAGGCATCAGAATCCCCTACTCGAAATTCCCAAGTCCCATCCCGACTTGGGCCAGCGGCTCGTGACAACGCGGGCATATCGACCGATATTCCAGACCCATCTTTTCAGGAAGCAATGTCCCGATATATATACACCCTAACACATCATGTTATGGTGTTCTGGTTCTTATCATTGAAACTACAAGATCGAGCGAAACATGTCAATTGGATAACAAGCAGGCTCATTTTCAAAGACGAAAATGGGAAGGAGACGGTTGAAGAACAAAGTCAGGTTTTTAGTGACCTTATGCAAAGGGTTGCCTTCTCCGACCTGGGTGACACCATTCCCCTCCCCGCTTTCCCTCCGTCCCCGGACGACGGCCCTGTCTTGAAACGGTCATGGATTGTTGGCATGGGCATACTCACGGTGGAAACTGCTGGGGTTTCCGGATTTACCCAGATCACCAAGAGGCAAGCATCAGGAACCACATATGCAGTATACCAACAACGCACAGCTCCTGTCTTCCCACACCAAGTTCCCCCGTCCCACGACGCTCATTTGCATTCCACTGACATGCGTACTGCTGTCCTCCCTAGTCATGTAATGCTTCAATTAACCACCACGGCTTTTCCCACGCCTACTGTAATCCAGCCCATCCCGCTTCCTGACGATGACATGACACGCCGGGCCCTTAGCACCTTTGACAGAAACGACATTGTGGATGGTCACAAGATAGGCGTCATATACATCGACAATGGACAAGCAACAGAAGCTGAAATCCTTTCCAACACCAGCGGCAGCCCAGATTATGAATACTTTTTATCAGGGCTTGGAACCAAGGTTCCACTAAAAGGCGCACGATTCAATCCCCAGGGGCTCCACCCTGACACTGATGGGGAATCTACTTACGCGTGGCGCGATAGGGTCACAGAAATCGTATACCACGTTACAACAATGATGCCCACAAATTTTGATAGGGATCCTTCTTGCGTCCTGAAGAAAAGTCACATCGGTAACGACTTTGTCAACATCATCTTCAACCGCTCAAATACGCCATTCAATTTCAACACTATCCCTTCCCAGTTTAACTTTTTCAACATTGTTATTAGCCCCGTGTGCCGCATTGCAGAAGGACAAAGCACCGCATCGCCAAGCGCTGCGGACATTGAAAAATTGTTCTATAATGTGAAGGTCATGAGCAAGCCTGGTTTCCCTGAGATCTCCCCTGCTGCCATGCCAAAAGTTATCTCTGCGAAGAATCTCGCAGCATTTGTACGTATTCTTGCGTTGAACGCTTCCGTATTCTCGCTAGTTTGGAATAGCCATGGCGGCGAACATATATCATCCTGGCGCAACAGACTGCGTGAAATCAAAAGGCTACGGGAACGCGCTTTGGGGTCGCAATCTCAAAACCCGGATGCTACCGACGCTACTTATCCCACCCAACGCCGCAACACCAAGGCCAATATATTCTCAGAAGAAGTTCCTTTCCGCAATGCCCCGCCAAGAACAGACCTCGCAACGGATTGGAATGCAGCAGCAGATTCCAATATCCTCCAAAAGCTCGATTTCTCCCGATGGGGCCGTTGAAACCAAGATACTCCTCATGATATCGCCCCGAGATCATCGAGCCATTTACCATTATCAAATATCTGTACATTTTTCTTTGATTTCATCCCGCAATATGTACGATCAATACCCTTTGTACTTTGCTTTGCCAAAATACAAAAGCCAAAAAGCTGTTTCTCTTACCTTCTCTTACCTATTCTATCTGTCCCTGTTCCTTCTCTCCTTTTCTCATCAAAAGTTTTCTCCTGCATATTGTATTCTCACTAACTCAAAAACACCGGGCATGGCTGCATCATCTTGCTTGTCCCTTTCAAGAACACTCCCGAATAGCATATTCTCGAAGGTTGATTTTAACCAACCGCCGAAAAGAGCAGGATAAAAGGGATCAGAAGAAGAAAACACCTACCAATTTGATAACCAAAGCTCTCCCAGCTCTCCCAAATCCTGATCGGGTTTCTGTTGTTTGTGTTCGTCATACTTTTGGTATATGCTGTACAGGGATTGGATGGTATGGATTTTATGCTGAAGTATCTAATATCAAATTCACACAAGTGGGAGGAGAAGCAGCGGTTTTATTATGGCAAACAAAAAGAGTTTTTTTCCGCAATGACTTGATGATGGCGTTTGATGAGCCTCTCTTTTATGTTTCCCCCCCTTTTTTGGTTACATGATGGCGAGCCGGGAAACTGAATGATATATGACACGAAAAGCCTTGAGCGTGTATGAAAGAAACAAAATTTTCTTAAACAAAGTTTATACCAAATCAATACATAAACCCATATAGAAAAGTGATTGGTATTTATTTTATTTTTTTGTTTCCCGGCTGTTTCACATCCAGAAGAAACGTTATGGAAAACAAAATTTATACATTCTTTTCGGCATCTAACATCAATATACTTTTTGTTATTTTATAGATACAACACATTTGCTTTAGTTACTAGGAAGGGCAGCCACTATATTATCACATCAGGATAAAGGGCAATCGTTTATTTTATACCCGAAACTCCGATGTATCCTGGTGCTTAACATTCTTGACTTGACAAGAGATAGGCCCAAGGACAATCGCATTGGATTAAAGGGCCATGCTGTGTTTTTGCATAAGGGGGAACACCTTCTCTTAACCCTCTTAACCCCTTAGCTTAATCATAGATGGATGGCTTTCCCAAAGCCTAGCGGTTACCAACCAAAAATCTCTCCAACACTTAATGTGCTCCACCGTACGCCCGTAATAGAGAACAAAATAATAACCATATCCAAAATGCCAAGCACAGTAGCACCCATCATAAATCTTGGGCTAAAAATCCGATAGAGCATCAGATGCCGTCGTAGATGGCCAGCCCACATTGTAGTGGCAAGATTTATCGTCGCGAAATATAACAGATAGGTGGCAGCTGCCTGAGCAACATCGGAGAGGATTTTAGACGCAGGATTGATGAATTTGCCAGGAGGGACCGCTTTATCGTGGAGTTGAAGCGGGCGTTTCCAGAGGACAGTGAGGGGAACAGCAATCGCAGTCAGGATTTGAGCACCGAATGTGTTGAGGATCACCAATAAGGGGGACCAAGGGTATTTTATAGACGATAAAGCAATGAAGGCGGTTTCCCATTGAATGCTACTCAAAGTAGCTTGGTGTCCTGTCTTAAAATAATAGAAAGAACCGAGGAGCGCCAAGACGATAGGCCCGATAGCTGAATTTCCCATCACCAATGCATTTGTGTCTAGGATTTCAAGCAAGGAAAGAATTTGCCAGAGGAGAAGAGCCATTGCGCCTTGACCCATAGGTTTCTGCATAAGGATGATAGCAAGGCAGAAATTGATAACCAAAAGGAAAAAACGGGTTCCATAGACATTTCCAAATCCTAAAATTGTGACTGTCGTTCTTCCTGCCTGCTGTGAAGGTACAGGTTGGTTGCTGTTCTCTGGTTCAGAATTTCCTTGAGCAACATTGACGCTGATGCAGGGCTTCGAATATATGAACGCAGTCGTGCCAGCAGCAAATGCAAGGCCCAGGACAAGCTGAGCCAAAAATACCCGTATCGATTTTAACGTGTCCTTGCCGAGCGGCAACCAATCTTTATCATCGAACTCTTCCAGCATCCAGAAGATGGAAGTCACAAAGAGTCCAAGCCGGAAACCAATTCCAATCCAAAGATTAGCTACTCCTTCATAAGATTTCGAGCCCGAGTAAAAAGACCTAACGACCGCCGGGAGAAGGAGGGTTACCAAGAAAGGAAGGGCCAGCTGCCACGGAGCAGAAGTGGAAGACGTCGTTGAGGCATAATAAGTGGAACGGCAGAACGGCATCTGTTCCTCGCGACAAAGGCGAGATAACGACGCTATCCGTCCCAGGATAACAAAAAGAATAGAATGATAAACACCGAGGACCCTGTCCGAAGTCAACTGTTGCCTCATTGAGGAGACACCAGAAAGAACGCCGAAGGTGGAAAGAAAGAATAAAAGAATTTCATCTTCCCATATGGTGTAAGAATTCGAAGCGAAGCCAACAGATTGGCTAATAGTAAAGAGGATAGCGAGCCAACCCCACAACGAGTGTGGTAAAGGCAGCGACAGACCTTGACAGGCAGCGACAATTGCCCAAGATCCACCTAGTATGCTTGCAACAGCGGCGAGCAAAGCGGATAATTCAGCCACACCCAAATCAACCACATTTGCAAGTCCCAGAACACCACCAGCGACAGCACCCAAAACGAGTCCCACCCCAGCATGGAAGAGGAGAGAAGGTGTAATGTCCGTCCGGTTCACTCGAATTCCCCGAGCGTAAAATACTAGCAAGGCGACTCCCGCAGAGAGAATTCCGATACCTTGGACCATATTGGGTACATCAAATTTCGCCCATAATGATCTGCAAATATGAAGAGTATGGCGCTGGTACTGACGATAGGACTCATATATTGAGGGCAAGCTGGCCAAGCTCGATTTACGACTCTTAGAAAATGCATCTTCAGCCGCCTCCCAAAATCCTAGTGATTGGAATTCCTGGTCGCCATCCGCACCTCGGATCTTTGCATATGCGTGCTGATACCTTCTAATTTGGGCGGATGTCAGGCGATTGACAGAGACCAAGTTCCCCCAATCATTTCCCCGAGGGCCGGCGAAAACCTCCTCGATCGGAGAACCCAGGTTATTGAACGGAATGGGTATCCCAAGAAGGAGGGACAGGGAGGGCACAAGGTCAATCTGGGGAACGAATCTTTCTCGGGAGAATTTTGGGGGCATTGCGTATTCAGGACTCGTGCGGCCAAATATTCCCTTCTTCGAATACATCCACAATGCAGCATCCACTTCATCATCCGATTCCCCTCCATGGTCTCCTTTCGAATCCATCCCATGATCGCCCATAACAACCAAAAGGGTGTTATCGTCGATCTTAGTGATGAGTTCTCGGATAACCCGGTCCATCTCGTTGAGCTTGGCGGCCATAGCGGGATGATTCGGGCCATATCGGTGGCCTGCATGGTCAACTCCGAGATAGTGTCCAAAAATAATATCCCATTTCCCGTAGTTTTCGGGTTCCAGGAGGGGAAACAAATGTTCATTGACACCATTATCAACTGTATGCAAGTCCCAAACGTTAAAGGAGTCAAAGGGCTTTGTGAGGTTGGGGTCGAAGTATCCTGGAAATAAAGCATGCCAGGTATCATCCCCAAGCTGAACCAAGTTTTTTCCAGCAGCATATAACTGAGCAACAAGGTTATCTTCATCGATTGCTGTCCCGGCGAAATTCGAACCGGCGTCGACGAAAGTGGGTAGAGTCCCAGTAGTTAATCCCTTCAGTCGCTGCAAGGTTGTGGTCGGTGGATCGGCAATGAAAGGGAGTAAAAACGCATTGGTGGGAGTATTGACCGCGGTTTCGTACAGTATGGGGATATTATTGTGGAATAAATGTGCTGATTCAGTCTCTGAATTTGGAACAAAAGGAACAGTAAAATCGTAGCGCAGTGCGTCTATTATGATCACAACAGCCTTATCAAATGATTTCTGATGCCAGCAACCCCCATATTCCCGATTGTCTATTAAAGGCGACTGGGACTTGGTGAATGGAAGAACATCGCAAGACGATTTATTTTCCAATACCATTCGAGTTAACAGGAAGCCCTTCGTGAAAAAGAATATTCCAACAATATGTAAAAACCTATGATTTGACGATTACCATATGAGATTTTGCTCTCCCATGAGAGACGCGAGATGGGAGATGGAATAAAATCTCACAGTATCCACACAAAGAAACCTAATAGTCCTAAGTGGTTTGATTTGAATTTCTGCTCTAGGATCTTCATATATTCATCCTGCGCCTTGCTTGTCTTTCCCGTCTGAGGGTTCATTTCGGCCACCCCCTTCGGTAATTGTGCTTTATGGAGATCACGAAGCGGGGAAGGGCGCGGCGATGAAGCTTGAGAAACAGCAATATTTCTCCGATCATTCACATTCGGGCCCGAACCCATTGTATTTGCGGAGGCCATCGCCGAGAGAAATTTTCGAAGGCGTCGAGAGCCGAGTCATCTAAGGAAGTGAAAAAAAATGTTTCGCTTTCGACTGAAGCAAAATGAATTCAGTCCCAAACACGGGATCTATAGATGGAGCTTGATCGAAATCAAGTATGTTGGGAAGCGCAAAGCAAAATCATTGAAAGGAGAGCAAAACGGCCTGGTTTGCTTTCGTTACTTGAGCCTCTTTCAAGAGCCGTCAAGACTGCCTCCCTAGTGAATTAGATCTAACAAACAAAATGGCACATTGTTATAACAATTTACCAATTATCCGCAGCGACATAACCAAGAGTAAGCGAAGCGAATAAGGGGTTGTTCTTCTGCAAATTACTCCAAACAGGAATCTGAAAGATGCAGAAGCACCCCAGCTCAAAGAAGCCTCCAAATCCTTCCCGTGACGTGGGGGCTCGGCGTTCTCGGAAGCCCATCATCTGAATTGACGCATTTTTATTGGTCATACCGGTTCGTATCATTAGATGTTCCGTACCTATGGGTCACTTCCAATTTTGGTCAATTGTTTACCATCCAAATTAGGGATCATCACAATAAAACTTATCGGTCCAGTACACTACCTAACTCACCCCATAAGGGTCGATCAGGATAACGAACGATTCAGCCGTCAATGCACCTAGCTAGGATTGAGAGGCTACTAATTTCCTTTAGAATTGATAGGTACATTGATTGAGGCTCACACTTAAGCGGGCCGCCATCCAATATACAATTCGATGAGTTACATTATTCGGTTGTAAGCAACCCAAAGGGGGCCGAGAATTGTCGGGTTGCTAGCGTAGAAAGAATATAAGAAAAAATAATCTGGAGGAAAATAATAAAGATTGCAAATACGGGTACGTAACTTCTTTCTAACCCTAGTGACGTGGCAGGGTAGAAAGGACTGAAAGTGACCGAGCACAAGAAATGAACGCCTGACTATCGAAAAAAGAAAGGTGAAATCCAGAAATAAAAGTCCTGACAGGCCGGCAACAATTGCTAAGCAAATATCAATCTCAGCATGCTCTCGGGGTAGATCGCAGGCTGATTATGAAATTATCGGTAACCAAGATGAAATTGGATATAATCAAGTCCCAGAAAGCCCAAAAAGGCTGGCTAAGTATGATGAAATTATATGGAGCAAGTTGGTTTGCATATGTGCAAGTCGCGAATGTGCAACAGAAGGGGTTGCTTTAGATATACAAGTCGAGGAACGAAGTGGAGTTGCGCTTGGAAATCATCATATTATTGAGGGGTCGTCGATGTGTTGGGCAGAGAAAACGGTTTGTTGAATCAGCATATCAATCGAGGGGCGCAGCTTCATATTTCACGGTCATGTGCCCTTAGGACCATCTGTTTGCATCCGATTTTTCCTTCAGACCGCCCATACGCTCGATATCTAGGGATTGAAAACGCTCCGAATCACTTGACTGGTAGGGTGGAAGCTCGTCATGACAAGGTTCCAGACCAACGCTACCAGCATCACTGATTCTTACTACCACAACTCTGCCAGACTTGCGCTTTCCAAACTCATCCTCTTCCTCGGGAAATGTGATACGAATCTCAGGGATGGGGCTTGGTGGCGGGCTAGATGAGTTGTCCATAAGGTTGCGCTTCTCATCAATTATAAAGACCGACTCCGTTTTGGCGTACGGTGGCGCGGAAATGGTCAAACGGCGATGATGGGCAGTACACTGCCCGTTGTGGATAGGAAGTTCCGGTTGTTTCCTACTCTGACGCTTGCGGCGTATTACCAGAAGGGCGCCAACTAGAGCAAGGCCAAGCAGAACAAGGACTAACAGGGCAATCAAAAGGTCCACCATCGGAGTAGAGAGTCCATCACTGCTGTCATCATCGTCTCGCACAATAAGCCGGCGTAACCTCTGAACCATTGTATCGGTTCAGTTCGTTTGTTTGTTTTTATGCAAGTGCTCAAAACGCAGCTCCTGGCAAGTGCCTTTATAACGAGTAATATATTGACAAGTGGGGAAAGTATATTCCAAGAATCGAAGTCGTGCTGTCGGCAGTTAGGTAAACCAGTCTACTCGCGCTGGTAATCGAGAGGACCTACTGAGCGTCCCAATAAGCTTAGCAAGAAGATAAAAGAGCTTGTCAGAAGTTGTTCCAAGGCTATTGGAAAATCGCAAAAAAGAGAGAATGTACAAGGTCGGTAGGATGGTCGGCTGGCCCGGTTGGGAAACAAAATTGACCAGGCTGTTTAACGAAAGAATGGACAGCGAGGTGATCAGTTGAAGGAGTGAAACTGACACCTGCTTAGGGTTGAGAGAACGTGAAGGGAGGGGATGAAGAGGGAAGAATGAGGGAGGAGAGGACAAAAGGAAGAAAGGCAAATGAACGAAGGAAGGGTGAGAAATGAGGAGAAAGGGAGGGCGAACGGGAGAGTCGGGCGATGAGTGCAGGCGCAAGGGCGCTTAGGTGTTGGTGCAGGGCCAGAACCCAAGGGCCCAGGTTGACTGGCTGCGAGGATTACTGGCTTCCTCAGGCAACATCACTGACTGGATCGCTCACGAACTAGTGGCAGGTCTAGAGAAGCTAATATTCGAACTAAATGCCGCCAAAGTCCACCCTGTCACCGTTTGTTTGCCAATTTCCCCTGTGGTCGATCGGAGCGGGTCACTGGTGTTGGTGCTAAGACGGCCGAGCAGAAGTTGCAATTTCCCCATCACAAAGACTTAGCCTATCAGGGGTCTAGTGTTCCTGAGACTTTTCTGGCATCCCCACCATTATCCAAATTTCTTCAAGCAAGCTCATTCGCTGTGCCCCTTGAAATTCATGGCCAAAGATTTAGTTTAATATCAGTGGGTTCGTTGGTGGAGTCTGATAATTATTTTTGCTGTTTCTAATGTTAGTTCATCGCCTTGCTCCACTCTTATTTTGTGAAAAAAAAAAAAAAGGTTGTCCCCCCTTTAAAAAACAGGAATGGAAAAAAGAAAATAGCATGACAGAGGAAGAGATTATGAAGTATACCAAGAAAATTAAGAAATAAGAAGAAAGATAAAACCTATTATAATAATATAAAAGTATTATTAGTATTGGAGTACTTTATTATTATTATTCTAATAACTATAGTCTTCTACCTCTTATATCAGGGATACTTCGAAATAGATGACTTTGTTACTCTTCAGATTTTTACATTGAAATTCTCAAAGTCAACAATATTTCCATGCTCCTTTCCACACGGTCTAGGCTCTGCCCTGATAATATACATAGTATATCCATCTATGAAGCTGCACTCCATACTTGTAATAAGGTCATAGTAGCAACTGGTTTTTGTAGTTTTAATGGTACAGTCCACATTGCTGGCTGACCGGTATGGTATCCTCGAGCGCAAGCCTTCAGGGATCAAATTTAATGTGCAAACTCTTGTATATGGGGGAATATATTTATGCATATCTACCACAGGCCTGATGCACATATCTAGGTACCTACCTAGGTAGTACTTGGGTAGCAAACATGAGTATTTCCTCCAAGTTTCAGTAAAGTACCTAACCTGTCAAGCTGTTGATGAGATTCTATTCCTCTCCTGGTCTATGTATGAGACTATATTTCTTAGCTATTTTCGTCCCTCTTTTGTATCTGCTTTCAGGAGGTACGTCTGGCTGCATGTTTTCCTTTTTGCCATCTTCCTCCTTGCCCGAGTCACGAGTCCGTGGAATACCTTAATGGGTGAGTCTAAATCACTGACATACTAGTTTTTTGGTCATCATTAGTAGTACTCTATACAGCCTACCAATCTTTACAATATATAAACCACGTGCGTCTTTGCATTAGGCCTTTCGATTTAGGGTTGTATTAGATCACCACCCCCCTTTGATGCCAGATATTATAGATTCCTAGCAATCAACATAGAAAAATTAACAAGGTCCACCTATCTACCATGAAGCTGCGCCGACCATGACACGACCAACCGCAATGACCAACCTCAACACAACAGCCAACGGTAGCAACTAGTCATGATAATTTACATTAAAACCTAATAAAAGAAAAACATGACGATATAAAAAGGCCTTCGCGGGTGCTTTTTAATCGAAGAGCTCAGCTTGCAGGACCAAAGGGGTGTCGATATATCAGAGGGGGGTGTCAATCTAACATAACCCTTGATTTATGGAAATTCTGCCTGTAGGCTATATATATGTTTCTGCCTAGTATAAGCAACATATTTGTAGTGGTACAACTGTCCACTTAATCCTAATGATCGGCTAGACCAGTCAAAGAGCATGACATCAGGCTGGCTATATAATATCATACTTGTTATACCTCTGGAAAAACCTGCGCATGTGTAAAGATCACCCTAGAACAGAGATAACACATATTTTAATCAGCTGCTGTAATGCCAGAAATTCCGAGAGATCTAAACCCCATGTCATGTATTTTATATCAGAGAATATGATCTAGATCTGTCATCTAAGAAAAGCATTATATTAATTATGGTTTGTGCTTTGCACTGTAGCTCTGGATATTATGGGAAACTATACATATTATGTTACTTTTATCATATTATTATAGCATAACAACAACACTTCCAAGGCCTCAAACTTGGCAAAATTAGACCAGATGCGATTTCCTGTCGGGAGCTGGATGGGTTTGTCCCCGATAGCTTGGTTTTGGCGTATAGTAGGCCTGGGGGTTCCTCACTTCTATAGTATTGTTATGTTTATATATTCTTAATATTTTTAAAAAAATATGCCCCCTGAATAGCCTTGGATCCCCCAATCCTAAAGCAGGTATGAATAAAAAATATGTTGAGAACTTTCCTCTACGCCCAGGCGCATTAGATGCTCTTTGAAAAACCAGTGTTTGGAATAGCAAGCCAGGTCTACCAGGTTTTAGACTGAATAATTTGAACCTGAAAGACAGTTAAAAAATATTACCAAGTTTTATTATTTGAGATGCTACATAACTTAATGTTTTTTTAATGTTAAAATGTAACATTTCTTTGCAGTTTTAGGGATCTGGGAAGCCTAGAAGCGAAGAATAAATAAGATAATATTTATTAGATGCTTGAAGTATTTGATCTCCTAATTTCCACGAGATGACTAACTATGGACAGTTCCTTTCATCCCTGCCTGCTCCAGTATTTTTAATCTTACTCTAGGTTGCCGAATGCAGATTAATGCTGCATCCCTAATATTAAAGAAAAATAATTACATCATTTGCATGAACCAGTGGTTAAGCTCCATATTTTAGACGATATTAAGAGAGTATCTTGAACCTAGTATATGGGCTACAGAGTATGTACCATACCTTCTCCAGAATAAATGTATTATTATATATCTTAGATTTATTCTAAAACTTTGGTCTGATTTCAAAATTCATCCCAACTTAAACTGATATTAGTGGGGTGGTCTAAACATCAACTTGCTACTACAGATTACAGGGCCCTCAAACTTCTTATTATATTATGGTTCACTAAGATTTGATTCATAATAACATCTTGGGCAGAGCTGACCAAAATCAGCTTTACTATCCTGACGCAAGGGATCACTGAGACCGTGGCAAGTCAATGATATTCGTACTCTGTAACTATGGAAGATATCGTGAAGGCAGGAGTAGTCTTATATATAAGGTTAAATGGTGCAAGGAGAGAGATGTCATGGAGTACACTGGAGTGATTCAGAATCATTTAGAGACATACTCTAAGAAAGGGATATTGTCCCCATGCCTTGAGGTGATGATGATGGGTGGTTGGGGCAATATCCAGGTTTAAGAAGAGTGAGGGATATTATTACAGGATACTTTTTAGCCATGTTACTGATGAGAGTGGTCTATGATCCACGGACCTTAGATGATACTACTACCTAGGTACTAACTATGTACCTATCTAAGCAAGGTTACTAATCCACTGGGCATATTGTGTGGTTTGCAGGTAGAAGGTTTTTTACTATCCAGTTCAATTGAACCCGCAACCTGAAGAACCAGGCTTAAATAATAAGAGGCTGGAATACAGTCCAGGTAAAAAAATAAATTATATTACTTGCTTCATTCTTTTTCCCATTGGATGAAGTCTGGAAACAAGCTAGTTTTGTAGATTCAATCAGTTGGGCTTGAAGAGCTTAATAACAGGAATTCACAGAGAACTGGAGGTCAAGTCAAGGAAGTCAAATAGACAAAAAGATAAAATGGCAGCTGTTTAATAACCTGCCTAAGGTCTACCTATTATATCTGGCTTTCATTCCATGAAAATAAAAAGTGTTATTACAAATCTGACAGTCCTCCAAAAATAACTGATATGTATGTTGACTTGATATTTCTGAAGATACAAATACTTTCTAAGTTGTGATTATTATTGTTTGCTATTAAACTTCTAAATCCTCCCAAACCTCTTATTTTATCATGTAATTTTTTTTTTTTTGGTTTTATGGAGACAAGAGATGACGCAAGTGCAAATTATGTCAAAGACTAAAAGGCTTTGTTCTAGCGGTCAACTGCTCGCTCGGCTTGATCGCCCGACTTGGCCCAGGTAAATGATACTACTCTGGAGTATGTATGAAAAAAGAAAGTTTCTGCTGAACGGAAAAAGGGAAAAGAAGAAGAATCTTATTGTCAGAGGAGAGACGCAAGATTGAGGGAAATGTTACATCTTTAGGAATAAAGGAAGTTCAAGTTAGCATGGGTTGAGTCAACTACCAAGGTTTTTAGAGGTCATTGCATGGATAAAAAGAAAAAAAAGTTTAAGTTCCCTGGAAAGAGAGAGGGGACTTGCTAACTTGAGGCCTAAAACAAAGAAGCGGCGGGAACGAATTTGGGCGGCCCCAGATTGAGCGCCGGCTTGGACCTTGTGAAATAATGGTAAGGTGCGCCATACGGAGCTGCAAACTGGAGGCTGAGACTGGGTGTACCTTCCCCCAGCACTACGGCCAAGTACCTGGCCAGATCGACAGATCATCTTGTATTGTCACCAGTGGTACTAGCACCGTTTCCAAGTACCAACCCGCGCCAGATGGCGGTTTTGACTTGCCCAAGACACGCAGCATCTTTTTTCCAGCTCTCAACCTTCTCAGCTTATCTATCATTCTGCCCTCATCACCAGCTGCCAAAGACTTCATATTTCTTTTTCCCCCAATTTATTAATTTTTTTCCTTTCTCTTCTATTTTGTTTTTAGACCCTGGATTCTCCCCCCCTTCCTTCTCTTCCTTCTCTTCATCGAGGCTTTTATTCCTGCTTTTGCTGTACTATTCTCTGCCTCACTGATCAGGATTTTTCTTTGGCTTTAACCCTTTTCGACTCTCGCTCTCAGCCATTCATCTTTCTATATCACTTGGTTATTTTTCCATCTCATTACTCCGAGAAATAACTCCTCTTTTTCGACCCCACGGTTGTGGAGGTTGACAGAGACCTGCGAGCAAGGTTGATCAGCTTGAACCATCCTGGGTGTCATGCTTGCTTTCGACGGTGTCACAACTGGATTACATTAATGCCGTGCCTTGTCTCTCATCCACATTCCCACCCTTCGACGCTCCACTAATCACGTCGGATCGCTTCTTCATTTGCGCAACAGGCACATTCTCCTCCCATACCAGCTGCAAATTTACACCACCCTTCCCCTCCCCCCCTTGCCGCTACGATCCATTCAAGCTCGAGTGCTTGTCTGATTAACAGACCCGCGCCCTTTCGCCCACTATCCCTCTCCTCTCCACAGGGCACATGAGGGGGATTTACGGGATTCGAAGTTCCTGAGCATGCACGGAGTGTGGTAACCTCACGACTGCTTCTGACAATTTCAGTCGACGGCTACTTGCTGTGGTTTACGCTGGCAAACGAAAGGGTGATTATCGTCACCTTGCATTTCCCCCACGGTCCGACTTCTCCGTTCAGCATTTCTCACCTCTTTTCCATCCCTCCCTTTCGTACCCCTTCGATCTACCGTTGAGGACATCCACTGGTTTGCCCTGTTGGGACCAAAACATAATCTCCCTCAATCCATATCCTTTCTTCATCTTTTTACTTTCTTCCCTTACTCTTGCCTCTTTTTCCTTTTGATTTTTTCTACTTCCTCTTTTTCTTCTTTCCCTAGTCTTGAACATCCTATCCCTTTCTTGCCACTCGCTTTGGCCCCTTCCTTGTGAGTTCACCTTCTATCATTGAAAAAATCCCGAGGTCCGTTCGAGGAAGCATATAGGAATATATTGCTGACATCCGTACAGCGCATGATAATTGATAGGAAGCTCGTGGCTCTTGTCAATATAGGCCATCATACTTCTATTCGTGGGCACGTGCTAAGGCGTATTCCTACATTGATTTTGCAAGAAGAACAGGAAGAGAAAAGCGAATTATCGCTGCAGCGTCGTTAAAAGGGTGCAGTCGTGCCTGGTGAATATATATTTGATCACATTTTTGTAAGGTGGAATGGCCGCCATGGCAGCAAATCCGAATACAGTACAAAATGTTAGTGTCGGTCGGATGAATTTTTGCGCGGGCTCACATATTGACTAGTGTGTACAGGTCCGATCAAGTCGAGGAACTAACATGGGCCCGTCTGGTATAAGTGGTGAGAGGTCGCGCGGAAGCCATGCGAGTATGGGGAAGGGTTTTGGGGCAACTTCTAGTTGGAGCGCTAGCAATATCTGGGGAAGTGGTTTTGATGGTATGTTTTCCACCTCTGGATGGATTATGAGAAGGTATGCTGATTCGGGGCATACTTCAGACCAACATAACCCGGAGGCCAAGACTGGTTCAAGTTCCCTTTTGCCTTCATCGGATTCTGATGTGTGGAATAAACGACCCAATCTCCCTTGGAATACATTGAGCACGTCATCTGCCCTGACCGCACGGCAGAATAGCGGTATCACAACATCCCCAGTGCAAAGCCGCCCCGTTGATCGTAACGCTTGTCCTTTGTCTGACGGCACTGATACATCATCGTATTTCTCAATGGTGCCAAGATCCCAAGGGATGACCCCGTCAACGGCTGGGTCTCACAATGCCTATATCAACACCGGAGCAGAGGGAATTTCCCCCACCGGAGAAGCGTTATTTGCTGGATTTAGAAACGGTGAAGCGAGACGACATGTTAGCACATCTGCCTTTGGTGGCAGTCCCGTAGGGCCTAGTTTCCCGGCTAAGTCGGGATTTTCTAGTCCCCTTGAGAATGGGAGATCAGATGAGGTCACAGGGTCGATGGGCATGTCTACCCTACCCCAAACGCTCCCTGATGGCGTGCCACAGCAGGTCAATCGCCAGGCCTATGCGCACTCATCTCACAACTCGGCCTCCTTCGTAAGTCGGGGACCAGTACACTCGTCTTACCCGTCATTTTCGTCGGAGAACCAATTTGACGGTCGATATGGAAATGGTTCCGTGGATTTCAGTGCTAATCTTAGCAAGCTTTCCCTGAACGAGGGGTCTTATCCCTCCCATTCAGCCGCGGGGCGTCCGGTATATTTATCTCAGTCGCCTTTTGATGCCAACCTGCAACGGGTAAAATACCAGAATTCAAACGGCGACGGGCCTTACCAAGCCATCACAGGCTATACCAATGAGGCGCTTGCCGAATTGTCCCTCGGGTATCCGGGGGGAAGGACACGCATCGGAGAAAGTGGCCCAATATCGCCAACTGATTATACTAGAATGGACAGTCCGTCAATGTATCCTGGATTGGGAAATACCGCCTTGCAAAGTCCCCATTATCGAAATGCATCAGGAAGTCATGTATCAGATGCTCAAGGGTTGGCAGTGGAGCGCGGACTAAGGGGAGGCCGATCGGAAGTAGACCTCAATCAACCCTCGGCCGAAACGCTCCACAGGTTGCCATTTGCTCCCGGTTACGAAATGACCGCCAATTTTCCTGCAGCGGGACTCAAGGCTCTCTCCGGGTTCTATCCTATTCAACTCAACGCCGCTCAGTTTGTTGCCAAGAATAATCCAAACGACTCATCGCAAGTCGTTCGAAGCCCTATCTTGGAGGATTTCAGGCAAAACAACAAGGGAACTAAGAAATGGGAATTGAAGGTACGTATCATATTGTCATCTCTTAAACGAAGTGTATCTAACCGTAATGTAGGATATATATGGGCATGTGGTTGAATTCAGCGGCGACCAACACGGTTCAAGGTTCATTCAGCAGAAATTGGAAACAGCCAATAGCGATGAGAAAGAGCGCGTTTTTCAGGAAATTCAACCCAACGGTATACAGTTGATGACTGACGTCTTTGGAAACTACGTTGTTCAAAAGCTATTCGAGCATGGTAACCAGGCACAGAAAAAGATTCTGGCCAACCAAATGAAGGGCCATATTCTTTCCCTGTCCAACCAAATGTATGGGTGCCGGGTAGTCCAAAAGGTATGGGAATAGACCCTCTGATAAATGATAGCGGACTATCACTAACGAGATATAGGCTTTGGAGCATATTCTAACTGACCAGCAGGCCTCCATGGTGAGAGAGCTTGAAAACCACGTCGCGCGGTGTGTTAGAGATCAGAATGGAAACCACGTAATCCAAAAGGCTATTGAAAGAGTACCTTCAAAGCACGTGAGGTTCATTATCAATGAATTTCTAGGAAAAGTGGAAAAATATGCGACTCATCCTTACGGATGCCGTGTTATTCAAAGAATGCTGGAACACTGTGAGGAAGTTGATCGTGAATCCTTGCTTGCTGAGCTACATGCTTGTACTGGCAAATTGATCCCTGATCAATTTGGAAACTACGTGATCCAGCATGTCATTGAGAATGGCGCGGATAAAGATCGATCAGCTATGATTTCAATTGTGATGTCGAATCTTCTCCCTCATTCCAAACATAAATTCGCCAGTAATGTGGTTGAGAAAAGCATTGAATTTGGGGAGGAATCCCAACGTCGAACCATCATCCAGATGCTCACCGGAAACGCTGGCGACGATAATACCCAGCTGCTTGGGTTGATGCGCGATCAATACGGCAACTATGTCATACGTGAGTACCAACAAGTATTCGGTTCCCTCCGAAACTGGTAACTAACTCGCACTTTAGAGAAGATCCTTGGTCAGTTAAAGGGGTCCGAACGAGAGGCTCTTATTGAGCGTATAAGGCCCCTTCTAGGCCAGCTCAAGAAAATCAGCTACGGCAAGCAAATAATTGCTATCGAAAAGCTGATTGGAGAGTCAAGCTCATCTTCCGGGCCTTTGCCTGCCGAGACTAATTCATCTGCCACCCCTCCCAACTCCCACAAATCTTCACCTCAACCTTCGAGGCGCTCAGTGAATGCCATTGATAACTGCCGTGTACCTATTGTCGGAGCAGCGCCTCCAACCCCACCACCAACAGATAACCAGAGCCCCGACCGCTCAAGTGGATCTGATGGCAAGGCAAAAGCCGCCGTCGCAACTGCGGTGGAATCTACTTCTGGTACCTCAATTACTCGCGAATCAGTTGGAGTTGATGGCACTATATAGTGCTGCTATTACATGACTTTTCGCTTCTCCTGTCATTTTTTTAATTAATCTTTTCAACTTTTTTTTAACCTTCAACCTTTTCAGGGTTCATTCGACTTATTCTTAATTCGGGCGTATACATACAAGGATCTGCCCTCTTTCTTAACGGCTTGATGGCGCAAAAAATATGGGTAAACGGGTCATGGTGGGAGCTACGTTTGTTTTCCAACCTTGCTTATTTTCTCTCTGACTAGGTTCTTTTTTACCTTCTACATTTTCCCTTTAATTATGATAGTCCTATTCTTCCGTTTATTGTTTGATTCTTGTTACGAAAAATGAGGACACGTCCCATAACTGCCAATGGTTTTGCTTTTTTATTTTTTTCCCTTTGTCCAAATATGGAGGGTCGGCGTCTTGTTGGGTTGGTACACGAGGGATATGGGGATATCGCGCTTGACTTGCTTGAACTCATGGGCTTACAAAATGGGACCTTGGACATATGGAGACACCTGGAAATAGGAAGATTATGCGTGAATGCCTGGAGCATGTCGAGGCTTTGCTCACCTCTGTATACACCCGGTTCATGACAAAAATGTTTGCTTTGCTACGGCCTGGGATGGGTATTTTCTTCGTGATGTGTGTTAGTTTTACGTAGCTTTAAACGGCCCATGGCCTTCCGCTTCGGATTTCAACGAGCACTGTGACATCCAGGTACCCTCTGCATCAGTTGTCAATTAACGAGCATCTAGGCCGATTTTGACCAACACACCTAAATCACGTGATGCATTCAAATCCCTATGAGGGCCACATCGCTTGCAAGTTGCCACCGACTTCACAACTAATCCGCCATCTCCGCCGTGTTTCCTCCAGCGTGCGTTGAAGGTATAAACATACCACCACCATCCTTTCTCGGTATCTTCCGAACTCTACGCGTACCTATCCAGCTCACGGCAAGGCTATCACTCCGACCTACACCTCCCATCGTGAGGGGTAAAGACACAAACCAAATCAAAAGTTCAGACCAAGAAAAAGGAGAACTAGGGAACGAATAGAAACAGCAACTATGTCATCCAACGTTGGGCTCTCTACTCCCCGCGGAAGCGGTACTTCAGGCTACGTCCAACGAAACTTCGCATTCATGAAGCCGCGCAATGCAGGCTATGGGGCACCGTATCCGCCTATCTCCGGAGCGAACAGTGCCTCGGATGAGAAACCGTTCAAGCAACGACAACCAGATAAGGAAATCCTGGCGCACGACCGACTACGGGCGATCGAAGTGAAGGTGTTCGAGAAACGGGAAGAGCTAGAAGAGGAGAATGAGCGGGTTGAGGAAAAGGAGAGAAACAACAAGAAAAATAAGAATAATGATCATGGGGAGCAGGGGGAGGAGGGGGAGGAAGAAGAAGAGAGCAAGGTATTGACGGAAGAGCAGATTGATGAGAAATGTGAGGAATTAAGGCGACTTTTGACGGAAGAAATGGAGCAAGAAGACAGAGAACGCGATCGGGGAAATGGATTCCGAAGGGTTCATGAGGCTGGGGATGGCAGGCGGAGGCCGTCCGGCCGCGATTTGCCGCCGAAGGAGAGGAGGCAGTTCAAATCTTATCAGGTTCATGAACTTGCTGAAGCAAAGATCGAGGAGAGTGAGCGATTAAGGAAGGCGTTGGGAATTAGGGAGGACAAGGAGACGGGGGAAATTTCCAATCGCAAGGGGGAATTTGGTAGTCGAAGGCGTGACACAGGAACTTAAAGTACTATACCCCCCCTCCTTTTTATATGATTATTTATTTTGCGCCGGGAGGAAAGAGGTCGGTGATGTATTCTTTATTTTACTCACTGGGGGGAGACTTTAGTTTTTATTCTCTGGCGTTGGGGCTGTTAGTTTATTTCGAAAATCAACAAATACTCGATAGTTCACTAATTACTTGTAAGGTATAATATAATCTAGCTCTTACAAGAGGCCTGCAGGAAAGATATACATAAAATCTAAGTAATGAACTTTTCAAAAACCCACCCTTCTTTAAGGTCCTTTCTTTGAATCACCTTCTTGGCCGGCAGTGGCCACCCAGTACTACCCACCTCCCCTACCAGGGATGGGATTACCCAACAACAGCGTCGCGGGGGCGTCCCTTCTATTTGTTCTGTCTTTCCAATTGGCTTGCCATATTCAATCAGTGGTGTGCCATGGGCAAGGGCAGATAACTGAAGTCCGCTAGGAGCGACAAGAGGGTACATCCTGATCTTTGGGCCTTGATCGGACACCACTGACGGTGCCGATTGCTGGAGGTGGGAGTAGATGATATACTGAGGCATTTCCTTGGGAGAGAGTTTTGAAAGAACAGACGACGGATGAACAAAGACAGTTTTCCCGTTGAGCTCTGTTGCAGGACCATCGCGGGACCTGAATAGCGTCTGATAAGGTACGTCAATAGCCCTCTTTGGTGTGCGATGCATTTCTGGGGGAACAGGAGCAAGGTCTGCTCGGATTGCAACGTTGTCAATGAAACCAGCCGTCACAATTTGCTTGAGTGCCTTGACTTGTTTATCCGTCGGCTCTGGTAACCGCGGTTGATACGCATGGACCAGACCAGGGTTGTTGGTCCGCACAATATCAGTCAGCTGGCGTCGAAGCTGAGTTGCCTCCCTGAGTGCTTTGGCTCGCAAAAACATCTTTTCACAAAAAGACTCTCCATCTACAGCATATCCGTAGGCACAGATCGATGAAAGATACTTTAATGCATCTGAAGTATCGTCGTGCTTGCTAAAAAGACGCTGGGCCCGCGCATACTCTTTATGCCGCTTCTCCCGAGCAGTGTCTTCAAGGCGGTCTGTATTTGTATACACTTGTTTATCGTCCCTGGATGATTGCATTCCTGGTACAGGATCGATTTGGTTTTCCGGAATAAATAAGTCCCCTACCGCTAAAGCCGAAACCAACGCGATAACATAGGGCATGCAACCGTGCTGGTGGCCGACGTACACCATTTTACCAAATCTCGGAGAGAGAGGGTACGTAGAGAGGCTATGACCAATTGGGGTAATCTTGCCCTCAGACGAAAGTGCGCCCAAGTTTTTGAGGAGCTTTTCGGCTTTCCCTAGGCCCTGGCGGCTGGGAGGTGTTGGAAACGGGAAGTTAATGACATTGTGAAGACCCATACTCTTCATCTGAAGCACAACCCCTTCAATTGGCGTTCGCAGGATTTCTGGGTCAGTATATTCTGTGAATTCACCCTCAAATATGGCAGAAGAGTAAAGCCGATAGCAGTGGCCAGGCCCAGTTCGACCAGCACGTCCGGCCCGTTGGTTAGCACTGGCCTTGCTAATCCAGTCGATCTGAAACTTCTGTACACCTGTGTTTAGATCGTATTGCTTTTCCTTTGCGCGTCCGCAGTCGAAGACATATTTGATGCCAGGGATTGTGAGACTAGTTTCAGCCACGTTCGTAGCCAAAACAATGAGTCGTGAGCCTTCTGGTGGGGGTTCGAACACTCTTAATTGCTCTTTTGTAGGGAGCTGTGAGTACAAAGGCAGGACGTGGACTTTAGTAGATGAGTCCATCGCCTCCTCTCCCAAGTCAAATTCCTCGTCCTCTTCGGGGTCGTCAAGACCAGTGATCTCGAGGTCGCTATCGTCCTCGTCGCCAAGGTTAGTGATCTCAGCTTCACCTATCTCAAGATCCTCTGCCTCAAGTGGGGCATCTTTCGCTGAGATTTGAACCCTAACCTGGGTACATTGCCCCCGCTGTGTTGGCTTGAAGGCCTGTTTCAAACGCTGGGAAAGATGCCTGATTTCGTTTTGCCCAGTCAAGAAAACTAACATGCCCCCAGGAGGTAGCTTTCGATGACCTCTGGAGACCTTTCGAAACGATTCCTCTATGTAATCCCGATGCGTGCGTCTGGCGAAATGCACTGTGACAGGATATTGACGGCCTTCAGCCTTCACCAACGGCGGCGGGCCCTGCCGGAAAAGGCTAGCATTTTGCGTGAAATCAGAGATACGTAAGGTCGCAGACATAATCACAAGTTTCAAAGGTTTAACGCCCGGGTCCTCTTCACTCATGGTTTTTCGCAAATCGACGATACGGCTCACCATGCCGATAAGGATGTCAGTATTGACGCTGCGTTCATGAGCCTCGTCGATTATGATAACAGAATATTTATTGAGCGAGAAATCTTCAGCAATTTCCCGGATAAGGATACCATCGGTCATGAATTTGACCGCTGTCGTGCTTGAAGCAGTACTCTCAAACCGAATCTGGTAAGAGACTTGTTTGGAAAACTGTCCTAGCTCATTGCCCACACGATTTGCCATGCTAACAGCAGCAACACGACGGGGTTGAGTAACCCCAATCATGCCCGGGTTAGGGCTGTCCGGGTTGCCAAACCCGGCTTCAAACAAAAATTGGGGAAGTTGGGTAGTTTTCCCACTTCCAGTAGCTCCCCAAATCACAATAGAAGGGTTGTTATAGATTGCTTCCATTATCTTTTGTTCTTCGCCAACCACCGGCAACTTCAAACGAGCGCTCTGTAATTCTTCAGATCGATCAACCTGCACACTGAAAGCTTGTCGATAGGGATTTCCTTTCGTGACCTGAAGCTCGGGAGGTAATGGTTCCTCTTCGGAGGTAGTGTCCCTGGCTGGTAGGCTTGACTCTGGTATTGATTGCTGCTGTTCAGATGTTATTGGGGTGGTTGAAGGTTTAAATCCCGCCGCCTCGTTGATTTGATGTCTGGCCCAAGCTTTGAACGCTGATTGCCGAGGTTTAATGGTTGATTGAGAGTTAACCTCGCTCTCCTCCTCCTCTTCTTCTTCTTCTTCTTCCTCCTCCTCCTCCTCCTCCTCATTGTCTTCATCATCTTCATCGTCTTCATCATCATCAGGATTATTGTTTGCCGAACCTTCAGATGAATCTTGACTTTTTCTTCCCCCACCTTCATCCCCAGATTGCTCCGCGAGTTCGGAGCCCTGGTCTTTAGTCTCATCGTCCGAGTCGAACCCCTCCCACGGAATTTCCTTCAATTTTACCGCCACCGGTTTCGCTTTCGGCGCCCGCTTTCGCTTCTTGAGGATTGGGAATCCATCCGGACCGATTTCTAGAGGGCGCTTCAATCCACTTCCAGCCGTTGAGGTCGCGGGTGGAGCCTGGTTTTCGGCAGGTCTAATTTCGTTACTGGCAGATGCTGCTCTCCATTTAGGTGGGGAATCGTCTGACTCGTCGTCGGACCAATCTGGTTCGGCCTGGGGTTCGTTGGGGGCATGCGCGGTCGCCAATAATGGATATCCATCATCCTGGTCCTGTCTCTTCCGCTTCCCTAATTCTTTTGTACTCTGAAGACCAGGGACTTCCACTCTAGACTGTGCCAGCTTTTTTAGTAGTTCAAGGTTCTCTTCTTTCTTTAGTTTATTTTCCTTTGCCATAAGTTAGAATCATCTTGCTAGATTGGTCCCGCAGAAAACTTAGGCATACAATATATTTGTCCAATCGTTTCTGTTTCTTCGCAGAAACTTTGGTGTGCTGCGATCTTAGGTCCTCTCTTAGTTTCTGCTTTTTTGCTTCTTTCTCATTTTTTGAGATAGGCAATACCTCAAGGGCATTGCTGTCGGCGGGAGCAGTTGAGACAGTATTTTGCCGATGTTTTTGCTTCCGTTGGCGGGGCACAAACTTCGGCATGGTGCCAGAGTCCAAATAACTGCGTCCCCGACAGAGACAAGGGGAGCATGGAGCTGTCTTGATCGTGACCTGCTGACGAAGCTGTGCAAGGAAAAAATCTGGCGGCGATCAAATTCTGCCGAAAAGCGGTGGTGATAACCTCACCGCCTACAGGCCAACCCCTCTTGAACCAGTTATTTGCACAAGGCAAGAGCCAACTGTGTACCCAGCCTTTCCTGGCAGTAAATAAACTTGGAGAACATAAGAGTCCTATTTCTTAGCCATTGTCTGAAAATATCCCCCAGAGCTACCAATCATGGCCGACACATTCAACCTCAGCAACCTACAGGAGCCATTAGATCTCCCGTTCCCCGCATCCACTAAACAAGGTGCCAGTGTTGTCAAAGGTGTGCACACCGATGTTATGGTCATCAACTTCAGTGACAGAATCCTGGTGACCGTATCTCAGAAGGGACGACTTGGCCATTGGGTTTGTAGTCCAATAGATAATTTCACACTCCAAGACCCGATGCTAACCACCGCTGGCAGCTCCATGTACCGCTGGAAAATCACAATCCTGGCACAGAAGGACTGCACACCTTGTCTGATTCTGGAGATGACAACCTTCTCCCAATGAGCCACCTGACTGCAACCTCGATACTTGGGGGCCGGGTTTCTGGACATGACATAGTTGGCCAGTTATATGCCCGTCAAATAGCCAGTGCCATTGTGACGAAGGTACCACACGAAAAGCGTTTGCTTGTCGTCGGGCTTGGGCTGGAAACAGCTGAAGCCGATAGAGATGTATTTTTCTCCATCACAGATCTTGTCCTCCAATGCATTTAAAAATACCTCCCCGGAGGCCATCAAAAGCCCAGGGAAGCAAAGGAAGAGAAGGAAAATACACTTACAAACCCAACTACAGAAGTCTATGCCCCTCATCCATTTCAATATCATCAGCAGAAAAAATCTTTTTCTTTCGCTGCCGGAGGGGATTACCGCGGTTTGCTTGGGTCAACGCTGTCATAAGCTCATCTTGTGGGCGTGTTCAGAGTCGAGCCCTAGTCCCAGGCTGAAGGCCTCTCTAACCCAGGCTTGAATTACATTCTTTCTGTTGAATATTGCACTGCGTGAGGTGTTGTATTAAGCCAAAGACATAAATATCCATGCCAAATGAAGAACTTTGGGAGTGGTATGTAAGAAGTATATACACTTTTACATTTATGAGGAGACAGGCAGTGACGAATGCTTGCACCAAGAAATATATCTAATTTTAGAACTTCAAGTTATAAAAAGAAATAATAGAAAAAATAACATTATATTTCCAAGGTTCTATTGTCTAAAGGCTACCTGGAGCTTCCATTCTCATAATTTTGACCCGAAGCCATCTATCCATCTTCAACCATGATTTTACTACAACCCTTCATCCAAGGGTCCATTTACTACCCCTAGTAGGTAGCAGGGGGGGAATTATTATATTATTCCTAGTACAACCCACGTATGGTTTTTGGTTTTCTCAACGGCTATTGGCTGCCCTGGACCCAGGACCCGGTCACGTGTTTAGGGGGAGATCAAGGGCATCTTCTGTCATTAAGGCTGTTTCTTCCAGCTTCTCCCACTTTATTAATCCCTTGAACTTTGTGGGAATAGGGCTAGCTGAACTACAGGGACTGTTAAAAAGCATTCTTGTACTCGTTAAACCAGACTATCTACTATTTCGAGGAGACTGAGCTCCTTTGCTTGATGGTGGTTTGAACATGCGCTACCTATAGAGCAACCTGGAAAAAAGGAAAAAAGGCCGAGTTTTGCGCATGGTAAAGCCGGAATGGAATACGAATGCTTCCTGTGAACTTTCTCGGCCCAACTATATCGTTATTTCCTTTTTCATTTTCTATCCTATGATTGTATTTGAAAACCCCACCGTCAGTGTGGTTCAGGGCGCCCATAAATGAACATGGACTCCGACAGGTCTGACGATTCCGATCTCAGAGCGGCAATTGCTGCCTCATTGGATGATGCTCGAGCTACCAGTAACAATCAAGCTGGTCGCAACGTTGTCGATCTGACTGGAGACTCCGAAGGTGCTGACGATGTGATACCCGATCCAAAGTCCAAGTCAGTTATTGGATCCGAAACTAGTCGTGCCGAAAGCGAAAATAACCCTGAGGGTGAAGATGAAGACTTGAGGAGGGCTATCGCGATGTCCCTACAAGAGTTCAAGGGAAGTGGAAGCGGCGCGTCCACCACGGCATCACATTCTCCAAAGGACTCGAAAGAAGAACCAGTTACAGCCTCCTGGAACTTGGAAACTAGTTTCCTTGGATTAGACCGGAATAAAATGGAGGAAGAGCGCCTTGCACGTTTTTCAAAACGGAAAGCCGAAAATGCCATCCTGGTCGGTGATGAACCCAAAACAAAACAATTAAAAACAGGCATTCCACCAGAACCCCACCCAAACAACGCCGGTGACAAGGTTGCTGGTCTCGAGTTTAAACCCAGCCACTTGGTTCCAGAGATAGCACAAGTGAAGCAACAAATTTTAACGCCCTCGCCGAAACCGTCGTTTCAATTTCCCTCCGGCGTTGTCAAAAAAACATTTGCATTTGGCTGTCCTCGAGTAGGTGACGACATTAAAATCGAGGAGGTCTTCCAAAAGTCGGACCTCGAGCTTGCCGTCTTGAGCTCATTCATGTGGGATATGGACTGGCTTTTTTCAAAACTCGATGCTAAAACCACGCGTTTTCTCTTAATAATGCAGGCTAAAGACGATGCCACAGTGAGCACACCTTCATTCGGGAGAAAATCATCAAATACTCTATCCCCTTTGATCCCCACTTCCTACTTTTCCATAATATCCCCTGACTAATACATTCAAAGCTAACTTGAAAAAGAAAAGACAGTATGAATCGGAAACCGCGGGGATGAGTAACCTGCGGTTGTGTTTTCCGCCAATGGATGGCCAAATAAATTGCATGCACTCGAAGCTCATGCTACTTTTTCATCCCGGATATCTTCGAATGGTAGTTCCGACTGCCAACTTGGTTCCATATGACTGGGGCGAGTGGGGAGGCATAATGGAGAATGTAGCAGTATCCGGGTATCTACTTATATGGTGTGGATAGCTAACACAATTTTTTAGAGCGTCTTTCTCATTGATCTTCCGAAGAGGGACCGACCAACCTCAGGTGAAGAGTCGAACACAAATTTTTACCGAGATTTAGTTTATTTTCTTGGAGCTAGCACCTTGCATCAAAACATTATATCAAAGCTTGATAACTTTGACTTCAGCAAAACATCCCAGTTTGCATTTGTGCACACCATGTAAGGCCTGTGTAGGTCACTTTTATAGTGGGTGCATGATTTAACTATTCTCAGTGGAGGCTCACACACTGGAACTTCGTGGAAACGAACCGGGTATTGTGGCTTAGGGCGGTCTCTTGATTCCCTAGGTTTACGAGTTTCTAAACCGATCAACATTGATTTTGTGGTATACCCAAAACCCAATTTTCCCCGCCCTGAAAACACGTATTCTAATATCAAACAGACATCATCCCTTGGATCTTTGACTGAGGATTTTATGAGGGCAATGTATTTTGCATCTCAAGGTATATATCAGCCCCACCAACACTTGCTAGCAACAAGCCGGCTCAACAGCTACAGGTGACGATGGGACGACAGAGCTTGCTATTCGGACAGCGAAATCGTTTCCGGTCAAAAATCCTTCAAATGCCAAACGTCTCATACAGAGAGCCACGGCCGATGAATGGAGAGAAAGATTCCGGGTCTATTTTCCCTCTCAGGACACAATTAACAAATCTAAAGGTGGCCCGGAGAATGCTGGGACTGTCTGCTTCCAGTCGAAGTGGTACGAAGGGCCCAAATTTCCCCGACATGTCTTACGAGATTGCGAGAGTGAAAGACCAGGGCTGTTAATGCACAATAAGGTAAGAGGTGTCTCGAATAAGTGTAAAGACATAAGATGGGAGATAGGAAAGACCACTGATTCTGTTGGTTGGCGGCAGATTCTCTATGTTCGACTGGAGGACCCAATATCCTTATCCGACCACATGCAATGCAAGTCTTGGGCCTATGTCGGAAGCGCGAATCTCTCAGAAAGCGCCTGGTAAGTTAAATTGTTCCTCCCGAATTTAGTTAACTCTGGATCTAACCTGACCCCGCGGCGGGTCACTAACAGGGGCCGCCTTGTCCAGGACAGAGCCAACAAGCAACCAAGACTCAACTGCCGCAACTGGGAGTGTGGTGTGATCATCCCGGTAATGGACAAAACAAAGAAAGTTCCTACCAAAGATCAGCAAACCGAGTCATCACCCAAGGAAGCGACGAAGGATCAAAATGGGTCTACCAACAACCTTCCAGGCATTTTCCACACAATTGTTCCCGTCCCAATGCGCCTCCCTGGAGCTCGTTACAGCGCATCTCGCCGGCCATGGTATTTTCTAGAAGCAGCTACGTGATTGTCACCTAGGCAGCAACACCAAAATTCAGAGTTAATTGGGCGTGGATATAGGCTTGCATTTGTAAAAGGATGCGAACTGGCTAACCAATGAATTCACCAGTTGAAGCAAAACCAAACCACAACGCTGCTGATGCATCTATAAAACGTAACATGAAATAAAACGCTCCCTTTCTATATGCATCATCACCATCCCAAATCCTAAATCCCGCTAGTATATATGTACCCACCGTAACCATTAATATCCTCTTCGCATCCTTCCCTCACATTCTTGTTCGGAAAGACCTCAAGTCATTGATAATATATAACTAAAAAAATAAGTAATAGGAAAAGGTTCCGAGGCATATCTCAATTCTCCACTACTTTAGCAGCAGATTCCTTCTCCTTCCTTATGAAAAGCTTCTTCACGGATCCAATAACCATCCCAACACCGCCAAATAGATGGCCCATACCAAAGGACCAACGCTTCACACGCACCGTATAGATGAAAAAGTAAACCAACAACCAATTCACCACAACAAATGCCAAGAAGATACCGAATGAGCGCCACTTGTCGCCGTCATGAACATTCAGAATGTGCATGTACTCCGTTCCATCCTTGTACGGACAGTATTGACAGTTTTCCGTTGCCTCACGGTCAACGAGGTATCCAACGCCTACGATGTTGTCGACAAAGTTGCCGGCGTACTCTTGGCAGGTGGTGTTGGGCGGGGGGTTGAAATAGGTGGTTTCCCCTGGGGCGCAAGTGATCTGCACGGACGGGAAAAGGGCGGAGATGACGCCACGCAGCCACCAGGTGACAGGATTTACGTAGTACATCCAGTACTTCCAGAAGACGGGGTAGTCTCTATAGGGGCGGACGACACCGTTGAAGAGACCAGTCATGACGAAGAAGAAAGGGAGGACCTATTGGTTGAAATGTTAGTGTAAGGAGTTTTTTTTTCTTTTTTGCCTTTTCTTTTTTTTGGGGGTATGAGGCGGCGTTCTGCGGTAAGTATTTGAAACTTACGTTGGAAATCACGGTGAAGGAGGGCGCGAAGGCACAAATCCATTGTCCCCAACTAGCTTGGAAAAGGAAGTAGAGCATTGTCATGAAAAACGTGTACCCGGCGCTGCTGGAGTCCGTGGGGAATCCGACTGGGTAGTACCATAGGAGCCAGTAGATGACGGCGGAAATGATCGCCATTGGGATTTCACAGACGATGTTGGCCGTGCAGAACGCGAACCAACCATAGATACGGCTGGGGTATTCGCGGGCTTCCCAGAGGGCACGGTTTACGTAGAATTTGGGAACGATACTGTTCAAGAAGATGGGCGGGAGTAAAATGATCAAGAAAATGGAGAACATGCGGTTCTGCATACTCGCGATCGAGGTATCAAGCATCCAGAAGGTGAATCCATTGAAGACACCAATGATGACGCTGGTAAAAAGCTTACCATAGTAGTACGAGGGGTCACGCCAGTACTGGGCGAAGATTCGCTTGGTGAGGAGGTAGGTCTGTGTCGAAGTGGGAGCGGCGAATTCGTAGGCTACACCATTGTCATTGGTGACAGCAATCTGGCTGCGCTCTTCAGTGATCTGTGCGATTTCCTTCTGGACTTCCTGGCTCTGCTCCGAGTTGCGCCACTCCTCATTCCAATCGATGACCTTGCCACCTCGTCTAACCGGCTTCGCTGCGGTCTCGAGGATGAACTCGGCTACATTCTTTGCGGGAGGGCACACGGCCCCTCGGTCAGCGAAATATTTTATAACATCGGAACCTTCCGGGCCAACAGAACCAAAGTAGAATGTGTTTCCTCCGGGGTTCAAGGCGAGAATCATGTCGAACTGCTGGATGAGCATAGAGGAAGGCTGGTGGATTGTGCACACAATCGCCTGTCCAGCCTGAGAGAGCTTCTTCAGGAATCGCACAATCGAGAATGCGGCCTGGCTGTCCAGGCCACTGGTAGGTTCATCAAGGAAAAGCAAAAGGCTGGGCTTGGCGGCGAGTTCAACGCCAATAGTCACCCGCTTCTTCTGCTCCACGTTCAGAGACCCGATGATGGCATCCTGTATGTCCTCGAGTTCCAATAACTCAATGATCTGGTCAACGTACTCAAGCTTTTCTTGATGGGGAATATTGCGGTCCTGGCGGAGAATAGCGGAGAACTCGAGAGCTTCGCGAATCGTAGCAGTATTGTCATGGAGGTCCATCTGCTCACAGAAACCAGTGCCACGTTGGAAGTCGGTTCCTAGAGGGCGACCATCAACCAACATATCCCCCGTGACCACACCCATCTTCTGCCGCTGAGCCAAGGTGTTGAGTAGTGTGGTCTTTCCTGCACCGGACGCGCCCATCAGCGCAATCATCAATCCGGGCTTTGCATAGCCACTAACACCATTAAGGAGCTTCCTCGTTCCATTTCCATAGGGCACTGTATATTCAACATTGTTCCAGGTGAAGACACGGTCGCTACATGAGATACGGTTAAAAGTCTCATCGCTACAAGCAGTTGATGCGGGTCCTCGCGACACTGTGTTATTGTCGCCTGAGTTCTGAGCCTGCTCTTCATCATTGACTTTGCTCTCTTGCGCCTTGAGCTTCTTAGCTCTCTTTGACGGCTTAAAGACCAAGGCACCACCGCCACCTCCAACAAACGAGAGGAATTCTGCAGAGATCACAGTCACAACGAGGTAAAGAATAGTAAATGCGATGATAACTCCAAAATTGCGCCATAAATGGCCTCGTGTGAACTGGAATGATTCCTCAATATATCGACTTCCCGATACTTCCGTTTGACCAATCTCAGATCCTTTCAGCGCACATCCCTGGTATTGGGGATCTACACCAGGGCCCTGAGGGACCAGCATCGAAGGAGCACAATCCATGACCCTGCTTGAAAATTCATTGGCAAGAACCGCCTCATAGCTATAAGACAAAGGATTCACGTAGAAGAGCCAGCCGAACCAGATGGAGCCATCAATGAGACCCTGTTTTGGGATCACATAACCAACGAAGAGGACCAGCACATTCAGTGCAATTCCACTAAATCTGACTGCATCATCAATTGTCGGAGAAAGTGCTGCGAACATGCGATAAAGGGACGTAATGCAGAATGTTGTCGTATACACAAACAGGAAATATATCCAGAATTTCGAGGCCGTGACATCGAGTTCCGTGAGGAAATAGACCACGATGGTGAAAGGCACAGTCATGCAGAAGATAGCCGGGAAATCAACTACCACCCGCGCAATAGAGACGGCAGACGGTCGATAAAATGCATAATCCTTGTGGCGCGCAACGATGCCGCGACCAGTCACGGCCGGCATCAACTCGGTCAACTGCAACCAACCAAGGAACAGAATCGAGAAAAAGAGCGCGCCACCTCGAGAGAAGGCACCACTCGTATCCAGGGACTCGCCATAGAACAAGGAGCCGACGATGAGAGCATTAGATAAAATAATGAAGTACTTGGTGTAGAGGGAGGTCTTGTCACCCCAAAGAAGCCAGAACTCGCGCTGCACACATGCGCTCACTTGTCGGGGAAGGGAAACGGTGTAGCTAGATCCTTTCGAAACAGTTCTACTCTTGGATTGATGGACATTTTTCTGGAAGCGCTGGGTATCCTCCTGGTTGGTATCCTGGAGTTTTTTTTCATACCCTTCAACCTCCGCGCGTATCTGCTTGTAGACCTCGCTCACTTTAAAAACAGCTTCAAGCTCTGCGGGGGTCTTCGGAGTTGACGCTTCGCGGCCCGGTTGAAACCGACGGGCGTTTGGATCGCAGAGAGAGGTGAGAAAATCGGCGGTCGTCGACTGCTCGGGACAATGGAAGCCGAGGTTGACAAAGTACTGCCTGGCTAGGTGAGCGGGGCCTTGGTAAAGCATACGTCCGGAGTCGATGACAAGGACTTTGTCCATGAGTTCATATATACTTTCACCCGCTTGGTACAAGGTGACAAACGTTGTCCGCTTGCTAACATCGGTCATGATCCGCAAGGATTTGGCGTAGTCCAGCGCGGTGCTGGCATCCAGTCCTCGAGTAGAGTTATCCCAACACACTACAGAAGATTTCGTTGCCAAAGTCTCTGCAATACTAACACGCTTTCTCTCTCCGCCAGAAACACCGCGAACAAACTCATTACCGACGAGAGTATTCTTCGTATGCGTAATACCAAACATCTTCAGCAGCGCATCGATGATGATGGGAATGCTGTCCCTATCATTCTTTTTGGTCTTGTTAATCAAAGAGAACTTCAAGGTCTGCCACACCGTGAGGTTGGGGAAATGCTGGTCATCTTCGGGGTTGTAATTGACCTCTCCACGGAAATGCTTATGCTGCTCCTCGGCCGACAGACCACCATAGCTAACGTCACCCTCGACAGCCGCGAAAGATTCCCGGTCATTCGCAATGGCCTTGAGGAAGGTTGAGCAGCCAGCTCCAGGTCTCCCCAGAACCAGTATCATTTCACCTTCTCGGACTGCTCCAGTAAAGTCATGGATCAGGTCTCTCACCGGAGGCTTTTTGCCGAAGTGGAGTTGCGGGATAAATCGACAGATGATGTTATACAAATCTGGACCAAATGTGCCAATTACAGCATCCGGAAGGGTCCGAACGAAGGAAGCGCCAGTTTCAATGCCCTTCACGGTGAGGTTCTTGAAGACAATGCCCACCTTCTTCGCCGGATCCCCTGCAGTCGTCCGTCGTTCAAGGTGACCGCCCACCAAGAAGTCAGTAAGATCAAACTCATACTCGCCTCCAACCTTTTCCCCCTCGTCGACTGCCATCTCAGCATCGTGAAGGTGACTCTGGCGGCCAGACGCCAACGATCGCAACCGATGTCCGTCCCTCGTGGTTGAGCGGGTGCGTTGAAGACTCAGACGAGTTAGCTCTCTCCTCATTTCTTCAAAATCCTCCATAGCACCCCGGCGAGAAACAGGGTCTAGACCCTGTTCTCCCCACTGGCCATCAGTGGAAGCATCAGTAGCACTTTCTGAGCTCGACGTTATTAGGTGTACGGGAGCCGCGATATCACGGCCGCCGTCTCTCTCCTGAACAGTTGTCGGCACTTCCGACAAGGCCTCTAAGCGAGGTTCGCTTGACATCCTGGCCTGTCCAATTCTTTCCCCCTCCTTTTGCACAATAAAAGGTGGAGAGAATTCAGTGGAATTGCAACTGTGGTTTTGGCGGTCACGTATCAGAAATAAGAAACAGGCTATGTCCAATCATGCACACAAAAGGATAAGGTTCGAAAGGGAATAAAATTATAATGTTAAAGATAATAAAATCGTGTCCACCCAAAACCCAATTAGAATATGTACGGGGCTGGTATATACAAAGGTGGACAAAAAGTAGGTAGAAAGTTGGGTTCAGAACCAAATTGAACGATGTAGAAGAGTGGAGAGGGGTCGAACAGGTCTCCGGCGCGAACAGACGCTCAGAAAAAGAAAAGAAAGGAATAATGTTGAAGGAAACAATGTGCTGCACCAAAGGTGCTGCTGCATTATAGTTATAAACGGTAGTTCTCTGATTTAACAATTACTAACCCCGGTGGGTAACTGGGTATCCATCCTGTCAAGAGTCAGCAAAGAGTGGATTTGTCAGATGTGGCCAGGGAGATTAGGGACGGAAACAAAGATAGATCCTTCGAGAGTCCGAAGTAGGCTGTAGCAACAAGAAACGCGAATGGGATTGCCGAGTCCTTGGGTTAAGGCCAAGGTGGAGAATCCTCAACATGACTCAAGATGGGTGCTAGCGGCTTCAATTGGTGATTTCATGGCAGGGTTCGAAAGGTCGGATGGAGCCGACACACAAGAACAGAGGAATCACGGGCCATCAGCAATAATAATAACGATCGGAATGAATCATGAAGCTGAGGCAGAATCTTGAGGCAACAGCCAAGCGAACCGGCGAGGAGTCTGGTCCTCAAACTGGGTCTGACCATGAAAAAATTTTTTGATCCATCCACCACCCTATTATGCAGCCTCTGATTGGCTGTGGCGGAGTTAAGCATCCGGAGTTTGACTCTGTGTGGTGGCTTGAGCTTACAGAGTACTGTCAAATTAATTCACTGGCCGAGCTTAATAATACTACTGCGATTGATTATTGTGGTCAGGGTTCATCAGTCTTCGATGACTTGCAGAACTATTTATTAACACACTCTCCCATCATCTCGAGGGATTACTAAGTTTTAGAAATGATACCACAACGAAGATGTGAGATGAAGAAGACATGGAGGGTGGCTCCTCTCCGACAGGGGGGTGACGCCAGATTGGACCAGGGGAAACTGTGGGCACGCTGATAAGCAGGTTAAGGCAAAAAGGGTGTCAACACTGAGACTTGCTCGCCATCCTAATATTATTGGCTGTCGAGAATTAACTACCAGTATCTGGTGCGTCCTCGGGAGGACTCCTCGGTATTAACACTCTTGAATTTTTTTGGTCCCCGACCCAGAGTAGTTTGTTGGTTCCTCATCAGATCTTATTATTATTGTTTGTTGTTTGTTGCATCTGGAAGAAGAATGCTCCTGCATTATTGCTGACTATGAACAACAAATGAGTCAATATGAGCCACGATGGTGGAATAATAATAAGAATCATTATAAAGAGTAATATGGCTTCCTCCCCACCCCCTGATTCCCACTTGGTCCACCTGCAAATAGTAATTATTTCTCCCTTGCAAAAATATGGAGAGGGTAACTCTCGGGCTCAGGGTGAACTTCGGGAGGATTAGCAATCATCGTTCGGCGAGTAAAGCACTAAAAGTCTCCGAACCACAGAAATGATTCTGGATGCCGACCCCGAGTCATAAACCAAGGGCCAACTGCTAGTATTATTATATTCCTCTGGGGATAATTATTGATCCAAAGCTGCCTTTTTTTTTCCTCTCAAACCCTCACGTCGATCTCATCTCAGTTCACCGCCAAGAGCGGACCTCTTCTAATCTCCCCAACATCACTCAAACACCTCCTTCAATAAGGTAAAGATACTCTCTCTTTTATCTAATTATTCCACTAGGGTTGGGCCGTCTTTTTTTCTTTTCTTTTCATTCTTCTTTCCTCTTCCATAGATTTCCATCCAGATACTCTCGAGGTTTAAAATCATTTTTTGATATGACTCGTCATGCTTGGATCAATCAATTCTCACACGAACATCAGGACTAGCTGCCTTAGCATAAGATTCAGTCCAATAACGGTGGGCCTTTCGTCACGCAGTTCTCATTGAGGTTTGCTTCTTTCTTCCGCCAGGTATTCTCACCTGCATGACAGTCGCCAATCAATCCCGGTCATAATTAAGCGAGCATTCATCCCCGCCATTTTCTGAGTGATGACGGTGGTCATTCCATCTCCTCCTCAACAGCAGACAAACTTCACTATCCTGCAGGGGCAGAATCACGTAGAGCCGATTGTTGGACCCCGAGTCCTTTCTTACAGGAATAACATGATTCTATCAAATATCCAGGGTTAGGCCTGGATCATGTCTCTCTACAGACTGGGAAAGGTTGAACATAAAAAAAGGAAGACCGGAGAAGGTACGGGCAAGAGTAAGTTAGTACGGTAGCTACCAGGATTTCCCCAAGGCTGTCCGACCATGGTGCTGTCTGCATTTCCCTACGTGGTGGCCAGTCTGCAATTGTGCCATTGTCACATGGCCTGGGGCCTGCATTTTCCTTCCTTTTTGGAGTCTTTCATCCTTGTTTCCTGCCTGCCACGTTTACTGTCAGGTCACACAAAACCTCCTGCTCCGTCTTTTGTACAACCAAACGGGTTCCACAGCACGAGCAGTTTATATTAGATTAACGTCATAGCAACTCAGATGCTGGTTATGCGTCTTCGGAGCCATCGGTTTGATATATCAATTAGGGAAGCAATAACAAAAATAATAAAAAAAATTAAAAAAAATTAAAAAAATTAAAAAAATTAAAGTCAATAATTGAACCCATCCCATTCTTCTGCTTGCTTGAGAGCTCACCGCTATCAGAATCGATATCTACCTGTCCATCGACCCTAATTTCCCCACAAGACATGTCTTCTTCCATCCCGGCTACCGATATGTTCTTGCCACTGGGGACGGGTAGTGGATATTTGAAGAACTTTATGATTGCGCTCTCTGTTTCGCGATACCTGACCGATCTGCGATGGACACGCCTGTTTTTGTAATTTATTCTTCTTATACCTGCTTTATACCCAACTGCAGCGGATAAAATCATAAAACTTGAGCTTTGCGACTCACTCAGGCCACTACCAGTGCTAATCGTCTCCTTCGGCCTGCAGGTTTCTTCTCTACCCGAGAATAAATCCTTGGATTTCTTCTGGTAGTAGTGCTCGCGGCGAACCTTGAAAAATATGGGGTAAATGCTAGTGTAGTACTGGTAGTATATATCTTCACAGTTATCCTCCTTATTACTCCTCAGGATCCTATCCAACAACAAACATGATACTAAGTACAATTAACTGCAACGATGTGCTTACCTCTATATATACTTTACAAATTAAAAAAATTACACTAAAAAACACATCATATAAAGTTAAAGATCCCTTTTCCCCGCCGCCTTCGCAATGCGCTTCTGCACTTCCTCTTTACTAAGAATTTTCACCGCATCTTTCGAGAAGACGTAGCTCATGCCGGACCAGATCGTGGTTGCCGCGACGAGGTACCTGTAAAGGTCAGTATACCGAACACGATAATTCTTGCGAACTTTTCTTTTTTTTTTTTTTTGAGAAAAACCAAGCAGGAAGAGAAAAGGGAAAGGGGGGGAAAGACAGAAAGAAGAAAAAGAAAAGAAAGTAATAAAGCAAAAAACATACAACAGCCCGGATTCCCATGTGGTCACCCACCATAGTACTAACAGACCGGCGCGTGGCTTAAGTACGGCTGAGCGGACGGGAAGCCCTGTTCTCCACACCCTGTGGTCGTATGTGCTAGAAATCACCCTTGCACAATTTATATAGCCAGAGCAGTGCCCTCATCCACACCAGGAAATGTTACAGTAGAGGAAACACGGCCGCAAAAAAAAAATCGCAAGAAAAAAAGAAAGAAAGGTTCAACTTACTGGAACCCAGTCATTGTTTCCTTGAGATTCCACGCCTCCAAAAAGGCCTCGGGAAGCACGGGCAACGCCATTGCGCTCCCAACAAGGAGTAGTTGCAAAGCCGTGTTAGCTTTGGAAATCGCAGTGGGCTTTACCTCTGCGGAGGGAAGGGAGAAGTCCCAGTACCTAGCCATTGTTTTGGGCGGGGGAAGAGAAATCCATCGGTAATATATCGCAGACAGTGCAAGGCCAACGTCTCGACCAAGGATGATGACTGCTAACCAGACTAGGAACGATAAAGGTCAGTAAATCTACCAGAAGGGGAAGAATAAAGGAAATGGGGGTAAAGGTTCTCCAGTGCTGAGGCCACGTACTCGGGATTGATCCGTTCACTGCAAGGCATGCAACGCTGATGGTCATCAACAGCTTATCAGCCATTGGGTCAATGATAGTCCCAACAACTGTTTGCAAGTTATATCGCCGGGCGATATAGCCATCAACAAGGTCGGTGACCCCGGCATAAGCAAATAGAGCCAAGGCAGCTGCATGATGGTCATAAACCAGGAAGTACCCTACGAGAGGAGCGGCAACCAGTCGCGTAAATGTGAGGATGTTGGGGATGGTGTAGATGTTCTCATGGGCCCGAAGTGGAAGCCGAGATAGAATCGGCGATTTCTTAATCTCTTGAGATCTATATAATGTTAGATGTTTCCAAAATGCGGCTTGCGACCTGGCGGGGGGGCACAGTGCTTTATTCAAATAACATACTTTTGTGAACCATGCTCGTGGGGCGTCTTCTGAACAACCCGTCTCCTCTGGACACATGAGTTTAATGCCCATTCCGCTGCCCGTACGGGGTGCACCGTGCTACGTCTCTTGGGTAGTCGGATATTCGCCAGCATGAAAATTGTTGAGCTGTGAGACTCTGAGGCTCGCATCCTTTGCCATCCCGTCGGCATAGCAGCATGAGGCCCGAGTTGGGGGGTTGTGATTTTGCAGCGCTGCAGAAGACATTTCCCGGTAGCAGCACTCCCAAACGACAAAAATGGACGCGCTGCCATGTTGGGCCTCTGGTCTCTGGTTCGAAAAGCAATTGAAATGATATGTTCCAGGGATGATAATTGATTGGCCTATCAGCCACTTCCAACTAAGGGATTCTTTCAGCCTGGAGCATGTCCAGGTATTTAGAGAAGTGGGCTCTATAAACCGAAAGTCATCTCACGGGGGTACCGTATCAGGTGATTTTTTATACCACACTTTATGCGGAGACGGATATCAGAACAACAGTATCAGTTAAGCATGTAAGTAACAGTCTGGATAGCTGGATAGCCAACCCTACTTGGTATCTACGCTAGCAGGTTGTAGTTCAGATAAAAAACCTTAGCAGTAGCAGGGGAAAGTTCCGGTCTGAACACTGCCGCTTTAAAAATGGATAGCGCAGTTGCCGCCCTGAAATCTTTCAAAATATTGGAGTTAGGATCGAGAATTGGGATGAACGGATGGCTGTTCCGGGCTTATGTGTATAGAATGGTAGGAGATGGAAAAAATGAATCTATACAGAATCCATCCAAGCCGAGGACAGTCTCGTGAATATCGGAGCGGATATTTGTTTTGCCGATATATCGTCATGTGATGCGGCACACAATGATCATTTGAGCATTTCCGCTCGGTGTTTTCCCCTCCTTCCCTCAATACTTGTTTCATTATAAAGGTAGTTAATGGTTGAAGAGGTTCAAGGGCATTTCTAATCGTAGCTACTTTCCGGATGATTGGGCCGAATATGTGGCTTGTAGCTTAACCTTGTGTGGCTGGACCGGCTGGATATATATTTGGTTGAACCTTGATTTCTTTTTTTTCTGTGACCTAAGTAGAACAACACCAAGTTTACCCACACGAGGCTATCTTGCTTGGATTAGAAAAAACACAAGGAAAATACTATCGACGGAACGGTCATCATCCTGCGGTTGGTGAGCAATTAAAACGCATGTGTTTGATCCAAATGAGCCTGGCTTGACTTGACCTATATCTCGAACGGGAGATATCCGTCCAAGAACCTCGCGAATCTAAAACAGGAAAAAATAAATAAAGATGGCGAAACAGAGTCCGAATGACGGTGTCTGGATCTGCCACGGGGGCCTGCCTACATTCTCGCGCTCACACATACCGCCATAAGGTCTCATCTGACATTTGCCGCAATACCCTCACCTGACATGAACATTCGCCCAGCGCCATTAAGTGTTGTCATGTCTCCGGCTGCGAGAACAAAAGAGAAGAAAAAAGAATTCAGCAACACAGAGGGGCTCCCTTTACAACACCTTCGGTCTACTGATTTCTTACCATCTCCCAACATATTTCCGTCTTCTACCCATGGACTGTCCAACAAAAGCGCACAACTATGATGGCCATGGTCCATCACCACTTCGCAGCTCTGGAGAAACAGCCTTCAACACCTAGCAAGCCTGACAGACCTAGTCCCACCAAACCGCCTGACCCCGCAGAATCGAGCCCTGATCCTAATATTTCCGACCCTCGTCTCCATATCAACAGAGCGTGCATTTACGAGCGTCGTCTCCCGGGGAATGCGTACATTACAGCCCACGTCCAGCGTCTTCAACACGGATTCTATTCAACGCCCGCGGTATCCGACAAAGACTTCGACCACGTTGACTTCCTCGGAGTTAGCTTCGTCTTTCATTCCCCAGACACCCTCAAACACCGTTTCAGCGCCGCGACAATCCGTGCCTCCGTTCATAACCACAGCGGTTCCCGTGGGACTCGGCCCCGAAGCCCACGTTTCCTTATGCACGCACCGCACCTGCTATTCGGCGCAGTGTCTCCAGAAACCCTGCAGTGGAACTACAGTATAGCCGGGTCATTGGGAGTGGCACAGCTGCCGCTGATAGCCAGCCTGTCTCCCTCAGGTGGAGTGAACGGTAGATTCCGACGGTACGAGATGATGAGGATCCAGGGATCGGTGCGATCTCTCAAGAGCCCACGCGGACAGAGGTACGACGCCGCAGCCGGTGAAATAGTTTGGTCGTTGGAGGAAAACAATCTGCAACGGTCGGGGCTGCCACGGGAATTCACCTTTGCGATGTTGATCCAGAAACCGCACGCCGATAGTCGAGTGCACCTAGTCCTAGAGATCAATCCGATTCTCCAGACCTGGTACGGTAGCTATCCGAGTTGGTGGCTGAGTCTCCCCAGCTACCGACCCGTTCGTCGCCGCCGGCCGATAGATTTCCGGATGAGCGTAGGTCAGCGGTTTGAACCGATCAGATCTAGGAAGGGGTTTAATTTTGCGACCCTGGCGAGCTCCTTTGACGACTATGTCCATATGCCTGGGAGAAGGTTTGCATTAAACGTGAGTCTTATCCTAGTTCGATTTTCTTTCTCTCTCCCTCCTGGGATGCTCAAGGAAAAACCTGTAGTTTTCACCAGACACTGGCGCCCCGGACGATACGGATCCTCCCATTTCTCAACCTGTTGCCCCGATGCCTGGGTTGCCTTGGGTAGGAGCACCGCCAGGGTCGAGGCCGGTCACGACGATACCGATAGGCCCCGGACAACAGCCGGTGACAACCATTCCTGTGATTCCTGGGATGGAACTGCGAATGCCTATGAACGGCCAAAACTCGAGCGGAGGCAATACAGCCTCCCTCGTCGGGACTGGTCAGAATCGCGAGCAGTTGCTCAGACCACAGGCTTCGGGCATATCTCGGATGCGACAAAAATAAACGTGTTGGCTGCTTTTGTTTCAACATTTCAACACACGCCCTAAGGCCTCAAGGTTGAGGTAGCATGCCTGGGCCTTTTTTCTCCTCCCCCTCTTTTCGCTTTCCTTTGGCGCAAATAATGATACCCAGTCTAGAACCAAGCAGTTTTTACATGGAGAATAATCTCATTGTTGACTCATTAAACTTTGATTCCCACCTAGTGTCGGAAAACCAGTATTAGTACCTGTAGTCACTACTTTAGTCCTAGTAGACTAGTAAATTAGTCTGTACTTAGTACTTATGAGACTCGACAACAAAAACTTAAAATAAATAATAATATAATAATAATACTAAAAACTAAAGACACGCCGGCCAACTTTAAAGCCAAAACCCAAAATATGTAAAATAAAATTAAAATAAAAAAGTGCAAATCAAAAAAAAAATAATAATAATAATAATAAACGTACCTTCCAAACTCAAACCCCTCAAAACAGAAGGCCAAACCATAATTGACGCAGGGGGAGGAAAGGAGAGGAACCGAAGCAAGGTCACACAAAACATGGGGTTGACATGAAGCACAATCACGACACTACTTATCATCGCAATGTCATACAAAAATGCCAGATGGAAGACTCGGAGAGCAAGGAGTATCATTCCCATCCATATGCCACATCTGTAATAATTATTAAATCAGCCAAATAATTCTAATGGCAGCGGGAATTTTTTTGACTTGTGGAGACCGCTTTCCTTCATTTTTTTTTTTTTTTTTTTTTGATTCTTAACAATCAAGAATACCTAACTACTGTACCTGTTTCACTACAGTAGCATTATCACTATTAGCAGTACGTAGTAGTACACTTTATGAATATCAAGTCCCTCAGCATAGTCTCTCTTCTATGCAGTGCCCCTCTCCTCTTTCACCTACAGAGATTTCCCCCTTAACACCCAAGTGTCCGGGATTGGTATATTCCTCCGTATGATTGAACACTGCTACGGAGTACTCCTCCTCCTACTCCTCCTCCTCCTACTCCTCCTCCTCCTACTCCTCCTCCTACTCCTTGTAGTACTAGTAGTACTTACTATACTCTGTATAGTATAGTATGACTATGCACGCACTCTCAGTTAATCTGACAAGTAAAACTCAAAAGGCTTGCAAGTTGTAAGTAAAAAGGCCGGTTGGTTGGTTTCCCAACAATTAGGTACAGCCCACCATGACATCAATTAATCGCCATCCCCACTTCCTAGGACTCTTTTTTTTTTTTTTTTTTTTTTTTTTTTTAATTACCATAGTTTTTTTCCCTTCAACTCCCCCATTCAACCATGGTTCAACGATACCTAATCGACCCTTGACTTACCCTTCTACCTTAAAGCTGATCCCGGATCGGGGCAGGTCTAGATAGGTCTAGGTCTAAGCTACCTACCGAAAGGAAGATCTAAGTTAGCTTAACTCCTATATGATACCTTCCCCGAGTAAAGGTGACTGAATATGCAATGAATATGTCTAAAAATATTTCAATTTGAACCTCGAGTCGAAGAGTTACACCAACGGGCTTAACAAACCCACGAACCAAGCAACAATGCTTTTTTTTTTTTTTTTTTTTTCTTTTTTGTTCTCTTTGTTGAGGCTACTGGTTGGAGTTATTGAGGAACGGACTCATGGAGGAGAAAAAAAAAGGGTGTGCAGTGGGTTTGTTGCTAGTCGGGAGAAATCGGACCCACTGTGATCGACTCTAGGTCCTAACCTAGGTTACTCTTGTATTGACCCTTTGGAACTGGAGGGCGAGACGGTCGACGTAATTATTCGCTCTCTGTAATGCTAGGTAGCACCATTTTTTTTTGGGGACTGTTAGTACCTTCATGGTAGGAAAAAAGTATGATGGAATTACAGAGAGAAAAGAGAGCAAGTGCTTAGGAGGAATTCGGATGGCGGCGGAGGAGTTTTAAGGGCCATTTATAGAACAGCAATGATGGGTGTGCCTTGAACTCTTTTTAAATGGGAATCAGGAGTTACTGTTTTGATACCCTTATTATTAATCATGGAGGGTCCAGGATCGAAATAAAGCAATGTTTCACAACCTAAATATGTATGCTTTATGCTTTATGCTTTACTTATACTTCACTGGAGTCACAGAATCAATAGGCTTTTCATACTGGCTGCATGGATATTAAACTCTAAGCTGCATATCTGATTATGCTATAGCCTGAGAGATGGATCACAAATGATACAAGAGAAGCTTTCATTTCATACATATCTTGTATCACCTTCCGCTTCAATACGCGGAATCTTCTTGCTGTTGGTATCGGCTCGAACCCAATGATAGAGGCAATGGGTAGAAGATTGATCTCATTTGACGCCGTGCTGATGGTACACGCGCACGCAAAGATCAACACTTGATGTAAATAGAGCAAAGATGAGAACCGTGAAATTGACAAACAGAGCAAGTTGCAATAAGAGAAAGAGAAAAGATAAAACGATTAAAAGAAAGAGATCGAAGGGGTAATGTGGAAACAAAGACCGGCTGAGGCTGCTGATAAGCAACCAGGGCCGGTTGCTCTCCGTGTCCATGACCACCATCGACTCATTGCCTCGCCATATGTAACAGTAAGGATATGATAGCAACGCAAAAATGAGCTGAAAACGAAATCAGATAACCGCCCTAGACCGTGCCGCCCGAACCAACCCAATTGCTCGTAATCACATTAAAGCCACACGGAAGAAAAATAGAGAAAGCCTAGAACCCCCACCCATAATGACAAACGCAAAGCATCGGCAAAACAGTTGAAGTAAAAAGATTTTTGGTTGCGTATCAAATCATCAGAGGGGATATAATAATAACCAAGCAAAAAGAAAAAAAAAAAAAATAAAAACGGCAAACAGCGGGAAAAAGAGAAAGCCACCAGTATCTTCTCTAAGAGCAGTCTGCCATCCGGGTAATCATCCATAGCAAATAAGCATAGTCTATTCCCAAATTGCCGCCCTGAATAAATGAAAGTATGAGGGATGAAATAAAGGAAAGGGAAAAGAAAAGCTGGGTAAAGAAGCGTATCGTGGCTTAAAGAATAAAGACGATCAAATTTGCGGCTGGGCTGGTGCGGTCGTTGTCCATGAGGATACAGGATAGGTAGCGTGAGCAGCAGGCGCTGTAGCACCCACGTAATAAGGATGCCTATCACTCCCGGGATAATATGGAGCGGTAATAGGATTCGACTCTCGACGGGGAACGCTGGCGTCGAAACCAGTCAGTCCACGCTGCTCCAGGGACTGGTGTGATGTCGCATCCAATTGTCCTGCTAAGCTAAAACTTCCACCTCGCGAATATGTTGCCGGAGTGGCGGGATCTATTGGGGAAGTTGCGTCGGTAGCCACGCTGCGCGATGATATTGATGAGTTCCGATATGCAGAAGGACTGTGATCCGACTGGGATCGATTCCGCTCGCTTAGGGAACTGGAGAGCGCCGCATTCATACCCGAGTTAATCGAAGAAGAGATAGAACTATGGCTGAGTGGTTCAAAGCTGGAGCCGTAGGATGCCTGTGTCCTGAATTGAGAATAGTCGTCTTGTTTCTGCGGAATTTGTGTTGGAGCAGATGGAGCAGGCAGATAAGGGTTGGGAGCCGGCTGACCAGGTATTGATCCGCTGATCGAGTATCCAGGAATTGCGCTGGTCTGTGGGGGGTGGGTTGCCGCATAAGGTGTGTGCATGAAAAAGTCTGGATGAGGGTTTTGAATCGGATATCCTGGGTTCGGCACCAGCTGTGAACGGTACCCATATGCGAAATGGGCAGGGTCGCTGGGATTCTCCATGCCTGGGTTTTCCAAATCATCAATCGGGGCTCGGAAACTTTGTTTCTGCGTTAGTTCTGCCCGGGGTCTGATGTATCGTAGGGAGTCAACAGTTGACGGTGGTTGCAGGGCGGATCGCATCACATCCTCCACGCTGTAGTAGGAGACCAAATGATGCGTCACTCCTGTGACTGTCACACTCATCGTTTTTTTCACCAGCCCAGAATCCTTGAATCCGTACGAATCGACTAGCGAACCCACCAGGGCCCTTTCAACGTCCGCCTGGTGTGTCCTCTCTCCAAAAGGCCCGGTTGTCGAAGATGGAGAGTAGCTGCCGTTGCTCTCCTGTCGGGGATAGGGTTCCCCAGGTCTAGCTGGAGGTACTGGTCGTCGACTGGTCTTTTTCATTGCGCGCTTCTTCTCACCTGGCGGAAACGGCTTTTCTAACTCGCGATAGACCAGAAAATTGCCCAAAATTCGACTGGGACTCCAAGTTACTCCGTCCGTCCATCGCTTGATCCCTGACGAATTCTCCTCATAAATGAAGACACTCCCGCTGCGCACAAGGTGGCTACGTTCTCGATCGTGAGGCCGCCGGGGTACGTGATGTAGGACTCCAGTCAGACAAGCCTCGAATAGAATCAGCGCATCTTGTGTTGTCGCAACATACCCCGTGAACGTCGGCTCCAACACCGTAGTGGTGCCGTTTACCATCGTTGGTATACTCTTTGCAGGTTCGAACTCTAGTTGAAAGGGGCCAGAGAGGTAAATTCGATCAGAGTTAAAACCACAGCTGATCAAGGTTTCAAGCAAAACGGTGATCACTCAAGGGAAATGGATTTTGAACACAAGCTGAGCCTGGCAGGAAGGCTGTATCGCTTAAGAGGACCGCAATGCAACTTTCCGGATGTCCTTTTTGTCTCTTTGCCAGAACTTCCTTGAATGATGGGAGAAGGCAAAGACGACTTAGGTGAATGAGGGAGGGGGAGGCAAATAACCTCTCAGGAAGAGGGGGAACCTCCGGGGCGAAGTTGAGAAGAATGACAGGTCGAGGAGCTCAAGTCACCAGCGTACCATAGAAAGAGGGTGGACGGCCCAAGTTTAAAACCTCTCTAGAGTTTAAGATGACCAGACTTGGGAGACCCGGATCGACAAGCAAGCACGGACCCGTCTTCTCTCAAATCTTCGAAAGAAAAGGTTGGATCTGGAGAGCAACGCCTGGCCCTATTAAAGCTGGGTCGACTGGAGCTCTGGTTCCACGGAAAGTGATCGGATCGAACAGGTTGACTGGGTCGACTCTCCAACCAGACCGAGCTGCGAGAATTCCCAAGCTTTTGGATGCAGGGCACGCCAGAAGAAACCTGGACTGTCAGGGAAGTTAAATCTCTTGCAAAACTTTAAAGGAGAACGTAAAATAAATATAAAAGATTAAGAAGGAAACCAGTTCAGCTTACGATGAACTGTTCAATGCCTGTTTCGGAGGAGGAATGTAAGCCGATTTATCCACTTTGGGATTGACAACAGCCACCGATGCCATACGAGACAGAAGTTTGCAAAAAAAAAAGGGAATAATAAGAAATTTATTTTTTAAAAAAGGGAAACAATGACTGGATAAACAAGACATATGGAAGGGATGATAGATAGTAAACGCATTATTAAGGAAAGCAACGAAAAAATAGGTAATAATAGCAAGAGTAATAATAATTAAAAAAATAATAATAACCAAGATTTCACTTCAAACTTGCAGGGTTAAGGGAAGTAAGGTATTGTAAGGCTAATTTTTCTTTTTTTTTTTTTTTAAGAAAAATCTCATTTCTTTTTCTTTGATTCTATTTTTTTTTTTTTTTGAAAAAATCCCCCTTCCTGATGATCAAAGACCAGCAGGAAAAAAAAATAAGGATGGCGATGAATGGGTGGAAGGCAAGGAAGACTAAACCGGACACAGGTTTAGTGCGGGTTGCAGGGAGGCGCAAGAGACAGTCGTCAGTCTTCAGGACTGAAGAGTGACTGACCAGCGTGCGGCGGGGCGACCCAGGGTCGAAGGCCCAAGCAGAGGCAGCAGAAATGAGGATGGATGGGGTGGATGCAACTAGTGATCCCAAGGAGCAGGAAAGGCCGCCAAAGAACCGACGATGGTGGATCCTCCTCCATGAGACCATCGCGGATCCATCTTGAAAAACAACATATTGAGAGGACTTTGAAAGGGAGATTCCAACACAATGGAGGATAATTAATAGGAAAAAAGAAGAATTAAGTAAAATAAAACAAACAATCAAAACTAGACTCTGAAGGAAACTTCCGAAAAAAAAAGAGAAAAAAATAAAAGAAATTTAAAAAAAAGGGCGAAAAAAAGCCGATCGAATCCATTTCACGACGGTGTAAAGGACTTGGTCCGCCAGCGAAAACCAGAGGGTGGGAGGTTCTAAGGAACAGAGCTGACTTACAGAGGATTGAAGAAACGCGACAAACTCGACAGCCCAGCGGGGAAGGCAAAAGCAGGTACCCCGTTTCACTTGCTGGGATTTTGTGTGGTTTGCTGGTAACTAGTATTCAACCTTAGTTGTAGTAGTGACGTTCGCTATAATTCCTTTTTTCTTACCCTTCTCCCCTTCTTTTCTTCGCGTGTTTTGCTTGGCCTGGGAGATTTTCTGAAATTTTTTTTTTTTAAAAAATATGATGATGGAAGGATGGGACCCCGAAGAACCGATGTAAGGTTAACGGTAGTCCGCTCTTCGTGGAAGTAATATCGAAGTTAGCAGAAAGATTAAAAATAAAAATTTTCCAACGAGGAGGGATGAGGGGTGAGGTGGAAATTGCCGGAGAGTTGGTCAAATGAGAAAGGATTCATATGTTGGGGTATGCTTTGGGGAGCCCAGAGGATTAATGACAAGCATCTGGGAGATGGATGAGCTAGGCATGGGGTTATTCTGTGATTGGAAGGGGAGTGGGGAGTGAGGAAGTTGGCGGGATGTGCGCGGGGAGAATAGGGTGGATTTTAATTATTACTCAGTATTATTATAATTATTATGAAGAGGGAGAGTGCAGCTAGGAGATGCTTGAAAGGCCCCGAAAGAGGAGGAGATGAGAGATTTCAATGAGAAGCCACTGCTCTGGACCTGTCTGTATCTCGGTCAGTATGTAGCCTAGTCGGGAGTCATAGTCATCATTCCCCATGTCATCCATGGATACCCAGGGGCGCGACAGGGTGGAGCTCCTATAATGGGAAGGGGGCTGTGTGAGTGTGTGAGCTTTGCCTGGCTTTTTGGGGGAGGAAGAGGAGGGGGTTGGATTTGGGGGTGCATTGGTGTGCGGGTGCTAGAGGGATTCATGGGCTTGATGCCTCAGTCAACTTAACCTTCTCCCCACCTTGCTTCACAGATGAACAGCATCCATTAAGCACTGCTCAAAAAACATTGTGCTTCAAGTTTTGGAGGAGGATATGTATACATTCGTGTTTACTTGTTACCTTTCTTGCATCTTGCTTGAGAGTGGGAGAGGAACAGCCTGCTCGCCCAACAAAAAAGCCCTTCCATTTCGATCGCTCTTTCTTCCCTCATTTTTCATTTTATTTTCCTTTTTAATTACAGAGTATTTTCTTTTTCTGTAGCATTCCCATGATGATGAAGTCTCTCCCATCTTTCTCCCACACCAGCGCCATGAACATGGACCGATTGAGGGGTTGCGTATAAGTGGGGCCCTGATAACCAATAAGCGCGTTGTCCCTTGAAGCACTGAGGCAAGATGATGTGCAATGGTCATCTAGTCTCCTGGCAGCCTAGGCCGCTCTCATCCAAAGACGACGGTTGTCTGGGACCGGCCGAGTCCACTCTATTCTTCCTGGGCCTCTCATTATTGCCTCACCCAAGAGCCAAATCATAGCCGTCATTCGTCAGTGTGATCAATATGGATCGGATCGTACAGAGGAAGGTAATAAATAAACAGGATTTTTTTTTATTTTCTATTTCTTTCATGGTTCCTTGAATCCGAGCATCCGGTACTTCGAAAACCCAGAAGAAATCGTTCTTATGATCTCAGCACATCGTCATTTCTTGATACGAGGAACTTCCCCCCCCTTATGATGTAGACAGGGAGATTAAAGTGAAAGAGGGAAAGGAAGAAATTTCAACTGGGGCGGGAATAAAATGAGGGTCACATACCCCAAGCCGCTGATCCGTGAAAGCGCAACGACCGCCAAGGGTTCGGATCTTGGACAAAGAGTGGACGGGGTTCTTATTGCATACTGTAAATGCGGCCAGAGTTCAAATTGGGTCACAGCTGAGAGAAATTCGAGATTTCCAGGGCTTCATCGATGTCAGCGTGTCCAAGCATCCTCCACATCAAAGAGGAATTATAATTGGCACGCCCTATAGTCAGGACTTCTCCGAAACGAATTCGTGGTGTCCAAAACTGGTAAACACAGTCCGAGCTAGGGTGCGCCTTCTTATTATAATTTTTTCTTGTCCGAGGAAAATAAATTTAACAAATCTCTTATGGTTAAAGGGATAATAAATCACTTGATCTTGAAAAAGACAAAGTGTGGGAGGCATGCCAGGAGTCAGGGCCAAGGAAAAGAGAGGGAAAAAGCAAAGAAAAAGGAAAAAGAAACCTATAGGTGGCAGCAGATGACTTGACTCCGAGAGTAAATGTAGGTCGTAATCTGTTCCAGTTCGTTACCCTCAACTTTTTTGGTTGAGGAGAGGGTGGTCTTCGTCAGCTTCCAGAAAATTGAGTGGTCAGAGGATGACACCGCAAGTAGGGTCTGTGACGAGTAGACGGATGCTCATCACGACCAGATGCCCAACATGAGGAGTTGAAGGGGACTGAGCGCCGGACAAGACAAACCCTGCATTTTTGGGTGGAACGATTCCCGTCGTATTCCGTTGATCAAAATTATGTATTCCCGGAGTATGTAGTATCTTGTGCGCGCAGTCCATTAAAATCTTTCCATTCGTGAATTATAATGGTAAATGATTACCTTCCCATCTCCCATACCCCCATACCACGGTGCTGGTCGGTGTGAATCAAATTTGTTGGAAATTTTGGGATCAGCGTCGATCGCCCTTTCCACAAGTCCAGTTCAGGAAAAGCACCGACTGGGGAAAACTTGCTCCTTGAGGGATGATCTAGTGTCTTGATGCTCTCTTGTTGATAGCTAATGGAAATAAAATAAAATAGTCTGGAGAATCCGAAAACCTACGGAGTATCAATGAAGGATGGGAAAACAGGGGAAGAACTAAAAAATTGTGGTCCCACAAATCATGCTGGTCCCACAGACCAGGGGGGAAAATCTCATGTCATGTTCCCTTCTAAATTTTAGAGTTGGGCCGACTGGGAACTTTTGGTAACTTCGTCAGGATTCAGGGGGTGCCGTTCCTTGAGCTTATATTGGATACTTGCAAAAACCTTCGCGGGAGATCCTCAGCAGATCGAGTGAAAGCTGGTCTGTCATCTGGAAAAAAAGACGGGTAGCAAATCTGGGGGAAAGGCCTCCGAAAGTTTCGTGTCAAAGTTGATAGGTCTAAGGCTTCTCCAAATCTTGATAGAGCAGCAAGGCTGAACCCACCGAAGGGAAGCAGGAGGAAATAGGATCAAGGATTGGAAGCCTGACAGCTCGATTGGCAGGTCCCGACAAAGTGGGCGAACTGGAGGCGATCACGGTTGGCGCGTGCTTGTCGAAACTCAATTCCACCACTGAAAGAACGTCTTTGTCAAGAGAAGAGGGGTCAGTCAGTCGAGGGCTTCCATGATTCCAAACCATTTTCCGGGTCTTCACCAGGGGCGCTTATCAGCTTGAATCCGGGCTTCCTTTTTAGAGTATCATGTCAATAGCGTTGACTATCGAATTGGGAGATGACAGCCCACCGTAGTTTCGGTGGCGAACCAGCAGGAGCTCTCTGTTAACAAAACTGAAGCCCTCAAGGATGCCCTTGTCAGATAGACCTGGCGTCTTCGAGATAAGGAGTACCAAAGATCTTCCGCTCCTCCTTGCTTAAGCGATATGGGGTTCATGTCGGAATTCATTTGTCCTTTCGGAGACTTACCCGCGAGGAGCTGGAGGCGAGTCTCTGGCGTCTTGGAAGGTGCGGTGGTCAAGGCCCTAATGTGCGGAGTGTACCGAATCCCCCATTTTCAGACTGGTATTTCGAGAACACCCAATTGAGGAATCGAGGCTGGCTCCATCATATTGCATGCAGCTGCAGGTCCAGGGAAAGAGACGTGTTTCTTGGTTGTACATCCACCTCCACATAGTGTGCTGGTCAAGTGAGGAGATGGGACTGAAGGATGGGTGCAATAATACGAATTAAAAATTTCCTTTCAAGGAGTCCATTGAAAAAGGATGCGGAACTCCCGCTTGTTTGAGCCACAGTGTGCATGTTGTATTATTCTTTGAATTTTTGGATGAAGAGCCCCATATCCTGTCTAACTTGCCTTTGGCCCAGAAGCATCCGAGAAGTGGACTCGAGCCTCTCTGCGGTCCAACATGCATCCTTTCTACACAGTGTTGAATAAGAACAATAGCCGTACATAATCAATGATACTTTTGATATCATGGGGAAAATGATATACAGGCTTGCGGAGGACACTCATCTACACGCAGTTTTCAACTTTTTCCCTTTGCTCCCGTTGTCTTGACGACGCACCACCTTTGTTCAAGTTTCATTATTACACCCAAATGTGTGGTTTGAGTGAGCCAGCCGGTACAGCAAGCCAGCCAGAACACCGAAGCCAACGTAACAGGTATTGGTAAGCGAAGAAGTTGGGACTTTCACTCCGTGGAGAAAATAGGGCAATGTTTGCAAGACACCCTCCTCTCTTTTTATTTCTCACCGGCCGAGTGTCCACTGTCAAGGGAAAACGAAGTCCATCAGGTTAATCGGAGTCAGATCTGGTCAGCATGTGCCCGTGGAGGAAGGCTGATCTTCTGTCATTCATGATTGGATAGCCACCACCAGAGACTTGCGCTTCGTATCCAGGTTCGAGGAACCAACTTAACCATTTCCCTCAACCCCCCTTTTCGCCAAAGGGGGATGCTGATTGGTCCCCACGCATACATCCTCGTATCCAGACAGTGCCAGTTCGAATGACCTTTTTTTCTGGCAAATGAAGCACAAGACCACCTGATTTGCCCAGCTCAAATGCACGGGTGGCGCCACAGACGGTGAACCGTCCACCTGGGCCAGAACAAGAGGAAAATAAATGACTGCTATTTTTTCTTCTTCCGTGTGATGATTTCCCTCCTGGCTCTTGGGCCCCGACTCCTATGTTCAATGGAGATAAATGTGGCCCCTCTCTCAGGAAGAAGACGTTAGCAGCCGCGGTGAGGGCTATGATTGGCTAGGATAGGATGATAGTTAGGGATTCTGTCGCCTGAGCGGATCATCCCAAGAATGACCTAGGTCGACTTGGGAGTAGTGAGAGGGGCAGCTCAGGCAGCTTTGGAAAGAAAGGAAAAACACTCTGAAAAAAAAAAAATGTGGCGCTGGTTCTGACATCTCTCTCCAACATCAGCACAGAAATAATACCGCACAGGGTTGAGCTGATCTAACAGGCGATCATCGCGTACCAAGAATGCTGAACCAAGGACTCGGAGGCCAGAACGGGTCGATGCAGTGGGAAGCGGACACGAGTTCACCAATAACAGTCTAGGATTAACTAGTACTAGTTTGTAACTGTATCGTAGATCATTGTAATTTAATGGAGATGGAAGGGAAAATAAAACGAAATTTGGAAATTAAAGAAGCGAGGTGATAAAAAAGGGAAGAAAAAAAAGAAAAGAAAAAAAACTAATAATAATTTGAGGTTGCGGGAAGATTTCCAATTTCGATGTTCTCTTATCTTTACCATCTCTCAAAGTGAAAACCCCCAAGATCGAAGAACGCAAAAGAAGGGGAATCCACAGCAACACCAGAGTGGGATTGCCATCGCTTCATGCAGGGCACAGGTCTTTTGCGTACCTTCGATGCAGGTGGCTGATTTGAGTAATGGAGGCCCATCAGAAGGTTGAACCGTGAACACCGACACAGGTTTCAGGTACTTCTACAGTCAACGCTCGAAGATACTGACAGCCAGCCAAAGAAATCAACATTGTTCAGCCCAAGGGTCACGCACTTGAACATCGGAAATGGAGTTATCACAGAAGCAGGGGAGTTGAGTCCAGAGAGCTGATTGGCCGTACTCTCACAACTTGGCGATTAATTCTGAATCCGTCCTTTGCTCGAAGGAGATTTTTTTTTTTTTGTGTCACCTCTGGACTCGTTGGAGATGCGTGGCGACTTGGCCAGGCAGCACTAGACTCTGTGGCATGTGTTTTGGGACAAGGACCCCCCAATTCATGGTGGTGATAGGTTCCCAAATGTGTTAGTCTGCAGGCGCTAGGTTGTTAGGCCGGACGCCACAAGCTCGTGTGCTGACATGATTTGGTCAAAATTTGAAACCAATTGGCGCAAATCATGGTTCTGGGGAAAATGTCTCCCGGCTGCTCTGTCGAAAAATTGGTGGGATCAGCCTCTCCCACAGGATCATCATTCATGCAAAACTGTATATCGGTTCCATGTTGAGGTTTATGTCCTTTACTCTTTCAAAAATCATTCAATAGTGGGTAGGATTACAAAGCCCCATGCTCCAGTAGGCAGGTAATATGGACAGAGGAGCACATCAACACTGGGCGTCCTCCACTTTAAAAAAAGGGATGAAGGGGTGAATGGAAACGCAGACAGAGCAACGCGGCTCGGCAATGGCCCGCAGAATCTTGGGGGAAGAATGGGAAACTCACAAAGGAAGAAAATCACTCCCAGCAAAGTATTTCCTCCAAAGGCCTTGGGGAAATCTCCCAGCGAATCAGAATACTAACCAGGGGTCTGATCATTACAACAAACCTTTAAGGCACCTTGCTGAATTTGTTGGTGTTTTGAGCTGCCTCGCCCATCAATATCCACTGACGACGGCCACTCTTAGAGCTCGAGTTTTGGCGCCGGGGAAAACTTGAAATAATAATGCCACGGAGCTCCACTATTGAGAACAATAGTTCTGGATAGTGCTCCTCCAGCTGTTGTCCCTGATCAGTGAATATCAACCAGCTCAAAATTGTTGCGGAGAATCCGATTGAAGGATGTGAAGGCCAGTACCATCAGGAGGAGCCTCTTTTGGGCCAGACAAAGGCTCTCCACAAGAACAGGGACACCACAAATGAATTGGGATGTTCTTTTCAAACTCCCAAGATCTCACTTTCGCCAATCATCCTTCCGTGAGGTACTAACACCTCTCTGTACTAGTTCGAGTGCACAGATCTCGATGGCTCCATGTTAGGGGTTATCATACGATCAAACCCTCTTGAAGACCTTGACCGTCCCTTCAACATCATTGCTTGCCAACCTCTGCCCAGAGGAGAACTATTAAGAGCCGTGATGGACAGACAATGGTGATTTTGTGGCTGAATGATGGTTAAGGATTAGCAAAATCTCAGACAAGGCAACTAAAGCCCTAAGTTCCATTCATGTCCCAATCCCCCACAGGAAGAGAGCCCGTTGGATGTGGCACGGTGGCAGCCTGTCAGCCGGGGAAATAAGTAACGGTAATGACTTGTCATTATTATTGAGATCTTGACATGACCTGTCCTTTTCTTGTTGTCCCACCCTCTTCTTAACACAGAAGCCGAAGGACACGAGTCAAGCATGCGTCTTCATGGAACCGTGGATAAGATGGGTGTTGATCTTCGAAGCAATTGCCATCAAGGACAGCGGCGCGCGCGTTGGTCAAGGTCATAAAATTGTGTGTGAGGTTTCACTCCAAGATCCCAGCTTTTTCTCATGTGAATGGTACAAAAGTCCTGTGGGCCACTCCTGGTGCATCCCTTCAAACGTATTCTTATTATTGTTGTTGTTACCACTAAGACTTTCTGAATGAGCAATTATTATTATTCCCCCATTCTTGCCAATGCGAATAAATTTGGCAGCCAGCTTCAGTCTGGACCATCTTCCGAAAAGCTCATAAATATTTGCTGATCTGAGGTTGGGCCTCTTTTGTAGATCAGGAGAAGCGAGAAGTGAACTATTCTCGTCAGGTCCCGTTTTATAAACTTAATTAAATTAATCTCGAAGTGGGCAAAGGATCCTATTGCTTCAAGAGTTGAGGAGAGGCTTCCTGAGGGACAGGGAGTCAGGGACGACTTAATTCAATCGGAATCAAATTATCCAAACCAAGGATGATCACCATGGGGCGCCACTTGATAAACCATGTGGTTGGTTATTGACCGCTAAAGTGCTAAGATGCTTGGCTTCTGGGGACGTGGTGATAAATGAAATTCAAGTTTCCCCCTTGTCTGATTTCATTTTGAAATTACCAAAAAAAAGTAGAAAAAAAATCCCAGTTGCAGTTCCTCCGTTGCGTCTCTGAACTATCGGGGTTTAGTGGCTTTGAACGATGCAGTGTTGATCGTATACCTTGGAGGTAGCTACCACTCTTCTTTGGTGTCATTGAAAATAATGAAATTATTTATTTTCTGGCATCCAAGGCCTTTGTTGGAAGCCCGATGATGTTGCCATCTGGTGTCAATCCTCCTCCCATCCTTCCCATTTCCCCGATGATAACGCTCTTGATTTTCCTTGGGGCAGCTGTGGAGTTCTCACGCCAGTTATGATGAGTTTTCTCCCCGTCTCTACTCTTCCACTTCGTCTTCTTTTTTTACTTCTTACATCTTCCTACTTTAATCAGATATGCGCTTGAGAGTTACCTCCTTTTCGAGCGGGCTTCTCGAGCTTAATGTGCAACATGAAATCCCTTGCATATATTTAAATTTGTCCAGCGTATCCCTTTTTTTCTTTTCCCAGTAACTCATCTTTTTTAGCGAAGAAAAAGGTCGTAAAATTACCAGAAAAACAAAAAGGATACTCAGGACTCGGAGTGTTTCTCCCACCAAGCCCTCTCTCCAAAGACGGGCGCAATATAGATTCAATTTCCCTCAAGTAATAGCCACAAAGCCCTCATTAGTATTACAATCATCGCGACACTCCACCAAATTTAACTCTGAAAGTGACAACAATGGTCTGTCCCCCACAGAATTGACAGGGATCAGTTTCAGAAAACGTGGCTCTGGCGTCTGCACGCGTCTCACAATTATTACTTTTGCGGAAATTTCTTCGACAGTTTCTAAGACATAAGTTCCACCGAACAAAGCGTTATTTACACTTGGCCCCTGGCCTTTTGAAGCCGTTCGTTCGATATACATACTCTTAATTGGTTAACTATTCCTCTCATTTCTCGAGAATCTGGTACTTGGGTCATTATCCTCTTTTCTTCACCCTCGAACGATAAAACCAGTGGAATCTACGATCTAGATCAGAAGTAACGAACCTGTCACCGGAGTTTATGCAGAGAGGGGGATGTAAAAGCACTTAGACCCAAAGTTATCTAGTCTGTATGGTGAAGCAAGTGTAATAATTAATGCTCATTCTTATTACTCTTCGACTTCCTTGGACGAAGTAGCTGGATCATACTAGCCGCTTCTTTCTTTTCTTTTTTCTTTTTCCACTTTCTCATTTTTTTGGTTGGTCCGCGGGAAACCAACCACTTATCAGGATCGGGAGGAAAATGGCTAATCATCTAATATCAAAAAGTGTTATTTATTATTTCCCCTCCCCCTCCCCATCCCCAAGCGCTTATTCGTCGAGTGAGGACCGAAGAATTCATTATTATTGCCATGGTCCGTCCGCAACTAGCCGGGGAGAGAGGGAAAGAGGGGGGGTGGCCGGAACCAAAGGTGAACTAAGGAACTGGTTACTTCAACCTGGTTGGACGGGGTCTCTTTCACTAAGAAAAGTGGAGGGGAGAGCCTGAACTTTCTTGTTCTGGACTTCGCGCTACTTCGATCTACACAGCCGCTTGAGTTTTGATGGAAATTGCAACGCGGCTAAAGTGGGCCTTTGTACGGAGGACAGAGACAGACTCGGGGAGTCGAGACGATGAGGAGAAAGTGGGCACGTCCTTGCGAAAGTCGGAAGAAGTGGAATGTGGATGGAACTAGTGTGGCCTTGACCTATAGATGGTTCTGATATTATATTACCTCCCGAGTTAGTAGCTGGTTAATGATTCGTTAGTTAGTTAAGGGGATCTGGTTGGTTATTCACCATTCAATCTGGATGGAGAATGGTGACGCCAAACAATCAACGTCGGAAAGAAGGAGAGGAGGGGGGAGGGAAAGGAAGGGGAGTCGGAACTCAGGTACGGAGTACTTGGGTAGGACTCAAACGAAAAATTTCCATTATTATTTACGAAGAACCGCAGTGGAAATTGCAAACTTCAGAGAAAGAGGGTGCGGTGGGGGGGCCAAACGGAAAGAAGACTTGAATCCTAAATTGATCCTGTGCTTTTCCAATCATGATGCAGAGGGAAACAATAATGCAGGAGCCGACAACCTTTTCTTTCTTTCTTTATTATTTTATTTTCGAGTCGCATCATCGGAATGGGCTTCCTCGAATGAGGCTTGGGCTGAGCGTTTATGGGGACGGTATCCTGGGTTGGACTCTCGAGTTTTCGATGGATGATGCTAACTGTTGTTCGTTGTCCATCAGCCCCAAGGATGCAAGGGGTGAATCGAAAATACTACCGGCCTTCGAATCTCATCTCCTCCCATGCACACTCATCTCTGCCTTTCGATCTGTTCCTTTCATGGATCTATCACTTTCGTTTTCTCTGCTCAACACTTTCACCCAGTCAATAGGCAATCTGACTTTGAGTCTCATATGCACGCTCGAGCATCTGATGACCATCCCTTATCCACCCCGAATAAACCCATTCATATCCACCTACCTGCATCATCCATGTGGAATTTACAACCCTTAGGCCTTTTGTCCGAGTCAAGTTGTGTATGTATACCCAATCCTGCCCCCTTTCTTCCAAGAAAACTGACTCGATACCTAGAACACACACATGCTTTCCCCCCAGAGCATCTTTTGAATCCCGATGCAAGGGAAGTCAGGCTTCTGCTACTACCGGGCATTAGATATTGAAGCCTCTGTGGCTGATATCCCGGGGAGACGCCTTACCCCCCTACCGGAATATTACGTAGATAGATAACAAGATCGAACCCCCCTTGATACTGAATTTTCTTTTTCTTTTTTTTCAAAAAATTTAATTTTTTGGGAAGACGGCATACCAAAACCACGCGACTACATGGCTACTACCTGACTCGTGTCAGTGGCGACCGCCTTACACCTGGATCAAACAACGGAATTTCCAGTTTGTTTTTTGAATGGTCTGCTGACGGGGAGAAAGAAAGTCGAGGCGGGATGGGACATTTTGTCCTGATCGCCTAGGTATCCGAGTCCTTCCGTTTGTGGTAGTAGCCGAGAAACTCAGGTAGGAAGCACCCCCAGCTTTGCCCCCCCCGGTTTTCCACGCCATTTAAGAATCCCACAGGAGTCGCAGGTGAGTTAACGAGGGTGTTTGATCATCTTTGCTAGGTAGTAGATCATCCATTCGTGAAATTAGTGCATCTCTCTTGATTCATTTCTTGTTCTGGAAGGAGTCGAGCATCCGAATCGAGAACATACACACCCGAGACGTTTCTCCTTGAGTCGTCGATCAGCCCCTCGATCCATGTCGAGTCAGATCCAGGGGGAATAGCATATAAAGGAGAATTCTAACTTGCCTTCTTTGATGGCTGACGCCGAAAGGCCCGAAAGACCATCTTACTTTAGTATATCACGTCTAATCCTCGTATCTAGATGCAAGCACACTTAAATTATGTTATTAATCATCACTAATTTGATCTCTTTGATCTCATTAACGTTTCTCGTCTCGGGTCAATTATCTTGCACTAGAAACCGATATGTTATGGAAGCGATAAACTGGTATATCCCGGGATTGCACCCATCATTGACCGATGTTAGTCGGCCACCGGAGATAGGGGAGTGTATAGCTCCAGGTGATAAGCCAAAAATGGAAGATAATCTTGACACTTTTTATCCCGTGATGTTATATAGGTTCTAGGTTGTCTGGATTAAGGTTGCCTGAGCAGAGCAACCAATGATTCCAAATGCGCTGTTTTCATCTCTACTCAAGAAGAACTAGACCAACACGCAGGAGGATAGATAAATGCTAATTCGCTATCTAAATATAACCCAACAGATATCAATGGCTATAAGAAAGGACGAAATTATCACAACCTCACTATCAACCTCACATGGTCGGACCCATGAACAACCGCGGGTGTTCCTGTCCAGAGGACACCACCGAATACTCAGTAGACCGATCCCTTTTCTATTTCCTTCTTCCCAATCATATTTTTAGGAATGAGTTACGGATGCAGTCATCCGATTTAGTGATGCCCTTTTCCCATTTGAAACCCATTCGTTTCATCAGTATCAGATCAACTTCCCTACGGCTGTAAGGCGGTGGGTATCAAGCTACCCAATCGAGACTTTATGCAATAGCTAGCCAATAGTGGGGCGGCATTTTGGCAACCCCGCAGCTCACTCTGACATTTTTTGATGCAATCCTAAATCTCCCGTCCCACGAGTTCTCCCTTAAAAGCAACGCTTCACCATCACCTCCTCTGAGTCAAGCCATCTATTCCTCATTACAGACCGAGAAAAAAAACCTTCATCTAGTACCCACAATGAAGGCATATTGGTACGATAACAAGCCGGTACGTACGTTCTCCACTCTGCTTCCCCCATTACAAGAGCCCCGCAATCCCATCCCCCCTCCATGAAACAAACGGAGAATGAGAAACCTAGAAACAAAAGGGAAGGCGACTCAGCTGATAAAATCATACAGGGTGAGCAACGCGAACCCCACGATTCCGGCCGCCCAGTTTCTGAAGCTTACCTCTCCTCCGTCGGTATCATATACCGCCATTGTCCCCAAATCGAGACTGTTGATGCCCTTGCCAAAGAGCGCGGGTACGTGTCCCGTGACGAGATTTCAATTTCCCCGGAGACCATGGGTGAGTCGTATGAGCCGAAAGTGAAGATGTTTTTCACGGAGCATTTGCATGAGGATGAGGAGATTCGGTATATGCGTGAAGGCGCCGGGTACTTTGATATTCGTGGGAATGACGATGAGTGGGTACGCATTAAGATGGAAAGGGATGATTTGATTATTCTCCCTGCTGGTATTTATCATCGGTTTACCACCGATGAGAACAACGTAAGTCCTCCCCCCATCCTTATTCTTTTTTTTTTGCCCTTTGCCTTGTATAGGGGGGTAGTTCTAGATTTTTATGAGCTTGGACGGATACTGACGTGTTTTAACGAGGGGGCAGTATGTCAAAGTCATCCGACTTTTCCAGGAGGAGCCCAAGTGGACTCCTCTGAATCGTGGTCCTGAGGTTGATGGAAACCCTCACCGAAAGACATACCTGGGAAGTCTCGCTTCTCCTACAGTTACCGCAAACTAAGGTGCATGCAGAGATGGGTATTACCCCCTACAAAGTCCTCTATTCCTCGTATTACTACTTCGTTGGTCAAGCGATAAAGAGGCCAAACTTGACGATTTTCTAATTGTCTTTTCTTTCTGTATATACCATTAGAATGAATTTAACGATGTTTTTGAAGAGCACGGATGGAATTATATTCGCTAATTCCTCGTATATGGCAGGACTTTGGTTAGCATCTGCCCTTTCCAAACTGTAGTCTATTTTTGTTTTGTACAAGTTTATTAAGTTGCGTTTGATCTATCTTAATTAAGGCCGGTAGCGTCAGGCATCGATCCGGGCACGTGGAATTCCTCACCCATCCCACCCGCACCTCGCTCCCTTGTCAAGCTGGGGCTTCCCGTTCGGAAACCCCCAGTCTCGACCTGGAAACTGCTGGACCGGGAGACGGTATCGAACGGTGGGCGGGTACCCAAGCCCCGGAACCTGAGTGCCTCTGGCTCCCTCTCATCATGGAGAGGGCCCCCTACACTCATGTCCACTGACATGGCGGAACGAGATGCGGCATTCGAGCCTGTTTCGGAATCGTCGCCGGTTCGGACGCCGGTCCTGCCCATCCGTGGCCAGAGGTCAGGTAGCCCTACTACCTGCACCCGGGGTTCGACGACTCGCTCCTCAAACCAAGCGTGGACACGGGCCTCAACCAGCTGCGCGACCTTCGGTACATCCTGGAGCCTGCTGCGGGACCCAATGAGGGATCGTACAGACAGATCCAGCCGATAGTCGGGTAGGAATGAAAACGCAACGTTACTCTTCGGTGAGCTCTTGGGGGGTGGGCCATCGGCTGCTTCGCCTTGTGCATTGCTTGGTGAATGATTCACCTCTGAAGCGGTATTCACCGGCTGCGATTCCGCTATGGGGGGAGGTGACATAGGAGAAAGTGTATGGAGAGGTGGCGCGGAGGCTGGGACGAGTGAGATGCAAAGCGTCCCGGAGAACCGCACCACAGATATAGATAGGGCCACCGGGAGAATTGCAGAGCATGGTTTGGGGTAGTTTAATACCAGGGAAGTCTCGACGGCGATGGAGAGGTTGTCGTCGCTCAAGTCGACGTCCATTAAGGCCTGAAGCCGTCCGCCGTCAGACATTGGATCATCGACCGCGATGATACGGCAATTACTAAATATGGGAAATTCCTCGCCTAGGGAGATATCGGTCACGGTGATCTTGTCGATGAAAGAGGGCTTCTTCTCAGGATTGTTCAGGGCCGCATTAAGCGAGCTGAGGATCGAGGACGTCGGGGAGTCTTTGAGGAGGTATGCTGTCTGTCTGTATTGGGCAATTGTCTGCGCAATAAGCACATTAAACCAGTCCAATGACTCTGGTTGGTGGGAGGAATGGTGAATACGATGCCGCCCATGTTTAGACGAAGGGTTTGGGGGGATTGCACTATAGTAGGTTTTACGGAGAATGGAGCGTGTGTTGGTGGAGGATGAGGGGACCGGACGAAGGACGTTCGAAGTCGATGGTTTCTCCCTTAATGACCTTGTGGTCCCTTCGTGCGAGATGTTGATTGAATTAGAGCGTCGGTGGGCGGAAGCACGAAGACCACGGGACGGCGGTGGAGGAGCCTCGCCGAAAATGAAGAACTTGATGAAGGCACCGATCAGCAAGACCACAGAGAGCTGGCCCAGCAGAAATCCTTGTGTAAAAGACAAGCTATAATTAGGGTCAGCTAGCTATCTCGACACATCGAGAAGTCCAGGAGGATACACACGACGACTGAGCCGGAACAGGCGTTGGTTCAGCTGTTTTTGCGATTCCATCATGGTTAGTGAGCGATTTAACCAAGGAAAGCCAGGGGCTATCGTACTTTGCTGAAAAGCCATGGTCAGCCCGCTGTAGACCTCACCGTCAGCTCATAGCCCATTCTTGTCCCACTATCGGAGAATGAATCGGCGAAATTCGCGTACTGCTGGAGCAAAAACCAAGGAAACGAGGTCGGGGATGGGGAGAAAGTTAGGTTTGGTCGGCGGCACGCTAAAAGAGGGAGGTTATCGGCAAGCTTTGGCACCAATCAATGGTGAATGACGATGCCGGCCAGCAAGAGACAAAAATCAACTATCCACCAGAGAGAGCTCGTGCGAGTTTAGGATTTGAGGGGTTTTTTGACTCAATCACCGCTCCAGCATGGATACGATTTGACGTCTTTCACAGCCCCATTAATACTCTCGAAACTATGCACTACAATAAATCACCAACGAGGCAGTGAGGCACCAACAAGTCATTGGCTCACTACCCGGAGGCCATGTCTGACAGGTGTCTCTTTCTTATTTTTGACCTTTGGACTCCCCTTTCCTCATACTCTCCTAATGACAGCTAAACAGATCAAATAAACACGCCCTGGATCAGTTCCCAGCCATGCACTCGGTAATAGCCCTACAGCTATTCATTTCTCTTCTCAGTCTCTCGTCCCCAGCTCATTCCGCCCAAAAGCCACCTGGCAAAGATGCCATCCTCCTCTCCCAGGTCCACTCCTTGACGCTCAACGGGGGCCGTCCTACCAGCTCCCGACGCGTAGCTCCAGTACCACAGTTGAAATGCACCGGCCCCTCAAAACGCATCTGTAACATGTACGAGATCGATACCATGCGATGCACCAACTCGGGCTACGGCTACGACGACGAAGACGTCCAGTGGACCTGCACGGCGTCCCTCCCCGCCGAATTCAAGCTGGGATCGACGGACGTTATATGCGAGGGTTATCGGAACGCAGATGATCCGTGGGTTCTGAAGGGAAGCTGTGGGGTCGAGTACCGGCTCCTCTTAACGGACGCCGGGGAGGAGCGGTTTGGCTACGGGCGCTTCGATGAGGATGGCTGGTGGCGTCGCCAGCGCCCCGGGTGGTTTTCAAGGTTTTTAAATCAGGTGGGGACTGTGCTCTTCTTTGGAGTATTCTTTGGGGTCTTTGGTTTGATCCTGTGGCAGATGGTGAGGGATTGCCTTGGACTACGGGGGAACCAGGCCGGTCCGCGATTTAGACCTGGTTGGGGCGGTTGGGGTGGTGACGGTTGGGGAGGAGGCGGCGGTGGTCCATATCCTGGCCCTCCGCCTCCTTATAGTAGCAGCTATGGCTCGGGATGGTCCGGACAGGGGTGGCGGCCGGGATTCTGGTCGGGGGCGCTTGCTGGGGGCTCGGTTGGTTACGGGATGGGGAGAAGAGACAATCGCATGTATGGGGTTGGAAGACGGAGACCGTATGGATCTGGTGAAGGCAGTTCGTCGTCCGCATCTCGATTTACGTCCTCGAGCACGAGCACCGGGTTTGGGTCTACAAGTCGCAGGTAATCGTTTCAAGCGATCTCTCGGGGGCGTGTGGTCGTGGATTTTGTACGCTATATATTTTCTACGGGAACTACACACTTAAACGGCTTGAACTTTTTAAGACTATAAATCGTAAAATCTCATTTTATGAATTTCGTATTATTAAGTCTGGAGCAAGGATATCAAACCTTTGTGTTGGGCTCCTAAGCCAGTGGCTACTCCAATAAACCTGTCCGTTGATTGATATATTTAAACAAACACCGCCAAACGAACGCCTGTCTACCACCAATTACTAAAAAAAAAAGAACAAAAACCTCGCCATGTACTGTTATATTCAATCATCGATAGTACCCAAGATTTCTTCAGTCCCTCCACCATATGCGGGCTGCTTTTTAGTATTGCGTTTGGGTTTAGTGGGCATCTTATCAGGGTTGGACTTGTCATTCCCACCCGTGCCCTCTGGGTTGCGAAGAAGTTCCTCTTGAGCCTGCCTTTCCTTCTCATGCTGTTCTTCAATCCGCTTCTTCTCCTCATCTAGCTCTTGTTGGATTACCTGGGGATCGTCATAAATTGTGTTGGTCATTTCAGAGTACGTGCTGATATCAATGGATTCCCGAGGACCCAAGAGTGTTTCCTTGATCCGTTGGGGGTCACGGCGTTCTTCGTTATTGAACTTTAGCTTAATCTGTCGCCGAGACCGGCCCGGGAATAGCTTGCTGATCATCATAAAATCAGTACCAAATATGCTTAGACCCCTATAAAACAAATCGGTCATCTCCTCGTCCCAGGATTCGGTTTTGGATCGTTTCCCGTATGTGGCCTGATTGATCTTCCGAGTCATGGAATTTTCGACGACGTCTTCCAGATCTCCTGCGTTTCTGGCCGCATCTGCGTGTCGATCGACATGCAAAGAGGCGGTGTCTAGCACGATTTCGCCATTCACGATCCTCATAACGGGTCCAGCTTGTGGCTTTTTGTCCAAAGACTGGCCATCCCCATCGGCTGACGGTGTAGCCCCGGATAGCGTCTGTTTGATCGGGGTTTCTCCAGTGTCTTCGCTTTCTTGCTGTGCTCGCTTCCGTTCAAGCTCAGCGAGCTCCAAATTACGCAACTCTGTCTCTCGTTTCGACATCTTGCCAGTGCGCAAATCCTTACACAACTCCGACATCTTTACGAGAGAAGGGGCGATCTCAACCATTTCGGAACCTTCTGGGGTTGGCTCACGCTTCTTGCGCGATCGCGGTTTCCTCTCTTTCGGCTTGTCTTTCATGTTGTCATTGCTACCTGCTCTACTTGCCCTTCTTTTTCCTTTAGCTGTACTTGCGCGCCGCGAGGTTGTGGTGCGCGACTCTATGTCATCCTGATCCTCTATACTTTCTTCTGGCGCTGGCGTTTGAGTTGTCGGAGGAGTATCAAGTTGAACGGAATCATCAGGCACGTGATCTGATAGAGTTATTGGTTCGATACTCGTCCTTGGGCGCTTTGACGGGCGGATCCTCCGAGATATATTTTCGCTTTCACTGGTCACTGCTACCGCATCGCTATCATCTCTTATACTTTCGTTTCTGCTATCTTGAGTATGCCCTGTGGGCTCAAAGGTTGATATGGCTGACGGGGCCGGGGAAGCCTCGGGAGGAGCTGAGACATTTTTGGTGGGTCGGAGGGGAGCTGTAGAGAATGAAGCTTTGCGCTTAGGACGGGGGATCGGAATCGCAGTTGCCAATTGATTTCTTGACCAATTTCTGCTGTTGGCCTGTACGGACGACGATTCGGGAATTGGTGGCTCAGAGGGTGCGGACGGCTCGACAGTCGAAGAAGTAGTAGCAGCGGGAGGAGTGGGCTCGGGGGTCGCTGTTTCACTGGCGCGTGCAGGGGGATGAGAAGCCGAAACCTGAGAGGTGACACTGGCCCTCCTTGAGGGAACTGGAGGAGGAGCGGGAGCAGCGCGTCGGACGGGCGCCTTGGGAGCAAATTTCTTGCCCGACTTATCTAAAGGAGACGGGGAGGGTCAGTGGTGGAGAAAAAACGGGCGACAGGCAGAGGGGTACGGACTGATGACAGAGCTCGAGAAAGACTTCATTTCTCAGCGGAAAATCATCTCCAGAGCCGATCGTCATCGATGGGCGCTCTGTTGTGGCTCGTCTGCAGCTGGAGCAGACGAACTTCCGGGGAAGGTGGGCGGGGTCACGTGGGAGGCACTAGGGCGACGCTAAACTCCCAAGCCGAAAATCCTCCTGGCTTCCCAAGTCCTGCTTATCTCGACCACTTCGCCATTCTTTTCCAACCCCTCCCTTTCCACCCCCAACATCCCTTTACCGGTCGGGTCTTGCCGCAGTCTCTGATACCGGCCAGTCGCTGCCTAGTGGTCACGGCATTTTGACCTATGCCTCTATAGTAGCCACTGATGCCGGCCGCCGAAGCATCCCCCGTTGTACCTGCCGAGTCCGGTTTTGTCAAAATGGAAGACCGGAAGAGAGCTGCCACGTATGATAATGATTCGGCTCCCCCGTTGAAGAAGCAGGCGACATCTGTCAATGGTGGGAGCAAACCCCATCCAGATGCTGATATGCCATGGAAGGATGACCTGGAGGTAAGCCGTGTAACCCTTGAATGTTGGGGTTCTGAATCTTCACAGCGACTGCTTGGAATTTATAGCGCCTTCCTGTGTAAATCGCTAACTAAATGGTCCGCTTTTTCTCTCGCAACAGCGGTTTCAAAAAGACGCGATATGGCGCCAGATGCAGGAGTACAAACGCGAGAAGGTCTCCCTGGAGGTAAAATTGAAGGAGATATCGAAGGCCACCACTTATCATAATGATCATCTTCGTATTATCGATGCTTGGTATAATCAGGTGAGTAGAACTACTATGTGTGCTGTCCGTGTTTATCAGGGGCTGACAACATCCAAAGTTGATCGATGAGATCAAAATCCTGACCGGTACCCCTGAGGAAAGTAAAGGTAAGTCTTGGTTGATGCTAACTAGCATATTGACCCAAGTGATTTTAACAATAGCATAGAACACTCGTTCCAAAGCTCCCTCTTGTTTGATGATATTGAAAAATTCGAGAAGCATCTGAAATCTCGCTCAGATGACATGCGCGGCATCATTTCCAGCTTTGTATCCAATTCTTCAAAATTTACCCCTGAGGTATCAGATTTGCAGACTCGGCTTGCGAAGAAGTTGGCTGAAGAGAAGGCTACAATCGCTGAACTTGAGAAGGCACTTTCCGAGAAGCAACAGCTGGAAGAGAGCCTGGAGGAGGCATCGCTACGCTACATGATGGCCGAGAAGAAGCTTGATCGCGCACGAAGTTTGACGGTTGCTAAATTAGAGAAACAGTACATCTTCGGCGCTCAACGGCCGGGTGGCGATAGTGCATCCGCCCAACGTGAAGAACCGTCCTCGACCGCTAACGGCACAACCCCGCCAATTGATCGCAGTCCAGAATCCGATGACACTTCCAGCAAGCTCACTGCTATGTCGGAGAAGCAAAAAGAACAACTGCAAAAATTGGAAGCCGAAAATGCTAGTCTGCTCGGCCAAATAACAGACCTGAGTGTCAAGGTATTTCCAACCCGCCTTTGGCCTGTTACGTCCTCAAATGCTAAATCTTGATTCTTCAGAGGTCAAAACCCAACGATGATGATTATGCGCACACGGATTTATTCAAACAATTACGGTCTCAGTACGAGGATGTGGTTAAACGCATAAATCATTTGGAGGCAACTAATGTTCAGCTGCGCGAAGAGGCAGTCAAACTACGGTCGGAACGGACAGCATATCGCAATCAGATGGACGAAGAAACTCAAAATGTTATTGCCGAAAAGGAGGCGCAATTGGTCAGGGCAGAGACGGACTTGGCGAGGATACGAAACGCCCGGGACGAACTCTTGGCAGATCAACAAATGCGAAAGGCGGCACAGGAACAGGAGAAAACGGCAGCAATTAAGGTCCAGGAACTTGCAGATGCCGGGCAAGCTCAAATCGCTGCGCTTGAGTCGGAAGTGGGAAGATTGCGATTGCAACTTGACAAAGAGAGGGCGACACAAGAGGATATCGACGTGACCCCAATCGACGAGTTGCGAGTGAAATACAACAACTTAGAACGCCAATATTCGATGCTAAATACCGAGTTAACGTCCATGCAAATAGCGTGCAAGAAGTATTCTTCTTTGGCGTCCCAGAAAGTTGCGGATTTCAGTGTTTTAGAAGAGAAGGTGGCACGCCTAACTGCAGAGAAGTCCAAAGCCGACCAGAAATATTTCGCTGCAATGAAAAGCAAGGAGGCCCGGGATATGGAAGTTCGTACCTTGAGGATGCAGAACTCTAAGAGCTCTGATATTGTCTCCCAACTAAAGGAATCAGAAGTAACCACTCGAGCATTACTCTCGAACATGGAAAAGCATCTGAGCGAAACAAAGGAGGCATTGAACTCCATGGTCAACAAATACCACGCCTCGCAACAACAAGTCACCGAGAATGGTATTGTGATGGAGGGCCTCCGGGGACAGATAAACGAACTGAAGTCATTATCTGCGTCCAAGGATTCGACTCTAGCCAGCACCTCGAGCGCGTGTCGTCAAGCTGAGACTGAGGTTGAAGGTTTAAAAGCAACACTCGCGGATACTAAGAAGAGTCTTGACAATTGGAAAAATAAGAGCCTCGGAAGTTCGTCATCCGAGTATGAAATGCTAAGAGTAAGTATTATAGCTTTCTTTCTTTTTCCCCCCCGATTTTACCCCACTAACTTGGCACCTAGACCCTCGCACTTTGCACTGTGTGTCGACGAAATTTTAAGAACACAGCAATCAAAACATGTGGCCACGTGTTTTGCAAAGAGTGTGTGGAAGAACGTCTCACATCTCGGTCTCGAAAATGTCCCAACTGCAACCGGTCCTTCGGCAATAATGACTATATGCATATCACGCTGTGACTTTTCCACATCATAGTTTTGGTTTAATTATGCAAAACTTATTCTTGTATCATAGTTTCTTTCACCCCTCTTTCTCTCCCTCATTTTCACGCCCTTTCCCTTTACTTTATTTTATTCCCATTCCCCCGTTTTTATTATCTGCTTTCCATCTTTCGTTTCCGAATCATGGAAATGGCTCATGGTGCGGTGTTCTGTTGTGTATGATTTAGCAGGATAGGTACTCACGGCCTGGCGTTCGACCTTGTTTTGTTTTACCGGATATCGGTTCTCTGGCCATCGGATTTCTCACATTTCGTCTTCTTTTCCCTTTTATCGTTCGTTGTTCTCTCCCCCCCCCTCCCTTTTTCTCTCTCTCTTTCTTTCTGGATACCTCGTGCAATGTTGCGGTGTCTGGAGGAGATACCAATCGTGAGCTGTAGGATTAACAAAGATTATGGACGAGCAAAGGATGATCAATGCAACAATATCCACGGAGGCATGCTATTAATGACATCATTTAGAATTATTTACAAGAATTAAAAAAATATGCAACAATCATGTTATAGTCACGAGTTGAAGATCCTGCTATAAAGAAGTTCGTGTCGTCCAACCCAAAGGTCTAGAGGGGGAACGATTTGACCGGCATCTTCTGCCGCAGTCTCCCACTCTCGATCTATCCGGTTAGTAATCGCGGCCTGCAGATCCTTACTTGCTAGAACACCTTGTGCCTGATACGGGCCCATGACCGAAGCCCGAACCGCCGCACTCAGAACCGCTTTCGCATGGTTCAACATGAACACATAAGCCGTCTGGTGGGCATCCAGGCCCATCGCCAAACAAACGACACCCCATAGTGGCGCAAAGTGGCCCTTCGGCCCCAGCTCATCTATCCCATCCATTGACGACTTAAGGGTATCTGAGAAGGCCTCAACCGTCTTCGCGGCCCTGGCAGCTTCCACACCAGCCAAGAAGGGGCCAGGGGCGTAGGTACTCCGAAATGCTCGTTCCCATACACCCAGCAATGCCCTTCCCTGCGCGACACTAGCGCGCTGAGCGACGGGACACGGTGTCGAAGCATCCAGGTCGTTATCTAGAGTTTCTAAATCGGTGGGGCGGCGATACCCGGCGAGCACGTACGGAAGGGAGAGGCTGGCCATGGATGCAATGGAGAGTTTCAGGAAGCGATAGAATGACGCTACCGGCGTTACGGATCGCGGGAGGGTTTTGTTATGGGCGATGTAGGATTCGAGGCCGCTGGAGTAGGCGAAGGAGCCTAGCGGGAGGGCGGAATCGGAAAGGAGGAGGAGGGCATGTGTTGGTGATGTGAATGATGGGAAGGGTCCTAATGTTTTTAAAAGAGAAGAAAAACCGCACATGATTAGCAAGCACAATGGTGAATAAAAGGCGATAGATAGAGAGGGAGAGGGGATTCTGCATGGGAACTCAAAGCACTTACCATCAGGTGAGAGAGAGGAAGATGATAACGGGTGGGCTGCTTGTGCTGGGGGGGTGGCCGTGGAAGCCAGCCCTAAACGAGTCCTTGCATCTTGGAGGCGATACTCGAGATCTGAAATCTCTTTCTCCAGTTCTTCGCGTCGGGATTGCTTGGCGGTCATTGAGACATGCCTGAAGTATTGTTGAGGTTGAAGTGGGGAGGGTTGGCCCCGAAAGGATTCCCAAGAAGTTCTTTGATAATAATAGGAGCTACGACCATCGTAGTTAGCTCGCTGATAAGCGTCAAAGTGGACAAAAATATTATTACTAATCTGGCACTAAAATCGAATCGAGGAAAGTTAGGAGAAGGCGGTACCCTCAGCGGTATTTAAGGGCAGAATTCATGCTGGGTGAGATCGATTCCCGAATTTAGACGAAGAATTTCCCTGGTTGGATTGTTCATTATTATGCGAGCTTGGTAGACTAGGAGGGGTTTCTTTTATTTTTCCGTCGTCCCCCTGTTCTGCGTTATTAGGGCCTCCTTGGTCGAATTCCCAGAGCAAAAATCTGGACTATGTCAGGCAAGCGTCTGCTCGACGCTATCCAATTCCTAAATATCGCCGGGTCGGTCGCAGCAAAGCACCTTGCGGTGCGACAACGACAACTCGATGTGTTCACCAGGACGTCTTCGCTCACTAAGGGACTTAAAAACCAGACTGATGGCTTGATACTCACTGCGAAAGCCGCCGCAGCACTGGCGAAACGATTCAATGAACCTTCTCCTACCTCCCAATCATCCCCGGCCACTACAGCTAGCTTGTCCCCATCCGATCCTCGTCCCCGCCCAACAGATACGACAACTTCACATGGCGATTCTTCATCTATACTGGCATCCGTGGTGGGAGGAAGGAACGATATAAGAAGTGGCCAATTGGATGTCAGTCCAATCCAAGATGCGTTCTATCAGCCTCTAAGAGAACCAGCTACCGAGTCGTCTGAAATTCCGCACGTGAAGCTACCCCAAGCTACAAACAACACACGAACTGGGATGGGCGGAACGATTAATGCGGATGTTTTTCATTCGCCTATTGGAAACCAGAACGTGGAACCAGGGGCCTCTCAAACCGCGGAGGAAATCCAGGAAATTCCAGAGGACATGATGAAGAATATTTTTCATAGCCCAAAGGTAGCTAGGGTACTTTCTCGGAAACCTGCAACTGATCCGGGAGTTCATTCTCTGTCAGGGAGGGCGGGGGAAACGCGAAAAGTGGGAAATCTAAAGAGAGTCACACCAACTGTTTCAGAAGAGATTATCCCTCCTGCCTCAAAAGTAGGTTGGAACTCTGGACCCGGATTATGAATGATGCAACATGCACTAATAATGCCACACAGACAGAGGAAGAACTGACAGAAGAACTTAAGAAGGAGAGTGATGCCTATAAAATGGTCGAGTCGCGCGTGCCATCCTCCCGTTTGGGCAGATTATGGCAGTATAGTGGGCTTGCAACCTCAATGGCTTTTGGAGCCGTCGGGGAGGGGTTTCGAAGGGTAACAGGAAGCGCAGAAGATGTTGCGGGGTCCATCATGTTTAGCCCAGGCAACATGGAGCGCCTCGTTGCGAAGCTGTCCAAAATGCGTGGTGCTGCTCTCAAGTTGGGTCAAATGCTAAGTTTCCAAGGTACGTTAAAAGACTCCCTTTCCCAGGTTACCTTTTCTTTTCTTTTCTCGTATTTATTTCAAGTTAGACTCGAAGATGCTCCCAGACTCGATACAACAAGTCCTTCAAAGAGTACAAGACCGCGCGGACTATATGCCCGCCTCTCAACGCGATAAGGTCCTAGCAGATAATCTCGGGTTGAACTGGCGGAATCTATTTTCATCTTTTGAGGAAGTGCCGATGGCCGCCGCCTCTATCGGCCAAGTTCACGGCGCCATTCTCAAGAGTACCGGTCAGCGGGTAGCCGTCAAGGTTCAATACCCCGGCGTAGCAGATTCAATTGACTCGGATTTGAATAACCTCTCCATCCTCCTGACAGCATCTCGCATCCTGCCCCGGGGCCTATACCTCGATAAAACCATCGCGAACGCCCGGACCGAGCTTGGGTGGGAATGCGATTATATCCGTGAGGCTGAGTGCGCCAACCGTTTCCGACAGCTCCTCCAGGATGACCCAGTCTTCCTCGTCCCCGAAATTATCACCGAAGCCTCAGGTCAGAATGTCCTAACCATGGAACGCCTGAACGGCGTAGCTGTGACCAAAATCCAGAATTTCACTCAGGCCCAACGCGACTGGATCGGCACGCAGATCATGCGACTATGTCTGCGTGAAATCACTGAATTCAAATACATGCAGACTGATCCCAACTGGACCAACTTCCTGTACAATGCCGACACTAACCGTCTAGAACTTCTCGACTTTGGCGCCTCCCGCGAATACCCGACCCAGTTCATCACCAAATACACAGAAACGCTGGTCGCGGCCTCCCGCGGTGACCGGGAGAGCTGCCACAGACTCTCTATTGAATTAGGATACCTGACCGGCCACGAGTCGCCGGCTATGGTAGACGCCCATGTTACCTCCATCCTCACGTTGGCTGAACCGTTTATGGGATCTTCGCCAGACATATATGACTTTAACAACCAGACCATCACAGATCGGGTTCGAGGCTTGATCCCCGTCATGATTCGGGAAAGACTAGCGCCTCCACCTGAGGAGACGTATAGTTTGCACCGCAAACTGAGCGGAGCGTTTCTTCTCTGTGCCAGACTAGGAAGTCGGGTACCTTGTAAGGATTTGTTTGCAGATGCCATCAAAAAGACCGAAAATTAACGTCATTTTGAGCAAGAGCACAAAAAAAGACAAAAAGAGCTTATGGTAACGTGGGCAACCAGGGTTTTTAGCCTCTCATAGAAACATCACCCTTTGTAAATTATATAGAGATTATGTACAAGTACAGATAAATGTGACAATATGTGTATATGCAACTGGCTAACGAGGAAGAAAAGAATGAATATAAATTTAAAAAAAGTATAACACACTCGAAGAGATAATGTATTGTTCGAACCCTGGACCGGGGATTTGTGTCCTTTTCCGGCCCTGGTTCCAGCCCTAGTTCCAGAGGCCAATGAGCACCTGCGGATCCAGTCCGGACAGCAGTACGATGCCACCATTTTTGAAGACTATGCCTTCATATGTGAAGGGCGGTTTCGATGTACCCCTAGCCGACATGAATTTGGGGAGCTGTGGGTCGTGCCGCGCCGTGGAATGATGATGGATGGAAAGGAGCCACCCCAGCCATCATTTGCGTGTTTTATCTGGGACTGAGAAAAGGTGGAGTTTCACTAAGAATACTTCTTTGCAAACATCGCATTCCAGTAGGTTTTCACGCCTTTACAGATACCCTTCTTGCCCTTCCAGGATCGGAACTTATCCTCAAGCTCGCACGCGGTCCAGAGGATTTCCTTCCAGTAAAGTCTCTCGATATCTGTGCCAAAATCCTCAATGATGTTTTCTGGTATTGTCCATGCGCGCGAGTAACTACCGTCATCGGCAAAGGCCGGATTGACATCGCCTTTCTCGAACACAGTGGCCGGGTTGAACTTAGGGTAATTCGCGTGAATGAAAAATGGGCGAGGGCCCGATGCGCTCGAGTCGGGATATTGGCTGCTAGCACCCTTTAAGGCGTAATCTTCAGTGGGATCGAATTGGACCATGGCAGAGCCGGCCAGGCCTCCTTCGGTTCGGTGCCCGATTGCGACAATGCCTTCGGTGACCTGGTAGTATGGCTCACCGACTGCTAATGCGGCTGTCACGAAGGTCTCCTTGTCGCCTTCGCCTGCTGCGCCTTGCGAAAGCAGTGGATAGTAATAGTCTGGGCCCCAGAAATTGTAGTAGGCACTCAAGAGGAGGGTTTTCTGGTGGGTCTTTTTGGATATAAGGACCTCACCCGACTCAGTTGACTGTCGGAGGGTGTTGGCCGGCTGTGGCTGGGACGCAATATCGTAGTAATAAGAGGAGACGGTCGATGCCCAGAAGTCAGGCCACGTTATCATGTTCTTTGATTTGAATGGTTCGTTTGTGAATAAGGTCTCCGGTGGTAGCAACGGGAACGAGTCTGCATCCAAGAATAGAATCTCCTCAAACGAGGAAAACAGCATGGCGAAGATTTTGAACTGGTATTTTTCGATATTCAGGACTTTGGATACCGCGTCTAGTACGTGCGAAAGAACCACGCACCGGGCATTCAATGACGGGAGAACCACATCACAGATGAACGGCTCATACTCCTCATCGTACGCCATAAAAACCTCGACTGGGAGCTTTGAGCCCGACCTTCGAAGCATCCGGATCGAAATAACAAGGACGGGAAGATATGGCCCTCCTGCGGTGGAAACCACGCCCCTTGTGCCTGGGATATAATGTAGATTAGGGGGGTTGGTCTTGATCGCATCAACGAACTTGGTATGCGCGCTGTGCATGTGCTGAACATCCTCCGGGGCCATGTCCAGCATCTCCGGGCGATTTTTGGGGTCCGACTGCTCGACCCTGACAGACGGAGCATTTCCCAATCTCAGTGGTGGCTGGCAGTCGGGCCAGTTAGAGGCCAGGAGTGGTTGAAATTGGCCCCAAAATTCGATATGGCCCTCGGGATCATGCACCACTCCATCATTCACCAAAGGAGAAGGGGAAGTTTCTATAATAGACGAATACTCCGAGTCCTGAAGGCGGGAAAGAGACCAAAGGAAAATAAGCGCGAATACTGTTGCGAATAATATAACGCGCACGCGGGCAAGTGGGCGCCGCGGAATCATTTTTTTTTCTCGATTGTTGATAAGGGCGTACGTAGCCAAATAGTTGCTGTACTTTATGTGTTGCGTGGGCCTCTTATTGACAATCAATCGCAGATACGGTGGGTGTCCCGTCCCACCGACTCCGGTCACACTCTCTCGGAATCCAGGGTCACACACAAGTCTCAATTTCACAGAGAGCTGGCGCCTAGAGCATTTGCTCCTTGGGGAGAAAGGATTACGAAAAGAAAAGTGAAGGGCACTGCCGAAGGAAAGACATAGGAACGGATGTCGATGACCTAAGCGTGGAATTGAGTTGCGCTCGGAGATCGCGGAATGGTGGGTACAAGATAAGGTGACAGAAGTGAGGGTGGAAGAAGGGAAAAGAAAGACGGAGGGAAACAGGTTGACAATGATCGCTAATGATAATTATTATTAAGAGGCTGAGCTGGATGAGGCGATCAATTCCCCTTCCAACTAACGAAGCTGACCGCTAGATCAGATCTGATGACAACAATGATGTGTTTTTGCAGCGACTTTATTTTGGCTGTTTGACGCCTCCAGACTTTCGACAATCCTCAATCCCACCTTCTAGAATACGTCATGCTTTTTTCGCCGGCTGCTTGCTTTTTTTCCCACTCTGAAAGCCTGTCGATAGACTCTGTATTGGGGAATCACCTACTATCGAAATCACCATCAAAATCTCTTGTATACCGACCTGTTCTCGGTTTTTGATTGGTTTTTATGAATGGTCCCTTAAATTATAATCAACCCCCGTAATTTACTGGCTTTGCTCCATCGCCCCAGCATATGCGTTTCATCGCAAATTAACTTGTTTGGATATTATTAGCCAACACATTTATTACTTTCTTATTTTATATTATAATTATGGGTAGCTAGTTAGCTAACTACATAAATGAGCGATCATTATGTCAGCGTCAGCGATGTTCAGGCTCAGAATCATGACTTGGCTCTTCCTCCTCCAAGATGGTCCCGGACAACAAGCCCTCATCCTTGAAAGAACGGGTGTCTGCTTTCCTTCCCCGTCCCGTCCGATCGTTATAAATCAACCTTGGGGTCAGGTCATTTTCGTGAAATTCATCCCCAGCACTCTTGATACGATTACGACGGTGGTGTTTGGATCCAGTTGTGATCTGGAATGGGGGTTTTGCTGACTCCAGTGAGCGATGCAGCAACTCAATAGTCAAAGTAGTGGACAAATATAATACCACCCCCAGAATAGCCCCTGTTAGCAAAGCCACTCCGGAGTAGATGAGCAGCGCCTGGGTGAGGACCGTTAGCTAGCCCCCAACCAGCGGCGAAGCGAACCGTGATGAAAATAGAAAAACAAAAGAAAGAAGCTTTCTCCCATACCTCAAACTTGAGGAATATCCTAGAAGGTAGAAGGGCTAAATGAAGCACGAAAAGACCCAACTTCACCAGTGGGGTGACCAGGAGGTATAGGAGATAGTATCCGAAATACGCTACATAAGCAAATGGATACAGAATGGTCGTCGTCACCACACTGGCGACGCCTAACCAATTCATTGCACCTCAGATCCCATCGACCTCGGCGTTCAATCTAACAGTCCTCTTGCCTTGAATTAAATTCTGCAGGGTAAATGATAAAATAACCAAAAGCAATAATATTATAGTTGTTGGCCTTTGAATAATAATTCAAGAAAGAACAAGGAGCAAATGACCGAAGTCGGAGAGCTCAGGGCTGGGCTGATAGCAAAGATTAATATTACCCTCTTGAGAAAAAGCAGCACGGAAGCGGTCAGTAAGGGCAGAATCCAGCACTTTACATCATGGGTCGTAGCCAATCGGAGGCCGCATCGCCACTATTGAGGCACTTTACTTAGGTTAGCACGTCTTGAACTCTTATGGTGCCACGAGAATGATTGGACGGGGGGTCCCTGATAAGGTGGAAACCCCTCGAATTGGTCTCGAATCTTGGTGTGATCCCTGTCCAGTCGAATCGGGGGTGCTGCAGACCTTCCTGCCCACATAGCGATTTCTATTGGATGGGAGGGGTACATGTCAAGGGAAGGTCGTGCTTCCATTCGAGCATTCCGTTGAAAATGCTCGATGAGGCTTAATAAAAAAATGAGGTTTCATTTATTGCCCCAGCATTCCAAAGGAATATAAAAATATGAATCGGGGAGAATATCAGGCATTGCTTCCTTGGATGCCACCTTGTCCCTGGCCTAGCCCTAAGCCCTAAGTGGACGTTTCGGGGCCAGGCTCTGGGGTTGATGATATCGAGTGTCGACATCATCACCAACTTTCAGCAGCGACACCCACTCCAACCTTCTCTTTTCCCCCGGTCGCCTAGGCTTTTATTTTGTCATATGCATTTATATTAGATTGGACATTCTATTTACTTTTTTTTGTCTCTCGCCCTTCTTCCTTCGTTACCTACTGAGTGCACCACGCATTTTTTAAAACCATATTTTCGATTCGGTGTTCTGCCCCTCGGCGTTGAGGGATTGGCGCTCTGATGCTGGCATCCTAATTCTTGATCTACAAAGTCTCATCTCCGACTCGTGTCTGATTTACCCCCAATCATCCGCCCCGCACCCCCTTTCTTTTTCTTTCTTTCTCCCCTCTTCTTCGACTTTCTCACCTCCCCGGAGATTTCCCGCCTCAGATGGGCAACAATCCTTCTAAGGGCCCCATCGGAGATGCCCCAGCGACATCGGGCACTTCGGGCCTGACGGCTTCGACACACGACAGGAAGGTGACTCGCCGGCCATCGTTCAATGCCGTACCAGGCACCACAAAGGCCAGCGTCGCCGATCCTACTGCCACCAGGGATACTGTAACAGGACATCCCACCCCCCAAAATCACCCACCCGTCCAGCAACGCCTCCAATCACGCAATGTTACAGATCCCACGATGCGGAATTTAGATCGGTCTGATCGGCATGACCCTAGGAGGGCGGAATATCGCCCAGGGAATCCTCACTCGCCCGATCCGTCAAACCCTGTTCAGGTGCCCGCCTCCAGGGCCGCTACGAGGCGCGATCCCTATCACTCCTCCGTCGCGACCTCTGGCCCACCTCACAAAATGTATTACAGCGCATCGACCCATCTCCAGCGGCCGCCGCGGATGCCTTTGCCAATTGGTGATGCTACAGCGACGCCGGGATCACCCATTATTGGAACTGAAGATACTGGTTCACTCTCTTCCAACCAAGTTCTGGGCGAACCCAGTGATCCGGCCAACCCCCAGCCGAGCGGGACCACGGTCGACGAGGATGAGGTGCTAGATGAGCTTCAGCCGTATGCTAGCAGTGGTGTGGGTAGAGCAGTTCCAACGACGATTGAATGGACCGGAGAAGGGGACAAGCTATATGTCACTGGAACTTTTGTGAACTGGGAGAAAAAGTTCCGACTACACAAAAGGTATTTTGAAATCCCTTGGTCTCGCTCGAATTTTTTTGAGTCTCTTAATATTAATCAAGCATGGGTGCTTTACTTTAGTGAAAACAAGCCCGGTGTGAAGTCCACAACATTAAACCTCCGTCCCGGGACTCACCATCTGAAATTCATCGTCGATGGGGAGATGCGTGCATCGGATAACCTTCCAACTGCAGTTGATTTTACGAACCACCTAGTCAACTATATTGAAGTAAGTGCGGATGACGTGAATCGTTCGAGGAGGGAGAGTGACAGGAGTGCCGCCCCCTCCGGTACCCACCCGCCTCAAGTCCCCCCTGATTTGGTTGGATCCGGCGCCGACTCTACTGTTGACGAGCCATCCGAAACGGAAGAGCCCGAGGAAATCCTCCTAGGTGACTTCCGGAGTGTCATCCCGCCGTTCCTCGTTGACCTAGACAACGATGAGGACAGCCCAAGCTATCAACAAGCTGTCAATATCATCGGCGATGCACCGACACCACCCAGTCTCCCTCTTTTCCTTGGAAAGTCCATCTTGAACGGGACCACACCGATGAAAGATGATAGTAGTGTTCTCAATTACCCCAACCATACTGTTTTAAACCACCTTGCCACAAGCAGCATAAAGAACGGTGTACTTGCTACCAGCGTAACAACCAGGTACAAACGAAAGGTAATTGGCTCCTCAACGACCTGCCTCTCCAGCTTGCTCACTAACATTGTTTTAAATAATAGTACGTTACTACGATACTGTATAAGCCGACAGGAGACATAGGGGAATAAATAGTACCTAGACGAATGCTCCTCCCCTCACTCACTCCACCACCTGGGCCGCACAAAAGGTCATATCCATCATTTGCTGTTAAATGCACCAAACGGTGTTGAATACCAGTTTCTGTTCACAGAGATTGCGATTGAACATCACCCTAGAGATATTTCCCAAGCCATACAACGAACATTTCTAGCTAACCTCAATATTCACTTTATATCATGAAAATTCCTATATTTGGAAAAATGCAAATATACCAGGATGTTCGATATAAATGCTGGCCTTTTTTTGGTAGGCTGTGGCACTTGAACTGCCTAGGGGTAGGGTAGCTCAACCACAAGCTATCTATGAACCTAGAAGAGGGGTGGATTCCTTCCCCTTGCGCTCCTTTTTTGGTGGCGTTTCCAGATGACGTTCTTCCTCTTTCAAGCTACAGCATTTTCCTTTGTCATTTAGGACATGTAGCAGTGTCACGTACATAAATATTGATGCTAAGGTGAACCAGCATAAATTAGATTCAACAAGAGAACAAATTATGAAGCGCTATTTCTTTACTGTAAGTCATAAATCTAGTACGTTTGAAAGAAGGGAAGATAAATGAACAAGATTAATCCCTCCATTTCACAAAAACATCATCCGTCCGGAACCGTTGCGTACAGGTCGATTCCTTCAACGGCGTTCGGAATCCAGTCTTGTACGCAAGTATCCCAGCCTGCGCAATCATGATCCCATTATCGATACAGAACCTCTCATCCGTCGCATGGACGCTTCCCCCACGATCCATAGCCATGATACCCATCATCTCCTGTAATCGCTCATTGCACCCAACCCCACCCACAATCAGAACCTCCTTCGATCCAACGTGCGCCATCGCCCGCTCCGTAATCTCAACGAGCATAGAGAAGACCGTTTCCTGCAGTGAAAAGCATAGATCCGCCCGCGTGGGTTTGCCCCCGTCTCCTTCAAGTCCGTCTGATACACCGGTGCCATCGTTCTCATTGTCTTCTTCCTCCTCACCCTCCTTCTCTTCCCCATCAAGCCCATATGCCGCGGCCAGCCCATCAATCGCAGCCAGGATACCAGACATAGAGCAATCCATTCCCTTCACGGTATAAGGTAGGTCAACTAATCTCCTACCCTTCTTGGCTAGTTGCTCAATGTTATACCCCGGCGCCGGATCATTGGATATACGCAATGTTCGTGCAAACCGGTCAAGACAGTTTCCTACCGCCATATCGAGAGTCTCGCCAAAAATCCGATATCGTTGGGAGCTGTAGGCGATCACTTGAGTGTTTCCTCCGGAGACGTATAGGACAACGGGGTTTGTGGCACCAGTAATCAGACGACCCATTTCGATATCTAAACAAAACCCCTCTCCATTAGTTATGAAGCCCCCATCCCCGATTATCGTTGTTTTTTTGGGGGGGGTAGATGGGGTATGGGAAACACGCAATACATACGTCCAACACAATGATTCACCCCCACCAATTCCTTCCCCCATAGCAAACCCAACATCCGAGCAGCCACGGCCACACTTTGAAGTGGAGCCCCCATGCCTGGACCCTTGGTGTAACAAATGCAATCCACATCGTTGACTGATAAACGAGCTTCCTTGAGAGCTTTTTTGACAAGCTTTACGACCCATGCGCGATGATGTCTTGCGGTGTCTTTAGGGAGAAACCCTTCTCCGGGGGGAGATACGAATGTGTGGCGGATATTTGCGAGGACTTGCGGGGTGCTTCCATCGCTTGGGTGCGACATAATGCCCACGCCAAGCTTATTCGCGGAACCTTCGAGGCCGATGGCAATCATAGTGACGAGATTGTATTCTCTCGAATTATGGGGTATAATAGCAAAAAAAAAGAAGAAGAAGAAGAGGGAAAGGAATATTAGGGATTAGGCGTCCAGGAGGTAATTAATGTTGGCGACGAGCTTCATGTAGTATGGGCGGGGTTGGAGTCAATTTTTTTCTTTATCAATCAGAACGTTATCGATTGGAGGCAGCGAAATGATATCACCTGATGCCACTAGCCCATTTAAGTATTACCCGGTTTGGACGGAGCTAATGCAGAATAACTAACCAATCACAAGCGGGAGCTTTTTTTCACAAACCTGACTTTTGATAGGTAGGTTGGGTATGGCTACGCTCCGCTCCCCGACCAAACGTACCATACAAATGACCCTCATTTACTTCCCTGCTTGGTCTGCTGCCACTACACCCACCTACACCCACTCGATTTCTTCCCCCTCCCACTCTCACCCCTCTAAATGAAATTATCCTCCCTTGGTCCAAGTACCTGGAATTAATCTTATATACTCCCAGGACTCTCTTAATCCCATACCTCGGACAACCGTTGGTGCCGTCTGACCTTCCATTTTCCTGGTGACCTTTCCGTCCCACAACCTACTCATCAACATACGCCATGTCATCCTTTGCTCACTTTCCCGACCCTGACAATTTTCAGCGCCAGTCAGATACTTTTGCTGCGTGGCTAGTGAATAAACCTGGTGTCATCGTTAATTCGAATATCCGTATTGCAGATTTGAGATCTAATTCTGCTGGGAGAGGTGTTGGTATGTCCCGCTTTACCGAGGGGCTTTTTTTTGACTTTCCGCTTCCCCCATCTCAATATTTTTGGTTTTTCTTTCTTTTTTTGTTTGGCCCTATTCGTATATAGGCTGTATCACAAGTGACTTTTTCTCTGATATGCTAGTGTCGCTTCATTAGTGGCTCAGACCGACCTTGCCGAAGGCGAAGAACTTTTCACAATCCCCCGCGAGCACGTCCTCTCGACCCAAAACTCCAAATTGAAAGACCTCCTCTCCCAGGACCTGGAAGAACTCGGCCCATGGCTGTCACTTATACTAGTGATGCTGTATGAATTTCTTCTAGGAGACCAATCTGCTTGGGCGCCGTACTTCAAGGTTCTTCCCCGGAGGTTTGACACCTTAATGTTCTGGCACCCCCGGGAACTCCAAGAGCTCCAGGGGAGCGCGATTGTGGACAAGATTGGCAAGGAGGGTGCAGAAGAATCGATCCTCAAGGTGATAGGTCCTATTGTGCGAGCCAATTCTTCCCTTTTCCCTCCTATCGATGGGCTACCTTCGTACAACGACGATGCCGGTACCCATGCCCTCCTGAATCTCGCTCACACAATGGGCTCCCTTATCATGGCCTATGCGTTCGACATCGAGAAACCTGAGGACGACGGCGATGAACGTGAAGGCGAGGATGGGTATATGACAGACGAGGAAGACGAGCAATCGTCTAAGGGGATGGTTCCTTTAGCGGACCTACTAAACGCCGATGCACAAAGGAATAATGTGAGTTCTTGATACTTTCTAGGATTATATCTTCAATTTCAAATCTTCGTTTCAGCTAACAATCGACCAGGCCCGCCTCTTCCAAGAAGAGGACTCGCTGGTTATGAAAGCCATTAAACCCATTGCACAAGGAGAGCAGATTTTCAACGACTACGGAGAAATCCCTCGCGCGGATCTGTTAAGACGGTATGGCTACGTTACAGATAATTATGCCCAATACGATGTGATCGAACTATCGCTAGGTCAACTCTGCACGGCTGCTGGCCTTGAAAGCTCCGACCCTGGGACTCAACCTTCGGTATTAGCGCACTCCTTTTCTATTATTTGGTTCAAATTTTGAACGCGCTAACTCTCCGCCTAGCTCCAATTCCTTGAGAGTCTAGACCTTCTCGATGACGGCTACGATATTCCCAGGCCTTCGGCCCAAAATGAGCTGACAGAAGTTTTGCCCAACGAGCTTATTTTGCTTCTCAAGACTCTAGCAATGTCGTCGGAGCAACTGGCCCATCAACGGCGAAAACAAAAACCCCCAAAGCCAATCCTCGGGCCCGCAGAAGCTACAATCCTTTCCAGGGCAATCCAGCTAAGCCAGGCCCGATACAGCACAACCATCACGCAAGACCTCGAACTTTTGGCGCAGCTCACGCAATCTGAAGCTACTACTGGGCCTCTTGAGGTTTCTTCGCGAAGAGGAAGAATGGCAATCCAAGTCCGAATCGGGGAAAAGGAGATTCTGCAGTCTCTATCCTCCATGCTCAATAGCTACCTAACAGGGACGGCTCAAAATGGCAATGGAGTTTCAGCGCCGAAGAGAGCTGCAAACGATGACCACAACACAAGAAAAACAAAAGCCCAAAGAACCTGATTCCTGAAAACCCATGGATCAGGCTCCGTCATATCCGAAAAACAAAAGTTATTTGCTCTTGGTGATAAATTAATTGTTTTTGTTTTTCCCGAAGCTAACCACATAGCTTCGCTATCCGTACATGATTCTATCGACTGGCTGCGAAAATAAAAACTGAAAAGGGGAAAAAAGGCTATGTACACTAACATCCGCATAATCTTCTTAGGTCGTCATAAAAGGGGGCGCAAAAATATCCATCGCCGACATTATCCTGAAAATATCGAATGCTCCGTAACATTCAACAAAAGAGGTGCGATGAAAAAGCAAAGCACAATAAAAAACAGTTGGAGCCCCGTGAATCGACAGGCCAAAGGAGTAAAAGTACAAGATGGGCGAAAAAAGAGGAGTATCGATATCAAGGGCACCCGCTAAATTGGATATTGGGTGTATGGGAAACAACAAAAGAGTTGGGAGAGGAGAGATTGAAGCCCGGCTCAAGTCTCAGAGCTAGAGGCAACGGCGCCAGGCCCAGGATTTGATCCTGTTGATTGCCCCGTGTTTTGTGGGTTGATAGCCGCGGAATTTTCGGCCTGTAATCGCCGCTGTGCTTGGGCTTGCGCTGCCTGTGCTTGCGCATGCGCCTGAACAGCAGCCTGATCTCGGGCTTTCGCAATCATGATTGCCCGGTTCTGCATGATTTGGATATCCCACGGATCCATTTCATACTCAGGTCCGTCGTCTGAGTCTTCTTGGTCAAACTTAAATCGATCGGCTTTCCACGGATCTATTTCGACCCTACTACGCGAAGCAATATTCCGCCGGTCGATCCACAAGCGACCACCACGCCCTATGCGTCTCCTGAACGACGGTATCCTGCTGGTATCCTCATTTGTTACGAAAGTTTGGACGGCGAGCTTATCGCGGAAAGAACTAAGCCCTGCAACATCTATGACCGATTCCAACATATTCTCGGATGATTCAGAGGACGGGGGAGTTGGCAGCTGGGTTGTTATTGCAGGACGGAATGCGCCAGCTTCAAACATCCTCTCAGGAGATGGCGAGAGTGGGGCCCTGGTGAAATCCACATACCCCTCGTTCCATTTGGTATGCTTCGTGATATTCTGTTTGATGTCGCGCAAGATATCGTTCTCCTTCTCCGCTTGAACATCTTCCAGCAACTGCAAATCTTCTGCATATTGGGTCCCGGATTTGGGGGTGCGAAGTTGTGTTACTGGTGGGCGTTGGGTTTGTGGTGCCTCGGTCGGTTTCTTCTTGGGCTGCTTGCAAAGTTAGCATCCACTTCAAGAGCCGATTCTCGGGAAAACTGCTCACCTTCTGGTTGATGAGATCCTCGTCGTCATCTTTGATGTTGAGCTTCCTCTTCATCTCCTTGACTTCAGATCTCTGCAAGAAGACTTGCCGCTCTGTTGCAAGCATCTCCTTTCTCGCCAGTTCCCGTTGACGTACTAGTGCAACCAATTGCCGCGCATCTTCCAATTCTTTTCGAAGCCTCCTCAATTTTTCCGCACTTTGAGCGTCTCTACCACGAGTCTTCCGGATCTGTCGAACTTCACGTCTACGGAAACAAACATATGGGTCCGTATCATCGGTATCTTGACCAGTTTCAAACTGTACAAGTCGGTTAGCGAATCCAAAATCGATTTTATTTCGGGGTTTAGTGCTCACCTTGAGACTGGAAATTAGCGATTGATTTCCGTCATTAGCTCTTATCGTTCTCCAGTGCTCATATACGTCTTTGGCGAAACGCTTTACGCTCTCCTCTACGGCCACATCCATTGACTCCTGGATTTCTGCAAAGCTCAAGACCGGCGGATTGTCAACGGCAGCGAATGGCTGTTTCAATCGTGCCGTTTCTTCAAAAAAGTTCATAACTTCTTCGAACTGGTCCTCTGTACATTGACTGGCAGCATCTCGCCGTTGGTTCATGATCTTCAGGAATACATCATCTTCTTCGGTCATGTTATACGGACACCCGCAACAATCCTCGACCGTAGAGGAAAATCGAATGTACGTCGCGGGCTGCGAGAACACAGGTGGATAAAGCTCGTCATATCGCAGGCTACTGAGGACGGTCTCCGGCGTTGGAATATGGGCCTCGTTTACCTTTCCCCGTTGCGAGGCATTTATGGCAGCCTGAAGATGAAACTCCTGTACAAGAATGGCATTAGCGGGCGTCTTTGGAGGTCTCAATGGCCCAGTGCAAAATTTTCACTTTTGGGCTGAGGTCGTGGTTATATCACGTGATATAGACAGGGATGGTTAAAAAAGGGTCTGAGGGGCAACTCACCGACTCTTCAGCCTTCTCAACGCCGGTTTCGATCTGTTGTAGGGTATTTTGGATCTCATCGTCGATAACATCTATTTCATGCTCCCTCACTATGGGGATAGAGGCTTTGGAGGTGAGCTTTTTTGGGCGCGTCCTCCCCATTCCCCCGTACCTAGTCATGCGAACTTTTTGGGCGTAGTACAGGCAACGACCATAGGTAGGGGTCCCAAAATTGGTATTAATCGAAAGGCCTAATCATGCGAGATCACGCAGTCGTAATTTCGTGATAGCCGGCGATGGGTGGTGGGAGATATCGACGGCGTAAATCTCGTAACAATCGCGCTGGCGGTTGGGTTGACGTTGCAATGTCACCCAGACGTGGCCTGTTTTAGCCCAGCGCACGGGCTCAGGGGTTCGCTTGCCTGTCCGCTTTGGGTTAGTGCGGGGCTGGTTGATATCAAATTGCTGGCTGGGTGTTTCGATTGGCATGTTGTGACCCCGAACCGCGTTCGGTAGCCGCATGATAACCTGGAAAGGCCCAAGTCGCAACGACCGAAGATAGTCCTCTCAAGCACTCTATCACTGACTGAAAATAACAACCTTATCTTTCCTCATCCTTTTCTCCTAGCCCATCTAATCCCTTTGATTTGTTCTTCCACCCTTCTAGAATCATAACCAGATCCCCCATCCCACGCCCGCCATGGACCAGTCCTCCGAACCCAATAACGCCGCCCTCTACGATGCGCGGAGACGACGAGTCTCTATGGGGAGCACCCAGCTTTTTGAAAACATTGTGTCCGCTTCCAACTGTGTGTTTTCGCTACATGTTCACCGTGGGCTGATCGCAGAATACTGACACATACGATACCCTGATTAGTCGATAAGGATGAGGTCGATCGGCTCCGCAAGCGATTCATGAAACTCGACAAGGTTCGCTATATAACTTTTTGCCTATATAGGATCGCGGATTCACTGACAACCTCTACCAGGATAACTCTGGTACGATCGATCGCGACGAGTTCCTTTCCCTTCCACAAGTATCTTCCAACCCTCTCGCCACAAGGTGCGTTTCATTCATGCATTCATCCGAGCCGAATTCTTGTAGACGGGGGGGAAGACTAGAAAGAAGAAAATAAAATAAAATAAATTGAGGGGGTGAAGGGCTCAAGAAAACGAAGGAATACCAAAAGCACGGCTGAAAAACGAAAATGAAAGAAAGGAGGAAGCCTAAGTTCAGATGGCTGATTGAAAAATATCTAGAATGATCGCGATTTTCGATGAAGACGGAGGTGGCGACGTTGATTTCCAGGAATTCGTGTCGGGCTTGTCAGCATTCAGCTCCAAGGGAAATAAGGAAGAAAAACTTCGGTTCGCATTCAAAGTTTACGATATTGATCGCGACGGGTACATCTCCAACGGCGAGCTATTTATCGTGCTCAAGATGATGGTCGGCAATAACCTGAAGGATGTACAGTTGCAGCAGATCGTTGATAAGACGATTATGGAGGCGGACAAGGACCAGGACGGGAAGATCAGCTTCGAGGAATTTACGGACATGGTCGAGAATACGGATGTCAATCTGAGCATGACTTTGAGTATGTTTATATTTCCGACTACCCTTTTGGAGAGGAATAAGGAATGACTAATATGACTTCTACAGGCCAAATTTAGCGGCCTCACCATGCATGGTATTGGCTTTATTGTTTTTCTATTTGATATTTCGCTTGATTGTATTGCCATGATTATGATAGTGATGACGACTCGACTACTAGTATAAGCTAGACAGATGCTCCTCATGGATGAAATGACATACATAGGTACATATATACATACTTAACATAGGTACCCAGATACCTAAACATGACATGATGTGCATGCATGCGATGTGGACCCCGACAAATGCATGTCTCGGATTATGTATTCGGAGGGAAGGATAACTACTCCTTTTGGGTTCATGCTTATGAAGTCCACTTTGTATATAGCCATGGCGGACACTTCCTTTATCCTTTATAGTACGGATTCGCTCTTGTCTCCCCGCCCCCGAGCAGTATTTGTTTCCTTATGTATCATGATTTACTCCGTACGGAGCACCTCCTTGACAAAAATAACTCTAAGCCAGCTATAGAATAGTATTCTACCTAGTAGAATTTACGCCACTACCCTAAATCATTTATGTTTGTACAGCTGACACGTTGCCTCATCTAGCCTATATATCATCCATCTGCTTGCCCTTTGTGTATCTAGACATCCGTCTTCATTACATATATCTTGATCTATCGATCAATGTTTCCTTTTTCCCCTAGCTCCGCGTCTCGGTAGCGCTGACAATTTACATTCTCATGATAGCATATTGACAAGCCGTCTGATCTCACTGGTTGTTTTTAGACTTGGTGGTAGGGCTATTTTGGTAGTGCAGAGGAGCTGATCTCTATTTTCTAATCCATGTAACCCATGAAAAATATATTTAAGCCATATCAACCATAACTATAGGGGGGAGTAACACAATGATCGTTTAGAGTATAATTAATATACATTGCATAAATAGCAAGATGCGTGAGCCATGACTATTTTCCGAGCACATAAGTGCCCCCAACATACTTAACCTTATTGGAATGAATATTTTGGCCGGTATGCACTGCGCTGTTGTTGGAATGTACGGATCTCGATCGTTCTCCTTCGTTAGTGAGCTGGACATAAAACACTTCCCCTTTCAGCAAACCCCTTCTGAGTTTGGATTAGGTTTTAAGTCTGATAATCATTCTTCCACTGGGGAAAGACTTTCTGCCTGTGATGCTGTGGAGCGATTCGCATGGATATCCTAATCGACTCTAGGGCACCCCGTATCATCTGCATTTATTCGATGCGCTAGGAGTTGAATTACACCAAAGATTTGAAACCCCCGAATTTAAGTTTTGAGTCATGTTCATTAATGGGCTAACAGGTATATAGTGGCAATTCATGATTCAGATATCGTACATAATGCCATCAAGGAACAGTGTCAAGTCAAGCAAGAGTTGTTTTCATAGTCCATAGCGGAATCAAGGCTATCATCACAGTAAAGAGCAAAGAACAAAGGGAATAATGAATAATAATCAAAACTGGACAGGTGGAAATACTTACCAATCCGAGGCCCTCTCGAAAGTATTTCAAGGCAGTGTGTTTCGCCGATTTTCGATCGGCTGAACATCAGTCAATCAAACAACCAACTACAACCAAATCTATGTCGCTAGAAATCAACCGGTGCGCCCAATCCCTCATTTGTGTCTCGAAGGAAATGAAAAGAACAATGGTATCTACAAACCAATGGGCGTTCCAGACGCAGATAAAGTAAACGGAATGACTCGAAAGTTGCGGGTTTTTGAATTTGTTGTCATGTTCGCTTTCGTCCGTGAACTCCGGTATTTTCAAATCTCGTACCCCCCCCCCTTTTTTTTTTCCCTCGTCTTTGTGAGGGATGATATTTTCGCTCTCTTCAGGGACTTTTTCTGTCTTTTTGGCCGTATGCGCGTATACCGCAGCAGTAGGCTGCAGGCTGAAAGAGAGCATGTGGGGCTGACTGCGGCTGAATTCTGAGACCAGTTTTCGATTCCTCGATCAAAAGAGGAATGAGGAGACTTTCCGGCTGGGTTCGGCCGTCATGGAATATTAAATTAATAATAATAATAATAATGATAATAGCAAAGGTCGAAGGGAGGTTCGGAAAGAATCTATCAATCGATAGTGTGTCGTGGACTCGTGGTGCCTGTCCTCGGAGCTAAACTAGTCCCTGCGTTCGGGGCGAATCACCAACCACAAAGGTACTGGCGCAGAAAGTGACCAGCACTCCATAATCCTGGTTTTTGGGAGCTGAAAATCTCATGTGCTTGAGGTTGCCACGGCCCGCGTCCGGATAAGATCGGGTCGACTTTCGATAAGATCAAGACATTGGCCCAATGCTAAACCGGAAGTTAGCGATGCGAGCAAACTCCACATGGAGATCAAGGCATCCCCAAAAGGAAAAAAGAAAGGTTACCAGAGAGAATTTCCTCTTCCCAAATGCCCATTTGATAGTCCACCAAGCCATGCTGCTCCATCTGATCACAAAGCCGAATTAACTCTTTGCCTAGGTTTTCCATCATATCAATACTAAGCAGGCTGCTAGCTCGAGACGATTGGCGTCCCGTCTGCAGCAATTCTTGGGTTATATCTTTTTGCTTTTGACAAACAGCTAGCCAGCAAATATTGAAATCATTCCAAAGTTTCAGCCGATCGGAATGTAATACTTGGTCATCGCGAAGGATTCCTGCTTAGCCCCGAACACATGGATCGATCGAAATTAGCTCCATGGTTTGCCACCCAGATATTAAAGGTGACGCGGAGGGGGGAAAAGGTGAGGGGGGTGTGACTGGTCTGTCGGAACTCGTCCATCAGACATGGTGGGAAGGTGTGATTATGATTATTGTTTTTTAGTGGTAGGAAAGAGTGGAAACTTACCAAGCTCCCGCGCACTAGCCACCAGCCACTCGGAGATTTCCAAAAGAGATCGACTAGCTTCTACCAATCGGCCGGCACGTGTATGCTCAATTGTCCCTCGCAATGCTCGCTGAAATTGTCGATAAGGTTCGCTTGAGCTTGATGGTTCAGATGATGCTGGGGCCTGCGAGAGTGACAGAGCTTGTTGTTGCTGCTCCAAGCGTCCGGCTGCCCCCATCGGGGTCATATCCGCCATAGTTGCGGGGAAGGACTGGGCTGCGCTCGAGCGTCCAGTGGGCCCAGGCTGGTTATAAGCGGACAAAGGAAGCTGCGAAGCGAGATAGGGCGATGGAACCCCAGTACCTGTTGGCTCATTGGAAGAGAAATACTGTGGAACGGTAAATTGACCAGAAAGGGAGTCCATCGCTGCAGACTGCCGTGACGGGTATGGTGGCACGACCTCGTACGGGGTTTGTGTCGGACCTTGTTGACCGAGGCCGTATACCATCTCCGACTCATATGGAGAGAATGGTTGCTGGCGCTGTTGGTCGCGCAACGTCGGTGGATATGGTTGCAACTCGTCGCCCTGCAACGGACCGCCTGGGAAGGTGTTGTCTGTGTATCCGTAGTCCATGTAGGCGGACATTCGAGGCCTCCCTGCGGCTTGCGACGGATCTCCACGTGTTGAATGGACTCCAGCCTGTCTAAACCGATCCGCTGCACTGCCAGAGGATCTGGGAACGGAACGACGGGACATTCCCGATCCTGTTGTGTAGTGGGCTTGATGCTCATGCTGCTTCATACGCCGAATATCACCACCCATGCCCTCCAGGTATCCCCTACGCACTGGATCTAGGTCAAAAGACCAATGCGTCGGCGGGGACAGCGGAGGACTCGCGTAGGATTCCAGTTTGGCGGGATTGTATGATTTCGCGCTGTGTAGTTGGATGGGTTTGCTCTTCGATGCTTCGAATCTGTTCTTCGAGTTTGTTTTCTTTCTCGTACCCTCGCCAGAAAGGAATTATTGCGATCTAAGCCAGAGAACCGTAAGCGCGTTTCAGTCTTACGGTTTTGCCTCCGTACGGGGACACAGTACCACCGAAGGAATCTAGACGGGTTGTTCCATAATAGTCAGTCGTCATTTGATATAACGCAGCCACGGACACAAATTAAGGCGGGAGATAAATATTCTTAGCTTCTGCACACCTCAGGAAAAGAGCCAGGGAGTCGTAATTGAGCGACGATGACGATAGCAGCACGACTAAGCTCGGGGGCAATTGCGATACAAAATGGGAGGAGAGTAAAAGAATCAAGCTAGGTGGCAGGGAAGCGAAAGCGCCAAAAAAAAAAAGGGGCGGTATAAAATTTTAAAAATGTAAAAATAAATAAAATAAAAAATTGACAGGAGTTAAACCTGAAGCTGGTCGCAGCAAATGCCAATTTCTAATGCAATACCTGCAGGAGCTTATGCTCTGGGTTTGCAGCCCAAACTCGCCTATTATTGGGAAACAAAGAAGAAGATCCCGATGAGAGCGGGGGGGGGGGGGGGGGTGAATGAACTACAGGAGAAGGGGATTCATGCCATACTTATAGAAGGATGAGGGTCTACTTTGTGAACAACCAGGGCGTGATCTTCAAGGAATTATTGAAAATCTCGAAGATGAGGCGATCAAGCTTCTGGGTGCAGTTTGACCTCCGATCAACGACGGTCATCGAAGGTGTCATGGGCTTACTCGGTACTGAAAATGTGGAGTAAACCTCTAGGGGCCACACAGTGGGCAAAAGATATTGGTCAAAAATAGACAGAAATGCAGATGGGGAAAGAAAAATTGGAAAAGAAACAGAAAATAAAATATAAACAAAAGAGGGAATAATGTGTCATTGGAAGGCAAAAAAAGAAAGAAAGAAAAACACAAAAAGAGGGTAATAAGTCTATGCACTTGTTGGTAGGTTAGGTATTTTCTTTTCTTTTTTCTCTTCCTTTCTTTCATTTGTCAAAGGGGGGAACGAGCACACTTACCAAATTTACTTATACATAATTATTTTTTAAACTATTTATCATCAATCGCTGTCAAAATTTCTACTCTGATTCCATTATTTCAATTCAAACTATTTACAACCCTCGAATGAGATCCAGAGAGGACGCCTCTGTCCGGGATATCCATCAGCTCCACAGCTAGATTTGCACGAGGTACCTCAAGTCATGGGTAAACTAACAAGCGGGGGTACTAATTAAGGTCAAGCCCATTATGGTCATGCTAATAATACTAATGATCTATCCCGCATACTCTTTCTTGAGGATCCGATAAGGTTAATGAAATGACCAGTGCCCTGGAACCTACTACCAAGCGGCACTAGACTGTCAACTATGGTACCATTCCAAATCCAAGGAAAGGGTCCCAGTTTCTCACTTCCAAGAAGCCCCCAAAGGACGGTTCCGAAAGTCTATTCCTCGTTCTCAAGAAGCATTCCCACTGCTGACCCAGTCCCTCGGGATCTGACTTTCTTGAGGGTTGGAAGGGAACAGGGAGGGAAACAAAGAAAAGGAAAAAGGAGGCCCAACCTAAACTGAAGGGAAGATAAAATAAAATAAAGAATACAGTTATACATTCCGAGAATCTACACAGGGAAGTGTGAGATCGTCCTCATGCGCGGGATGTACCATTGACAGCTGTTAGAGGATCCGAACCCTGGGATCGACCGCATCCTGGAGCACATACTAGAGCCCCCCAACATGATACTTTTATGGAATCTCTCTTTTTTTAATATTTGTTTATTTTATTTTTTTTTTCAATTATCCTTACAGGGGTTGCTGTTAAAGGGAGTGGTTTGAATTATATCACAGAATCTTGGAAATGTCACTACACTGCATGCTCAATGCACATATCGCTATCTAATATTTGACGCGTTTTTCCTTTCTGACTTGATGAGGATAGTTAGTTAGCTTCCTTTATCTTACTAGGTAAGTGGTTGCAAGACCCATCCAAAAGCTAGCTCTTGGAGAAAACTCGGCTGTCTCCATGCACTCGGCTGAACCAGTTGACTGGGTGATCGACACCAGGGGGATCTCCTTCGCAGCCCTCGCTGAAACTCACCCAGAGAATATGTGGATGTGGAATGCTGAACGTCAAATGAGTGGCTGGGCTGGGGGATCATGATGGGCTCAGAGTGGGGTTAGTGTGTCGATCTTCCAGCGCTAGCAGAGACTTAGATCAGACGGCGCCATTTAGTCCCATAAGGTAAGGTTGAGAAAAGTGAGGATTTGGAATCCCAACCCAACCATCATAAAATAAAGAAAGAAATAAATAGAAACAACAAAAAAAGCATCATGATAATAAAGCTACTACCAATACCAATGCCAATAATAAATTGTGTCAACAAGATATTCACTGTCTGAAAGTGAGGCTTATTCCGCCTCACCCACCGTCTTGGGACGGGCCCATAACACCAAGTTAAATAGTGAAATAGTAAGAATCATGCAATACCTACCGAGGAACTATGAAATACTAGTTCAGAGGATCCGGTCCAAACTCCCGATCTGGAAAGGGTTACTTGCTCAAACTCCTCCAAACCCATTGGCTGACGTACAACTCTTGACAGCTCCTTAAGGTTTACCCTAACTCCCGACCGAGAGAAGGTAGGAGTAGTACTTTCATGGAAGTGCTCCCCCCTTCATCAATAGTTCCTCATCATTTATATTTGTGAGAATCATGGTTGTGAATAGTCACTGACTGATAGGAAGACAATTTATAGGCATCTCCGAGTACAATAGCACTCCCTTTCCGAATATTAGACTTCGGGACAGTGTCCCGAAAGCACAAAACTCAACTCTAGATAGCAGAGAAAGATCAATGCCCCCGATGCTGATAATTGTGGAATTTCTGGTTTCTAAGAGGAAAAAAAGAAAAAAAAAAGGACAATTGAAACAGGGCTAAGGGCCTTACGCTCATGAAAATACATTATTCTTGGTTTGTATTGCGAGTATTATTGTCATCATCGTCATCCTTTTCTTAAGCAATAACGTACTTCAACAATTAACAAAAACAAGGAGAATCAAGCTTCTCCGCCCAACAATTAATCTCTGGCTGAACAAAACAAAAACAAAACAATGGATAAGTCCATTCTTACTCCGTGCCCACCCTTCACTCAGTAAAGAGTACCTATAAGTAGTAGCACCTATGCAGTACCTCGGACACATTCCCGTTGTCGTTTATTGGCCTTGAGTATGTCGTCCTCGTGGCTGACTCGATCTCCTCCAGCCAATCGACGCAGTTCAAGGGCCACATTCCGCTCTGTGTTTTCTCATCTGCTCTATGATGCTATCGGACTGGAAGCCAAATAGCAATGATGGTGACAGTGATCACAGCATGAGAAAGGATTCTCAATCAAACGGATAACAAATGAGAATATTTCTAAACCCGATCAGGTTTCTGATTCAACCTTGGGGTTCCAGGGGGGGGAATAATAAACTACACCCATACATCATCCTCAGGCTGATGTGCTTTAATTAACCCATAAGATGATGATATGAACAGGTGCACATTACTACTACTTGCCAAGTAGGTACTAGTCACGTACAACCATACTCCGTATAATTACATCACATACACAAATTTTTTCTCTCTCTTTGTTTTTAGTACTATCCTTTCCTCAGTATGGTTTTTAGATATTTAAGTTTTCCAGATTTCTATTTTAAAATTTCCTTTGCCTTCCTGGGTGACAGTTGACGAATACCCTGCGAACTCCATCAATCCTCCTTCTCAATCAACTGCTCATCTGAACGCCACGTTATTGATAGTCTCTCATGATCCGCACACTACCGGCTGCTCACTGCTCAGTGCTCTCGAACTTCACCGTGTAACAACACGAACCCCTCATTGCTTCATAAGGTTGTGGCGGCGGGGGTAAGATGAATCTCACCGCACTGGTTTCCTATCCTTTTACTCCGTACATACAAAGTTAATATGCCGATCGGCTCTCTCTTTCTAGTTTTTTCCTGGTCCATCCCAAATGGAGGGGGCCAGCTGATGGGTGAGAAGCGGGAAAGGCGCCGAAAACACCCAAGCTCACTCCCTTATAACTCCAATTCGGTATGAATAATCCAATAACCATAGATGTGCCGGTCGTACAGATATCTAGTCATCCTACTCAGTATAATAATCGGTTCAATTTGAGCAGACGGGAATAACACCAATAGTTACATGTGGGTCGCCGACAATATGCAGTACCCCGGTGTTCTTGGAACGATTACCGTGACACTGGACTGGAATGATGACAAATCCGAGGACAAGCGAAATATGCATTCCTTGGGGTAAAATAATACAGTATGGGAAAGAAATAATAAAGTGATGCATCAAAATTATAAGAACAAATTCCCCGAGGAACCAAGGTGCGTGAGATGTTTCTATTTTTTCACCTCTTGACCCATGTGGGCATCTTGCGCGCTTTGACATGGCCTGGCTTCTTCCTCTCCACACGACGAGCATCCACCGTAATAACACCCGCTAAAAAAAGAAAAGAAAATAAACCATGTTAGCTTCCCTATAATCTGAGGTAATCACCGGATACACCCGAATTATTACATGAAAAAACGTACCTTTCCGCAGTACCGGCTTCAGGGCGGGCTCATGAACTAACAACGCCCGCGCGAGTGCCAGTGTTATGGCCTCTGCTTGGCCGGTAACCCCCCCCCCCCGTACTGTGGCCCACACATTATACTTGTCCAGTCTAAATGCACATCTCAAAGGCCATGTTGCACTCTCACGGTCATGTAGCCGGGGAAAGGCCTCTGGCAAGCTCTTCCCATTGACCATTACTTCACCGTCTCCTTCCACGAGGTGGACAACTGCCGATGATGTCTTCCGCTTCCCCTTCCCACGGGCACGGCCCATCTCGTCCACGGTGGCCGGAGTTGGCTTGTTTCCGTAAGGGTTTCCTGGGCGAAGGAAATCCTTTAGCGTGACTTGCACTTCCTCTGGAAGAATTGCGGGATCGATCCTATTCAAACGTTGTAAGATTTTAATGAGATTTTTGTACTTCTTGGTTGGTACAGGTTCCCCAACGAAATCGCGGAACTGGGGTAGCTTGAACCATGCCATCCTGGGTGCGTCATTTGCGGATACTATGGGTAGCGATGCGTATTTTGCTAAGACGTTTTCCAATCTTAATAGGTGGTCAATGAACTTTGGGCTACCGGAGAAGTAGGCGGGTGAGGAGGGAACGATTCGGGCTGGCCGAGAGTGAAATCTTGAGAAGTCAATCTCCGGGGCAGCAGGTTGCGTTTCGGTCGCATAGAATCGAGCATTATTTCGAGACGGGGAAATTGTCGCCGTATATGCCGTGGGGAGGAAAAATGCGGAAAATCCCGAGCGCTGGAAGAGGACCGCCTGAAGGTGACAAGATGGACGTATAGAGTGAATTGCGTGGACTATGCGATTAGGGCTTTGCCAGGTCATTTTGGAGACAGACCGGCTGCCAAAAGCCTCGATTAGAGCTTCAGCGCAAAGAAAATATTGACAACCCGATGGTAAGGGGCAAACTCGGAGCTGTCAATATGCTGCTTGCCGTGTTGGGTGGTTCTGAGGTTTTTCAGATTCAAATCACGTGCTCGAGCAAATGTTCCTCCGGTGCCGAGCCGTCGTCTGATTCGCACAAAATTATTTCGTCCGCCTCAGAGGCTAGAGGATTTCTTCTTCCCCTCCTTGTTTTCTTCTCCTTTCCTCCCTCCATCTCCCTCTCCCTCCAAACTCTTTCAAAATGTCCTTCGGCAAGCTCTACGGTCTTCCTGTATGTTTATAAATCCTTTTCTTTTCTTTTCTCAATTGATTGCCTTGAGATCTTTCAGGTCTCACTCGGCCCTTTTGGACAACCTGGCTAATTGCACTCGTCTAGGAAAACGGTCGCACTATCGCTGTCCTCGTCGCTGCTAAGAGCAACGACCTGGACATCGAACTTGTGCAGACCCAGGCTGATGGCTCTGCTGACTTCAACAAGTCCGATGCCTACACCAAGATCCAGCCCCTGGGCAAGATCCCCGCCTTCGAGGGCGCCAATGGATTCACTCTCTCCGAGGTTATTGCCCTCGCCGTCTACGGTAAGCTCATTTTAATACACGCTGCAGATTTACAGTAACTCGGGTGCCTTGTTTTTATTACATGATGAGCAATTTTACCATTAGTTATCCCTGTCAGAACTACACTGTTGATAACGGAAAACTCTGAAATTTTTCTTTGGTTACCCCGCCTTTGGGCCAAAAAAAAAAAAAAAAAAAAAAAACAATTTTTCTTCCCAGCTATTTTGTGACTCAGCGTTTCTCTCTTTTTTGTCCGGAAGAAGTTAAGCTAATTGCGTGGAAAGTGACTTCGCAGAACGAGAAGACCACCCTCTTGGGTAAGACCAAGCAGGACTATGCTTCCATCCTCCGTTGGTTGTCCTTCACCAACGGTGAAGTCCTCCCCAGCTTAGCTGGCTGGTACCGCCCTCTCCTGGGTCTCTCCCCCTACAACAAGAAGAACGTCGAGGATGCCTCAAAGGTTGCCCTTAAGAACGTTGGCGTTCTCAATACCTACCTCACCGCCAACACCTACCTCGTTGGTGAGCGCATCACTCTCGCAGATTTCTTCACTGCCGCTCTCCTCACTCGCGCCTTCGCCACTGTTCTGGACAAGAAGGCCCGGTCTGAGCTCCCTGCTTTCACCCGCTGGTACGAGACCGTCGTCAACCAGCCTGCATTTAAGGCTGTTGTTGCCAACCCCGTTTTCGTCGAGGAAGTCATCAAGTACACCCCTCCCAAGAAGGAGGAAAAGCCCAAGAAGGCCGCTGCTCCTGCTGCTGCTGCTGAGGAGCCTGAGGAGAAGCCTGAGAAGAAGGCCAAGCACCCTCTTGAGGCTCTTGAGAAGCCCACTCTTGTCCTTGACGAGTGGAAGCGTCAGTACTCCAACGAGGACACTCGCCCCGTCGCTCTCCCCTGGTTCTGGCAGAACTTCAAGGCCGATGAATACTCTCTCTGGAGTGTGAACTACAAGTACAACGAGGAACTCAAGCTCACCTTCATGGCCAACAACCTGATTGGTAAGCTACGATACAGCTCCTTCCTACATATAGACAATTTAACCAACTTATGTTTTAGGTGGTTTCCACGCCCGTCTTGAGGCCTCCCGCAAGTACCTCTTCGGCGCCCAGGCCGTTTACGGTGCCAACTACGCCTGTGTCATCAAGGGTGTCTTCATGGTCCGAGGCCAGGAATTCGAGCCCGCTTTCAATGTCGCTCCCGACTGGGAGAGCTACGACTTCAAGAAGCTCGACGCCTCCAGCGAGGAGGACCGCAAGCTGGTTGAGGACATGTGGGCTTGGGATGTCCCTGTGACCGTTGATGGCAAAGAGCTGCCTTTCGCCGATGGTCACGTCTTCAAATAAACGAATTTCAATTTAGTGATGCCGTAGTAACCAACTCATGATGATATCCAAAACATTTCTTTTTTTTCTATATTGATTCCTTTTTTTTTGTTGTTGGAGATCTCGGCTTCCTTAAAACAGGAAGACCTTTCCCTCACCACACATGCCGACCTCCTCTGGTAAAGGGTCATTATGCGGGGAGTTTTTTTGTTGTTGTGGATGTGTTAGGAATGTGCCATATCTGTGTCTATTACTTACATTCCTTTCTTCTGCCTTACTCTTCACACTGTCATCCCTCACTCCGATGTCTATGCCGCCCATGACGCAACGGTTCATATGTTGAATGAAAAGAATACTTTTTTCTTTTTTCTCCTTTTACCTTTTTACCTTAATTTTCCATTAGACCTGGTCATGTTACTGTTACGATTTAAGATAGATGCTAGCAGTACCCCGTTTGATAAGCCCGGTTATTTGGGCTGAAGCCACACTCCATATTTGTGACGAGCATGCTGTTATGAATTTTTTCCGACCTTAGCATTACTTCTAGCAAATAGATACGGGAAAAAACTCCTTGGGGGGAACGATGTATATATATATTTTCATGTTGCTCGTTCGTATGACTGGCAACACATGTCTTAAGAGGCATGCGAAAAAACTTCGAAATAGGATAAATATGTGTGACTAGTTACTGTTGCGTATGTAGAGAGCAAGAAACCGTCATGACCTCATGAGCTCGTAAAAATATTGGCCGACTGGTACAGATAAAGCCTAATGATGCTCGCTAGGTGTATGCGTATGCAATGTTTGGTAGGTGGAGAGATATCCAAAAGAGAAAGACATCAAGTCGATGCAGTGGCCCAAAAAAGAAAAAGGCAAAAAAGTCAGAGTTGAAGCACAAAAACAGACATGTCAACCGTTTAATGATTCTTCAAGCCGATCTAAAAGGAAATTCTCTGATTGAACCGATGATACGGGGGATGGGGACCTTTTCAGTTCAACGGCAGCTGATAATCGCTGTTGTCCGTCTATAGTTATTCTGGAGGTCGTGACAAGGGCGTTTGCATGTTCGGTGAGCGGTGTTTTAGGGCCCGATACGGCAGTTGCGGCTGTGGCTGCGGCTGCACGTCGCGCAGCTTTCTTTTCCTGTTTCCGTGCCTTGCGTCTTTCTTTACGTGCTTGGACGGGGTCAAGAGGCGTCGATGGAGCAGAGGAATTCTCTCGAGTGTCTGAGGCAGAAGTAGAAATCTCGACTCTTTTGGCTGCCTGGGAATCCTGGGCGTTGAGGCTGGCACTTATATCGAGGTCGAGAATGCTGGTATGAGGTGCAAGCTTAGAATCCCACAACCTGAGCACCTTGCTGACGTCGTCATAGTTCGACAGGGCGTCGAGAAGCTGCAGAACCTTGGGGAATATCATGGACTCATCAATCCCGGGAGCGTTAGTGAACTCCGGGATCTCTATCAGGTTATGTGGTTCACTGAGTGCTTTGAGTTTGCTATCGTCGATTAGGACTGTATTAGTCCGATCCCACCGCGTTCCCGGGAAATGGTCTCGTTTTCCTGCCTCACGTTTTCCGGGATACGACGCCTGGATCTGCTTATTAGACCATACTTTATCTAATGTCTTGTAAACTTGAATTTTGGACTTGTATTGGGCATTTGTGAGACCGAATTTATCTCGACCCCATTCTGCCACGAGATTTTCTCTCTGGGATTCCGGGAAAAGCTTCTGACAAACGGCATCAACCGTTGGGGGCTGTGAACTGGACCAGATCATCACCTTGTATTTGCTTATCAACGTGCCCAAAAAATGGTCCAGACCGGCTCTTCGGACGAAATTGGGTGGTAGGCGCCGGGTTTTCCGGTATATCAAGGTGCCATTTAGGTCTAGAATGACAAGTAGTGGCCGTGGAGATGGTGATAGCCTCGGTGAAAGCGATGATTGATGAAGGTACTTCTTGGATGCAACGGGACGTTCTAGCAGTGGCATGGTTCGTCCATGTGCAGGAGCGCCTGATGCTTTTTGCTGCGGAGCAAAATGGACTGCTCCTGAAGAATTGGCTGGACCAGTAGTCATTTGGTTGAACATGCCTAAAACTGGCGCGGCAGCAGCAGCCGCCTGGTTCAGCAGGCTGAAGTCCATAAATGGCGCTGGTGAAAAGAGAGGTGGTGTACCCGCCATTGGGCTTATACCATTCAGCAGTGGGAAAGAGAATTGGTTCAGTGGTGATTGATCGACTGGGAACGGGAATTGCCACTGCTGCTGATTTGTTATATTTTGCGGAATGAATGGCGGTTGAAACGTGGGTGGAACAGGCGTATCACTGGTGTAAGGAAACCCTTCGAACATAGCCACTGGGTTTACCACCGGGAAATTTGTCGTGCCATTGAATGCTTGGGTTGAGTTCGGGCCGTTCGCTGGCTGATCCGGTTGGTCTGGAAGGAGGGGCGCCTTGGGCGCGGACGGTGGCTGCGCCGATTGATTCTTATGGGACTTCGTTCCATTATTTGACCGTTTGTTAGAATTTTTGGGATAGTGTTGTGTCCGTCCCTGCCGCAGAAGCTGGCTACCAGGTGGGTTCTCATATGTTCGGGTGGCGTTGGTGGAAGGACTTTCTCCGGAACGAACCTTGGAGTTCCAGCGACCTCTATACGGCCTCCATGATGGGTTGGGAGTAGAACGAATATCACATTGTGATTGAATACTCCCCGCCTGGTTGTCGGGTTGTAAGGCGCTACCCATTGAACTATTTCGCGAATCCATTGTGACAGTGATCTCGGTAGCCGATGAGGGTTTTGGAGACGAATTCAAAAAAGGTCGCGACGTGGGTAAGGAGGGAGTATCGCGGGTATATTTTAAAAAACGCTTTCACCAGTTAGCTTTTTTTCAATCCCTCAAATGAGGCAGTCGCATTTTTGTATAAATACCTTATATGACGCCCCACTGCGGGACATGGGACGGACGGGAGGAATCAACTTCAATTGGAAACAGCGAAAGGAGTGAGGGAAAGGAATGATGCCGGCATCCCCGGGGCATATAGATATGCAGAAATCAACTAAATAAGGGAGCGAATGGAATCGAATTCAACTCAGGAAGAAGGACAAAATCAAGACTGAAAGAGCGAAGGAAAATCCCAAATCGCAGAAACGCCGCCTCTTTCGCCGCCTTTTATTGTAGGCAAAATGTGATTCCACATTTTTTTTCTATCACAATTTATCCACCGCCATCAAATCAGGAACTGCTGTGACCAAGGAAAATTTCCCCAGACAAAGGGGTTGTCGATCTATATATTCTATTTTCCCATCTATCTCCCTCTGTTATCTATTGTGATTATTTGGAAGGATGACGATCTCTGATCTTCTCAATCGCCGCGTGCGCGCCCGCCCGGATTATGACGAGGGGGAGGATGTCTACTCCCAGGCATCTTTATCGGAAGAAAATGACCACCATCCAATAGAGTCGGATTCTGATGAGGCCAGCGATGACCTGCCGGACGATGCTACTGACATGGTGTGTATCATCCCTACCTAACCACTCCAGCAGAAGTGAATTCTGACCACCTTATTTAGTCCGACGACGAATCGGATGATCAAGATGAGGGAGGCGATGAGGACGTTGATCAGAGCTCTAGTGAAGCCCAAGACAGCGATTCCAGTAAAGATAATGTGCAAGCTTCGTTAAGCAACATTTCCTTCGGTGCTCTCGCTAAAGCACAAGCATCCCTGGGCCCCAAGACAAAACACGGCACGAAAGCTTTTAGTTCCGCGGGGAAACCAGAAAAATCAGAAAAAACATCGTCGCCTCTGGATAATATCCGGGCTCGGATTCAGGAGGCCCGCGAACAGAAACGCAAGGCTTTGTCAAAGGCAAAAGACGCAAATAAACCCTCCCGGTCTTCCAAGCATGCCCCCGCCGTCCAAACATCAAGGTTTGCTGTTTCCCGGAAGCGCATCGTCGTCGAACCTTCGGAAGTAACTAAATACCGCGATCCACGGTTTGACCCGACTGTTGTTGGTCGGCACACTTCCGACGCAGCAAGCAAGAACTATTCGTTCCTAGACGACTATCGCGCCGCAGAGCTCAAAGAACTGAAGGAAAGCCTTAGAAAAACGAGGGATCTGCAACAAAGAGAAGCGATACAACGAAACATCCGCTCAGCCACGGATCGACTACGTACAAGCGAGAATAACAAGCGAGAGAAAGAGGTTTTAGCGGAACACAAGAAACGAGAGAAACAGCTGATCCGCGAGGGAAAGAAGGCCACCCCTTACTACCTGAAGAAATCCGAACTCAAGAAACAGGTGTTGCTCAAGAAATACGAAAGCATGAACTCTAAGGATCGGGCCAAGGCGCTCGAGAGAAGACGCAAGAAAATGGCTTCTAAAGAGATAAAGGAGATGCCCATGGAACGAAGAGGGCTTGGAGGTGGGGGTGCCGGGCAAGGTCATGATGGGGCTAGGAAGCGTCGGCGATTAGACTGAATACTATAGCATAATAACTCATCAAACAAACATTCCATCCAGTTGGACTGAACAGGGGTCACCATAAAGAAATATATAAAGAGCCAAGAAGTTATTACGACATCTAGGAGGAAGAGTTCAATCAGGACAACCGCCACATGATTAGTACGTATTATCCCAAGATATCCATATTTTTTCCCTAGTCACATAATGAACTTGAACTAAAAAGAAATCTTGGGGGGTTCCTGACGTTATCAAAGATCCCAATACGTCCAAAGACGCAAGTGAAAATAAAACAAAAATAAGGGTGGGAATATGACAATAAACAAAACTAATGGTATCGCAACAAAGTATCAAAACCATAAGATCGCCGAAACAGAGGGCTAATAGGAATGTGGGCATGATTTCTTGAAAAGGCAAGAGTAAACACCTGATAAACACCGTGAAACCAGTAATACAGAACTGCGTGAAAGAACGAACCTTCGTCTTCTGACTTGGGTAACATAAATATAAAACCAATCAGAAAACAAGGACGGGGGAAAATAAAATGAAGAGAAACACCCAAAGCCTGTTTGCATTTGAGGGTGACTATTCATGCGGCTCATATCGATAGATAGTCGTAGGCTTGCGTATTCATCGCGTTCAGCTCACTGATGACCTTCTAGCCATTTTTTCCCCAGTCATATATCAGAAACTGCGGTCCACCTTAAATAATAGAATTCCAAAAAATTAGATCCTCCTGTGTTATCTCTTCCCGTTTATAAAGTGGTCAGGGACCTTAATCCATCACAACAAAATTTTTGTGCAAAAGCAAATACTATCCGTAAATATGTCCAGAGCAATCGATCTAACGAGATCAAGGGCCGCGATAATTTAGACATCGATAAGCGGTGACTCATGTATGGAACAAATCCCATGCCCGTGAACAAAGTGACAAGAATTCCTCCTTCTTTCGTCTTTGTGTTTCGGGAGAGTCTCGACCAGCTCCGAATGGCCCGTGAGTCGCATTGGGGCCAGGTCCTAAAGCAGGATTGGGCCTATAATGAGGTTCAGGCCCATGACCTAATGGTGGACTACCATTATCCTGCTCATATTCGCTTCTGGGACGGCGGCGAGCGGTCGTTTCTGTTGCATAGGAGGCCGATTGAAGGGGGGGAGCATGGGCACTTGGAAGAGGGGCTGTCTCTAAATGTGGTACAGCTGATTTCGGAGGGTTCGCCCGCCGGGGAGACGGCGGGGTAGGTGGTTGGTGACCCCCATAGTGTACGATACGCGGGAGAAGGTCTTCCCGCCCGCCCGACATATCTTGAACAGCTTCTTCGGCCGAGCGGTATTCCCGAGGACGATTCGATGGTTGCGCAGCACTTCCCGGCATCCTAGGAGATGGTAATGGGGGCAGATTGTTTGACTGAGATGAATTAGAGGCCGAAGCACCCTGATAATATGGACCGCGATTCATATCCCGGTCCCGGGATGTTGTCAAAGCATCAGACCCAAAAACATCAGAGAGAGGCGGGAGACGATTGTTTGTCTGCGTAGCAGGAACGGGATGGATATGGGATGTAGAGCCCAGTGTCGGGCTCTGGTTGACAACATGGCGGGTCAAAGGCTGGGCTTGGTGTCGGCCGGTGAAAGTCTGATTCAGTGGCGCAGATTGAATCACGCGTTCGTTGGCGAATTGAGAGGCGGAAGGGGGAACAATAGACAACCCAGGAGGCCTTCTCTTCGAAGAGCCAGCCTTCGGAAGGCCAAACAAGTTCGACTCCGACATCTTGATACCATCTGGTCCGTCATCCTTGGCAGACTTTTGGAGACGGGATTCGATTATCGACCTTTGCTGGTCCCTTACGGAGAGACTCCTTTGTAATTGCTCTCTCATGATAGGGTCTTGGGTTTGAAATCCTGGGGACAAGCAAGCGATCCCAACGTTTTGCATCGTGATACCCTCACGAGCTGTCATGGGACCACCGGGAGGCCGAGCGGACAGCCCCCCCGATGTCGGGAGACTTGTAGAAAGGTCCAATTTTCGGGGTCGAGGCCGGGTATGGGTTTGCATCGAAGGCGAGGATGGTGGCTCCTTCTTGACAACCACCTTAGGGGGATTCTGGGAACTGTGAAGCCGTCAATTTCCGTTAACACGGATCACTTGTGGACTTGACCTATTGCACTTACGAGGGCGAAGTCATTTTCTTTCCTGTGGGGGAGCTCTTAGCCGAAGAGCCATCTCGAGAGGTACCAGAAAGCCTAGGCGGAGTTGAGCTCGACTGGTTGCTGGAGATTGGTGCCAATCGTTTCGGACTCGGTTCGCGATTCATATGCGGAGAAGGAAGCGGAGCGGCTGCAGCAGGCGCAACAGCGGTAGACATCATAACAAGGTTAGGAAATCTTAATTTCGGGGTTGGAAGAGATAAAGGAGATCGAAATGGAATTAATATCTCTTAGAGGGGAAAGTTGTGATACCAGGAGCCAGGGAGAGAGGGCGATTCAAGGAAGCGGTTCTTAAGTCCGATCGATGGAGAGCCAAACAAGACGCCCTATCCACACAGTTATTCCCAGCCTCTTACACAGCCTCCGTATGTATAAGTAGCTCCTACAATCGAGCGACTGTGCCACCCAACGTCTCACGTTCTAAAGCAGACGATGTATCAAGCTTCCTTTGTGACAGGAGCCCCTCGGTCGGTATGGGAAGGTGAGACCAAAATAAAAGAGCGCGCGGGTCCAAATGCTCGGCGGCGGAGGCGGCTAGTGGTTGATTCTCTGAGGGGCCAACGAGAGTAGAAAGGGAAGGGAAGTTTGAAGGACCAGCTAACAGCCACAATCTGGGCGATGAGCCACGGTGACAACAATGTACCTTGGAGGGGAGGCGACAGGGGGAATATGACAAAATCAATTTGAATATACCCCAGAGGGTATCGTAGAATGGTTCTGGCGGAAGGTTGACAATGAGTGGTCAGACACCTGCTCGGAAGGGTGGGCAGGCGGTTAACTAAAGCTGGCTGGCGGCAGTGACAACGATCAGAGGTCGGTCAGACCAAGGCGACAAGCGAGGGAAATGGACCGGGATCTCGACAGGCCTAGCCCAGAGCGAAAGCAAGTGTCCCGAAAGGGAGATAAAGAGGGAAGAAAAAGAAAAGAAAGAGAGAAGAATCAATAGGAAAATGGAAAAGAAAAGAAAAGAAAAACAAAAAAAGACAACCTTGATTCAGCGGGCGGGCGGAAGGTAAGAAATAATAAGAACCTGAAGAAGGACGAACAGGAGGGAAATGGTCAACCTAGGTAAGGACTGAAAGTGAGGAGACGAGGAATTAATTTGTTGGTAATAATAAGAATGATTATTTTGGCGTGGAGGAGGATTGGAGGAAAGAGAGGTCAATTAACTTGATGAGACGGTGGAATGGGAATATAGAACTAATGGAGAAATGACAACAGGAAAAATAATAAAAATAATAATAGTAAATCAAAAATGAAAATTACTCAGTCAAATAATAAAATCAAGCAGAATTAAAAAAAAAAATTAAATCCAGAATCATCAGGCAGGGCAGGGTCGGCAAAGAGGATGCAGCTACAGAGTAGTGTTGAAAAAATAAAAATAAACAATAATGAGTTTGAAAAGTGAAAAAGAAAGCCGACCAACAGAGAGAAATTGGGCTGAAATGGAGCAACAGACTTGCCAGGAGACTCAAGAGTTGAAGATGGCGGGTGGGTGTGGGGGACGACAGTTATCTTAAACTGTATTTACTATTGAGAGAGGACTGATCATCCTCCAGATTGCCCCCATCATCTACAAGAACGGCTCGTGCAATTCCCACCATCAAAGGGCCAACAGCAACCACATCCCCATCATTATCTCACATAAAAACAGGTCAATAACAACCAGAGACGAAAACATATGTTCTTGAATTAGCTGGTGGTATTATATCCTTAAGATGCATTAATTCATCCGATGATATTTTCTTTCCAATATCTGGAAAGTGGAAACTCCTGAATACTGAGTCTCAGTGGAGAGATCCCACCTGATTGGCGCTCGCTGAGACATGGTTTGTTTCTGCCCAGGGCTTGTCCGCTGATGATGTGACACTTTTGTGACAATCCTCCTAGCGCTGATGATACAGTTCCTCTGCTCCATGCCACCCTCATATTTTTTTCTTTTCTTCATTTTTCTTTTTTTTTCTTACCTAATGTGATGGAGGGAGCGGATTATGCTTCTATTAGAGTATATAAAATGAAGGAATATTCCCCTGCCAGTGACCCCTTACAATCCAGAATGAAATGTTCAAAGAGAAATAATCAAGCCCAAAAGTACCTAAGTAGCAGAGTCTGGCCAGGCCCAACAAAGCAAACTCAAGCTGACCAGGTTCGGGCTCACCAACTGACTCAACCATACACTAACAACTCTTGAGTATGGCCTTACTCACTAACAAACAAGGGGCTCTTCCTGAACCCCATCCTTGATCTGGCCTATGGAAGATCCTGGCGTTGGCGCTTGGAGGTTGAGTTTTCCTTTCATGGATGCGATTTTCCCCATCAGGATCCAAAGGCGTGACCTGGCTCTCAACCAACAAGAACCAGAGAAGCCCAAAAAGCCAACCTGTTTTTTGGTCTTATTTGTCTTGCCATCATTCGCAAGTTCCCCTCTCGCTCTGCAAAACAATCCGCGGTACCACACTCCATTCAGAATGAAACTGGACCTAAGATGACAGGTACATACCAAGGACGTGATTCGCCTCAATCGTGCCGGGGGCTTTTCAATTTTGTAACCCCCTGGTGGCAACCAAAACTAAAACCCACCCTCAAACCAAAGCTACCAAACCATCTGCGACACCAGTGTCCCTCATCATCCCGAGTTCCACCTGCGCCAAACTGGTGGAAACAATAGTCCCTGTTCGACCCATGAATCAAGTCTATGTCACTGCTGCACATTATTTAGGATTATGAAAAAATATTATTCCTCCCCTCATCTTATATTATGAAGTGGATGAAGATTATTATTAAATATTCTCCTTCCTCAAAATACTATCCTTTCTCTTTGCTTTTATCTTTTTTATCCGAGTTGACGACTCGACGTCTCACATTATTTCCCCCCCCACGTTTCCTTCCTTGAGGCTTTGGTTCACATTCAAGAATCCAACTTCTCGACTGCCAGCTCTTGACATTATTTTTCCACCTTGAGGATGAGGTGAGATCCAAGTACGCCATCCTTATCCACAAGACGAGAAATATTTTTTAAACCCTGAAAAAAAAATACCAGAGATGAGGCGAGAGAAGACCACTGCACGAGGCAGCTAGTGTTCTGGGATCCATTGATCGACTTGGATCATCGCACAGGAGAGATCGTCACCTTTTTGGAGCGCGGCCTCCTTGTAACATGCGGAGGGTGAGGTTAAGCAGAGGAGCAACAGTCGCACTGCCTCAGCCGTTCCTGATCACTCTTCTCTGCCTCGTCTTTGATAACAGGGAACTAACCGGTCCCTATTTTCTGTAATCTTAACATACTCTTTCTATAGTTCGAGGTTGATTACTGTTGATTCTTTTTCACTAGAGATGTAGCTCAAACTTCATGACATGACTCGAATAATCTTTTCCAGCTCTACTGTCGCCCTCTTTGAAGAATAGCTTTTTTTCAGTTTCGCTTCTGGAGTCTGAGCCTCCTATCATACTTAAAGTTGAGGAGGCGATCGTCCTTAAACGTTGACACTCGCAAGGACAAGGCTTGAGCTGAGTAACTTGGCGGATACCTGACATTTCTGATCTACCTGCTTCAACTCTTAGGAAATAACTTCCCAGTCCCCCCATAATAGCCAAATCCGTCCTCACTCTGGATCATTGCGTTGATCGGGAGAAGTCCGCTGCTGTTGATCGCAAAAACTATTGCCTCAGCACCAACTGCCGCACGGAAAGCTCGGGGGAGTTTGAGATCGGTACAGAGTATGGAGGTGTAACTTTCTACTGGACGACTTTGGTTCACCCGAAACCCTCCCAAGTTGAAGTACCTATACAGTATGTAAATTATCTTCAGGATTCAGGACACTTCTCTGAGTCCTTTCCTTTAGTTTACTTGTCTCAAATAAAAAAACATCCGCTTGTCTTGAATTTTGGCCCGACCAAAAAAAAGTTTGAGCCTTTGAACTGAGGATACTCTTTACCAGCCCGATGAAATATTTATGGAATTACCTCTCTATCTCTTGAAGGTGATTTAATTTTGGTTTTTTTATTATTATTAGGTATCATTTCTTATTCCTTTTGAGCTATCCCGAACTAGATCCTAACTGCATCTGGATTGTGTACAATTCTCCAGACTCCCTTAAATTATTGACTTATGCAAAAAGATATATTCCAAGGCTAGCTGACTCGACAAGTTACGCGCGGAACTAATTACCGATACCTTGCCTACGTGCCAGGGAATGTTTGTTCCAGTGAGTCAATAAGAGACCGCTTCATTTCTGCGGCTCGACTTCTTGTCTCGAAGGAATAAATAAGGAATCCCTGTTGTGGTCGCAGCGCCAATGTTCATAGCTTCCCACAGTACTACTGCAATCAAGATAGCTACGGCCCCTTCAAGGAAGCTCGGTGGGATGTGGGTTGCATATATTAATTCATCAAACCATTCCTGTTTGAAATATTCCTCCTGCAGCACTGGTTGGAAGCTCATCGATAGCTTTTGTTAGGTAGGTTAAATCTATTCCACCCTCTTGTTATAACAGCGGCACGGGAAATGGGAGGGGCTCGAGAAAATAACAATAGTTTTCGAAGCGCACAAGCCGTGCGCTCGACGAATCTGGAGATAGATAGATCGATCATCTTATTTCCATTTCGAGGACGGAACATGGGGAGCTTAGTGGATACTAATAAATACAGGAGAGGCTAGAGCAGAAATAATGGATGTGACCCGTGAAAAGTGGTACCCCAGGACCCAGCCGTCCCTCAAGGAAAGAGAAAAAAAAAAAAAAAAAGAAGCAGAAGCAGCAGCAGCAAACAACAGGGGTATGAATCTGCGACTTGAAGAACAAAGTACCGGCAAACTATTATTGAAATTGTTCATGCCTCTCCCCACAATGGTATTGTGAATCTTTTGCAGTCTCGAATCTTGAAGGGACCCACGTGTATTTCTTGCAAATGAGATTAAAGGAGTGGAAAATGCCATCTGGTTCGTATGTACGATGAACTACTAGTTTATGGGCCCTAACCCTTTTTTGAAACCCTCAACCCATATCCAAATGATTTTAAGTTTCACAAGTATGTTTGGCTGGATGATAGATCAATCTCTCTGAGCTGGCTGATTCATGAACACGTTGACAATTAAAAAAAGACATTCCTCAATACTCCGTAGACCCCAGAAGAAATTCCGGGCTTTACTCCTTTATTTCTGCCCTGAGCGTGAGGCACAAATTGTTATTCTTGAGCTCTTCCTGGATTGTTGCTGTTTGGAAGGTATTGAGGGTAACTCCTTTTATGTGCATCCCATTGTGATCTCATTGTCTCAACTCTCTCCTCCTCCACATAACCCCATCAAATATTAAAGAAGTTGGTTTTCCCCATAAAATTGCGGAGTACTTAGTCATGTGGTTGAAACTTTCAGTATTATCAACTTGACAAGAGCTATATTATTAGTAAATTCCCTTGTCACTAGTATATTGTTTGTTTTCTTTTGTGAATTAACTTAAATGTTTTAATTTATATAAGAACCATATCAAAGTCTACTGCATAACCAGTTCAAGAGTTTAGCAAAGGCAATAATTCTGAATTACTAATTAAATGACACTTCTCCTGGATCATTTTTTTTTTCTCAAACTTAGGATGGGAAAAGGGATTGGAATTATTTTCCTTTCCCCCTCCCTTTCCCATCAAAGGAGCTTAAAATGGCACCTGGTGGCTCTGCACGGACTGCTGCTAATATTAATCTCCCATGTGGCGCTTGTGGTCTCTGCTTCAAGTGATATGGTTCGGGGTCGATCGTAATAACTATTATTTAACCTATTGATCCAAATTCCAACCTCCGAGGCTCGAGCAGTCCAAATGGAGTGAAATGTGAGGACATTATTGACTATTATTAAAATTACTTCCATTCTTATTATTCAAACACCCACCCTACTTAGGAGTCTAGCGCCGTCTTCTCTGCTGATCTTCCCTCGTGCCTCCCAGTACTGATCTAATCTCTATGGGGAAAGTATCCGTTTTTTTCATGCATGTAAGCTATGTGTGCAATAATAATCATGATAACGGGGACGTTCCTAGATCAATCTGGGAAGATTATTATCATCATCGCTTCAAATGATCGAATTCTTGATTAAACCTGTCAATTGTAAAACTTTAAAGGCATCCATGCTGTTAACATGTTTGACCCCTCTGGCCACAGAGCCACAACACCAGCTTTCGGATCAGGTGCTACGACAAGATTGAGAAGAAGAGATAATAATGCTTCATAATTCACAGGTCTGGAGTCCACAAAGAGTAAAGGGAGTGCTCATCTGCCTAAGTGTCACATGTGGGCTGCCGAAGAGCAACCTTGAGCTCTAAAGGCGGTGAGTCTATCGATAACTGCTTTTCGCTTTTTTTTCCTCTCCGAAAGATGGGCCTTTGAAAACTGTCTCCCAAAGTATAGGCAGCTGTTGAACTCATTGAATCCCAAAAAACACTAGATATTCAAGAAACCAACCTCGAATGCGAGTGCGATTCCAAACAACATCCGAAGAATTAAAGTGCCGCGGAATCCCCCCCCCCTCCGTTCTCGCCAACAAACCACTTTTCCTACCCCAAAAACGTTCTTGCGATTGACCAAAAACGACCATCTTTACCCCCCTCAGTGGTATTTAACTCGAATCCGTCTTTGCGCCCTCTTTTTGCTGGACATCCTTAATTTTTTATCCTCCCACAACCATGCCCTCTTCCGTGCACTACCAAGACAACGATCAATCCATGGCGGACATCGCACCCCAGCAACAAGACCAGCAATTCGAGAACGATGTTATACTAGAAGAGAAGCGCATCATTGTTGTTAGTACCATCCAACACAGATCGAACGCACAATAGATACAAGAAGCTATCCTTTTTTGCTAACACGCAACCCGCCAAATCCAGTTACCCGGCGCCACCGAGACGGCAGCCTCCTTCCAATTCGAAGGCGAGGGACATACGTTAGGGAATGCTCTTCGCTTTGCGATTATGAAAAAGTATGTTCTCCACCATTTTCCCCCTTCCCCCAGTGACCCCCAATCTAGCACCATGCCCGTGTATTGGTTCTCTCACTGGGAACATACAGACGCACATGCTGATATTGTATATCGGTGCACAGCCCCGAGGTCGAGTTCTGCGGGTATACAATTCCGCACCCTTCAGAGTCGAAAATGAACATTCGCATTCAGACGTACGGTATGGCTTGCCTTTTTCTTGTTCTTTGGTTTTCCTGTTGGTTGACAAACCAGCTAACGATTTTGGACTCAGATACAACAACCGCGGTCGAAGCGCTTGAGAAGGGATTGGACACTATAATGGATCTCTGTGATGTCGTAACTGATAAATTTACTGCTGCGCGTGATACATTTAATGCTGCACAGGCTGATAAAATGGAGTCCTGATAATCATTTTGCTGTATTTTTCATGGTTGATTTGTTTCAATTGCTGTCATTTGGCGTGGTGTTGAAAAAAAATAAAAGTTGCTCATTACTGTTTGATATAAACGTTGGAAAGGGCCTAGTTTGATTTTATAGACTTACGCTGCTACATGTTGCATAGTAATAGAACTCGGGATATACAATGAGGCACACGATGTCCCAACTTCTACAAAGAGTTTACGTTTTAGGTCGCTAGATAAAACGAAGCTCTGCTGAATGTGCTACAAAGCAAGGAGCACAGGAGAAATACAGCGTTGACGAGTCGGACAATATTTACATGACACCATCTATCGGGGCTTGTGATACGAGGAACCCATAACCGAAAACCTCAATGCTAAGATAAATAAACATGGAAAAAATCAATTGCGGCCTTCCAAGAAGCCCGAGATGAAGTTAGGAGGTAGTCGGGCACCGGGATCCTCCTCCGGCCGGAAGTACTTCATCACATGGGATAATTGCTTCCAGTAGTTGAGAGTTTCCTTTGCCACAGAAAGAGATGAGCGTTAGCCAAACTTCTAGCGCACGTTGCATTCCACCACATTCGCAAGCATTGACAAGTTTATTAGATACATGGTCCGTTTAAGAAGAAAGGTGACAGGAGGAAAGACGATAATGTGAAGCAAGATGGACTAACCTGGTACTCGGAGTGGCTCTGGAACAACAGGACGTCCACGACAGGGAGCTGGTTTACATAGCGGTGCTTCTCAAACTCCTGGCGGACCTTTGTCCGGATGGCAGATACGGGAATATTCAGGGAGTACATCGTCTGGATTTCGGGGGACTAGATTCGCGCTTAATTAGCAAGGCAAACCACACCATACCACCCATTTCCACCAGGTTGTTTAGAGTTGGGATATGTCATCGAGAGGGCATATCGAAGTAACCCTCATTCTTGTTTAGGGTAGATAAACCCTCCCCCCATTCCGGGTAAGGGAGGGTTATTTTTTATTAACTAAGGAAATAGGTTCACTGACAGCTCTAAGCCAAGCCCGGTAGGACCTGAGAACGCGAACTTTCGCATCGCTCCAGTTGACAGCTGTATAAAGACGAAAAATATCAGCTCGGAATTCCAGCCATTGAGATCGCGCCAATTTCTAACCCGCTGGGTTCCGTTGAGGGCTTGGGGGCCGCCTCGAGAAGAAGGGGGAAACGTACAGGAGCGAGTGCGTTGTGCGAGATAAGTTGGATTGATGGTCATTGTGGTTTGGTGTTGTTTCCGATGTCCACCAATGACACGCTGGGAGGACCGGGAAGAGCTGGCGTGGAGGTGTATTTTCTGAGGCTCGGCTTAGCTTGACGACGAGACGAGATGGTGGAGGTTGGATTTCGATGGTCGTTGCTTTGCCGGTCAGAGCCACCGCCTTCCTGTTTTGAAAAATTTCAACTACCCAGAAAAGAGATGTTTGGCAATTATTATTAATTTTAATAAGGCTCTGATTTCTCTTTCCTTCTTTTAATATAATCAATTATAAGATTTTCGCGGTTTTCGCTTTACGAAGCGAAAATATACCAGGAGATTAATCCCGACGGTGAACTGGATGCAACTGCCTGGCTTTATCTCAATCCCAAGTTTCTTCTACTCTTTCTGTACACATTTTTTTCGCCTTAACTTTCCATAACTCACAATAATCGGAACAATGGCACCAACAAAGGGTAGCGCAAAGCCCAAGTCTTCCTTCGGAACTGACAAGATCAAGAGCAACTCTCTCGGGTCCCGAGTGAGCAAGAATAAAAATGTCAAGCGCCCGCCACCGAAGGAAGTCAAATCAAAGGCACGCACCGAGTCTAATCAATTGAAGAAGAAGAAGAAGCGAGAGTACACAGAGGCGGAACTAGACCTCCCCAAATTAAACACCATCACACCTGTTGGAGTGATAAATCCGAAGGGAAGGAAGAAGGGAAAGGTATTTGTTGATGATGCGGTATGTTCTGTTCTCTTCTCTACAAAATGCGATTTGGTGCATCGCGATAAACAATTTTTTTCTAACAACTTCTGTCCCTTGGCTTGTTTTTAGGAAGCGATGATGACTATTTTTGCTATGGTGAATGCGGAAAAGGAGGGACAGATTGAATCAAAGATTATGAAAGCCCGTCAGTTGGAGGAAATCCGTGAGGCGAAGAGGAAAGAAGCGGAGGCTAGACAGTCGCAGAAGAAGTCGAAGTTGGTATGTAACCGCCTATTCTAATTTTTCCCCTCCACTCTTTTAGTCTGGAAGATCGGGGCTAATGAAGCCCGATACGGACAGGACGACGTTAAAGAATCAATCCGTCAAAAGCGGAAGCACAAGAGCAGTGGCGCTGAGCATACCAAGTCCGATGAGGCGGAGAAATCTACTTCGAAATCAAGTGGGAAAAGGAAGAATGTGTCTTTTGCTTGATTTTTTTCCGTCCAAACGTAATTCTGTCTATAGCAGGTTTGAGCATGTGTTTAGAAGGGTTACTGGCGTTCTCTATGGGTCTATCTATTTTCTTTCAAACCAATGACATGAATGACACTCGAAACGAGTACCTCGTAGCCAATATCACCAATAACTAACATATCCTAAACTTAACTATGTGGCGGAATATCTTACCCCCTTATGGAACTGGCAAGCTCAGTTTGCGTCGCATGGGGATGAAGTCTGCCGGTGATATGTCGAAAGCGGGATCGGGGCTGGGAGTGTTCTGTTTCAACCCCAGTTCAGGATTTTCAATTATTGGTGGAGTTTCGAGGTCGACCTCCTTAGCCATCATGTTCAGGAAATTGGTCACCTGTTCCGAAGTCAGTATGTATAACTTAAGGAGTGCGCGGTGAGAGATACTTACAGGCTTAACAAACCATCTACCTCCTCCAAATTCAAACCATCCAAGATGTCCACCCCAAGAAGTGGTCATCATGACACCATATGGTGTCTGAGCGATTTCTTGGAACGGGAGTGCCTCACGGCACGCAATCTAAATGATGTCAGTTGCACGAGAATTTGGCAGTCTGGATAAAGCTTACCGGATCATCCTCAGCCTGTACAACGAAAAAGGGGATCTTGATAGAAAGCACTGAATCGACAGAAGACGCATCACGGTAGTATGCGCCTTCCGAGGGATATCCCCATGTGGGGCATTGCAGGGCCCTGGAAGCGGTAAAAGGTTAGAATTAAGATCAAAGAAGACGCCGATACAAGTTAGGGTATACCTATCAAACTCATGCAAATAAGTAATCTTCCTGATAGCTTCAACATCGACTCGGGGATTCTTGGAAACTTGGTCGACATGGCTAAAAACCGGAATACTTAGCAGATAGAAATATTCTCGCTTCACAAGACATCACTTACTTTTCAATAAGCTGTTTCATGCTGGTGCCCATTACCCTGCTATACACCTGAAGTCCCATAAAAGTGCTTTTTAAAACCACAGAGCTGACATCCAGAGTCCAGGGGCTGGCGCAGAGTACCGCGGCTTTCAGTTGACAAGCCTCACCCTCTTCCCCCAAGTACTATAGTAATTATCGTTAATTAAAAAAAATTATAGGGTAGTATTCTGGACAAAGGGACCGGTTTTACTCACATTGGCAAGGATATTCGCTCCCAGAGAAAACCCGATTCCAAACAGCGGTCGATTTGGAAATGCGGCCCGAAGCCACTTGACTGTCTGACGGACATCCCAGGTAGCGCGGGCATTATAGAGTACACCGCTAGAGATCTTGGTTTGGGCACAGCCTCTAGCGTTCACAACGCAGACTTCCCAGCTTCGATCCGCGACTAGGGGTGCGACCACATGACGCAAGTAAAGTTCATGCGAACCACCGCTCAGTCCATGGAGAACAACGAGCATGGGCTTAGTATCGGTAGAAGGCAAAGCTGCAAATTCCTCTTCTGAAAGGATTGTTGTCCTCTCCGGGAGTCCTGACGGCTGAGTATACTTCCTCTCCTCATCAGTGGCTCGGGGATCATTGGGAATTTCGTACGGTGGTACAACAAAGTCAACAGCAAACGTCCCTTGGAGTCTCGTGTTGTCCGCTTCGAAAATTCGCCGTTTATAGTACACAGGAACATTATCGAATTTCACCGCCGTGTAACAGGTCTGCAGGTGGCCATTGAAAAGGAAAGGGTTGAGCTCGCATCTTGTCGGTGTAGCTGACCGACAGAGCTCCGCCAGGGTCACCTGTTCCTTCGCAGCTGGTTTTGCGGATTTTTTGGCAAGAATGAGGTTATTTTCCTTCGAGTTAAAAAACGAAATGCGTCCAGAGGGACGAAGCCAGGAAAGAAGTCCCATGGCGACAAAAAAAGCCGAAAAAATCCAGGATAGAAGAGGTAGTGGTTTAGGAAACGCCAAAAACGTCGAGAAAATATCAGCCGAGGCAGCCATGGGGCCAAGCTTTTCAGGTGAGCATCAGGATAGCAAAGCAGGAAAGATCCAAAGGGTAGGGTGCACGCTGCCGGGGATTTAATAATTGCAAGACCCTTCCTCCGTCCAGAAGGGAAAACAAAAAGAGCAGGGAGTTCGGGGTATCTGACACGTCAAATCGCTCGTGAGTCGTGTGTTCCAACTTCCTTGATCTTGGGGTGAAGGAACAATAATAATAATATGGGGAATTTTGTCGGCGAGAACACGATCTTTTTCTTCTTTGGATTAAACAGCTGGTGCCAAGAATAGGCCACGAGAAAATCCACAAAACTATCGAAAGTTAGAAAAAAGTTTCGGTGCGGATCGGTGGTTATCCTTTGTATGGTTGGAGGAGTGTCCACAGTAAGTTTCCACACTGTTCCGAAGCCTGTATCTGGAGGCCGAAAAAGTACCCCGAATGCCGAAGTCATAATTTTGAGCCCATCCTAACCCTCATGGGTAATTTGCGCTGCTCTGTCCCACTCCACAATAAATGAGAGAAAAAGATTGGGGTATGCTTTGTTGCACCATTTTATCAATTCGAAGAGCCCAACATCCTATGGAAACAGATCAGGAACCCCCTTGCCGTGTCTCTTAACACCTCACCTCTCACAGACAGACCCAACCAGGATTCGCGCGGGCGGCTCTGCTCCCATTCCGTGTTAGGTTAGTCCCAATCTCTCAGCAAGAACTCCTCCCTCTGTCCTGCATATTCCCAAGATGCGGGTACGTAGAATTATTATGACAATATAGTAAATAATTCTTGACTCGGGAACTTTTGGATATTGCCAAATATCTGCCAATCATATCTAATCCCTGCTTCTGGGGATGGCAGTGGGAGAGGTAAACGAATTTCAATATTCGGAATACCGCAGGACCCGCATCTTGGGATTATGCTGGCCAGAGGGAGTATACGGAGTAGTTACCGAGGTAGTAAGAATAATCATAGGGCAAATTCTCCGTATAACCATGATAAATTATGACCCAGAACCTTTGTACGACTCAGTCAATTGCTGGAACTATCTCAACCCAAACTCCGTTCCCACCTAGGTAGTTTGTGTTGGTTGAAAATATGAACTGGTGGCAAGTGGGGTCAGGGCCATTCAAAAATTATGAGAAAAACTAAATAAACCAAAATAAACCAATGGTAGTGTTTTATTTTCATAAAACTTTTTAATCTTTGAATAAAGTCTATATCTGATTAGGACTAGCAGCTGATTTTCTTTACCTGGCTTAAATCCAGAATCTCCTCCTAACTACCCCTAACCACCCAAAAAAATAAAATAAAAAACCCCTAGTACTAATCTTTAATCACCCTAAACTACCCTAACTCATCCCTAGCCACCATAACCCCCTAGCTACCCTAAATCTTAGATGGTGGTAGAAAAGTTGTAAGTACAGTGAGTGAGGTCAAGTGGATCACTAGGCCTAATGGGGTATAGCTTTTTGAAATTATTAAAGGTTCTGAAAATAACTCAGGTACCAATCAAGGTTCCTCCCGAAAGTTGATAAGCAGCAGAAATCCTTGGTCTCTTGTGAACATGAGATGACTTCGAACACACCAACAGCAATACTATTATTAATCAAGGTCATAACTGTTATTATTAGGCCATCATTATTTCTTTATATTATTAATATAATCATAGTACGACTCTTTCTGCCTGTTCACATGCATGAACTCTTAAAGTGAAATGCTCAAAGTGACATAAGCTGATGATCCACGGATCTTATCTCGACCTTATCGGCTGCCGATCCACGACAGGTGACTCGCCGATTCAAATCATGCGACGATTGCATCAGAGTTTGTCACTTGATAGATGCGCCTCTTTTTCCTCCTCGTGTCGAGTCCAGCTAGGTTGCAAACAGGTTAGGGCCAGATCCATCGCGCGAGATGGATGACCATTCTTTGGTGCGAACGGGTCGCCCTTTTCGTGCCCCGCCAGACTACAATTCTTGATGCGGGAAAGGCCTGCATTCCGCACGCGGAAGTCAAGGCGCAACCCAGGCCCGATAACATCATAGAGCTCTTTTGAGACTTCCAGCTTGGTCATTGTACTGTGCAGGTTTTTGCAGTACCTGAACCTTTGAGATCCTGTTCGTTTGATTTGCCAAAACCCAATATCAGGTTCGTTGCAATAGAGGGGCTCGTCAAGTATTTAATCTCCGCCCGATTGCGGAGGGAGTGGAGGGCAAGGTAGGGCTGCGAGCACAGATTGGCTTAATCACGCTCTGGAGGGTGGTAATGCCAACATTTTCCTGTCGGATCTGTGACTTTGGCGCGTGTGCCGTTTGCGTGCAAGACTATGACCATCTGTGTAGCCTATTTCAAGGTCAAAAGGCCCTCCTTCTCTACATGGGCGTCGGACTTTTGTCACGCGATGTGATTTTTCCTACTTTTGTATACATGATGAATTTTCTGCATTTGGCTAAATAATACTCATGAGACTGTGTCAGTCTTTGACAAATAACGATCACTTCACGGCCGTGGGCCGTCGGAGACGCCTTATAAGGTTGCTAGTACCTGGTTCCCAACGAGAGGTACTGGTCGATATGGCATATAGTCTTCGCCGTGCTGGAGAAAAAATGAAGGCCATCATGAAAATGAACCGGTGGCCACGCAGCCAAATCGATACACATTCCAAGGACTTAGGCTCTACTAAACGGTGCTATCTTCTCGAACTCCCCACCGAGCTCCTACTAGAAATAATTTCGCATCTATCCGTGCTACCCGAAACTTGCCTCGCCTTAACATGTAAACGGCTATACTCGATTTCCGGTGCGATTTTGGACTCGAAGTCCCTCCATTTCAGTCGAGATTTTGCTCCTCTTTTTCACCATTATCGCAATGGGCACAGCTTTGTCACCCCAAGATGGCAGTTTGTCAAAATCCTTGAAGACAACCGGTGGTGGGCTTGTTCGAAGTGTTTGAAACTCCATCCACGAAGCTTTTACCCCCCTCGAGAACTAAGACGGAAACCTGAAGACCGGGCATGTAACCTAGGAAGCCTTGCCGGTGTGGTCGACTTGTGTCCATGCAAAAAGCTTACCTTCCGAGACAAAACGGACCTTGTCGAACTTCTGAAGGTACGGCAGAAATCGGTCGCGGTGCTGCAATCCCAATTCGGCCCCGATGTCCAAGAGCGCTTTTGCTGGCATTCTTGCAGTGAGAATTATGGATCTACGGAGCTGGAGATAGAGATATTCCCCGAACTAGATGAACTCGATCAGTTGAGGATCAAAACTGAATATCGTCTGACCACGGACTCCGGGCAACTCGGAAAGGAGGAGTATATGACCCCGCGTTTTGGATGTGCCCATCGATCCGTCGACCTGTGGCTCGCTGGTGTTTGCCAAACCACCATCTGTCAACTCTACGAAAGCAACTGCGCTTCTTGTAAGCGAATAACTATATGTAACTCTTGCAACGCTTCGTTAAAGTGCCCCCGCAAGCAACCGTGTCGAATAGATGAGAAATCGGGCAAGGCAACATACTCCTTCTGGACTGAGAGATGCCTTGGTGGCGCGTCATCTTTTCCGGATTCGCAGTGGGCCGCCCAGAGAATTCATCCCGCAGAAGCTTTAGTCGACGTGGATAACTGCAGTGAGCTGTGCCCGTGGACAGTTCGTGAACACCCTCCTCTCCCCAACGCTCCCTCTTTAGGGATGGACATCCTTGATCCTGCCATCCAAGACCAATCGCTGAATCAATTATACACCTCCATCGGTACGGCTTAATGGAGATTATGTATCTGGAGCTGTTACGAGTCAACGTGTATGATATTTAGATGGTGGGGATCATTGGCGTTGTATAGAAGGCTGTTGTTGTAATATTTGGGGAGTTGGGGAACTGTGCTGCACACATTTTATTTTATTCGCCGTGTTCCCTTACCTTTGGTTTTGGTTTCTTCTTTTTATTTTTTCTTTACCTCAGTTGCTCATAGATATGCAATCAAGTTCTTGGTTGCTTGGAATATATATATTATATACCTATCCTGAAATCAACCTAGATTTATGGATTCCCCATTGTATTTTTAAGGTATAGTCCATAATAGCGCGCCATAGTTTTAATCACTCCCTACCACATCCCAGAGTCTTAACAGCAATCTTTATATTCATTGCTCTAGCCAACACATAAGTACCTGGGTTTAAGTTTAAGCGGGTTTAGGGTTAAAGAAGGGAGTTGGAGCTGAAGGGGGCGCAACAGAAAATTGGCCCAGCTCCCAGAAATTTACGCAAATACACAATACACTCAAGCTTCAAAACGCTATACTACTACTACTAGTATTATAGGCTGGCTTTAGGAGTTGCAATTAGTGTAGACAAGGATATTAGGACATTTATTTTATCATGGTAGTAGAGGGCTTTAGTGCCTTGCGGCCCATAGATAAACAAAGGGGTATAAAACATATAGATAAATAGTATATCAACTTGGTGGGATGAATGAACCATATAAATAACTCTAGAGATGCAATTAGTAGGAGGTGATACCTTTGATCATCTGTCATGCCACCTACCTAGGCTATTCCCCATTCGTCTACCGCCCTCGAGTTTCTCCGACCCGAAACCAAAAGGGAATAGGCCGCGCGATCTGAAGCAAGAAACACTTCCAAATCGCCGGCATCACCTTTATATACCCAGGGAAAGCAGAGTACAGTGGCTTAGATGAGCATCATCTGGCTCCTGGGGCGATGAGCTACCCACCATCCCGTAACGGTCAATATCCCCCGCAGTATATGCAACAGCCTCCCAATCTCCAGCATCCCCAACAGCCCATTCAACCACAGCAGCTATTGTATGGCAATGTCGCGCCGAATGCGTCGCTATACCAATATGGCAAACCTGTTACCTATCCCCAAGTTATGATACCATCCTATTCAGGATACAACCAGGCGTATAATCCACAACAGCAGCAACAGCAGCAGCAGCACCATCAGCACCACCAACAACCAGCACCACCACAGCAACAACCACCGCAATATGTGAACCCTTCCGACCTGTTCCAACAGCCACTTGTTCCTTCTCCATCCCCTTCCTCATTTACAACTCATACTACCTCTCAATACCAAGTTCAAAATGCGGCCGCTGTTGCAGGCAACAGCCTCTCTCCCTCCCTCACTACATCCGCCGCCCCGGCACAACCCCCGGCCTTCTACCCAGCTCCGAGTCCCAACCAGGGGAATCAAGCCCACTCTAAAGCCCCTCAGCCGACACTAAATCCGCCACCGCCAACGCCTAATCCTAAGCCTGCTGCTCCCTCCACCCCTGCCGTTGCTGATGCGGTTGTTCCGCCCGTGTCTGCCGCTCCCCCGGCACCATCCCCGAAACCCATCCAAGTACTAATTCCTACCCCTTCGCCTGAAGTGCAGCAGAAGATACAACGCCAACCTGGCAAGAAACAAACCCAGAAACAACCTAACCAACAGCCCCCACAAAAGCCTCAAAAACCCCCAATAGATTATCAAGTCCTTTTGTTGGCAATGGCAGACGAGTATCTCAACGCGGCCCACAGCCATGGCACTACGGTCGCCCTGTTGAGGCGGGAAATGGAGCTGGAGGAGTACTACAGGCTTGTTGCTACTGGTCTGGGATGCCTGGAAGCGGTTCTTAAGGTTAGTATCAATCGTGGTTCCCCGGGGGCTTTTCGCTACGTCTCCTGTATGATGCTAACAGTAGCGTACTAGAACTGGAGACTACAGCCCCGCGTGGAGGCTCTGGTACGATTGCGATATGCTCGTATTTTGTTTGAAGAAACAGATAATGACCTCGAGGCTGAGACAGCGTTGAGTAAGGGTGTATGTATATTGTCTTCCTGGCCCTGTTGTCTACAATACTGATCCCATTTTGTTAGATCGACCTGTGTGAACGAGTAAGTAGTTTCATCTCCGGTGCTACAGGACTCATATTTTAATACTCGTCTTCGAACAGAACCGTATGCTAGATTTAAAGTACAGCATGCAACATTTGTTGGCACGGATGCTCTATAAAACCAATCCTAAAGCGTCATTAAAGGCAGTTGATGGAATGATACAGGATGTTGAAGCGTGAGTTTTTGCCTAATTTGTAACACCCGAGTTTCATTCTCATTATTCTAGATATCGTCACTCTGCCTGGGAATACGCGTTTCGATTTCTCCGAGTTTCCCTCTCGCTTTCTTCATTAGCACATCAAGAATCGGCTTCTGCCTTACAGAACCTGCATAAAATTTCCAGCATGGCTAATCGCAACGGGGACAAGGCCGTCTCGGCTATTTCCGCTCTGCTGGAAGCCCTAGCACACCTTCAACAAGGATCTAGTTTCGACTCTATCGAACAAGCTCAACGGGCGATAGCTGTGACACGGAGTCATCAGCTCAATGATGAGCTCCGTCATATCCCACAGTTAACAACATTAGTGCAGATCGTTGACATCTGCTGCAGCCTTCTTGAATATGACGTCAACCAATCTTCCCAGAAGCTCAAAGTTATGCAAGATCTAATGGACGAGAGGTTGAACGACTCGAACTGGCGTATGGATGGATCGTTTTCCATTCCCTTGAGTGGCAAGTCAGCTGGGCCTTCCTCCATAGATACAGGAGATATCCTTCAGGTCCAGAGCGGCACTTTACTGTTGAGCTTCAACTGGTTACCTCAGCATGACCTCTATGCTCTCTGTTATTTTTTGAGCTCGATTACGCTCAGTTGCAAGAATTCCTACGACGGCCGGAAGGCCGAGAAGTTCCTCCAGGAAGGACTTCGCATGGTGAAAGGTTCGTTTTACTCTTTTTCTGGGGGGTGAGCCGGAATGATGGCTGAGATTACCCAACCAGGAAACTTCAAAGTACCACAAGAGATCACAGAATCTTTGGTCAACGCGAATAGACGTGTGGAATGGCGCAGGACGCTATATTGTAATTTACTTGTTCAACAAGTGTTCCTTGCCTCTGGTCGTACGGACTGGGACCTCGCGAACAAGACACTAAAAGAACTTCAGCAAGAAACCCAAGAACTTGGTGATCAACTCCCCGATACAATCCGTTGCCTGATTGAGTACGCAAACGGTACCATTGCACAGGCAACGGGTGATTTGAACGCAGCTCTGGCTTCATTCCAGTCCCCTCTTCTCTCTCTGTCCCCTTCTTTCAGCAAAACCGCCCGTAACGAACCCCGCCGCGATATCGCTATCCTAGCAGCTATCAATACCATCCTTATCCTTCGCGACCCTTCTCACCCGTCGCACCTTCATCTATCCAACGTCTTATCTACCGTTGAGTCCTTTTGCAAGGCCAGCCCGAACAAATATATCCAAGCAGCTTACTACTTGCTCTGTGCTACAGTGCAGACAGACTCAACAATACAGACAAAGCAGTTTCTTCAACAAGCCCTTCAGTCTGCCACAGCTATCGGAAACAGCCAGATTACCTGCATGACCCTAACTTTCATGAGCTGGAAATATTTCCGCGGGGTGGTTGGAGAACAAGCTGAGAAGAGTGCAAGAGCGGGCCGCGCAATGGCGAAGAAAGCCAACGACCGTCTTTGGGTTAGTGTCACGGATGAAATGCTCGCGGAGACACTGGAAAGGCAGGGTAAGAATGAGGAAGCAACAGGGGTCCGAGGGGAGGGTCATCGGGTGATGATGGGACTGCCTCCAGCATTGAGAAGGCCGGCCTAAGGAAGCGCCCCCTAATTACGCCACTATTCCTATTCGTGCCAATTTAACTTTCGGTTCACTCCTATGCGCCATCTATTCCGTCGTTTATATTAGTTTGATTTTATACCTTATGATGTATGTTCTTGTGGGCGAAATTTGTGATACCATTTTCAGGGTTGTGGATTTGCGGTGTACAGGATATGTGGTGGCGCATTTGAGTTTGATAAATCGGTCCGGATTTAGTGATGTGACGGATTGTTCCATAAGAGCCATATGTTCTCATGAAATTATATATCTGACAACGGGTCTTACGATAGTTGGAACTGCCGTCTCAAGTATCATAGTTTCATGAATGTCGAGAGCTCTATCGTATTCGCGCATAATCCCTTACACAGTAAAATAGACTCGATGAAACGAGGCTTCAATGGGTTATGCTAGAGGCATAGTTTTGATCTTTCACCTCTCGTATGAGAATAATCACTCGTAGAGTACATGCATATTTCAGTCGCCACAGCATACCAGACAATGGCAATAAGTTCGACAAGAGTGACAAAACATATAAAACGACCGCGCGCAATTAGTAGTAAAAAGTACAACTAAGACTCCACATCCCGCCATAAACCAGCAACCTAAACACCAATCGCAAGCCCGAGCGAGAATTACATTCAAGAAAAAAAAAAGAAAAAAAAGAAAAGAAAAAAGACACCAAAATGGAAAAAAATACAGCGGAACAATGAATAACATTCAAGTTCTCAGAAAGCCTCCGAAATCACCGGCCTCCCGTAGCTTCATTTATTACCTTCTCCCTATTGGATGGGGGAGGGGGGGTCAAGGCTCCATGTATTTTCAGGGTTTGTATGTAGGAGTATATGAAAGGTGACACGTTGAGGGAACGAGAAAAGAAGAAAACAGAAAAAGAAAACAAGGAATAGCTGGGAGAGATTATCCCAAGCCGCCCCAAGCGCCACGAATTCTGCGCGCGAGCTGAATATCCTTTTGCATGATTGTTACTCGTTTCGCGTGGATAGCACATAGATTCGTATCCTCGAACAAATGGACCAGGAAGGCTTCTGCCGCTTCCTGGAGCGCCTGGATCGCATGCGACTGCCATCGCAGCTCCGAACCAACCTCCGCGGGGAGAAGGTCTAATGCGACCTCACGTACGAGTCGCGCAAAGGGAAGCTTCGAGATTAGCAAATCATAGGAGCGCTGGTATTTTCGGATCTCCTTCAGGGCAACGGTTCCTGGCTTATAACGGCGGCGTCGGCCTTTCGGGGTAGGGTCTCCGGCTGTTGATGGAATTATTAGGATCGTTGTGCACTTTGTCAATTGGGCGCTGTGGGTAGGTTGTTGAGGGTGCGAAGAAGGAAAATAAGAAGAATCGTTACACTTACGTTGAATGTCCGATGTCCTGGGGGGCCGTTTCCCACCCTTCTTTACATCGGCCCGTTTGGGACCAGATTTAGAGGGCCCTGCTGCGGCTCCGGTTGTCTTCGTGGCATGGCCGTCACCGTCTGGTTTCTGTGAGGGGGCTGTGGCGGGCTTTCGTCCTCTCCCGGTTTTCGGGGGCATGACGGTGAGAGAGGGTTGCGATTCGGAGCTTGTAGTTTTTTTTTGGCCCAGTTCAGTGGACAAGAAATTCCACTAGTAAACGAGGGGCAGTTTCGACTCCTTTTTCCATGCGAAAAAGGGCTGTTGTGTGGAGTATCTCAAAAAAAAAAAAAAAGGGAGGTAATTTGTCAAAGCTGGCTTTCGTCCGAGGTATATGGAGAGGTTGGGCTTGAGGGCATATAAAGTGCTGGACCGTGTTGGAATTCAGTATGCTACCCCGAAGTGTCAGCAGCAGTTTGATAACGAGCTGGAGCAAATCCTTCTTGTCGAGAAATTGCCAATATTCCCACAAGGCTTTCTCGAATTGGGGTGGCTGGGAGTTTCCTCCAGAGGAATGGCAAGCTGTGCATTCCCAGCCTTCGGGGTTTGACGCGTCGCGCGTCTTCCCTCGAACTTCCCCGCCCTAGGCGCGCGGCTGAGATACACGTGATTATTTAGCGTTTGGTGCCTGAGGCCGAAAGAGGCCACCTGGGGTAAATGTGGCTGATTTGGGAATCCTTGTCTTTCGGTGAGCTTGCTGATAGGTGTCTTTTCTGCTTGCAGTTCATTGTGCCATCGTTAATCTCCCATTTCTCTTTCACCATAAAAGCGTCTCCTTCCATCTTCTTCTCCTCTTACTTTTGTTTGACCTGTTGCTTGGGCTGATCACCATCCCACACTTCTGCGGCCTGCGCGGCTCTTATCTCCGACGGCATGGCCGCCATCTGGGGCAATGGGGGGCAGGGTGGACAGTTTCCCCTCGAGCAGTGGTTCTATGAAATGCCCCCTGTGACTCGATGGTGGACAGCTGCTACCGTTACGACCTCGGTTCTTGTCCATTGTGATATTCTGACCGCGTGGCAGCTCTATTACAGTTTCCGTTCGGTCTATATGAAATCGCAGGTACGTCATGTTAACTGGCTGATTAGATGAGGTTTTTTGTTTTTTGAGCGAACTGACAGTCTTTTGTAGTATTGGCGTCTGATAACTACCTTTCTTTATTTCGGAGACCTGAATCTAGACTTGCTCTTCCATGTATTTTTCCTACAGCGGTACTCGCGGCTCCTCGAAGAATCCTCTGGTCGCTCCCCAGCGCATTTCTCCTGGCTACTATTATACGCCATGGTGTCCCTCCTCACACTCTCTCCGTTCCTCTCAATGCCTTTTCTTGGAACCGCTTTGTCCTCAAGCCTCGTCTACATCTGGAGCCGCCGCAACCCGGATACTCGTCTCAGCTTCCTGGGTGTCTTGGTCTTCACAGCTCCATACCTCCCTTGGGTGTTGATGGCGTTTAGTCTTGTTGTCCACGGAACCGTGCCCAAAGATGAGATTTGCGGTGTTGTGGTCGGTCATGTTTGGTATTTCTTCAATGATGTTTACCCATCATTGCATGGTGGCCATCGTCCACTCGATCCCCCGGCATTTTGGATGCGGCTGTTCGGTCCTGCGACTAGATCCGGAGGTACGGATACTGCAAATGTTAACCAGGATTTCGTGGCCGCGGCCGCGCGGGAAGTTCGATGAACTCTCCTCCCTGGGTTACGACTGTGCCCATCTGTCATTAGCCAGAAAATAAGGCAAACAAGGAACCATTCTTTATCCTGGAGAGATATTTAGGTCGTCGGGGAAATCCCCCTTGCAGCGGGGGAAAGGTGTTTCCCAGCATGGTCACGCATATGTGCAATAATACTGCAGCAGGAAACCGAAAATACTCCCGCGTACGTATATTTAAAGTGACCGGAATCCTCTTCTCTGAAGCCTTCCTCAACTGCAGTAGTCATTTGACTGCACCCAGAGCACCTGTTTCATCATTCAAGAAAAGACATGATATGCGTCTCATAACGTTTCGGTGGGGCAACTTGCGACATGGGTTTCCCACCCGTCCCTTGAGGGGCTGAGACCGCTTGTGGGGAAGTTAAAACGGGGAGGGATTTCTTCGAGGGGGCGATTGTGGATTTCGAATTTTCGCTTTTTTGTTGACTTGCAATTTTTTTTACAAAATATTTGGGAAGTTTAGTTTCAATATGGGCATGAATACGCGCTTCTGGTCGCTTCAATGGTGATTCGAATTTCTCATCTGGTGAAATGCGAACTCGTCAAGTTTTTGTGTAGAAGTCCAGAGAAAAATTTCCAGCCCACCTTCATCATCTTCGACTCTCAGAGGAATAAAAAGACCAATCTTTTCTCTTATTTTAAATGGCAAGCATAGAGTGTCCTTCCATTTATTGTTGATTTGTCGATCATCATAATAATGTCCTGACCATCGGCTTTCAAGTTCCAATGCATTCTTAGAGACCCTTTTTTTGGACCACTCAAAAGAACTGGCCTGGTGTTTCTCCCCTCCCTTATTCTCCGCACGAGAAATTGTTCGACAATCTTTGTTAAGTTGCAGGCCAAGACGTTGCGGGAGAACGCGAAAACCTTGGCTTCTGGGATATTCATGCCATCCCATTTTACCTGATTTACATCAAGAAATCATGCTACTAAGAGGTACTTGAGATAACCTTAATGTGGAGAAGATTGACAGGACGCCAAGAAACTTGAGCCTGCAAGCACCCCAGCATAGAAATGATATCATCCTTTGAAGGGGAGGGGATTCTTGTTCTTGGTCTCCCGTTAACTAATATATTATCTTCGCCTTTGTCTATACTCTTCTTTCCCTGGTTTTGTTGGATGTAAATAATAAATGATTGCAAAGGCAAGATTCCGCGTGCGCCTTGCGGGCCCATAAACCTTTCCCATACCCAAGAACCTGTGGTAAAATTTGGCCTGTGAGACGCCCCGTTTCTCCAAATTCAAGATTGTTTGTTGTTTTGCTGCATTTCCAATAATAATATGGTCACGGCCCTTGAGATCATGGCAGTGCAAAATGATGGTCAGCAGGGATGTGCGGAGACGCAGAAAGATGTGCCTCGCAATAATAACTTCAGTGTATTATTGGTGTTATTCCTGATATTAATAAAGATGGGCTCGGCGATAAAAGCGCTGAAACGCACCCATTCACCCTTGAGTTCTAACACCAGGTTGAGCATTCAGATGACGACTGCTCTTGGTTCTTTTACAATCTAGTACTCAGCCACACGAAAAGCTATCATCAGCACATCTAGCGCACGCTGCAAGGTGACAACTTGTGGGAGGAAGCGTGGCCAACGGCGTCTGCGAACCAACCGAGGGGGCGCGGGATTATTTTCATCTGTGTGCGAGCACCTCGGTAGGATGTTGAGGATTTTGGTTGGTTGAATTTCCCATTTTCCCTTGGTTTCGGGGGAAAGCTAGTGGGGTTCTGCAAATTCCAACTTTTTTTTTTTTGGTGAGAGACAATATTCGGTGTACGTTTGACTTTTTGCTTGAACGAGAGAACCATGGCTGTTGATTGAGGGGAATAATACAATTGTACCTAAGAAATTCTTTTGAACTGGAGCAGAGAACCATAGGAAATGTACCTTTGGTTTTTCGATTTAAGATTCTCCCTTTTGGAAACGGAGGTGCCTATTCTGACCCAGGATCAAGAGTATTGTTTCTTTGGACTCAACCATCATTCTTGAGAGTCTAGGACTCATTTGATTCGGTAGGAGTATTGTCATTCCCCATACTTAAGTAGTAATTGCACCGACAAGTGGATTTTGATTGTTGGCTCATTGTGAATGTGAATGCGCATTTATCTGGGGAGGGCTCAGACAAAAAGAAAGTTTCTCCAAATCCCATCAACAGTTAAACTAATCTTATGTGACCCTGGTCGAGGCCCATATTTCTCTCCATTAATATAATATTGTATTGAAATGAGTTGTTGTTGCCCTTGTTCATTGCATGTGGGAGGTGACATCATGCAAATCGTACCCATACGAAGCCCCCATGGGGTTTTTTCTGGGCTCAGAGTTCATCAAACTCGCATTTCGTGACCAAGAGGAGACACTGTGTTTTGATTGCATTGCAGCTCTTTGAACCTCTTGCTCTCTAAACTCTTACTCCTACTCATCACCCTATTCTTTTCTTGAATGTAGGAGGATTAATCAAGAATATTTAAAGACAATTAGAGTTGGGTTTAAATCAACTATATGTTTTAAACCATCAATCTGATATCTCTTCTCCTGCCAATAGTTAGAAATAAATAAAACAAACTGATATACACAACAACAAGTAGATTAAATCCCGCTATTCTACTACTGACACTATTCCATTTCTCAGGACGGCCAAGAAAGACCTCTTGATTGAGAGTGGCGGTCGTTTTTGACAAATTGGGAGTATGGTCATTCTCTTTTTTGCCTCTCCTCCGTCATCACATCATTATGTTGAAGCATGAAGGAGGACGACAAAAAAGTCTTCGCCCATGATTTCTCTGGTAGAACCAAAGCTCGGGCTTCGTAAGATGATGGCGTGTCCAGGATGCAAAAGGGAAAAAAATAATGGTTTGACGCACCATTCAGCTTCATCAGCGACCACGGGTTGTCATTTCCAACTCTAGCCTTCCACGCCAACACCCTGCCCATTATGTCACACACTACCTCCTCCATGCATGAGTTAGTCCGTGTCATCAATGACATGAGGATCATGTTGCGCATGGTGGTTATTTCAAGCGTTGGAGCTGTTCGTGGATAGATGCTCAAAAGGGACAAGGGTTATATATTGGTATGAGCCCTATTGAGAATCTAAGTATCTTTTGAGGAACTCAAAAGTACTCGTTGTTTAGGAGTCAATCGGGTTTGCGTTGTCCACTGTATCAATTAATATTGCCTGCTGCTGTCAAAAAATTAGTAGGATTCTGACAATTTAACTTCATGGCAAAATTTGTATCATTTGTTTTGACCGTTAGGTTTGTATCTGAATTTTATTTTTATTTTATTTGATTTTTTTTGAAATGATGATTATGACAATAATATTATACAAATAAGAAGAAAAAAAGACTTAATTTACAGCCAAGGAACAATCAGCATTGTGGTGGGTAATGGATCTGATGATTCTTGATGGTATGAAACCACTGAGACTGCTTGTTGAAAATCGATGAAAATAATATTGATTGATTGATTGATTGATTTTTTTGATCGCATTTTTGACCTTTGACTTGATTCCAAGGTTTCTCTGCTGTCTCATCATGATAACAATGATCGAAAAAAGCAACACAAATCCAATTTGCGCGCCGGCGGTCATGCATTGCCCTCTTGGAGAATTATCTGAATCTGCTTTTGAATCATTGGCAGGTAATAAGATATGGATGCACTGCAGGGGTCTGTCCAGAGTATGTATCTCCTTTGCTCTTTGTCCATCGCAAATACAAATAAATCAGCTGGTTTTTCTCTGTATTTATTTATTAATTCCGACTATTATTTTTCTGCATGAAGCTTTTTGATTTGCCTTTGCTTGGATTTCCAGGTATTTTTTTTCAATAGTTTTTTTAAGCCAAACTTGAACTTGCTTTCTCCTGGCTATCTTTTTCTGAATCTTTCATCATACTGTATTATTTCATGTGATGATGTTAATTTGTCTTGTCTTGTCCCTGTTGGGGTCGCGAAATCCCCCCTTTTTTTGGCCAATCATGCTTATCCTTTCCTGGAGGAGACGAACAGCCACGGGGTGGGCTGAAGAGAGACTGAAAATATAATTCAATGGTGGCTCCTTCTTCGTGAACAAGCTGCCAACCTTCCAAGAATTCGTCAGTTGATGCACCAGCCGAGTGGCTCAGCCCCAAGATGATGGTCCCACTTCCTGCGCCAGGACAGAAATAAACACGCACCCCAGTCCAGACTCTGGCCGTATTGATACGTATGGGTTGTCCAATGACTGAATCCTTGGAAGGGATTATGATGTCCTTCAATCTCATTCTGCTCAACTCCAAGCACTCCAAGGTACGTGAGGTAGGGAAAGATCTTGGGAGTATCAACCCTATGGGATCTTCCTGCAGGGCTTATTGAGAATGAATCATTGAAAAAAGGAAAAAAAAATAAAGGGAAAATTAACACGCAGTCCCGACCCGCCAATTCTGACGATCCCCATCAATTTCCACAAAAAAGGAAAGCGTGGGTTTTGGCCACCGGCTAATAACGTCCCTCAACTCCCTCCCAGAATTACCTAGTGGCGGAGGCTTAGCCTTGGCTCCAACCTAAACATTCCCCCAAAAATTTCGTACCACTCCACTCTCCCTCCCCACTCTCCTGAGTGCCCCTTAAACCGAGTCGGTCTCCTGGCCTATGACGGGTCGTCTTTGGCCCCTGCAACCGTGGGCCGTTGTTGATGAGGCCTCTCTCGCGCGTTCGACACCCGCTCGACATGGCAAAAAAGGTCCTAGTCATGGTTATCTCTTCGTACTAGTCCCTACCTTTCCAGGTAACAGACAGGTACTGCGGCTACTGCCTTGTCCCTCATCCTCACCAACTCTCATTCTCCCCTTTCCTTTCCTTTCTTTCAACTGACGACGACGCACCACGATTTGCTCCGTGCCTGCTCAACCACAACTCCGCTCCCTCTCTTGATGCCACGGCTTGGTTGCTGAGGCGTCGTTCGTTCCTTTCTTTCTGGGTTTTTACCTTCCTTTTTGATCCATAATTGACCAAAATTTCTTCCACTCCCTCACCCTTTTTTTTTTTATATTAATTTAATTTCCAGAACAAAAATTACCTCTTTCTTTCTTAAAAATTAATTTAATCCTCATTCGTCTCTTATCATAACCTCAGGCCCCTCCAAGTCCGTCCCAAAGTACTAAGGGTAACGACGAAGATCTCTTCCCCCATTATCGCATCAGTCCTTTGGGTTTGCTTGTCACGCTCCTTAAATTACCTTCAATTTCCGGTTTAGTCGCGTGTTATCGAACCCGTCGAGTACAGAGCCCGTTTCTTCTCCTAGCCCAACTTTAGGTGGTTCCTCTGAGAAACCCTAATCCAACTTGAGGGGAGACACGGGAAAAGGAAATCAAAAGGCTTGACGGCTGCTCTTTCCACAGTTCCTCCTTTCCGTCCCTCAACTCACCCCCCACCCGAAGCTCTCGTCAATTACGATTTCTGGGGTATCACCTGGAAATTCGATTTTCGTTCTCTGGAAGTCGTTCTCGGTGTCCGATTCTTGGTTGTGAAACGTTGGCAGCTTCGACCTTTTTTCTTTTACCCGACTTCTTGTTCGTCTACCCGGGAAAAATAGATATTGATTTGATTATTGGTTATTTTTGGCAAATTTCAAGCGCCTTTCTCTTGACCTGACACGAAGTTACGACCCGAAAGTTTACCAATTGGCTTATCTCGCAGACTTCTATAACCTGTGTTACGCCTACTCTCCTGTGCCAATATATCGTCGAAGAAGGGTGGTCTAGCACCCCAGACCGACATCCATCATGCGACGCGGACTCTTGGTTTTTCTCATTGTTAACCTCATTATCATCACATTCCTCATTCGCAGCGTTTCCACACTCCTGTCGCTCCTGCTGGAGGATGCTTCAGCCGACGCGATTCATCGCGCGGAGCTACCATCGCCAAACTCAAGCCTGATTGAGCAACGCCCACAGATCATCCCCAAGATCATCCACCAGACCTACAAAAACGAATCAATCCCCGAAGTGTGGCAGGATGCCCAGCAGAGCTGTATTGACTTGCATCCTGACTACGAGTATATTGTTAGTGACCGCCATTTACCACCTTCCGCAACACGTTCAGGAACTAACTGATGCATACTTTGTAGCTTTGGACAAATGAGAAATCACGGGAGTTTATAGCTGCCGAATATCCCTGGTTTCTGGACACTTTTGACGGTTACAAATACCCGATTCAACGTGCGGATTCCATCCGATACTTTGTTCTCGCTCATTATGGCGGAACCTATATCGATCTTGACGATGTATGTGAAAACCTGTTATGTCATTATTGGTGCCATGTGAAGAAAAACCTACTCACTGAAGAGAACTAGGGCTGTAACCGAAGGTTGGATCCCCTCCTCGCATACCCAGCGTGGGTTCGTCGCACCGCTCCAACAGGTATCTCCAACGATGCCATGGGGTCTGTTCCGCAGCACCCATTCTTCCTCCGAGTGATCGAGCTCCTCCAAGCATACGACCGCAGCTGGCTCCTCCCTTATATAACGGTCATGTATTCTACAGGTCCGCTTTTCTTGTCTGTTATCTGGAAGGAATATATGCGGGACAGCCCGAATGAATCCGGACGGGTTCGCATCCTCATGCAGGATGAGTACAATCGGCACTCGTGGAGCTTCTTCACTCATCATGTAGGCAACAGCTGGCACGGCAAGGATGCTAGGCTGATCTTCTGGATGGGACAGCACTGGATGTTCCTCACGCTCTGCGGGTTTGTCCTTGCCGGTGCAGTTGGATTGTGCTTGTGGTGGGGTTACGGTCGCTTGATGCTTCTGGGCTCCAAGTACCGCTACCGCTACTCCAAGCTCCCCTCTTTCCCGGCCATTCCTGGTTTGTCATCACCCACTCGGCGCTCGCGGCGCATGATGCCCACTCTGCTTCGTCGAGTCAGCTTCAACAAAGAAGATGAAGAAATTGGTCGTACTACCGAAACCTCTTATGAACTTTATGGCCGACGCGACTAAGCGTTGTCTTTTGTAACTAACCGTTATGTGTACTCTGTCTGCTTTTACACGGCCTTTGACACGATTTTGCGTGCGACATTTTTTCACCGTTTACCTATGTTTGATCTATTAATGCCCCCAATCCTTTGTTGGTGCCGTTTCCACCTGCCTGGCAGGATTCGTTTCATTGTACATGTATGGAGTTCTGGGGATCCTGACCAACCAAATCGCTTCTTTAGAGCGTTGGTTGCCTGTACATGTTTTGGCGAGATATCCTTTTCAATCTGCACGCGACGCGATCTGCTAGGCAGCGCAGTCGCATATTATTTCTTTTTGGATTTTGTCCATTAGATTTTTTTTCTTTTCTTCCTTTTGTTTTTGCCAGCCTGTATCTTGTTCCTTCTTCTCTAATCCTCCTTGAAGCCTTATTGCTTCCCCCCTTTGTGTGGCCAGATAGACCTGCTTTTGATTTGGGTAGACAGATACTGTCAGCGTTACAGATGCCTGGAGCTAGCTGGAGTCGCAGACAGAAATTAATAGCAAATACCTCCGTGCTGTGATATCGAGACTGTATATTCCACTTAATCGCATTCAAAATCTAGGCGGCCCTACAGTTTTTGCTAAGGAGCGAGGGGGAGTGTTCGTCTTGTCTAACTCGGAAAGAGCTTACCTAGGGCGGGTTGAAGAGCTTCAAGTTGCCAACTGATCCCAGATCGGCAGGAGGTAAGCTTTCCCCTTGTTTCATTTCATGATCTCCGCGCTTATGGTGTGGCGAATCAGAGGAGGAAGGCATTTGTTTCATCAAAAGAATATCGTGGTCAATCAGAGATCACCATACACTTGTCAAGGGGCAAATATGATACGACATGAAGCTTTCGTAAAGTGACATTCTCTGGTGCTGTTGGTCCATCAGAAGTGGTCCCCTGGCCACTATCCCCACCTCCAAGTATGCAAAGGAACTGCGGAATCATGTGGTTGACCTAGCGATCATTTGCGAATCGATAGAAGTATTATAAGAGGAGTCTATCTCTCGGCTTTTCCCTCTTGCCTTTCATTGTCTTGCATACTTCTGGGTTTGGGGGAATACATTTTATCCTCTGGGGTCAAGATATTCAGAAAACCAAGCCTACCTATCATTATATTTAGACAATATATAACCTCCATTAGCACAAGAAAAACAAATACAGCACCACGTCTGTCCTTTCTCTTCCTATTCTCACCGTCATCCTTCAGTTCCAACTCAGCATCCCCAGCCCCGAAAGGCAGCATCGCCATCATCACCACCATGCGAACAGGCTCTCTCACCAACGCCCTCTTGGCTCTCTCCTGTCTAGCTCAAACGATTGCCCTCCCTGTTGAACCCGAAGACAATATTCTTCTACATCTTCCCCACCAAGCCGATGCATCAGTTACAGCTAGCCAGATCCAAGCCATATCGCCCAAATCCGCATCATGCGATAACCCCCCAGCCCAGGGAGAATGCTCAACAGCCGCCCAAGCAGCACCCAACATCGCCAAATCTTTTGAGACGTACCAAATCACTTCCCGAGCTGAACAGGCTGCTGTCATCGCCCTAATGGCCTTTGAAAGCGGCGATTTCAAGTATAATAAGAATCATTTCCCGGGTGTTCCTGGACAGGGAAGTATGTTCTACCCAGCCTCCTCTCCCCTTTTCAATTTCTGCTAGAGGGCTTTTTGTCCCATTCTTTTTTCTCATATATGAGTGGAGGCACGTGGCGGGAGATATGAGAAGATGTTTATTGATCATGTTATACGATGTTGCGCTGTGAAAACACAATACTAACAATAATATCTAAAAGCACGGAATATGCAATCCCCGACTTTTAATGAAAAATACGCAGCTTCTATCCCGGCTTTGAAGGGCAAGCTGGCGAGTGTCCAGGGTGATGCGGCGGGTGTTCTGCGGCTTCTGTTGGAAGATGAGAAGTATGATTTTGGGTCTGGGGCTTGGTTTCTGACGACGCAGTGTTCGCAGGATGTGCGGAAGGGGTTACAGTCAGGCTCTGAAAAAGGGTGGAGGAATTATATCAGTAGTTGTGTGGGAACTGATGCGAATGATGAGAGGATGGCATACTGGACCCGAGCGATCCATGCCGTGGGGGTTTAAAGGTAACTTGTTTTCCTTCTCTCTCCATTTTTTTCTAGATGGAAAGGTGGTTATTATTTGAGCAGGGAGGGAAGGAATATCTGTCGCTGGATATCGAACCCTGAGCCGCTCAGTGTGCGCTGGACAAACCGGATGTGCGATGCAGGGAATCGAGCATTAACCTTTTTCGTCTGTATCCAACTTCGTGAAACATTATATACCGTGCGATTGCATAAATAAATAAATAAAAAGTCAAGTCCCCAGGACCTCCGTGTTTTTTTCTCTCTTTTTCTTTTCTTTGTGGCTTTATCTTTCATAGCACTCCCTTGGTGCTAACCACATCTCCTACCCCGACTTCACCAGCCACTCTGCGGGTACAAGCCGTACGGATAGCAACAGCCAAAGCCTTGAAGGCGGCCTCTGCACGGTGGTGGTCGTTGTCACCGTAAGTGCAGCCGACATGCAGCGTCACGCCGGCGGCCTGCGCAAAACTTTGCAATCCGTGGGTGATCATCTCGGTGCTCAGGTTGCCGATTTTCTCACGGCGGAAACCTAGATCGATGACTGCCCAGGGGCGGCTGGAGAGATCGATAACGGCCCAGGAGAGGGCCTCATCGAGAGGGGCGTCTCCACGACCAAATCGCACCAAGGACTGGCGAGCTCCGAGGGCTTCGGTGAAGGCCGAACCGAGCGCAAGGAAAGTGTCTTCGGTTGTGTGGTGGTCATCAACTTTTGTAGATTAAGAAGTTAGCTGGGTTTCTTTTTTCTCTACTCTTTCTTGGATTTAATTTTTATAAGCTGTTTCTCTCCGGTTGTATGGAGAGGGTAAAGGGCAAGGAAAGAAAATGATACGAGTCATGGCATACTGTACAGATCCCCATTGGCTCGAATAGCGAGACTCCACCCGGAATGTTTCGCGAGAGCATGCAGCATATGGTCCAAAAACCCTATACCTGTGTTCACGGTGATTTGTTGAGTGGGGGTGAATTGTGTCGCATGGGGGCAATCCTTGGGATCAACAATTCCTTTCTTTGCGGCCTCAGCTTCCTTGGGATCGGAGGGGGCGGGGAAATGATCGGAGGCCTGGTAGGGAGGAAGGACACCTCCGTCCAGCGAGAGGGAGACCTGGATTTTGGTCTCGTTGGTCACTCGAGAAAGCGAGGCGGTGCGCGGGGCGAGAGGCATGATTGCCGGTGGTTGTGTATAAATTGGGATTGCGATTTCTTTATTTGACTTCCTTCCTCCGTTTAAGTCGTACTGGCAATGTGGGGAGCAATTGACAGTTTGGGATTCGTGATAATTGATCTTTAATTGATTTAGGGTATCTTAAGCAGATGACTGAGTTGTCAGTACTTGGTAGGTACTAGTCACAACTTTTTTTTTCGCCTACCATCAGCAAAACTTGTCCCGCATGTTTGGTTGTAGGCCGGACTGCGGAGGAACTGTTGATCCCGAGGTACTGAGCTGCGTCATCATTCAATGCAACGAGGCGTTTCAAGAAAACAACATTATTATTGAGTTGATTTCCACGCCAATTTGGGCTTCTGGTGCGCATTCTTTTTTGGCGTGTGCGTACCATTTCTGTCCCAGCAAAGGTACTATGCCTCCACCGTCGAGCCAGAGGGCGGACATCGAGCCTCCCGAGGAGATCACTTCGGAGGCAGTTCGCGGATTTTTGACTGGCGCCTTTCGTGTATGTTGAGCAGTACACCCTCATATTATTGACAACGTTTCATTGGCCATGCTTGCTTTTTGGGCTTGCGTTTCTCACTCAAGCTCCTCTGAGTCTGGGTATGGGGGCTCGTCTTGTTGCCTTTTAAAACCTTTGGCTGTTTGAATTGGGAGTCCAAAATTGGGAGTGCTGACACGAGCTGGTTGAACTTTTAATAGTTTGGTTCGGTTTCTATCTTGGCTCATATGATTATGATCCTCCCTCATCCTTTCAAGTTTTCGCCTTCAACAACCGATCCAGCGTCACACACCAAGTCACATTCACAGCCACATATGCAGCAGCAACGAATACCGCATCCACAGCCGTCACTTTTCTCGATGGAAAATATTCGGTCGAGGCTATTCTACCGGCCCCTCGAGGGATTTTCCGAGTGGCTTTCCCCATCGGCCCGGATCTACAGGGGTTTAACGCCGCAGTTCAAGGTCTTCCTCCAAATTGCTGCCATGACTCTTGGTGGCTGCGTCTGGGCTGAAAGAAGGGTCAATGATTATATTAAAATGCTTCGAAAGGTAAAACGGGCGGAGCGGATGCAGGCACAACGAGAAGCTCGCTACCTGGATTAGGTGCGGTATGTATAGCGAGAAAACGGTTTTTTATCTCTTTTCTACCTTTTTTCCTTCCTTGATAGCCATATTGTTGTTCCTTAATTGAAGCGAAAGGGTTGACAAATGACAAATTTGTACTCCGTACGGAGTAGAGGAGAATGGTTTGTTTAGCTCGTTTCACAATTCCGGATTCCTGGATTTGGATTTGGGCTGGCTTGACCGAACTTTAATACATAACATTATTAATATAATATGTACTAATCGCCACCCCTTGAGTTTTTTCTTTTTTCTTTGTTTTCTTCATCTTGTGTTTTCATTACGGGGTATGTTTTTTTTTTACCCTGCTGTCCTGTAGCCAAGATCTGTAGTGGAATTCTAGGTATGACTATGTCCGTTAGACTCAGTCTCTCCTTCTCCACGGAGTCTAATTGGTGATTCGGAAGGGGTTGGAACTGAAAAACTTTTTATCCAAGGACTTCATGGTTCACTGGATGGGGATTCGCCTGCGCCACGAACTATCATCAAGAGGGGAACCCGGAAATCCTTTGACTGGTCAATAAATTGGGTTCGTAGATCCCGAATTTCATGATCTCATACTAGTCCCGATTATGGACAGTGCTGAGGGCCAAGACGCGGGTTGAATTATAAGAATCAACAATGGTAACATTTGCGAATGACAAGAAAGAGTGAGGAAAAATACCCAGGAGGGAGAAGGTGAAGAGAAAGGGCAGTTAAATGTCGATCCAATAGATCAACAGAGGCATCCAGAGATGTCATGTCATAATGGCATTCCCTCTCTGCATGGTGCCCCATATCCGGCTCTGTCCTCCATCCCATCCGTCCATAATAGCATCCCACAAAGTTGGCTGAACTTTGTCAACGATTCAAGCAGCCGATCCGAAACTCCGGGTTGAGGCGGAAGCGCCATCGGTTAAGCAGCTGAAGATCGGCTTCTCGAACGCGTCTCAAAAACTTTTAACCCAAGCTTTGAGGAGTCTGGAGGAGAATGCACAATAATAATGACAGGAGGGAGATCACCGCTGGTCTCATTTCGCGATGGGAGGATAGTCGCATCTAGTTTCCCATCAAGAGGGTGATCAACAATTATGCAGTCATCCAATCGTCATATTGGGGGTGAAAAGATGGTGTTCAGAAAAATAAAAAAGACGGAAAAAAGCAAAAGTATGAGCGTTTTTCATCTTGCGATTGATGATGGATCGTATTATTAGGTTTGGCTTTTCCGCTTTCGGAAATCTGCTTGAGACTCCCAGAGAAGCTGATCGGAGAGTACACCTTTGTGCTCCGTATTGACATTGAGTTTGGTTTCTTTTTTTTTTTGCCGCGCATCTTCCTCCCGAATCTCCCTATTCTCCACCCCTCTGACTCAAGTAGGTACTCCGTAGGTACATCTTCAATTCTCCATTTGATTACCCCTTCCCCTGATCCGTCGTTTTTCTTTTCTCCTCTTGGGTCCACCCTCAGCTGCCCAATGGAGATCACCAATTATCCAACTGTTCCGCCTTCCTTTGTCCCCAGTGCGGAAGATTTCTCACTCCTGCTCTCGTCACTGGTGTTCAGGATTGCCATTCGTTTGCAGCCTCCGAAGATGTTCTCACGCTGACATCATTCCCCGCTTCGCCCAATCAGTCTCCTTGGCCTGATCTGCACCTTCAGATCAGATTCAATTATCTGGGTCGCCGCTAGGAACGCCCCACGAGAGACCAGAAAAAACAATCACATTCTTTGGTACTCCGTAGTGTTTGGTTCATTTAACGCAGGTCCCGGTCTATTCGCTCTTTTTTGTTAATTTGGGTAGTGTGAGAGACGAGACTCGATTGCGCTGCTGCTGCTATTCGTGTCGTTGCTATTGTCGCTTGTGATTGCTCTGCCTGTTTACCCCGTCTGCTTCGGCTTCTTCTTCCTCTTCCTGACTGTTTTCATCCTCGCTGATTTCCTCATCCGGTGATTTACTTGGCTTGGACTCAATTCGTGGTTGAGTATTGGGGAAGTTGTTGCTTCACTGTAACCCTCCACGTGTATTGTTGTGATCATTTAGCAGTTTTCGATTCGTTCGTTAATTTTCTCTCATTTTCAATTGAGACTTGGTCATTACTTTGCCCATGGTGTATTGTATCCTCGTCATTCTTTTTTCTTTTCCCACTAATGTCTGAGACCTTTTTCTTTAACTTTGTTTAGCACTGTCCCAAGTGGGCAGTTCAGTTGCCTGAAATTCTCGATTCCTGAGGTCTTTTTTTCCTTTTTTTTTTCTTTCGAAATTGCACATTTCTCTCAACTGTTTGTTATAGTCAATTATCTCATCTAAGTTAATTTTTTTTTTCGTTTTTCTTTCTCCCTCCTCCCTCGTCCATCCGAGAAGCTTCTCATGGCACCTTGACGGTCTGCTGTATGTTCCACCTGCCTTCGCTCCCCCTCTTCCCTTTTCCCTACTCCCTATTTGTTTTCCCTCTGCTTTCTCCACCTTTCTAGCTCACTAGTCAGCACATCTGGTTTCAATATCCTTGTCTTGTCTTGCATGATGTCTATCCAGCATCCATTCCTGTCGTTCGGTGATAGCTAACGGTGGCCTTTCCCTTCCTTTTCTTCCTACAGTGAGAACTTTAGCGGAGGTCGTCGATGGGATAGAGCTATCCCTCACCCGCAAACCCAACGTTTCGGCCGGATTTGCTCTTCAATACGTCTTCTCTTCCCCTCCCCCCCTCCACCTGCGCCTTTACCGCGATGGCCGATAGTTTGGGCAAGAAGGAGCGGAGAAAGAGTCTAAGCATGCTTGGCCCGTCGACGACAAGCTCTTCCCATCACACCCACGATCGACCCCCCCAAAATGATGCCAACGTTCTGAGAAAGAGACCCCGGCGCAATTCAGGATTTTTTGGAGGCCGGAACCCTAGTCCCACGAGAGCTTCGATCCCTCATGGTCATCGTCGTCCCGGTACACCCGAATCCGAGATTTTGGCCGCTGTCAACTCCATGCCAACCATCCCCGTCGAGGGAACTCGTGCCCGTCGCAAGTCACTCCAGCAACAGAAAAAACGCGCCTCTGTATTCGACTCTCTCCGGTCGCTCCATTCTCTTGAAGACGGTGATCTATCCAAAGTTTCAGTTGATGGGGAAGATACTGGACATGGAATTGGCTCCATCATCTTACATCATGGGGAAATCCAGACCACTGGAGGCGTGTGGAGGAAGAAAAGCCACTACCTTGTTCTGACAGATACACATCTCGTTCGGTTCAAGAATATGAACAAAGCAGTTGACATGTTCCCCTCAATTCCTCCCTCGTTTGCTCGACCGGTTGGAAACCGCCAGTCTATCGCTTCGATTAGCTCCTTGCAGGATCCACAACTCTCCGCCACCGGCGATGCATCGGCAGGAATACCTCTGAACAGTATTGTCGCTGTTTACATGCTTGACGACGGGAAACCTTCGTCGACTGTAGAGGTTGCCTACATGGATGAACGGATGCAAAAAACTGCTTTTATCCAGATGCAGACCCCTGACTTTCAGGAGCTCAACCTGTGGATGGTTGGAATTCGGTCCGCTGCCGAATTAATCCGTGGAGCGGATCCTATGCCCTTCGAGAAGAGGGGGGTTGATTGCGTCGTCAGAATTATGGAGCTCGAACGCGATTATGACCCCGAGAATCTTCGCATGTTTCGCGTGATCCAAATGGCATCTAGCAAGTCCCCGGCGCGGGCGTCATCGGACGAACTTACCAAACTTTCTCCTACGGGTTGCTATCTATCTCTGGGGACGCACAAGCTTCATTTGATCCCATTGCATAAGGTCCCTAGCCGTAGCTCTGTTGCTTCTTTGACGGACCTTGACACGGCAACGTCCTGTGGGCTCATGAACCTAACGTGCCTATCGATGGAGTGGGGTGACGACAGTCTTCACCTCACCTTTAGGTATGTATACCACTGAATCGTTTGACATCATCTGGCATTGACCAATTGGATTCAGGGTTCCTCTTCAAAAGCCGTTTTCTATATTCCTGGCCTCTGTTCATTCCACGGAGATAGCCTACTGGATTAGGCAACATACAGAGTTTCTACGGCCGTTGTGGATCCGACAGCCATACGAGTTTGTAGTTCCCCGCGACCTCAATAACGAAAACAATTTCCCACTAGTCAACCTGGATGAAGATTATGCATGTTTCGATCGCACCTTGGTCGCGTATTCCGCCAGTTATGACATCGATACGTCCAACATTCGGTATACGATCGACACCCAGTGTTCCGACGCTCCGTGCTTCAAGCTTCTCAGGCCCGCATCTCCTCTCCAAAAGAGGTACACAGCATTGGAATTAATTGCCGTCTTGCGAGCATTGAGGTACAACGAATCATTCCGCTCGATTTCGTTCAGCGGAGTGAGTTTGGATGTCCTTCAAGGCCTGCGCGACCTACATGGTATCGACCAAGATGCTCTCCTAAGTCGGTCCGGTGCCCCGATCTACATTCCCAGCCAGGAAAGCCTATCGGTCCTTTCTCAGGAAGTCCGCGCCTTGTCTTTAAAAAGCAAATGTCTACGCCGCCTAGACTTCTCCTACACTCTAAGCCGCACCCCAAAATCCGATATCGAGACCCATGATCCAGGTTGTGGTATTCCTGAAGCCATATTCCCGATCTGTCGCCGTGAGCTCACTAGTGTTGACTGGGTAGTCTTGAATGGGATCAAGCTGGGTGATTCCGATCTTGATTATCTCGTTGATGCTGCCTCTCAACGAGGAAGTCACATGCGCGCCCTGGAAGTTGGTAATTGTGGCTTATCCGTTCACGATCTCGACCTACTCCTTTCCACGACAGTTGCCCAGGCCTCGACCCTCGAGGCGATCAACATCTCGGGAGTACAAGGTCGCCTGAAGCCCGATATGCTACAACAATATCTCGGTTATTTTGGGCAAATCAAGAAACTTGACTTGTCACGCATATCTAGAACGTCGGGCTCGGAGTCCCTCATCGCCTCCGAGGCTTTTTTCAACTGGAGACTCGAAGAGCTTTCACTCAGCCGGACCTCGGTGAACCGGGAGACTGTAGACGCAATAGCTACTTACTTAGCAAGCGATCGATCAGAACGTTTGCGTGTGCTTCGACTCGATCAATGCGGGTTGAGTGGCCAGGATGTGGCAATCTTTTTACATTCGCTAGCGGTAATCGGAAAAGGACGCGACCTCTATCTACACGTCAATGACAACCGGCTAGATCTTGGTTGTTCGTATCTTTGTGATGCGATTGCTCAAGATAAAGCTCCTTCCCACATGTCTATGAGGATGATTGATTTTAAAAAAGAGGAACAGTTCCAGAACCTGGCTGAGGCCCTGCGTAAAAACCGCACCTTGAAGTTCTTGGATATATCGAAGGCATCGCTCCCGTACGAAGCTGGACCGGAAACATGCAAACTGCTGCAGTTGATGTTCGAGGAAAATGATACTTTGGAAGACTTGGACATAAGCGGGGAAAGTGCCCATCTGGATGTTGCTCGGTTTGGTATCGGTCTCAATTTGGCCCTGACTGGTTTGAAAAAGAACAAGTCATTGAAAATCCTGAGAATTGAGCACCAGAAGCTTGGACTCCAGGGTGCAAGCACCCTAGCTTCCGTTCTTGAGCATAATTCCAGCCTTCTAGAGGTTCATTGTGAAAATAATGATATCAACCTGCAATCATTCACGGTCCTAGTCAATGGGTTACAGAAGAATCGATCCTTGATGAGTCTATCACAAATGGATCGTGACCGGACCCACTCACTCAACAAGGTACGCCGGGAGATCGAGAATGTGAAGCGAGAGTTGAGCGTTTCACACGGATCAGCAGCGAGCTCTATCCGCCGCTCGATACATGCTGCGATGAACGTTAAACATATGTCAGTGGGAAATAAATTGACCAAATATCCCCATGCGCCAACCCACGCCCGGTCGAGCGTCCTGATTTCGACGAGCCCAGTTTCACCTACCGAACCTACCCTTCCGCCTATGGATCATGATGTGGAGGTTATCCTTCGTTCTTTAGATCAGAAATGGGAAGCTGAAGTCGCACGCCTGCGTCGATACCTATTCCGAAACTACAATATTGCGAACGGAGCTGATGAGGGTATGGCTGGCCTTTACGCTGACGACGCTGCTAGTGAGGGACGTCCTGCAACAGCGGCAAGCCTTGGCACGATGCTAGAGAATCTCAAGCTAGATGTGACGATATCCGCAAATGAGATTCAGTCGATACCATCGTCTAGTGCCCAAGCATCACCAAAGAGCGACGAGACTGACCAGAACAGTCATTTGAATATTTTCCAAAGTCTCGATGTCGAAAGTAGTTTTGATAATGAACTCCAGAAGCCCCCGCAGCTCCACACCTTTGACGAATCTACGTATACATCTCAAATGTTGCCGTTAGAATACTCCGCCTCGAGCACGAGCTCGTCACGAATAACAATGCCAGTCCCAGCTATACCATCTATCATCAACAAATCTAGCAGTGTCCGCAGTGCCCGTAGTTCCAGTACCGTCTCTACTAGTACTGGGACGGCAGCGAGCTCACGGAGTGCATATGGGGCAGCTTCCTCGGCCTTAAGAGGCTTTCTCACAGGAGGTTCCTCAAAGGAACGAAAAAGGCTGGAGATGATGAGGTCTGGAGCGGTGTGTGTATCCAATGATAGGCCACCCACACTTAACTGGTCACCGCCTCAGTTTGACCTGGGAGAATTACGTTAGTTCTCCCCTGACAATGGACATATATGATATGGTGTTTTGGGCCACCATAACCCAGAAATGATTTATGAAACCCGAACTAGCTACCACCTGAATTCATCCTCACCACTCGATGCGCTTGGATTTTATGCTGGCTCTCACAGGCTCCCGTAGAGGTACTGCTTGGAGAGCATCTTGACGAGACTTCAATACCAATGAAAGATTATTTGAGCGGACCTCTCTTTCGATTACCCATCGCTTTCGATTTTTTTTGTCTACGAGTCACCCAGTCGGTATCGGTACTTACATCTTATTTTGGCGCTCTTTTCCCTCTTGTTGTTAAAAATATTTCTCTACATACCCATCAGTTTTCCCTCTTTTCTTCAGGCTCAGGGAGGCGATCGATCATTTCTGGTACAGAGTTGTATCCACTTTGTTTCGCATATTACGTGTTTGGCGCATGGCTTCAATGTTTTTTTTATTCATCTTCTTTTCGATTCTTGAACATCCTAGTCTCTTGACTCGGGATATTTTGCAAATATGTCGTTCCCACTTCTCGTTTCATTCTTTCCCTTTCTTTTCTTTTCTTTTTTTTCATTTCTTCCACATGATGCCCTAATTATTAATGACATAGATTACATTGATCTTTCGAGAAGTCGAACTTTAGCGAGATTTTGAGATCATACTCGCCGCATGGTGATTGGGGTGGGGGGGTTTACTGTAGTTGCTTTCTTTGTTCCAAGCATGTTTATTTTCTTGTCAATACCGAGTTTGCGGGTCTTTATATCATTGGGAGTGTATATATATGCAAGGTACATGAGACTGGTGCGTTTATTGTATCTCAAAGTCATCCTTATTGTAGTTGTTTTTTATAGATTAAGGACAAGGAACGGTCATTTTCACTTTATAAGAGTAGATTGTCTATAGAACACCAATTCTTCTACTATGCACTTTACTGTGAGCGGAAGATTTGCGTGAACATTAATCTCGATTCATGTTTGGCCCTAATATTATAATATTGGAGCCACCTAACAAGCACCGTATTATATAAACAGGCATGGGAACTAGACAATCGCCGGTAGATAAATCAAATCTAAACTCGGGGCTGACAAAGTTAGGTATAATATATTTGCTGCTCTATGGGAGGGGGAGCAAGAAAGAAAAACACAGGATAAGCAGACACCGCTCCTTTGTATCAACAACGCCAGAAATGATCGTAGCCGGATATCTTACACAAGCAAATCATGGGAGTGGATGGATGTGTAGATGATTTGCAGATAAACCAGAGGGGAACAATAATTGTGCATAGTACATAAAACAAACAAAAGAGGTATTTGAGTCGATATCAAGATACCACTTATATTGCCACATTGCCATCTCTAGCAGAAAAAAGAAGGAAAAGATATTGTTAGAAGCTTGAAAACAAAAGCTAGACTTTAGAATCATCCAAGACAATGACGCCTTGTTCCTTGTCGAGCCTTTCTTGTTCTTCATGGTATACGCGGCCTTGCTTGCTCACCTCTCGGAGTCGCCGAATGTAGACATTCGCAGCAACGTCTGTTTCATCCTCACCACGACCAGTGAGTGCTTTTTCCCGTCGCTTTTGGCATGCTTCATATAATGCTTGTGATTTTGAACTGTTCAGTTCGCTGAGCTCGTATTCGATTTTCCAGGTGTCGGTGGGCTTGAGATTCATAGGCCGCTCCACAACGGTTCCATTAACGATATTCTTCACCACGAGAACCATCGAAAGGAGTTCTCGATGATTCTTGTCCGAAGACGAGGAGGTGTTTGAGTTGGATTCTTGAGGGCCTTCCTGAGATACCTGATCCGCTTTGGCCTCCAGTTGGTTTGGGATAATGTTGGTCTGGCTTGACGGTTCGTTGACGGTGGCGATAGTGGGCGGATTGTAGTTGCCCTCACTCTCATGAGGAGAGAGGTCGAGAATTCTTCGCTGGTAAGCCTCGATTTCCGCCTGGTTCTTAGTTTGGATTGAGTGGATTTCATCCTCTGTGACAGGTTCCGCGAAAATATACATAAATGGAACCTCGGTATCTCGAGTCTCGAAATGAAATCGGAGAGATTTCTTGGGAAATTTGGCGGTGGCTTTGTTGAGAATCTTATTCCAGAGCATGAGACTCAAACGGAATTCCGCATCGCCCAGCGACGTGTCCGTCTGACCATGCAAGGTCTGGTCCATTTCCGGCAAGCTGACATACTGAAAACCGAAGATTCGCTCTATATTGTGGAATGCAACGAAAATACCATCCATTCGACCAACGCGCACCTGCAGGGAATATTTTAAAAAGGCTGCGCGGATCATATCGAAAAATTCTCGCTCATATGACTCATACATGCCAAACCGAGATTTGATCTGGTAGCCAAGTCCCTGTTCAAAGTTACGCGCATCCATCCGAATGGACACAACAGCCCGAGTCTTCAGGTCAAACATGCCAGTACCTGGAAGGCGTGGATCGTATGCGTCGAGCTGGGATCTCATGATGAAGTCTCCAATAGTGGAATAGTGGTAGGCTTCAGGAACTGCCTGTTCCTCCTCGGCAGAAATCTTATTTTCACTAGATCTCCTATACCGCTCGAAATCTTCCTTCGGCAGGGTAAGAAGCTTTTCCATGGATTTTCCTAAGTTCATAAGGATGTTGGCTGAATCGAACTCTTTATCAGCATCAATGGCATAGACGCCATCTTGATACCGAAGGAACATGGCCGACGGAGCTCTCAAAAGCCGTGTAAAAGTCCGGAGTTTGTCTGGAAAACCCTGAGACATCGTTTGAGTATCAATCGCTCGCCAGGCTGAGAGAAGGTAGTGGAAGTGTGAGAGAACGGATGTCATGCTGGATGAGGACCCGATGTATTTCTTTTGCTCCTGCATCGCTATATTTCTTAATGTATCATCCTTTGAAGATGTAATATACTCTTTCAAGGCGGCAAAGTCGAATTCAGTTACGGGCATGATGGAGCCAAGGTAGGGATCGAAGTTGAAGACACGGGATCGAGGGTCACGAAGATGATAAACTCCTGGGCTTTAAGGACAAAAATTAGTCTATCACACCTGTACTAGGGATATGTGTGCTGGGGCATTGGCTTACTTGAATAGCACTCTCTGCAACCCAAAGGAGAGTTCTGGAACCGGAGGTCTTTCGATATCCAATGCTTTGCACCTGATCAGTGAAAAAAATCCCCAAAAATGGACAATTTGAGGCAGGTTATACCAGTGATAGCAAGGCCTCCAGAGTCTAGGTTGCCAGTTTCGCGTGAGCTTACTGAGCCGGAAAGAAATTTGGGGGTCTGAGGGCCGTCTTTTGGATTCGGTGGTGGCGGCTTCTTTAACTTTGCGATAATTGACTGTACAGAGGACTGAATGCGAGTGGTCTTCGTTCAATTAGCTCGACGGTTATCACTGCCGGAAATTACTTTACCTACCGAGTCGGGAGAAGGTTCCTCGGACTTCGCATCGCTTTCCTGTGATTTCAGTTTTTTGCTTTTCTTCTGACCTTTCCGGGATTGTTTCACGACCTCAATTCGCGCTTTTCGGGTGGTCTTCCTGCCGGCTTTCTTCTTTGCCGTTGTGGGTGCGTCCCGATCACCGCCGTCCTGGTCGTGGGATTTAGCGTGTTTCCCATCTTTGTCCGAGGGTTGATGTTTTCTTCCCCTGGGAGGGAGAGACTGTAAAGTAAATCAGTCGATAGACTGCAGCAAGGAACCGAGCTGTGCAAATTCCATCAATCAGTTCAAAAATTGTATCGTACCTTCTTAATTGACTCTACAGTCTTCTCGATACTTCTAGATGATCCCGTATCCCCGCCCCAAGCTTCGGCACGCAATAATGGGGTGTAATAAAACAGTCGAAGCTGAGGGCGAGCTCCAAAGCTTTGAGCCAGACAGGAGAAGCAGACATATTCACGAAGCGGGTCTGAGACAGACCTTAAAGAGGCCCGAAACATTCGGGCCGGATATATTCAGACAATGCTCAAGCCGCTCAATTTATGAGTTTGGGACAGTAAGTAGTGATGAGGCTGATTGAGAAGTTTTGGGTTGAAAAAGCGCATTATTTCCTTTGGTTTCTTTTCCCTGATCTCTGAACTTTTTTTGCCGGGTTCAAAAGTCTCACCGCTTTGATTTGGTATCGTTACATCTGTATCATACGGTATCGTACGGGAGCGAGATCTGAACCGTGATGGTAGTTGAAAAGAATTTGGTGACTTAAAAGATGCTTGTACACGATTATCTGTCTGGGTCTAAGTGGAAGGAGAAGGTGGTGGGGAGGGGAAAAGCCACGAACGAGAGAGAATTTATCCGGGTTAGGGTATCCAGCAGAGGTGACTTGCTTGATAAGGTGCAAGCGCCTCGAACCCCTAGAGGATTGAGCTATATATAAATTAATAAAACGGTAAGGCTGAAAACAGGGTTTAATTCGACTCTCAGAACAGACACTTATAGAGGGCTAGAATAAAAGTGGATGATTCTTGTCTTGTCTTTGAATGATTGTAAAACAAGGGCTGGTCTCCGAATCTGGGGAGCAAATCGGAGAAAAAAGCCCCGCCGTCCCGCAAAGCCATAAAAAACTGCAAGGTAAAAAAAAAAAAAGTTTAGGACACAAGAAATTCAAGGAGATCTTTCCCAGAGACTATACTCGCTATCCCCGCAGTTCGATCTCTAGTTTACTCTCTTATTGAGGTTAGTTGTATCCATTCCTTTTACAATCATTTTATTCTCTCGTTCATTGTCAACAAATTCCATTTTATGAAGCGATGGAGGGGCACTCGCAGGGCTACCCCTCCTTCTTCCCTATGACAGTGCAAACCCTCAATCCCTTCATTTAATGAGGCATCATAACTGGATGCGGCTATTTTTCTTTTTCTCATCGAATCTATAGGTTGCTTGAGAACACTGCCCTACAATGGCCCAAGAACGTTTGCGCGTCCTCGTGGTTGGCAACGGAGGCCGAGAGCATGCTTTTGCTTGGAAGCTCAGCCAGTCGACCCTCGTTGATATCGTCTACGTCGCTCCAGGAAATGGTGGAACGGGCCTGGGAGTTTCATCGAAGATCGAAAACGCCAATGTGAAGGGAAACGACTACCCTGGGCTAGTGGCTTTTGCCCAGCAGAACAATGTCAATCTAGTTGTCCCTGGTCCTGAGGCCCCTCTGGTTGATGGAATTCAAGGATTCTTCCAGGCAGGTAGGTGAAATCCTGAGCATATTGATCAGGGTTAAAACGGATGGTACCAATAACACGGACTATAGTTGGTATCAGGTGCTTCGGACCTTCCAAGGCCGCCGCCCGCATGGAAGGCTCCAAAGCCTTCTCGAAGGATTTTATGAAACGCCACAACATCCCTACCGCTGCGTATGAAAACTTCACAGGCTACGAGGCGGCGCGCAAGTATCTGGATGGCGTGTCGCACAATGTTGTTATTAAAGCATCTGGATTGGCTGCTGGAAAGGGTGTTATAATACCAACGACGAAAGAGGAGGCTCATCGGGCTCTCAAGGAAATCATGCTTGACCGCCAGTTCGGTGACGCAGGAGATGAGGTAGTCATCGAAGAATTCCTTGAGGGAGACGAGCTCAGTATTCTCACCTTTAGCGACGGTTATACTATCCGATCACTGCCCGCTGCTCAAGACCATAAGCGGATCTATGATGGAGATCAGGGTCCGAACACAGGTGGCATGGGTTGCTACGCCCCTACACCAATCGGGTCAAAGGAAGTCCTTACAGAGATCGACCGCACAATTGTGCAACCCTCCATTGATGGCATGAGAAGAGATGGTAGGGGAATCTAGGCCTTATATATTGTATGGCGCTAACAAACGGCCTCTAGGATTCCCTTTTGTTGGTATCCTCTTCACCGGTCTTATGATGACCAAGAACGGCCCCAAGGTTCTCGAGTATAACGTCCGTGGAGGAGACCCGGAAACTCAGACTCTTCTGCCCCTGCTTACTGACGATACCGACCTTGCGCAAATCATGGTCGCTTGCACAGAGCATTGGCTCGATGGTGTTTCCATCAATCTTAAGCCCAACTTCTCAACTACAGTCATTGCCGTCGCAGGAGGTTACCCTAATGCTTATGCCAAGGGCAAGAAGATCACCCTTGGCCCGGTACCGGAAGGCACCCTTATCTTCCATGCCGGCACGAACCTCGCTGGAAACGAACTACAAACCGCGGGTGGCCGTGTGATTGCCGCCACTGCCACCGCCTCCTCACTCGAGGAAGCTGTTCGCAAGAGCTATGTTGGAATTTCCACAATTCACTTTGAAGACATGTTTTACCGCAAGGATATTGCGCACCGTGCCTTCCGACAGCAAGATGCCCAATCTCTCACCTATGCTTCTGCCGGTGTTTCCATTGATGCTGGCAATGACCTTGTGGATAAGATCAAGAGCTGTGTTGCTAAAACTAAACGCCCCGGCACAGACGCCGTGATCGGTGGTTTTGGAGGACTTTTTTCCCTCGCCGCCGCCAATTCCGCCTACCACCCCGAGTCCCCAACTATCATCGGAGCTATTGATGGTGTTGGCACCAAGTTGAAGATCGCACATATGGCCGGCGTACATAACACTGTCGGAATTGACCTTGTAGCCATGAACGTCAACGACCTTGTGGTTCAAGGTGCCGAACCTCTCTTTTTCCTCGACTGCTACTCCTGCGGTAAGCTGGATGTGAACACCGCTGCCGCCTTCGTCACCGGCGTCGCTGAGGGCTGTATGCAAGCTGGCTGTGCGCTGATTGGTGGTGAGACGGCCGAAATGCCCGGTCTATTCATTGATGACACCTACGATGCTGTGGGCGCTGCCATCGGCGCAATCAACACTTCCGGCCCCAACTCTCGCACTATTCTTCCCGACACCTCCGCAATGAAATCGGGGGATGTCCTTCTTGCTCTTGCTTCCTCCGGCCCCCACTCTAACGGATACTCTCTGGTCCGTAAGATCGTCGAGCGTTCTGGCCTGAGCTACAGCGACCCTGCTCCTTTCTCCATGCCCTCGTACCCGAATGAACAGCTCTCTCTCGGCCATGCTCTCCTAACCCCCACTCGCATCTACGTCAAATCCCTGCTGAAGGCTCTCTCCGAACTCCCCTCCGCCATTAAGGGCCTAGCTCATATCACCGGTGGCGGTCTCCTCGACAACATACCTCGTATGCTCCCCAAGACACTCACTGCCCAAGTCAACGCCTCGACCTGGCAACTGCCCCCCGTCTTCTCCTGGCTCAAAAAGACTGGCAACGTTTCCGCCCATGAGATGACCCGCGCCTTCAACTGCGGTGTCGGCATGGTTATTGTTGTTAAAAAGGGCACCGAGGCCGCCGTGAGGGATCTCCTCGAAAAGGAGGGTGAAACTGTTTACCTGATCGGGGAGCTTCAGGCCAGGGCGGAGGGTGAGGAAGGATGCGTTGTTTCCAGCCTGGAAACTTGGGAAGCTTAAACAGTCCTCTCATTTCTTTTTCTTTCTTCTAAATGAGGTCAAGCCCATAAGATTATACAAAAGGGAAAAAAAGTTTATTCTTTTGGAATATTAATGTTCTTCATTCCTCTCTTACGATTTTGCGATAACGGACTAAGACGCGTTATTAATTGTTCCCTCCATTCCCATGCTTCTCTCCCTCTAATTTCCTTTTCTTGGCTGATATTTGAATTATGGTTACATGTTAGATGAAGATGATACATATATGATTTTTATTTTTTAGCAAAAAATAGTTGATAGATGAACATATCATAACAAGACCGTACGATACAGTACAGTACATTAGTGTAACAATACCTGCGGCAAAATCAAGTAGTTCATGCCCAGCTACTGGGCCAAGTGACAACCTGCAACATCATGATGATATCGAGCCAAGGTAAGAATAAGCAGTCCTCAAGTTGTGCATGGCCTTACGGTACTTTTGTTTGTATCAGGTTACATTTTGTGAATACTACTATAATCTCCTACTATACTGATATCAAGTTTCGCTATTCGTCATGTGTTTGGGGGGAGAATGTAGGACAGCCATTGCAAGGTTAGGAAGAAAAAAGGGTAGGACGAGAAATAAAAGAACAAACAAAACACAGTTAGGGGCAAAAGACGTGCTAATCAGCTCACAGGAAATCAATATTCTCGGCGGCAAGGGACGATTCGACACCAATTCAAAGGCTGAGAACTTCAGAAGAAACGAAGAGACGGAGTCCAACGTGAAACAAGCGGATTCAAACAAGGATAGAACTATATCAAACGAGCTTTCACCGCACTGGCCATAGAACCCATGTACAGTACCCTTCCAACTTTTTCCTGTCCTCCAGCCCCTCCCCCCAAGCTGCCATCTGAAATTGCCTCTGCGCCGAACAAGCGTCTCAAACAAGCCATCTCTATTCCACAGCTAGAAAATCAAATTCCTTTTTCAGGCAATCCTACTCTTAGTGCGGGTCAGAGAAGGCCCGCAAGCCACCATTGTCTTCGTTTGGTCTTTTGATACATCAGGAAATACGATAGATCGATAAAGATCGCGCGCACAAACTGTAATATGATGGTCAGCAACGACCGATAGTCGCAGATTATATTTATACCACGTCATACCTTAGAAGCACTTGCGGTGAACGATCGAAGGACCGCTTTCGTCGTACTCCTGCTTGGAGATCCACATCTGCTGGAAGGTGGACAGGGAAGCCAGGATGGAACCACCGATCCACACGGAGTATTTACGCTCAGGAGGAGCAATGATCTTGACTTTCATGGACGAGGGGGCGAGGGCGGTGATTTCCTTCTGCATACGGTCGGAAATACCAGGGTACATAGTGGTACCACCGGACTAAAAGTAACTTGTGTTAACGTTTTCTTCAACAAGAAGGGTAGTATCCAAATTTGACGAGATCCGAGGAAATACTTACCATGACAATGTTACCGTAGAGATCCTTACGGACATCAACATCACACTTCATGATGGAGTTGAAGGTGGTGACATGGATACCACCGCTCTCTAGACCCAGAACGCTAGGTTGGAAGAGAGCCTCAGGAGCGCGGAAGCGCTCGTTACCGATGGTGATGACTTGACCATCAGGCAGTTCGTAGGACTTCTCCAAGCTAGAGCTCTGGGAGGCGGTCTGGATCTCCTGCTCGAAGTCAAGAGCGACGTAGCAGAGCTTCTCCTTGATATCACGGACAATTTCACGCTCAGCGGTGGTGGAGAAGGTGTAACCACGCTCGGCCAAGATCTTCATGAGGTAGTCTGTCAGGTCACGGCCGGCCATATCAACACGAGAAATTGCGTGAGGAAGAGCGAAACCCTCGTAGATGGGAACAACATGGGTGACACCGTCACCAGAGTCCAGAACAATACCAGTGGTACGACCGGAGGCGTAAAGAGAAAGGACGGCCTGGATGGAGACGTAGAAAGCAGGGGCGTTGAAGGTTTCGAAGACGATCTGAGTCATCTTCTCACGATTGGACTTGGGGTTGATAGGGGCTTCGGTCAAGAGGACCGGGTGCTCTTCAGGAGCGACACGGAGTTCATTGTAGAATGTGTGGTGCCAAATCTTCTCCATATCATCCCAGTTCGTGACAACACCGTGCTCAATGGGATATCTGAGAGTGAGGATACCACGCTTGGATTGTGCCTCATCACCAACGTAGGAGTCCTTCTGACCCATACCAATCATGATGCTGTCCGTGGTGTTAGTGGACGCCATCCAATCGGAGCGAAGGGGAAGGGGAGATTTTACCCATGATGACGGGGACGACCAACAATGGAGGCTGCATCGCGAAATTAGCATCAAGGAACAGTGCTGAAAATATGTCCTGAGTGTGTATAAAAAGGGAAAGGGTTCACCGCCTCGGGTGAAAGCAACGATGCAAGGGTGTAGTGGCTCAAATCATCTACAAAATCCGATGACAGGGGGTGACAGAAGCAGGAGGGGCTCTCAGGAGCAAGATGGTGGGGTTAACTTACGGAAGACAGCTCGGGGAGCATCATCACCGGCAAAACCAGCCTTACACATACCCGAACTACAAAACCGACATCAGTATGCCAAACACCAAGAAAAACAAATTTCCTGTGTCCACAGGGTAGGTTGAATGAATATCTTATAGTCACAAAAAACCCGATGTAGGATTTTGAGACAGTGCGGGAAGGAGCAGTTTTGGCCATCGCGACCCAGCGCCGACAACAGGCCACCAAACCCAAAAATTCTCTCCTGGATAAAGGAGCAAACGGATGATAGAGCCCATCGGGAACAGCTGTCAGAGGGATAATAATATCAAACACTCACCCATTGTCGATAACGAGAGCAGCAACTTCCTCTGTATGGATTGCAAGAAGAATGGTTAGCGCGAACGATGACGGGGTGGAGGGAGGGAAGCAGCAGAAAGGAGCAAGCGAGGGACGCAAGTTGTTGATGTGGCAGAAAAGCTTACCTTCCATGGTGACTGAATTGGGTTAAGAAGTTAAGTACAAAAATAAACGAAAAAAAAGGAAAGAGAAGATTGATGAGAAAGGGGAGGAGGGAGGAGTGATAATAGGAGGGAGGAAATTGGGAGGGATGAAGGTGTGTATTGGTGGAAGTCAAGTGGGCGAAAGTGGAGGAGAGGGAGAAGAGAGGAAGAGAGGTAAAGTTAGTTGAGGTTGGTCAAGGTGGGCGGGAGCGTGTCGTAGTAAGCAGGCTTTTGGGAGTAAGAATAACTTAGCAGGTTAAACTAACTACTGCTTAGCCGCTGGAGAAGGGGCCTCGTCGTCCAGTACAAGTAAGACTATGGAGTACTGCCACAGAGAAGCACACAGAAGAGAATGAAGGGAAAGGGGGGGCAAAAAGGGAGAGGCTGGCCTCTGCTGAACAGCAGCGATGATTAGGCGACAAAGGGGCCCCGTTTAGTGCCGTCTAGTCCGAAGTTGCTGTCACCGCCACACTTGGTTATCTGACAACAATGACAATAATAATGGTCACAGGAATAATAATAGTACACTGGACAGTGAACAATGGTTCTTTCAGAGACGAAGAGGACAGAGTTCAAAAGTAAATCATATTCCCTTCTTATAGAAGATGAAGTTATACCTAATCCCCCCGCTTCAATCCCTTTTCTCCCACTTTCCTTTCCATCTTTCCATCTTTCCATCTTGCCAATGTGGCTGCCTTCATAGGCAGAACGATTATGATGATGACTACTCTCTCTCTCAGGATCAACCAGCTGAGGTGTCCTTTTCAATGGCAAATACCACTTGCGCATCCCTCGTGGGGCAGATCCTGAATCCAAGGCTGTGGCCATCGAGGAGAGTGGTTCAGCCCGGTGTGTCCCAGAGAACAGGGTCCGAATTAACCCTTCCATTACGATTGCTATTATTATCCTCATCAACCCTCCTCCCCCCAGTAAATTAATTTTGCTGATAAAATAATAAAAAAATATTTCCAGACCATACCTAAGGGTTTAAAAAATCTTTCGATCCAGAAGAAGCATTTGAGTTTCCGAACCCTAGTTCTATGGACCACGGACTTCGGCCCAGGCTCCCAGATTTCTCTCCAGTTGCCCCTCGCTCCAATGGAAGTCTGCCCAAGCAAAAGGTATTTGTTTCTTCCTCCGCCCCATCCATTGAGACTTGGGAACATCTCCAATCACTGCCTCTTCTCTCGAACCAGACCGTTCTCTCATTACAGTAACTATATAGGTTTGGTAGAACCCCTCACAGTCCCACTGTAGCTGCGCCCCTCATTACGAAGAAAGAAAGCCCCAAGGAAAAAAAAAAAGGCTGAGTTGACTTACCGCCTTTTCCCGACAGCCCAGGCCGCCAGTTGCTGGAATGCCAATAATAACATTAGGTCCGAAAGATGACGACGGCCAAGGATAGCGTCCCAATAATCATAGAAATACAGTAGTTCGGTCATAGTTTCTCTCAGTTACAACGATTAATAGGCATCCTCACGGCGATTCCAATTCCACCCGTGACCCAGGTCTCTCATTCAGCCGCATGTTGAGAATGTGTATGACAACATCGCGGGGCAGTGGCATGGCGGGGTATTATGCAGAAACAGGACTACTGACAAATTTTTTTTTTTCCTCCCTTACGCCTGGAAATCAAATTGAAAATAGGGGAGAAAATTCAAAAGAAAAATTACCAATGACGTTTGATAATAATAATAGGTTCGATGTTTATTATTGAAAATCCTGAAATGCAGATGATGGCTCCTGGGTGTGGAATAACCTGGAAGGTCATCGCGGCTGCTTGAAGCATCTGGTTCCGGCGGGAACGTTAATCCATGGTCTTTTTTTCCCTCCACTTCTGGATCCCACCACACCTACTTTATCTCTCGTATCCATCCTGAAAAATTAAGTATTCAAGATCGCAAATCAGTATTCAACCCATAATCGACATCCGATCTTACTCCCGATTAGAGCAATTTTCTTAACCTCTTGAGAAAAGTAACCCTTTTTTTCACTGATAATTAATTGATCGCTTGCAACCCACCATGGACCCGAACATGAACAATCTTCTCAAATGGGGAATCAAGAATTCGACTCAACCCGACCAACAATCGTCAAATACCGCTGCCGCGAACGATGCCCCTTCCGATCCCAACCGCGGTCTGACGCCTCAGATGCTTAACGCCCTCTTCGGGGGCCCTTCCGATGCTGATTTGATGAAAGCCGCCATGGAAGCCCTTCATGACGAAGAGGTTGACCTTGAGAACAAAATGGTCGCCTTCGATAACTTCGAACAGCTTCTTGAGGGTATCGACAACTCAAACAACTTGGAACCGTTGGGTTTGTGGACCCCGCTCGTGCAATTGCTCCAGCACAAGGAACCCGATATGAGGCGCATGGCTGCTTGGTGTGTTGGGACAGCGGTCCAGAACAACGAGAAGGCTCAGGATAAGGTATGTTCTTTTCCTTTTGACACTTTACTGGAAAGAAGAGAAAAAAGAAGAAAAGGTGAAACCAGGAAAGCTAACATAAAAAAAGCTCGTGGTGTTAAACGCTATACCCACACTTGTTTCCATTTCCACCCAAGATCCTGCCCCCGCAACCCGCAAAAAGGCCGTTTATGCCATCTCTTCTGCTGTCCGTAATTATCAGCCCGCAATGAATGAACTCATTGAGCATCTTCCCGCTGGGTATACCGAAGAGGGGAGTAAGGTTGATGCAGGGGATATGGAAGCAGTCGATGCTATCATGGATAAACTGCGGTCACACCCCATTTAAGTCGTCGTCATCGACATTCCTCAATTCGCCGAGGGAGAAGAATGAATCCTGATCCCTCCGACCACGAACTAAGCACTTCTTGATCTTAAAACCAGGCGGATAACATTTTTGTCGGGTCGGTCAATCTATCTCGTCGGCCATTTTCGAAGGTATAGAGGTGAATAAAACAACGAAAGTAATCGTTGACGAGTGCGTGGACAGTACCAGGCTGCCACCCCTCGGGTTTCATTGAGTTATGCGGCTGCTTGGGCCCTCGACTGCGATTTATCGAGGGGTTGAGGTATACGTACGCACCCGTCAAGGTATCATACATTGGTGTATTGTGGAACGTTGGAGCCTTTATCAGTTCCGATGTACTGGTCACCCCCGCATATCACCGGGGTTATACGTCATCAAATACGAGGGTTTGAGCGAAGAGGGACGCATTGACAAGTAAATTTATCCTCACGTGGTTTCCACTACTGGAATTGCTTGCGTACACTTCTTGCGTTGAACCTTGATCAGATAGACAGGCACTTCTTACTGGGCTACAAAACTTTACCAGAATCGGTGCTCGGGGACACTTATAGATTATTCTCGGGAACCAAAAATAGTAGATAACCATTGCTTACCTTGGTCGTTTTCAAGAGATATGGGGCTCATAGACGTAATCTAAGGAGAGCCCGTGCACGGTACATTAATGAAGCGACAGAGGTGCCTAGTATGTTAAAATGAAGAAAATAGGGACACAATAACAAAGGTGCAAATTAACTCCATCAACGCCATTCCACTAGGGTAAAAAATCAAATCAAATACTAAAAACATGTCGAATGATTACAAAACAAAGAAGACACACTATAAAGCCATCCACCAATAATCATATAATATAAAATACTTTCAGATCAAGCCGAGAAAACATGATAAGGAATCGTGATTAAATAATTGCTCACAGGGCAAGATTGTAAGTATAATCATCTTCGATGTTCTGCGAGACCCATAGAACAATCGAGCTAACCAGCACACCGGTCAGTTAAGGGCGTCGAACCCAGGCGGGTATCATTGGGTCTTACCTGAGCATAACCAATCCATTGGCAATCACATTCGCGATACCAAAATACATCGTTTGAAGGGGGTAGTTTTGGATAAGATACTTGAGGACCATGACCGTCTACAAGTCGCCAACCTGTTAGGTTCCCTCCCTCACTCATAGACAAGTTCCCTCTCCATCCGACGAGAAAACCAGGAGGGCAAAAGAAAAGAAGGATGAGAGGAAGAAGAAAAACCACTTACCACACTCCCTGCTAACCCACCAGCCAACAACGCAAACCCTAAGAAGAGAACAAACCGGGCCTTCCATGCAACACCACTCCCACTATAACTAAAGCTATCGGCCTGCAACCGGGACTTCTCGATTGAATTGATGACTAGCATTCCAAGCGCGGAGCAAATGCCAGGGATCCAGTCGACGAACTTGACGTGGACTTCGGATCCGTTGCGGGCGCTATGGGAGAATGCGGCGGCGTCGATCAGGAAGAAGAACCCGAGGGAAAACTGTTTTTAATTTCGTAGTTAGTAATTGTACGAGGGATAGAGATAGAAAGCGAGTTTCGTAGGGTGAAGGGGGGGGGAAGGGGAGAGGTTTACCAGGGCGCCTGATGCATAGACACCTGCGTTGCGGACGGTTGAGTTGTTGAGCCATTCGGGCTTTGAGAATCGGAATAGGCGATTCTCGGAGCCGTCCATTTTGGGCGTTTGGATGCTTGTATCGGGGGAAAATGTAAGCTCCTGCGATATGGAGGAAGGAGTAAAGGGGACGACGGAGAGTATTTATGAGCTCTTGGGAGCTTGACCTGTTTGCTCCTTGGTGAGGATGGGTGATGCGCTGTTCGGCTCTCGGAAAATCACAAGTCCGATATCTCACACTGAGGTACTTGCATAGGAGCCTTCCTGTTGATTGATTACTTTACGAAAAAGAATGAGGGATGATAGAGATTATTATTTCAAATGGACTGACCTAATCACTATCCACATGATTTATTTTATTTGTGGTGTCAACCAAGTCCAATATCACTGGCGTTAAGTGGTTGAATCATTGAATGCTAACAATTACTCCTCACAAAGACAAAACTATAAAAGCAAGCATGCGATTCTAGAAATAGGTTTATGAACTTCGTAACATCATAGCTTATTATCAACCTGTGCCAGACAGGTTTAGTCCTCCTCTTGGCAGAAGAGTTTCAGAAATTCATCAATATATGTCATTGCTTTCCCCTTTTCCAACAAGGGTGGTATAGGTCTCGACCGGTCCTTGCCTATTTGAGGCTCCTTGAGATATTTCCTCAATGCAAATGTTGACGCACGATAGGTTGCATGGTACATAGTCTTGAATTCGTCTTCGTCACTATTAGTGGCAGATGTAGTTAAGGACAAGCTCTCCGGCGCGGCGATCTGTGTCTCTTTCCCCTCCCCAGTGCAAGGAACAATATCGTGCTGATTAGTCGTAGACAAAAGCTTATTAGAAGACGCCAGGCGTGGGGCCGTACGGTTGAAGCCGTATACCCGCATACAAGTCAATATAGTGCGAGTTATTGTGTTCTTGTTCTCGGCGATGACGGTCTCAGCTTCTTTCGGGCCCTCTGGCGATTCTTGCTTTCCATCCGGAGAGGCGAGAATTGGCGTGCCGCCTCTTTCCCTGCGTGCTGAAAAGTCGGCCAGTCGAACGGGAGTCTCTCGTTTCGAGGTCAACTCGCGGGCGCGGCTACGGTCGCTCCCGGGCCTGGGATACTCGGGGCGATGCTCTAACGTCTTGCCAGGGTTGAGGTTTGACCCAATAGAGAGAGACCTGGACCGATGCGAAGCGACCCTGCTCAGTATTGGCAGAGAGGGTTCCTCAAATTCTCGCTTGATCCTGAGAGTTTGCAGCTGCTGGGAAGACTGCGAGAGTGAATGAGCCATTAGCTGGGAGACAGCCTCGCCCCCCTGCTGCCGGACCCTCTTGTGATGTTGGGCAACAGATTCAAAGAGAGTCGCCACGCGCTTGCGCTTGGGGCTTGGGGAATGCAAGTCAGGAAGGAATTGGGCGAACTGTTCATGCCCTTCCTCTACATCTGGAGCCTGGGGCGTTGGGAGAGCCCAAGCTTTGGTGACCAGAGGCGCGCAAATTGGCGTAGCATAGACCCTTAATTCCTGTTTTACGATATGTTGGACCGGATCATCTAATTCTGGCGAAGAAGATTCTGGTGGGGTAGGCAGTCGTTCGACTGATACTGCCGCGGATAAAACGCCATGCACTAATAGGTCTGTTGTCTGCCATACCGCGACTTTGGGGGCGGAGCGATTTATGCTCACAAGAAGACCAACGGGACACTGAATTGCTTGAAAACGGTCTAAATCCTCGTCCTCAAGCCAGAGATTGCCTAGTAATTTGTGCTTCAACCATCGTGACGTGTCTGTGTCCGTCGTATGGAATTCGAGGCTAGGTCCCACTCGTGCATATAATGGGATGAACGCTGGGTTTACAAAGCAACGAAAATCTAGAGCCGATTCTTTGGAAATATCCGATTGCCAATTGGATGATCGGTCAACAAGTTGCACGCCTGGAATACTTTTGGTGAGTAGGATAAGCAGTATGAAAAGCCCAAGCTGAGTGCAGCCTCACCTCGAAGCTGTGACTTCCCATTCAGAGCAATAGCGCCAGACCAGACGTTCATTTTGAATACGCCTTGTAATTATCGGTTCACAATTCATTCCCAAAAATCACGTTCGACATCTGGTGGTTTTGGTTTGGCTGTAATGGGGTTTCCTGGACACTCTCCAGGACACGACACGCGCCACAATAAATGCACGTTATCACGTGATGGCTATTATCTCTCTGCCTCAGGCATAAACTATGTTGAAAACGAGGTATCGAGACCTCGCCACTTGAAATTATACTCCCAAGCCTTCTATATAACCGTTCAAGTGGCTATAGTACATCGATTAATTACCGGGCGCCGAAGAGCAACCAGCAAATTCCGGTGGAATCTCAGGAGAAACAATAAGAAAAGGTTCACATCAAGTGCTCTGAACATACATCAAAACGTAAATATTCGGGAATAATGAGCTGGAAAAGAAAAAGTAAAACACAATCAAAAAAAATCTGTTAAATAGAAGACAAATTCCCGGACCTCTGTGCAAGGAGTAATGAAGGAGGGTATCTAGAAGCATATATTCCTTTCCTCCTTTTTAACCTAACAGCCCATGACAACTAAAACTCCTCTTGCTCGCGGAAAAACATAGAGAAACTAATAATTGTCCCGTAGATCAATAGACCACCGAGTATCGACATGACCATCGCGGGCACCTCAATCGCACCACTATGCGCGAGAACGGCAGGAAGGGCTGAACAGAAGTTAGCTTCGGCTGGTAATAGTTTCCCCAAGTGATCTTATGCACGAATACTCAAGACACACCCCGGGAACCGTCATTTTTGATCCCAATCCCGCCATGGCTTGCAAGTACTACTTACCAATACCCATTAGCACCAGGAATCCAGTCAGAAACCGGCCAAAATCGGCGGCAGCGTTGCCGGAGCTGTCCATGAAATCATCTGGGTTCGCACATCGTGAACAGATCCAGTTCGGCAGAGGTGCAATAATGTAAGTCGCAACGACAGTCAGCGGGAGGAAGTTATGCCATAGAGCGGATGAGAGAATGACGAGAAGGAAGCCAATGGCAAGAACCTGAATGGGAGGCAGAAAGCCATTAGCATGTGACCCAAAGTTGAAAATCCGAGAGGAAGTCTGAGTAGAGAGGTAACGTACAAAGGAGAGGGCGATGATTGTCTTGAGTCCGGCCGTCATGACTGCGGGGACACAAGCTGCGTCCAGTTTAAAGGCAACGAGCGGGGAGTAGATAAGTTGCAGGAAGGAGCCGTTTCCGGGGGTAGGAGCGCAATAAAAACCTGTGATATAATACGTGCGATCAGAAACAAGCTAGCCTTGAGTCGAACTTCTCGACTGATCCCTCAAGTCGTTGGATGAACGGAAGGGCGCCTAGATTGTGATGTGAGGTCGAGATGGATCAAGGCGGCAGCAATGCGACTTGGCGGCCTGAGGCGCTAAGGCCATATAGTAACCGTGGAGCTTCCCTTTCGTGGAACTCCATGTTTTGCGTCAGTTGTTGTCTGCCTGTTGTCCATCCATCTTTCTCATCCCCTCCTCGTTTTTCCCGCATTACTTGGATACAAACTGCCTAGGGCTTCGGTCTCTAACTGAATTCATTAATTCATATCGCCCTGTCTAAGCTCCCACCATGTTCAGGAACAACTACGACAATGATGCGGTCACCTTGTACGGTCTCACAGCCCCCAAACCATCAACCCCAGAGCTCCTAAACTGACTCTATTTGCTTTCTCTAGCTCGCCCCAGGGTCGGATTTTCCAGGTAGAGTATGCACAGGAAGCAGTAAAGCAAGGTTCCGTGGTAGTGGGATTGGTCAATAAGACACATGCCGTGCTAGTCGGCCTCAAGGTACGAACATCCAGCCGCCCGATGACTGTGTTTGTCGACGGGAAGTATGTATGGTTTTAATTCGATTTAATCTTTACAGCGAAACGCCGAAGAGCTCTCCTCGTATCAAAAGAAGCTCATTGAAATCGACTCGCACATGGGCGTCGCTATCGCCGGTTTGGCATCGGATGCCCGAGTGCTCTCCAACTACATGAAGCAACAATCTCTCGGTTCCCGAATGACCTACGGCCGACCAATCCCTGTAGACCGCATTGTCACCCAGATAGGTGACCGCGCTCAGACAAATACGCAGCAGTACGGAAAGCGACCCTACGGAGTTGGCCTCCTTGTCGCCGGCGTCGACGAGGCTGGCCCTCATTTGTTTGAATTCCAGCCATCCGGGATGACCCATGAGATGGTGGCCTGCGCCATTGGAGCTCGATCGCAAATGGCTCGGACCTACCTGGAGCGTAACCTAGAGCAGATTGAGAGCTCCACGCGAGATGAGCTGATCACCCATGGACTCCGGGCTCTCAAGGAGACCCTTTCCCAGGACAAGGAACTGACTGTGGACAATACATCCGTGGGAGTGGTGGGTGTCGCAGCTGATCAGACCCGAGGGAAACTTGAGACCTTCAAGTTGTACGAGGGACAGCTTCTGCTACCAATGCTCGAGGCGCTGGAGCGATCGGATGCTGGGGAGACAGGGGAGGAGGAGACGATGGAGGTTGATTCATAATTCCGAATTTACGCCCATAGACACGAAAGCTGGTTTTATTTTTCTTTTTTTCTCTCAATTTCTTAGTACAGGCATAGGAGATAATGTGATGGGATCATCCTCTCGCTTCGTAAGGCCAATAAAAAATCAAAAAACCTTCGCTCATCTCTCTATATCATAGCAATATCTCATAACCATAGTAGCTTGTTTACGTTCATCAATCTAAGTTCTTTGTATCATACTCGTCCAAGTCGGATATGCCGAACTCGAAGCCTCCAAGTTCTCTGCATAGCTCGATATAATCCCCCCCTCCCTACTCATCCCCCCAGTTCAACTTCATCTGCCCCTGACTGACCTGATATCCAACCAACTTAGGCCAAACTTCAGTAACGTCCTTTGCCTCAACCAAAATCCCTCCATTCTCCTTCCCGATATATCCCTCCACCACCGCATTCCTCACCCAAGCTAACAACCCATCCCAATACCCATTCACATTCAACAACACCACTCCCAAATGATGAATCCCCAATTGATTCCACGTCGTCATTTCCATCACTTCCTCGATCGTCCCAAACCCTCCCGCCAACGCCACAAACCCACTCCCCCGACCGCCCTCCCGCACCTTCTGCGCCATCAGCCGCTTCCGCGTATGCATATCCGGCACAATGGTCGTCATCCCCCATTCGGACTCGGAGAAGGTCCCTTGAGCAGCGTTAGATGAGATGACACGCTCGGCTTCCTTCCCGTCCACTGCCGCGGGGGAGGAGCACTGTTCTTTGGCGTTGTCGTAGCCTGGTTCAACGCGGACGAGTGCGCGGGGGATCACCCCGTGCACGGCTTTGGGGCCGGAGAGGGTGACGAGCGTGCGGGCCAATTCACCCATCAGGCCGGCAGTGCCGCCACCATACACGAGTTGGATGTTATTTTGGTGGAAAATGTGGGCAAGCGCGCGGGCGGTCTCCATGTGCACTGGGTTTGTGCCAGCGACGGAGCCGCAGCTGGTGCGTGCATTGGAGCTTTTAGTTTCATTTGATCATTGTATTGGGGTGGATTATAGATTTATAGGGGAGGTAGATTGACAGGTAGGCAGAATGATAAGGTCAGAGGGCGAAAGGTGTATGTTAGTGTGAGTGTGAGTGCGGGGAAGGGGTAGTTTGGGAGTGTGTAGATAGGAGCTTACAACACGCAGACAACAGGCGCTTTAGGTGGCTCAGAGCTAGCCATGGTGGGAGTGTGATTATATATAGGGAGTAGTTGTAGTTAAGTTTGGGGGAAGGAAAAAGGGGAATGGTCAGTTTAACAAACTGCCCTGGGTGGTGGGGATGATGGGGGATTCCGTTTATTAAGGGACTGTTTGACCTGCACATATAGCAAACCAGTTGTCGGAGGACTTCCCATTACTACACTTGCAGATGAGTCATTGCACCTCATCCTTCTTGGCAACCACCGCCTTAGACTAGGCAGGACTCGTCGAATATTTCAATAATAACCTCTATATACTTGGCTCTTGAGTGTATATGCATGTAGTCGTCTGTAAATTAAGATGGGGTCAGGTGGGTATCATAAAATCCTAGAAAACCATATAGAAAATACATTAAACGACGGACGCAATCTTGAAATTTGTGTTTTTGATTCTTTCTCTCTTTTTCCCCGTGCCTATCCAATTTGCTTAGCTCCCTGGCTTGAGCTTCTTCTTCCGCAGCTTGGGTTCCTCTGGTAGACCAGCAACCATCCCTCCCTTATCCGACGGTTTCCCTAGTGTGTCGAATTTGAGCTGCGGTGTTCCAACACGGCCCGGAGGAGGCCCGGCGGACGTGGGCTGTTGCTGTTGCTGCTGTTGCTGGTGCCTTGACGCCGTTCCTCGATCCACATCTCCAGTCTTGGAGAGGATGAACGACCCTGGCTCTCCCACTAAAGGACTTTCATCCATGAACTCGTCGCCGTACCGGGAGAGCAGAGTGAACGACTCCGCTAGGGTCTTCATGTCCTGGAAAGTGGAACTGGAGTTGTTGATTTGCGATCCGCCGACAAGAGGGTTCTTCCCTATTGCGTCCACGTCCGGTATTGGCGTACTCTCCGTGCTAGTTTGTGGCTGCACCACCACCTGGTTGGGATCGGTTGCCTTGGATGCTGGTGGAAGGTAGGTGTGTCCGTGGGATGGAGTAAATGTGGGTAGCGAAGAAGCGGCTTTGAGCAGACTAGAAAGAGACGTCACAGCGGACAGCTGTGTCCAGTGTACCGAAAAAAATTCCTGTATTAGTTTTCGATAGAAAGCGAGAGGGAAAGGAAAGGGGGAGGGGGAAAACAAGTAGACATACAATTCGATTTCCAACGACACTCGCAACTGAAGGAGCCATATAGATACAATCCCCGACCACAAAAAAAGTTGATAGTACCACCACTTCGTCCTCGAGACTCGCCCGTTTCCTCCGCGTTTGCTTCCGGATAACCCAGACGTTGGATGGCTCATGTGCGAACTGGGTGTTCGACTGCGCGGCAGCCTGGAGTGGATCATAGGCAACCACAAACTCCAGCCCCTGCATGGTCTTCAGTCTCCCCTCGAAGGCCTCACGGGTCTCGACGAAGTGGCGAAAGGTTTCATTGTAGTTGGCCTGAATAGCTAGGGAAGCGTTGTTCGAGGTAGCATCAAAAAAGGGAGATTCCGCAAAGTAGAAAAGGACTGCACCCGGAAATACAGGCAGATTTGCATTAATATCCAACCTAGAGTCTCATATCTAGAGAGAAGATCGAGTGCGTACTATTATTCGAATGAAGATATCCGCCCATCATCTGGACGTGTGGGGGGGACCGCCACAGGATCTCTTCTAACGAAGAGCTATCGGGATTGCCCGCCATTCTGAGCCGTTGTTGCAATTATGCCGTTAGAAACACAGGCTACAGCCTGGGGGAATTCTTGGGAGGTTTTGTCCCAGTTTGATATATTCAGCGTTCAATTTCCCCGATAGAGAAGTTGCTTTATTTTTCAATCTCGATTGTGTCTGCCAAATACCTAAGGATCACTGTTTGTTTGGTTTGCATCAAACCTTTCCGCATCCACAAAGATGAGGGACTGAGATGAAGACAAAAGGTATCTTCGATTGCATTGTAGGTTTCAAAGGGATATGTTGAAATAAGGGGAATAAAACCCAAATATAGTGGTATGTACAAATCCTCTGTTAAACGCCGTTTCCCAATGCTGATATTGAATCCCCAATATCTATATGCCATTTCTCTAACTCTTTCATATTAACCTGTCAATCATATCTTCCGTTTGGCAACTGTTTTCAAGATCGTTACCACGCTTTTTGTGGATAAGAAAGGCATTTAAAGAAAAAGAGAAAAAGAGAAGAAAAAAAATGAGAAAACAACTGGAGTGGGTTCGCCATTCTCAACATATTAGGCGACCTCTTTGTGTTCAAGAGGCGTGAAGATCCCACAGACAGTTCGTAGCTTGGTGATCATCTCGTCCCATTCACCTTGAGCCGAGCTCAAAATAGTCACGGCCCCGCCAGCACCGATCCGCCATCGTTGGACGTTGTCCTCGTCCTTGGAAGAGGTAAATGCGGTCCGAATTAACACAGAAAAGCTTCCTCCTCCGCCCAGGTCCAGAAAGCCCATGACTCCAGAGTAAACCCCTCGTTTTCGATCTTCGATCGACCGAAGGTGCATGCATGAACGTTCCTTCGGAGCACCTGTCATAGAGCCAGGAGGAAGGCATCTCTGCAGGGCCGTGAGTCCATGGAATGACATGTTTGGCGGCTGTAGGTGAGGAATACTTCGGGCGGCATATCCCCGCCGGTGCGGGTTTACCTCTCCCTTGACATGGGTTACCATCTGATAAACTCGCCCATGGTCTTCTACTTGCAGGAGCTTCTCCACGTGAACACCACCCGGACCGCAGATACCATACAGATCATGGCGGATAAGATCTGCAATCATCAAGTTCTCTGCCATTTCCTTTGTTGATCCCAAAATCTCCCGTGCTTTCTCTTGAGTCATGTCTGCGGTTTTCTTCACGGTCCCCTTCATCGGTTTCATCTCTAGTGTCGAATGTCGGTCCCAATTAAGAAAGCACTCGGGGCTGCTGCTCACAATCTTGGTGTTTCCAAGCCTTGCAAAGGCGCTAAAGGCTGCAGGGTTATATTTGCAGAGTCGCTTGTACAGCTCCCAAGAAAAAGCAATTCGTTCACTGTGGGTGTCTGATGTGGGCAACGTAATCGATGTTTCACAGGTTAAACACAGCTCGTACGATTCCCCCGCCCGAAGTTTTTCCTGGCAAGCCTCTACCTGTCTCAAATAACTTTCCTGATCTGGGAACTGAATCTTCCCCTGCCTAAGGATGGAATCGAGGAATTCCGTATCCGTCGAAACGATACCTTCAGCTACCAGAGCGAGACTTGTCAGGTCCTTCAAATATTGAATAGTTTCATCGAGCCAGCCCCCTGGAAGATCATCTTCTTCACGTGTCGACTGTATGGTGATTTGCCCCATTTCATTGTCAACCACGACGCTTCTGTCGGTCCACAGCAAGCTAACGTCTGCCAGATTCTCGTGGGAACCACCTTCATGGGGGCAAGCATGTCTTTCTTGGTGCTTAAGTTCGCTCCGTGGATGTGCAAGGCAAGCAAGTCCAAGCTCATAAGAAAAATACCCCAAAAGTCCGGCCCAAAAAGGAATCCCCCTCTCCCCCGATTCGACCTTTTTCATATCCATCAAATACCTTAGAGCATCCCAAAGTTGGGAGACTAATATACTTTTTTCCACTATCTCCTTTTCACGCTCTGTGATACTAGATGAATCGCAGTATGGCTGTAGCCTTTCGAGACGTAATATTTGAGCGGGGGTATAGTATTCCAGTCTCCAAGTAGCCGGGCTGGGTACTGATATGATGCTATATCTGCCATTTGATTGGAACAAGACGGTTGGCAAGCCGGGAGCGTTTAATTTTTCACAGATAGCCTCGGCTCTTAGATTTGAGGAGCCAAATATTCGACAGGCGGCGCGTTTTGAGGACGCCGCACTCCAGTTGAGCATTGTAAAGGCAACCCCGACAAGGCAGGTCACTTCACTAACTTGTCGAATTATATCAACTGGAAGGCTCCCATAGCCTCCACGGCCATGTGTCTTGTTATAGTACATTGCCATTTCCCACCATTTTCGGAGCACTCGCCCACACGCCGTTCGATCAGACTTGCATGACTCAGGGTGAAACTGGACCCCCCAGAATGGTTTCTCCCAGTGGCGTGCTGCCATAGGGATATGGGCTACATCAGCATAATCAGATTGGATCGATAGCCAAGCCAAGAAATCCAAAGTGCAATCTGCTCTGTCACGGAAATTCATCGGGTCATTTAACTTGGCGTATAAGGAATGATAAAGCGTAACTTCCAAGTCTGGAGTATTCTGAAAAATGTCCCTTTGCGCTGTCCGGATCCGATGGACCTGTCCGTGTAATGGAGAAGGTAGTCGCCCGATAGAAAGACCATAACGAAGGCAGAGGCTCTGAAAACCAAGACAGATACCGAAGACAGGGAGCATATCGTCGGCACTGAGATTCCAAATGTCTGACATGATTCCAGTATCAGCGGGGACATTTGGGTCTCCAGGTCCTGGCCCGAGGACTACGGCTTCGTAATGCTGTAGAAACTCGACCATATTTCCATCCGGCCATTCCGCATCAATCATTATCACGGTGACTTTGACCCCCAAGACCTCCTCCAGCATGGCAACCACATTGTAAGAAAAAGAGTCATAAGCATCGACGTAAAGAATATTTTTGGGGGGCAAATCCTGGTTATCAGCCCCGAAGTGTGGTCCAGCTGGTGACTGGGTCCAATTTCCAAGTAATGGCGCCATCAAGAAGACGATATGGATGACTAGACAAAGAGCAGACGGAGAGCGAAAGTAAAAAGCAAAAATAAATAAGAAAAATGGCGGGGAATTAAGAAATTAATAGAAACAGGAAAGTAAAAGGTTGGAGGATAATAATAAGCAATGATATGAATGGTTTGCTATACCAGCAACTCCCTGTTGTTAGCACCAAAACATTGTTATCGTCTCCCTCATTGCAAGATAAATGTTCCGCCTTTTTTCTTATCGGGGCTTGGATATGGGTATCATTCTCCTTTTAAGCGAACTCAGATCGAGACGGATGTTAAAGGGATTGTTAAAAATCCAAAACGAACCCTGGTTTGAAGGGTGGCGGAGGCCGGAGTTCGGGCAGGGGAGGAAAAAAAGAAGAGGGCGAAGTGGAGCGGCAATCATCAACGGGATCCTGCCCTCGTTCCATGGTTCTTCCTGCTCCGATGTCCACAAACTCTGATTGTACTTTATCTATATCCAAGGGTACGGGATCTAGGGCATTCTGGATCTAAGGAAGTAGGTCTCGTGTGTAGTTAAACCGGGTCCAGAGAGTCAGAGAGGTGCTCCGATCATTATCTTTCTAACCTTTGGTCCTCTGTATATACATGCAACCGAAAAAGAATGAAATAGGGCACATTATCTATATCATTACATATTAGACTAGAGTGTGGTGGATGGCCTGGTTGTGGTTCATATTAAACCGCCCATGGGAGGAGCAACCGGTCCTATGCTGGGATTTGAAGCGCAGGAATTGGTGATCTTTGCCACAATTTTAGGAAAGTACTGGGAAACGAAAGACTCACTGTGAAGGATATGTCAGTAGGATATTAGGCTCGTTTATCGCGGTGTGATCTTACGTGTAGTAGCTGTGTGCAGAGCTATGGTCTCCCACCAAGTTGTGCGCCAGTTCGTGGCAGAGAATCACCCACCAGTACACCAAAGCCTCACTTTGGTCTGCTTTAGAGCTACCTAGTAATTCCTTTTCGTGCATCTGTTGGAAATAGTGGTAATTGCAGAAAATGCTCCCCGATCTATTGAATGCGATGGTCTTCGAGCCCGGCTCGTAGACAACACTGACGCTATCAGAGCGCAAGGAGAAAACTTCAGCAACGTCAATGAGAATCATCCCAAATAGGTTCATGCCGGTGCTATTGTTGGCCAAAAACGCGGACCGATCAGACACCGTTCGGGCAAAAAGTACATTGATCCGGCAAGGAAGTGTGGCCACAAACTCTAGGTCATGGCCGTGTTTCTCGTCGCAGTAAGTTTTCATTTCGTTTATCTGGTTGATCTCTGGCCGACTAAAAACATCCGATGACCCATGCGGCTGACTGGACTGAACGGCAGACATCAGCTTTTTCTGTAGTTGGACCGCCGAGTTGACAGTCACAGGTTCTTCTGGTCGAGGAGTTTTTGAATTCTCTTTAGGAATAGGAGCTGGTGAGGCATTAGGAGGACTACCTGGAGTCAAGTCTCCGCTGAAGGGATTCCAGGAGGACTGATTCCCATTCATCTTGAGATGTTTAGTAAAATTAGAAAATAGGCCTCGACGCTTCTCCTGTGCCTGGTCTGGCGATTCCTGGAGAAAATTAGGCTGGGAATTTTTGTTTGATGGGGAATCGGGGAAAACCCCGGGCATTGCAGGTTGGCTGGTGTTACGTCCATGTTGTTCAGGAGCTTGGGCGTGGGTCTGAGCCTGTTCTTTTGCTAGAGCTTCTTCCTTCTCCTGTAGAAGTTGGCGTTCTTCTTCCAGCCGCTTTAGACGTCTGTCCTCCGCTATTCTAGCCTCCTGGGCCTTCTGTCTCAGAATGCGCTCAACATTATACCCACGGGTTTTCAGCTCTAATAAATCAGTCTTTAACAGCATCTCTAGCGTAAGAATCGAGTGAAGCTTGGGCCGTGAAAGGATCAAGTGTACGAGTGCTTGGCTGATTTCATAAAGATCAAATTTACCAGGACATATCCGGACGGTGACAGAACTCGGCTGTTCGGTAACTATAGCCTTTCGTTCCTGTTTATATGAAATGTGGCGATTTTTAAGAGACCGTGTCAGAGTAATTGCTTGGACTACCTGGACTTTAAGGTTCTTCTCAATCCATCGACTATCGTGTCGAATTGACTCAGCGGGCTGGTCATGTAGGAACAGTCTTGAGCGTTCATTGATCAGCTTTTGCAGTTTGACAGCTGGGCGCTGATCGGCCACAACCGCTCCCCAGTGCGCTCGTTCTTCCACGATTTGGCTCAGTGGAACCGCCCCGAGAGCGATGTAAAAACTCTCGAGAGCCTCCTCCTGCGGTGCAGCGAGGACGTGCTCTTTGAAAAGGACAAAGCTCTGGAAGTCGTCGACCACAACTGCGTCTCTCGCCGCGGTCAATGCCCATTCCCTAATGCTCTGATCTTCAACATCATCGTCGTTTTCATCAGACTCGATAGGACGCCCCTTGAGGGATACCTCTTTGATCCGAGAAGTAATGTCTTTGCTGGCCAGCAGGAAGTCTGAGGTTTTCATCATTTGGAAAAGTGTTCGGTCCCTCCTGAGAACCGAAAGACTCTCTGCGAGAGTCCTTAATAGCTTGAGATATTTTTCCGCGCTCTGGAAGGAAGCTGATATCCTCGCCGGTTCCTTGATAACCATTTTTGCAAGCTCTACTTTTGTCGGTTCTCTCCTCGAACCAACTGCCATCAGAAAGAGGTTTGCTTCCTGCCCAAAATCAACAAAATCGAATATATCTTTATAATCTTCACCTTCGCCTAGGTAGCAAAGTTTGGGTGCTACGTGACGCACGGCTGGACTATTGCTCATTCCATCCGAAGCTGTAATCGGCACTATTTTTGCTCTGCCAAAACCGTCGATCTCCCGTGTTTTAAGCTCCGCAACTCTTCCAGCCAGGTAACGAAAGAGCACTCTTGCATCTTGCTTTGTAGAGGGTGGCATGCGGATCAGGAGATCGAGGCAATCCGATATATTGGGATGTGTCTTGACTCCTAATTTAGACGCATGGCGGTGGAGATCACGTCTGAGGATCTTGAAACCGAATAAGGCTGCCCCTTCGTCGGTGAAACATTTGCTCGGAGTGCTGATCTCAAATAACTTTTCAGCCGACGGGCCATCCTTTCCAAGTGGGAGGCTCGCCCAATCTGGGCGATCAATCGGAAGGAACGCATTGGTAACCGCGCTACAATCGAATATAGCATATCCATGGGTGTCATACTCAGAGAGAAAATATGACATAGCTTTTCCATGAAGAAGCCAGTTATTACTAGCGGCTGCGTTTGCCATGATCTGTATAATTTCGGCAGCAGCTGGGGAGCTACGGAGCCCCAGTCTAGTTAAAAATTTGCCTTCGGTACTGTTTGGCAAATACTTGCCTGGCCACTCAAGGACGAGCAGCCCAAGGCCTCTGAACGAGTCGCTTGGCTCGAAAAGCTCTGAGATTGTATAGCGTTTCCGACCAGTTACTTTGAAATCATCAACACTCGTACCCGGCTCAGCAATACAGATGCTAGTATTTTTGAGCTTTTTAATGTCGTTGCCGGGAATATCATTGCTCACAGAAGCAAGGTACCGAATCAAGTCAACATGGCTCCATTTGTTTCGGCTCTTGGACTTTTCGTCAGATGACTCAGGGCTGTCCAGGAGACGTTCAAAAATAACCCCTAACTCGACCGTCTTCCGCACACCCAGCGCCGCCAAAAACTTTTCCTTAACTCCTTGGAGGCCGTGAACGACGGGCAAGTCATCAAATAGACGAACAGACGGGAAATATGTCTCCCCAGGTCGTCTCATCCCCACTTTAGTTGGGATGATAGTGTGTGTCTGCAGCAATTCAACAATAGTTTGCTTCGAGGACGGGCTGAAACTATCCCACTGTTTCGATAAGATAGGTAGAACCTGTGTGGAGAAGGATGGCGTTTGTGTAATATCGTTCCCCAGAGGCAGAAGGGCTCGATTTCCGGCATTACTGATAAGCCAGCGAATCCACGGAACTATCTGTAACTCTGCCCAGTCGAAAGCTTGTAGTTCAAGCTTCGCGAGAGATTTTGTGTATTTGAAAGGCAGCACCGCCGGCGGCAATGGCAAATCAACCGAGATTCTCTGAGGGTTGAGGAAGCTGTTGATTCCCGAAAAGACTATCAGCCTGGTTACCTTGCCATTCTCATCTTCGTCATTTGCAACAGCGACATTTAGAAGACTCTTCACCGAAAGAGGATCAAGCCTTCCCGATACGGCTCCTCGACCTAACCAGGTAAGGAACTCAACTATCTGATTAGACGACAAGGTGTTGGCTTCAAGCTCTCGTTTAATGTCCGACACTGTAACCTCATTTACTAACCCAAGGATTGCGAGTTTTTGGACGAAATCTTTCGAACCTGAGAGGAATTCATCCGGAAGAACCGGGATCGAGTTCACAAATCCCAGGTCAGCCGGAGCAACACGTGCCTCATGGCTCTGAACGATCCCGCATGTCGATAGTACTTCGATGGAAGCGTTCTTATTACACGTCCAGAAGGCATCTTCCATTGTCTGTCCGAGTACTGCGGATGGTGTCGACTCCCGAAACACAAACTGGTTTGCTGTGTGGATGGCATCCGGAAGCACACCGACAATGTCTTCCTTTCGGACCTTCGACTGTCTCGCATGTTCTTTTTCAGTTAATACTCGAGATTTTATCGAGGCCATCTCCGCAGACCAAGCAATTCGGCACACAATACCAGCTGCTCTGAGCATTTCATGATTCCATTTGCTGATATACCGGGTGTTGAGATCAATGTTCTCTCGTTCCACAGTGGGAATTACGGAAGGAGCAGAGATATGAGCATTGAGGCCCGTCGTTTGCTGAGTCGGAAACCCTATAAAGACCTTCCCCCCCCGAGATGGAAGAATGGAGGAAAGGAATTCCGACTGTGATCCAGACTGGGCGGAAGCTAAACTTCTCTCGTACAATGGAGTCAACACGGCAAGCCTTGTTTTCTTGGGAGGTGGCTTGCGGGTAGCGCGTTCCAATTCACTACTTAAGGCTGAGCTTATAGATGCTTGGATGCTCGCAGTGTTGATATGTAAGAAGACGGATGCTGTCGAAGTCTTTGTCAGTTCCGTCGCACTGGTGTCAGCATCCTGTTTATCAGGTTTTATGTTTTTTTCTGTCGAATTCTGGCCAGTTAATTTGGTGAAGAAGTTACGCAAAGAACCTGTCGTATCTCTGATTGATTCGCGCAGGGTACTTGCGTTTGGGTTCCATTCCACGACACGCATCCAAGTAGCATCCACCTGAGCTACCTCCCTAGTCACAGCTGAAACCTTCATTAGCCCTTCGGAGGTTTTCGTCTCAATATCTTTTGGGATAACGAGAGAGATGCTGGGGGCGGTTTTCTTGGAGAGCCGTAATAGATTCCAGTCATCTAACCACAGCTCTATATTCTCAAGACTGACGAAGGTAAGACTGCTGGCCAAAAACTGGCACAGCTGTAACAACGACGGGACAGGGGAGGTGTCATTGCGATAGTCTAGGACAAATGTTGTCTCTGGGTTTGCCTTTTCGTTTAGCTGCAACCGACGAGTAAAAAGTGCATTCCCCTTCCAGTAAAAGGCCATAGCATTCTTTCCCGAAGACACGAACGGTTCCTCACAATCATCAAAAACGCTATAGAAACCAACTCCGAACGCTCCAATCTTTGTCTCGTCCGGATTGCCGTCCGCGATGCGTTTCAACCTCGCCCAATCTTTTTCGCTAAAGGGCACGCCGTTGTTTGAGATCAGTAGTCGTTTGAGGGTATGATGGGAGATTGTGTGTTTAATCATAGTTGCACTGTCAGCTGCTGGTGGTAACGGAACAGTGGTAGATGGTAGGGTTTCAAATCTAATTGTTACTTTGGCTGCGTTGGCGTCGGCGGCGTTTTGAATCATTTCACGCAAAACAGTCCTTTTTCGCCCCAGTTAGTAACTACACCTCAAATCTAGAGAGCCGTAAATTAAATGGCCCCCAAAAAAATGATGGGAAACTCTCACCATTTCCCAGAGTACCGGGCAAGAACCTTTGAGATCAGCCCGCGGGTGTCGACGGTGACTGCCTCCTCATCGTTCCCCGAGCCCATAGTCTGCGCTCTCAGCGCGTTGAAGTCGATCTTCTGCGACATCTTGCAGACCTATGGTACCCCCACAAGAGATCGGGTGAGTTTCAGAGAAATTGGATAGACTCAATGTGATGCCTGCCACAGCTTGACTGGCAACCAAATATCGGTCGAACCTATCTTGAACTTATTGAAGTCCGTATTCGGAAAATAGCACAAAAAAGAAAAGATCAAACACTGTCAACACAAACCACAGAAGTTAAAGAAATTAAAAAGAAAAACTAAAATATACAGGGAGCATTAAACTCATGGTCCTTTAATCCATGATGCCTGATGCAGTGAGATCCCGCATGATTATTCGCGGCGGAGTTAACTAGGAAACGGGTTTATCGCTCTCTTATCGGTTCCTGGATAAATATGCTGACTAACCCCTCTGGCCGTGCGGCTCGGACTACGGGAGACCAGGAAACCACGCTCGTCACTACTGTCCTGCATTGGAGCTTGCTTGTAAGCCCGCTTGGCTCCTGTCGAGCTCAAGGAAGGTGGCCTGGAGTCCCCGCTGGACTCAATCGTGTCAGTTTGCACCTCGGATGAATCGAAAACCCCTCATCTCCACAGCATCCCCCCTGAATCTCGCTCTTGCGCTTCGTATGGGCTGACAGCCTCGTCACCCTGATTGGAAGCAGTCCTGTGCAACACGCCCGACTGCCTCCACCTCACCGTCTTCCTTCAGATGCTGCAATGGGGGTCGACCCTCTTTCCCCTATTGCGCCCGTGCGTCTAAGGGCTTTGCTTCTCCCCATTGGGAAGATAAAGCGGTCCCGGTTTTTGGGCTTCGCTGCCAGGCTACAAGCGGAAAATGTTGTTCGCTTGGGAGATATCAGCCCCGATGCGCGGCCCAATCGAAGTAGGCACCTAGTTTTCTCTATGTCGAATTGGGGTTGAATTGTTAGATGATGGGAATCGCTGTGCTAATTGCTAAATTTTTACTATAGATATGTTCTCTCCGCTGGCGTTTCCCACGGGAATTATCCTCTACGACCTGTCCTACTCCATGCCCCCGATCTCGCACCTAGAACTGTTCCCCTTTGAAATATTCCGCGAACCTCTCGTGATTCTTGTGATAGCTGATGGGGCAGAGCTTCGTGCTGGCACAAAAGCAAATGGCAGTGGGTCCGAATTAGCTGCCGACCCTAGTTCACCTGCGCCAGAGGGGTTGGCACAGCTCCAGCAAGAGTTAGAAATGGTGAAAGAGAAGAATCCAAGAGCGCTAGTACATCAACTTTTGATCTTTGACCATGAGGAAGTGAATAAACCCTCAAACGGCCCAGATAACGTGCTATGGATTCCCCCGCCTAAGTTGTCGAAAGCCACCACAATGAAAACCGTCCTTTGTGACATAACATCTATTCTCCTTTCAGAAATGGATGAGTTTGCAAAAACAATCCAGAGTATACCTTCTATTGACTCGCCCAAAGCATCTTCTTGGGGACCTCATCGAGGTCCAGATCTACGCCGCCGCCCAACAGACAGACTGTTTCACCGGATGACCATGCCAGCCCAGTTGCCCTCCAATCCCGCAGGGTCCACCGAAACCCCCGTAAACTCCAGTCAAGGCTCACCCGCCCCTGACGGTCATGAGACACCAACAACTTTTGATGAAATAAATCGGTCGATACAGCTAGCGAACCGGTCGAATACAACGTTAGGCAAGCCCAATTCCCTGCCATCATCCAAAGAGCATAGCCGGGATCGCATGTCAGTCAGCGGCTTAAGTGCGACGGATCGAACTAAGAATCGAATAAAGGGACGCTCGGGGGTTGTGATTGGGATACTTTACCTCCAAGCTGGGAGATGGCCGGACGCTCTAAAAGAATTGGTGGAAGCTGCATCGAACGCGCGTGCAAGCAGCGATTATGTGTGGCATGCCAAAGCCCTCGAGTCAGTTCTCCTTTGTCTCCTGATGCTTGGCTGGGCAGGCATGGATTTCCAGGTTTGCTCCCCTATTTATTGAGAAGTCTTTAATTCGATTGCTAAGTTTGTGCCCAGATCCCCCCTATCTGCTATCCTGTTGCCGACAAGGCTTCCAAGGCATCCTATACGGGCAATCTTGATCCAAGCTCCGGCCAATCCGCACCCGGAAATCGGATCATATCGCTCCAAAATCTATCAAATCTCTTGCCAGACCTTGCAAATAATATTCTAAACCTCTACAACCGGGCCGCCAATATTACTGACGAGCCCGTCCCGCAACTAGTCTTTTCCGAAACAGTCATTCGCCTGTCGCGATTGATAGTAGCCGCCCGGGTTCGTGATGGCACACTGGATGACAATGCGTTAAAACACATTGTCATGAATGAACCACTACACCACTTCTCCCGACCAGAGCGGCCTCGAGGAATAACCACTCCTCGAAAGTCCGAAATCGCAAATTTTCTCTTCCGTGCCTTGCCACTATCTGCGAGCTCAGATTTGCCGGCGACGGATGCTATACCGATCCTGATCGGTGTCGTCTCTGTTCTAAATGCGCTTGACATGCCACGGAAGAAAGCGTTTATTCTGAGAGAGCTTTTGTCCATAATGGTACCAACACTTGTCCAGGCTCGCAAAATCGGTGCTGCAGAAGTTGGTATTCACCCTGCAGCTGGATTGTCCTCTCTCAGTGATACGACCTTTGATATCAATGCTCTTGATGTGGGCCCGGGAAATATGGAAAAAAGTATGCGTGCACTGCTTGCGACTATAGGTGAAGTCTATGGTGTCCAGTCGTCCTTTTTCTCCGACCAGGAAACAAGAAAGGCGTTCACAGACAACGGCACGCCACCCCCCGAGTATGATTCCACAGCTGCGATTGTTGAACGGTCCTTCCGGCATATTGTTTTGGATGGCTACGGTGATCTAAACCTAAAGATTGATGTTTTGAAAGCATGCATTAATTCATGCGAAGCACTTCCTGATTTCGGTGGTGTTCTTCGCTTCACTGTTGAGCTACTTCAGACGATCCGAGGCGATCTGATGCTGGATGGATCGGCACACACAACCCCTTACTTGCCACCGGACGAGCAGATCCGACTTTTGAATAACATCAAGCGGACTGTAGGTGCTGCAAACAGGCTGGGTGCGTCAGGATTGGAAGCGGAATACTGGGATGACTTCCTGGTCCGTGGAGTCCATCTTTTACCCCTCCCTGAACCAAAAAGACCCGTCCGTCGGTCCAAGTCGGAACTCGACGCTGTTACAACGAATCGTGAAAAATCTCCGAAAGATCCGTTTTTGTACAACCCCTTCTCAAAACCAAGCAGTAAAGTCACAGAACTCCTCATTGTTGCTGGCGAACCTGCCGCGTTTCAGGTCACACTTCAGAACCCATACGAATTCGAAGTCGAAATCGAATGGCTCCGCCTGGAGAGTGATGCCACGGCCTTGGATGCGTTGGCAGAATGGATCCTGCTCCCCCCACTCGCTTTGCAAGACATAACCGTGTTCGGTGTAGCCCATGAAGATGGCCCGCTTAAAATAACCAGCTGCACTGTCAAGGTTCGAGACTGTAGGGAGCGACAGTTCCCAGTGTTTAAAGAATTATGGAAACCAGATGTGGAGCACAAATTCAAACGCATTGGGTTAGCAGCGAAGAAACCCGCAACCGATAGGCCGCTATCTTGGAGCTCGACAACTTCAAGAGATGGGAAAACTCGCCCTAAGAGGGGGCCAGAACCGACGTGCTGCGAGGTCAAGGTCATTCGCCCACAGCCGTCTCTTCTGATCGAGTCACTGTCGCTGTCCCAGTCCGCGATTATGGTCTTGGAGGGCGAAAGAGGGTCTTTCAGCATCACGCTGCGCAATACGTCCCCATGCGATCTTGACTTCATATTGTTTACTTTCCAGGATTCAACCACGAAACAAATTCAGTCTGCTTTAAGTAGCAAAGATTTATTACCAGTAGAGGTGTATGAGTTAGGGTTAAAACTAACCAGGCCGGCCCTGCGGTGGCGCAGGGAGGGCTCAAACCGCAACAATCACTCGGTTCAAGCAGGCCAAAGCGCTACGTTCACCGTTGACATTACCGGAAAACCTGGGTTGCAAGAGGCCACAGTACAGATCGATTACTCTTGCATTGGACTCCCTCGGGAAGAACTGCCTGATGTATTTTACACTCGCCAGTTATTCATCCCGCTCACCGCAACGGTCAATGCTAGTGTAGAAGTGACTCGCTGTGACATTTTACCTTTCAGCAGTGATTTTGCCTGGTGGAACATCCAAGAGAGTGGGACCCAATCGCCAACCAGCACCGCCTCTCGGTCGGTTGAAGGCCATCGTTTTTCGCCCGTACTATATAACCTTGGACGCGGTGTATACGGCTCCGACCACTGCATTCTTCTACTTGATTTGCGTAACGCCTGGCCAAATCCTTTATCGGTAGCCTTACACGTCAGTGAGACACCCATGGGGTTGGTAGATGGCTTGCGAGAGGAAGAAGACAAATTGGGTCAATACGTCGTCGGGGATGTGCTTCAACCGGGACAGATGTCTCGCTTCGTCCTTGTTCTTCCCCGCATCTATATCCAAAACCCTCATGCATCGATTCCCCTTCTCAACACAGGGGCGAAGAGACAGTTCGTGGTCAGCGCGAATAAGTTGACTTTTGAGGCCGAGGCAGCGTCGAGAGAAGCATTTTGGTGTCGAGAAGAGCTTCTCAAGAGGGTTACCGGGCTTTGGAAGGAAGATCCGGCTGGCCGTGAAGGGTCGATCGATTTGAGGAGCCTTCGCTTTACCGCAAGGATGGTAGACGCATTCCGCCTCGAAGACGTCGAAATGTCCTACTCCCTGAAGCCGACCTTTTCTTGTTCTATGAGAGATAATGAACCTATGAACAGTGTTCGCCAAACAGGACGGTCCAAATATAATGTTCAAACCGATGAGATGCTCGATCTCCTCGTTACAATACACAATCGCTCTTCCCGACCCATTCATCCCATCCTCCGTCTTCAACCAAGCCTTCGGCATCAACCCAGCAATATTGCCTTGGATCTCTCTCGGCGCCTCGCATGGACTGGTATGCTGCAACAAGTCCTACCTGTTTTAAATAGCGGAGAAAGCACAACCGCCACAGTAGGAGTCACGATCCTTTGTCGCGGCGAATATGAATTTGGCGCCACAGTAGAAGAACTAAGGCTTGCCCGTGACACTCCATTAGAGGGAGATGGTGAGTCCGGCCCCCATGCAGCTTTCCGTGACGACGAGGCGTTTGTAGCGGACACCTTTGGGGCGGACATGGCCAAGAAAAGACGAATCTGGCATGCAAAAGAAACATGTGTTATGACTGCTCACGATTAACGGCCGCCGACCATTTTTCAAATTTTTGGGTCTTTTTTGGCATGACTAGAAGAAAATCCCGACCGTCTCTCGCGGCTTGCGATATAGAAACGAGAAAGAAGTTTTTTTTGCATAGTGTTTCTATGGTGGCGGTTTGCTGTTTGGGGGGGGTTGATATCATACTGGTATTGCGAGAGAAGAAACGAGGTTGTGTTACATACTCCCAGTGAAGTTCCCGGTCAATGCCTGGAACTGTGTACATGGTCTGATCCAGGCATCAGTTCACTTGCTCCCTCCGATGCTAGCCGTTTTTGTACATACAACGGATATACAACCGCAAGTCCAATATAATAATGTATGTTATTTTTACCATTTTTTTTTAGACCGCAGCAATAGAGATTATGAGCCTAGTGATAGAAAATTTTAACACAGCCGGCCATGGAAAAAACTTCCATAAAATCAAATTTTTATGGGTCGAAAGAAAGAAATTAAGGCTTAAGGCAAATATTATCCAAATCGGGACTGCCATCCCAGATATTCAATTCATAGGTCATATCGTCATTATCACATTGTAGGAGTTACACCATCATCCCTTTGTTCGGAGGTCGAAGGCGGCTTCGCCATCGGCGCACCACCTCCCTGCGGATCCCCAGACGGGAAACTAAGATATTTCCAATCCTCAATCTCCTCAATAATACACTTGAGCCGATCGCGGATACTCTCGACCGCGTACGTCCCCAAAATGAGACGGAGCGGCGGGTACGAACAATGGCCCAGCTGCCAGACCAGATGGGCTGCCTTGACGGCACTGGCGGGTTGTTTATCCGCGAGCCACATGAGCATCCGCTTGGCATGGGCCGCCGGCGATGTTGGTGTGTTATACGGGTCACTCGGCGGCTTCACTAGGAAATGGCCGTAGAGGGGTAGAGGTGAGGAAAGATTATGGACACTGTCGGTGGGCTGGTCCTCGGAGGCGACGAGGTCACCCACATCGTCATCCCGACGCATATGGCCCGGTTCCACGAGAGTAGTCTTTATATTAAAGCTGTCGACCTCATACAGCATGCTCTCCATCAGACCCTCGACGGCATACTTGGAGGCGCAGTAGGGGCCTAACCCGGGCACCCCGAGGGCGCCCGACGTCGAGCTGAAGATCAGGTAGCGGCCCGACCGGCGCTCGCGGAAATGCGGCAACGATAGTTGAATCATGTTCAGAGTACCAGTAAAGTTAGTCTCGAATTGGTCGCGGATATCGTACTCGTCTTGGTCCTCGCAGGCGCCGATCACGCCGTAACCTGAGCAGTTTGCGACGATGTCGATGCGGCCGAAGCGCTCGATCGTTCGGTCGATTACTTGTTGCACGGTTTCGCGTGCCCGCACGTCGCAGAGGAGGCCAAGGCAGTTCTCGTTCTCTTCTTCGAGCTTCTTCATGGCGTCCATGCTGTTTTCGAAGGTGCGGCCGACGGCGGCCACGAGGTCATCGCGAGCAAGGGCGGTCTTGACCAGGGACCGGCCCATGTGTCCGGTTGCGCCGAAGATCTGGTAGGATAGGACAGTAATGTTAGCTTATTTTTTTTTTTTTTTTTTCTCGGGCTTTTTGCTCCATGGGCAGGGTGTTGGAGCGGAAGGCGGGAAACGTACCAACCAGACAAGCGGCTTTGGCGGGTTCTGGGGACCAGGCGGATCGGTGGTGGAGGGAAGATGCAGTTTAGGCTCTCGACCGGCCGTTGCGGATGGTGACAGGGCCGTTACTCCCCTCGTGGGGGAATTGTGCAGCTCCATGGAGCTGGAGAGGGGCGTAGGAGTTGGTGTTGGAGGGGGTGAGGAATAGAAGAAACGAAGCCACTCGGAAGTTTTTGCCGTTGAGCTTCTCCGCATTGGAAAAATCTGGGGTTCCAGCGATATTTCAATGCCCCCTCATCAACATAAAATTGCTTTTAAATTTTTAGATATAAATTTTATTTTCTTTTCTCTCTAGGGATTCAAAAAATTATTATCACACAACCCACAAGGAAACGTGCTACTACTGCTACAGGATATACCGAATGCAAGCCCAAAAATGCAGCCGACTCAAAAAACGCCAACACACCAGAACAACCCAAATCCACCACGTGCCTAACGTCCGATCTCTCTGCGAAGCCGTCCAGCGGCTGTAGCAGGCCCAGGCTCAGGCCATCCGCTCACGGCATCACTGACTTCCCCTAAAAAGCTTGAGCTGTTGTGAATGTTGGTGCCCCCCAGAAGGACCCGGACCCCAGGCGAACTAGCATTGACTTGAGCCACCATTTTCGCTTCTTCGTACGTAACGCCACCAACCATGAAGATGATGATGTCTTGCGGTTTGTCTCGGATATGGGCTCCACCCTCGAGGAATGGATATTGAAGCTCCTTCAGTCGACCTTTAATCAGATTCTGTAGCGTCGCTTCCAGCCGTGGGGAATGCTGAGTGTAAACGTTCTCAACCCCCTTCAATCCCTTGAATCTGTCCCGGGCGCCAGAGAAGAGGGATGTGGATTCAAAGAGGTCCGAGAAGCCGCCGGCGATAGGAGGAGGTTGAAGCGAGTGGTGGTAGGCGAGCAACTTAGGGATGATATTGACCCGGTGCGAAGGCACATTCCCCGCTGTCACTAACAGATCGAGAAGGACGGGGAGAGCGTTTGATGGCTGCTTCTCGTATCGAATGGCGTACAGAGCCACTAATCGCAGCTTATTCTCCGCCGAAACGGAGGCTAATTGGATGATTCTTTGTAGGTTCTGGGGGAACGGGACTATCAGCCAGATTCGGGTGCGACGTACATATACACATCATAAACAGTCTTACCTTCAGGTCTGTGGAATGGTTCTCGTTACAAGCCAAGCTCTGTTCCAACTCACTGACATCAAGGAGATTCTCCTCCCCGACTCGTCGGCTGAGCTCCCCGACCAACGTGACGTGCTTGCTCACGTTGCCCGAGAGTTTGCGGAACTCGGGATAATCCTCGACAAAGCGCTTCATGTCGGCGATCGATTCAATATTCATTGTATTCTTTGTCTTGACTTGGTATTGTTCGACGTACTCCTTAATGTTCTGGCCAAGGTCTCCAAAGTTTTGGTACATATTCTTCTTGAAAAATGGGTCCTGGTCTTGGGACAGCACAATCTCCCGCAACTCCGGGCGTATCTCTGGCACGTCTCGAAGATCCACTCGTCCATTGTGAATGCCCATAAGTTCGTGGACCATGGCCTGGTACGTCCATTGGGTGAGTAGTGGCGTGATAGGATCGTCCCGGCGATCGAGAATCAGTAGAATCGGAGGCGTATCGGTTTTGCGGAAGTTGAACAGTTGCTCCTCCTGGGTCACTTGGTACCGAACCTCCGTGGCCAGCTTCTTTGCCAGCAAGCTATTCTTTTCGTATCGGATCAACGGGTTCTTCTTCAGGGCCAAGAGTGTCGCGATCAACCCATCCGCCGTCCGCTGCAAGGCATCCGCATTCCACACGTCGGGGGAGTTGCCCCATAGCCGCTGATCCGGATATCCCAAATTCAACGAGTACAGGTCCGGGTTGACCACAAGAAAATCGGCAAAATGCTCTTGGACCGCACGCACCACCTCATGCACATCCGCCTCCGCCAGTCGCTCCAGGGAAGACTTCCGGATGATGTTGCTTAAATAAATGTAATATTCTCCATATTTCGGCTCTCGAAGCTCATCGATAAGAAACTGGATGGAAGTAGGCGAAGGTCGTACAAAGCAGAGACAGCGTAGATGTCGCATGCGCTCACGAGCGGCATTGTCCAATCGATCGATCAGATACACCTCATGGTTAAGGAGGGCGGATTGGGTGATAGCGGTCGACACAATGGGCACCTGTTTGAAGCTTCATTAGCCTTATATGTTCTCCCCACTGCGTATACGAGGGGAATGGAAGAGCAAGTCGCACGGTCTCACTGTCGAGAAGGAGGATCTTCATTCTAGCCGTCGAGGAAGATCCAGAACCGGAGGGGTCGCCCGCGGTAACCATCTTGGAGATGTACCCCGACACCGCCGCGACGACATCCATGGCGGAAAGAGGAAAGGAAATAGGGCGACGGTGGAACAGGAAGAAGATGAAAAAGAAAAGGACGAGGAAGAGCGATGGGAATTGGTTTCAGGAACAGTGCGGGATGGGAGAGTAAGAGGAGGAGCGCGTGGGCGAAACGGACGACCGCCAAGTCTAACAACCTCCATGTGATGTGATTCAATCATACTTCATCTTTCGTCCTTTTTCTTGGTCTTCTCTTCTATACTCCGACAAACCCTTCTTGTCCCCTCCTTTTCTCTTCATCCTCCCTTCCATCAACGCCTGCACTGTCTTCATGTTTCTCATAGTCCTTTAATTTTTTCCCTCTTGGGCCTTTCCGACCATGCTTCCATACATTGACCTCCGTGCGTTTTTTTTTTCTTTTTCCGCTCTTTTTTTTCCCTTTCCCGTTCATTCCCTGTTTCATAGAGATGAAATATGACGGGTGTCTATATGTTGCTTCAATATCCTTGATTTCAGGCTTATCCCAACAAGCTAAGCTAACTTTCCCCCCTTCGTCTAGTTTTCAGTTATCCTGCGAGAGCCACTGGAGCCTCTCCCGACGAGTGTATGTCATTTCCCCGATGACCGACCAGCCCTACTACGCCAACGCTTGGCCGTTGAAGCTAATCTACGGCTCCTCCTCAACAGTGAAACTCATCGCCTCGTTCCTCCTCTCGTATCCTCTAGCGGGGCTGTTGAAGCGAATCCCAGATTCCCAGCCCTGGAAAAAAAATGGCTTCAGCATCGTCGTCTCCCTGTTCTATTTGGTCGGCTTGTTCGACCTCTGGGACGGCCTCCGTACCCTCTTGTATAGTGCTGCCGGAGTCTACGCCATTTCCTACTACATCGACGGCTCGCTGATGCCATGGATTGGCTTTATCTTCCTCATGGGCCATATGTCCATCAACCACATCTACCGTCAAATTGCCGACTCCCCCCAGTCAGTCGATATTACTGGCGCCCAGATGGTGCTGGTGATGAAGCTCTCCGCTTTTTGCTGGAACGTGCACGATGGTCGCCTACCTCAAGACCAGCTTTCGGATCCGCAAAAGTACGCTGCAATAACTACCTTCCCATCAATCCTGGATTATTCAGGTTATGTCTTGTTCTTCCCGTCGCTCTTCGCCGGTCCAGCGTTTGACTACGTTGATTACCGCCGATGGATCGACACCACGCTCTTTGATGTGCCTCCAGGAACGGACCCTTCGAAGGTACCACCGACTCGAAAGAAGCGCAAGATTCCCCGGAGTGGAACGCCAGCCACCAAAAAGGCGCTCATGGGCCTCGCATGGATCGGTGCATTCCTGCAGCTGGCTTCGCTCTACGGTCAAGAAAACGTTCTAGGGAGCGACAGCTTCATGCAATCTTCTTTCCTTCGTCGGGTCTGGGTCATTTATATGGTCGGGTTCACCACGCGAACCAAGTACTATGGCGTGTGGTCCCTTACTGAAGGAGCCTGCATCCTGTCCGGGATGGGATACAACGGCTTCGACCCTAAGACCGGAAAAGTGTTCTGGGATCGGTTGGAGAATATCAATCCGTGGAAGCTCGAGGCTGCTCAAAATTCTCACGCATACTTAGGAAACTGGAACAAGAACACCAACCACTGGCTGCGGAACTACGTTTACCTGCGAGTCACCCCAAGAGGGAAAAAGCCCGGGTTCCGCGCGAGCATCGCAACGTTCGCAACCAGTGCCTTCTGGCATGGGTTCTATCCCGGATACTACATGACGTTCATTCTAGGATCCTTTATCCAGACAGTCGCCAAAAGTACGGGTTCCTTCCCCGCATATTTTCCCTTTTCCTCCACCCCCAATCGCCTAAACTTACTTGGATTCCCCGTTAACAGACTACCACAGATTTCCGACGTTACGTTCGGCCGTTTTTCCTCTCTGCGAACGGCACAAAGCCTAGGTCCTACAAGCGTTATTACGACATTGCTAGCTGGTTTGCAACCCAAACTGTTCTCGCGTTTGCCGTCATGCCCTTCGTTTTCCTGTCCTTCGAGTCTTCGATGCGGGTCTGGCAAAGTGTCTATTTCTATGGAATCTTCTCCGTCATCATCTCGCTTGCATTCTTCTCCTCCCCCGCCAAGAGTTTCCTCAGTAAGAAACTGAAGTCGCGCAGCAGCCGTCCCAATCTCGCGCGCGTCAGCAGTACAGACAGCATCCACCAGCCAACACTGGGTCTACCCAGCGATGCGCTCCAGGAAATCGATGAGGCTGTCCAGGAGATCAAGACTGAAATTGAATCCAGACGCCGACGAGGAAGTGTCGTTACTATGCCCACCGGCCAGGAGTTAAAGGCCGCTATCGAAAGTAAACTTGGTCGGAAGCTTGGATAATTAACTAGTTTTGGCTTTCTTTAGTCAAGTATGTTATTCACCCATTCAGCAGCACGTAGCTATTATTATTACTCACTGGTGATATTTTTTCATGCACCTGTTTCTTCCCCTGCCAGATGGGTGACAGGCCAGGGGTGTTTTCTTAGCGATTTTTGCGAATAGAGAGTTATTTTCATGTTTAGAGGGTGAATTTGGGTGCGTAATTTAGTGGTTATGCACTCACTAATTGAACTTTTTATTCATGCTGTGGCTGTGGCTGTGTGGTTTTTCGGATATCTGAAACCTCCATATCAGCTTGAACCCACGGGGTTTGTTTAATCCTAGCGTATGAGCAACAGAAGGTGCTTTTCTAAAATATGAACCACCGCAGAGGGATAAATATTTAGAAACAAGTATATATTTAATCAAGTCCAGCCGCGGATGTAGTCAAATATCTATACACAAAAACATCGGTAGAGTGCAAGAGCAGGGAAGAAAAAAAAGTCACAACGTCTAAGAGTGTAAAAAGAGAACATATATATCCATAAGCTGTCGTCAAGCCCGCGGTGAATCCATCACCCTTTACTCCACAAATTAACCCCTTTCCACAAGCGGGTGGGTGGTTGAACAAAAGTAAAGGGCAACGCCGGGTGGAAGGAAAAAACATTATGTGCATCACGTCGTATAGCTCGTGCCGAGTATTTTTGGAAGCGAAAGTAAAAAGGATAAAAATCAACCCGCAGCCCAGGATGAAAAAAAAAAGGGGGGGACAAAACCAGATGGGGAATATTGAAAGGTCAAAGAGAAGAGGCAGAAGGCGAGGGGCGTATGAAAGGCGTAAATGGTAATAGGAGTCGACTCCGAAATGAGAAGAACAGAATCAATCCGATAGGCGAATGTGAGAGGCAGGCGTAGCCTACATAAAGGGGATAAAGGTTTTGTTCAAATGTGAAGAAACGAAAAGGGCTTTTGAGGGAAGGCAACTGGGCCATTTGCTAGAAGCCCACTGTGGTTCCTACCACAGCAAGTGTAATCTGCAGGATGGTTAGGCTTGAAGTGTAAATGCACAAAGTGTGTTGATGGTTCCTTACGATAATAGTCGTGATTACCAACCCCAATGGGTTCATCCACCGATTGAGATTTCTCCACCACCGAGCATTTTGATATCGTCTTCGCTCAAGATCAAAGAGTCGCATCTGCAACGTCGTCTCAAGTTGAGGTCCATTACTACATTCCTCCATAACCATCTCTGGTTTCCTTGGCAGAGGGAGGAAAGAGGCCATAAGCCAGGCTACAAATAGGGAACAACGTTAGCAACAATTTCCAGCACTTTTAAAACGTTAGGGATTCAAACTTACTGAGAGGGCATATGAATCCTAGACAAAAGGACCAAACTTGAATGTTCCGCCGGCCAAGCAGAGGCTCCGTCCGGGAATCTAGGGATGGAGCACCCCAAACGCTTGATCTCGGCCCAACAACATGCCGATCGGGATATAGATGAGGTGACCAGCTGTGTCGTAGCCTATGAAACGACGATCCACGTGACGGTTTAGGCGGCTCTGGGGGTGCGACCCAGTGAGCCCGAGGGTCACGGGCGTCATGGACGGGTTGAAACCGCACACTTTCACGAGTCTCATTGGTCAGGGTTCTAGCCCGGCTGACAACCGTGGAAATGCGTTGAATAGGGTTGGAATTAGAAGTTGCAGGGCGCGCTCTCGGGGGACAGCTACCATCCACCAGATGGAGAGTAGAATTTCCCGGTTCTCCTTCGGCACTATAGTACATCTTTGCCCAGGCGGGAACGAAGTTCATGACAAAACTGGAGCTGGTACCAGGCCTCTTGTTGTTACTTCTCACACTGCTACTTCTCGAGCTGGATGATTGGCTGTGTGGAACACCGGGGTTTGTAGGGCGCGGGGGAAGACTCGAGATATTGTCTAGGTACTCGTCATCCTCTGAGTCATTATTTACAAGCCACACTGAGGACGAAGCTGGTCTCTGGCGTACCAGCGCTGCAGGGGGGGGAGACGGCTCTCTGGACATGGTGTCCGAGAGGTCGTCAGCGTGCGAGGCGAAGGAGTCACCCTCAGCCGACCACCTCGAGGTCACCGTTGATAAATGCGACTTGAAGCGGTCCGATGAATAATCCGCCTCTGGCTCCTGCAGATTGTTTTGAGACGAGGCTGGAGAGTGCGATACATTATCCGCCCTTGAGCTTGACGAAGAGGGAGCACGGACAGTTGGGTACTGAATGAACACGCCACTATCAACAATTGCTTGAATATCCGAGGGCGGGCCACTGCGAGAAGATGAGGTTGCAGAACGAGAATGGCTTCGGGCACTACGGACACTAGGGCGGGTCGAGTCTGAGCGCACCGAGGGGACTTGGTGAGGGGGACTGGAGCGGAAAGACTGAGAACGTGAGCTGCCTAGATCGGAAGATGGGTCATGCGTCCATTGCGCCGCACCAGCATATCTGATCACAGTCCCTAGCGAATTCAAGGAGGATAAGGAATTGGATCGCGACCCAGTGTCCGGGTTTGAGGATGCTCCAATGGGAACAAAGTTCAGGCTTGAATTGTCGAGGGCCACAAAGTTCGGGCTAGAGGGTGGCCCAATGGGAACAAAGTTGGGGCTAGAGTTACTCGATGAGACATTCTCGGACGGTTGGTGGGAGGAAGGCTCGGGGACGACGGCCTTGATAGTGGCGGCGGGTTTGGACAATTCCCCGGGCTCTTTATCGGAATACATGACAATCGAACTATCATTCGAGATGTTGCGGATGGCCTTTTGTTCCGGTAAATCCGAGTCGGGGAACGAAGACTTGCTCGAGTTAGGGTCATCCTCCCACACCTGGGACGGAGTGTTGGCGGCCTCAAAGGTTGACGACAGGTCCCACGGGTCAGGCTCAATGAAGCTGCTGCCGGCAACATGGCTAGTATCAGTTGACAAAGTCCCCATAGATGGGCTTGGGCCCTCTTCAAAATCAAAGCGTGAATCGGTGATAAAATGCTGGCCTTTCCCAGGTCGCGGAAGTAAGATCTGCTCTGGCTTGGTCGGATAGGGTGTGGCTGAATACACATCGTGCTCTTCCTGGTCCGCGTGCCTGTCACTAACAGCTCGCACAGATGACGGTGGAGAGTATTCATTTGTATGGGACGGGGTGCGCTCGTGCAGAGCTCTCCGACGGGGAGAGGAATTGGTGGAACGCATGTCGAGAGGGCGACGATTAGTTCATTATCAGTATAAAGACCAGCAAAGTAGAAGAATTAAGAATGAAAATGAAAGAATGCAATGCCAGAAGCAGCAGTTTATCAAAAACAAATCAGGAGAGAAAAGACACAGTCAAATAAAGCAGGGTCCAGTAAGATTATTGGCCTGCGGTTGGTCCAAGAGTAAAAAAATTAAGGTGATGGGATGATCATCGGTGGGCTGGTTAATTTCTGAATAGTTATTACAGGAAATGAGGGACAGCGAGTCTGTGGCGGCTTCGTGAGATGATCGACAACAACTCGGAGGAGAATGTTTTTGTTGATGGTCTATAAAAATTTGTGATGCAATAAGGAATGCCTCGACACAAAACAACGTGGAAAACGAGCGATAACGATGAACGGCACCCAACGGATATGGGATAAAAGAGTGTGGATCAGACCGAAAGAACGACAGGAGTGGGATGAACTCGAGCAAGAAAGAACGAAAAGAGCGTCTAACCGGAGACCAGGAAGCACCGCGGAACGGTTTCTAAAAGAGCGACAAACGACAGAACGACTGGAAGCAAAGGGATCGCAATCTGAAACGGCGAGACGCACCCACAATTATATTCCACTTCAGCCCAGGAATTTGGTTGCCCAGCGGCGGTGAGGGACACGAGCTAGACTGGAATGGATCCAGGGGCATTTTTAATTCTCAACTCAATGCCATTTGAAACCTCATGATTGGCGGGTCAGGAAGCCTCCACTGCTCAAGATGGGAAGACGGCCGCTGCTCAATTTCCAGAAAGGTTTGGGTTTGATTGCTCCAAACGTTCTTCCTCGTCATCCAGATCGAAGGCTCACGATCGTCCATGTCTAATAATACTCAGAGGGATCCTCATCCCGCTCTATTTTCTCGTTTCTCTTAATTTATGATTAAATGACGAACTTGAGTTCATTTCGCTTGCATCTAGCCTCTTTAATCCTGTTCTAAGCTGGACGATCTTCAAATCATAATTAAGTCAGCCCTGGCCTCTTTGCAGGAGTAGTAACTTGTAAGGCGCTCTCAAAAGGCGTCAGCCTGCACAAGGAAGACGAGGGATTTTCAGGTACGTGTCGCTTGGTCAGGGAATCGAAAAAATCAGGATGCCTCAATGCAAGGCTCGCCCTCCTACCAGGTACTTAAGGACGGCGTGCATATGTTGCAGGAATATCCATGCACGGGAGAACGGTCCATCCCACTTTGTGTATGAAACTGGAGAATCTCATCACATTTCTTCGCGCTGGTGGACTCGTTCCCATGAGGTTGCGCCAATCTGAATGGTGTGACCAGTCGCAACAGTGGAGTTCCTGACCTTAAGGCAAACCCCTAAGGAGCCTGGACTCTGGAGCCGGAGGGATCAGTCAGGCCCACCTGAGGTGGTGGCTGAGCGAGCTAAAAGCAGATTTCCGAAGGTTTCATTGGCAGCGAGGCGCAAAACTGACCTTGTCAGTCCAATAACAGCCCAGTGTCAGGGGTTTGAAAAATAATTTTTGGGATCAATTCGTCGTTGGTTCCTGAGGAGGATGCTTATGCGGACATAAAAACCGTCACAATGCAAAGGACCACCCCGAAGAGTGCCAACTCATCCAAAGTGGAGTCCGTAGGATTGCTTCACGACCAGCATTCAGGAGAAGACAGGGAAATAATAATTCACCTTCATCTTGGGTTTGAGCGAAATATTCTTGGAATTAGATGTTGAAGTTTCCTTCTTCCTATAATTAATGTACGGCCATCCCAAGTCAACAAAATGGAGGTTAAATATTCTTGGCCATATCATTTCCAACTCCTGATGGTTTGAGATGGAGTTATCAACACTGAACAGAGACCAAGATATAACTAAATTAAGCTCGATGGCGATACCGGTTCCGTGGCTGAGCTACAGAGTATAGTCGTCTTCCTATTCCGACCAAATATAAATTGGTCGACGGAGTGCATAGGTAAAAAGCAATTCGATGGCCAAAATACGGCCTTGAAGCCTTTTACAATTGAACAAATCCTGCACCCACAATGAATCATGATGTGTCGTTATTATTCTCAAAGAAAACGTGGTACATGCACTTTGGACTGGCAGTAGTGCGTTAAGTGCCTGAGGCCCCAGGCACCCACCGCGTGTATTTTCTTTGTTTCTCTCTCAAAGAATCAATAATTGGCGACTCGAGGACTTCCATCAAACAACATCGAGGAGAACCCATCGATCCACCTATCCCTGGCTCCCTGCTGCAGTAAATCCTACCGGGTGGCTAATCTTTGAGGTATCCTCAAATTTTATGTTCTCCTCATTCTTTATCGGGCGTTAACTCTGCCGTCGTGGGCACAAGAAACATGGCACCTGTCACTCTTATTGCCCGCCTGAAGAGCCTGTACTCGAAACAAGATCGTAGGTCGCAGCCCGCAAATGAGCCGATTCTTATTATTTCATACAATCGTCGTTCGTGTTTCATCTCTTCTCTAACGTCAGTCTCAGATGAACCGGTTATTTCGGCTCAGGCAGCCGCTGGAATTTCGGTACGTTTTTCTTGGTCCTAGCGCTCCTTACCCAGCACATTTCTACAAAAATAGCACCGTTATTCCATTACAATTTTAAAAAGGAGAAAATAGGGAAAGGGGGCGGCCCAGGAGTCCTCAATTGGGTTCTCCTGTCTCACATCAGTATTCTCTTTAGGAAACCCTCGCTAATGCCTCTGGCTAGATTTGTTTGACCCTGATCTACGTGGTTCCATTCTATGTGTCCTCAGCTACACGACCATCCCCAACTCTGAGTCGGGATGCTCCGTCGGTGATCAGAGCGAGGATCAGAGCTGTGACCTTGTCCTGCCTCATTTGCACTCTTGCCGTCCTCTGGCTTCTCATTGCCAAAGACGATGCGACCTTTCTTGGCGCTCTTAAACTCATGGGATGGTGGCCCATTAGCCTACCTGAGATCGCCCGCAGCTTGATACTTACAGCTATCCTTTTCATGGGGCCCCTCTTTGAACGAGGGATCGCCGAAGGGGAATGGAGACAGTGGTTAAAAGGGAGTCGAGTCTCCGAAACACTTAGTGGCTGGATTGGATGGAGAAATTATGTCGCCGTGAGTCTAGGCCGCGATTTACATATATTTTTTTTCCATTCTTAGTAGCAGAATTCTTTTTTATCTAACAACAAAGTGCAGGGACCAATTACTGAAGAGATCATGTTCCGATCAGCCATAATCCCTCTGCATCTCCTGGCCAAGGTCTCCCCCGGGCGGATTGTTTTTGTGGCCCCCTTATATTTCGGAATCGCACATGTGCATCATTTCTATGAGTTTCGATTGACTCACCCGCACACCCCTGCTCTCGCAGCCTTACTCCGGTCAGTTTTCCAGTTCGGCTATACCACTGTCTTTGGTTGGTATGCGACTTTCATTTATCTTCGAACGGGATCTCTCCCAGCCGTCATTCTTGTCCATGCTTTCTGTAACTGGAATGGACTTCCCCGGCTGTGGGGAAGACTTGAGGGGCCATTTGCGATGCACAATCCTTTGGTTAAGGGAAAGGAATACTCGGATAAGAGCCCGGTTTACACGTACGGGCCCTTAAACATTGGATGGAGCATCGCATACTATGCTCTCCTTGTTGGAGGAGCGGTTGGCTTTTACTATACGTTGTGGCAGTTGACGGACTCTCTACACCCGTTGATTGAATTTACAAATGCAGGCAAGTAAGGGCATAGCACCAATGATATACACTACCGTACATTATCATCAGAGTATTTAATGTTTGGGGGGTTTGGGGGGGGTTGGCTTGACATACTGCTCTATATTCCAATTTTACTCCTTCCATTCTAGAGAGTGAGCTTATGCAGTTTATTGCTGTTGGCATAGAAATATGGAAGGTATTGGTTCTTTATTGGCTACGAGAACCATGATAATGACGGAGGAAAGCTATTTAGGAAAGCTATTTCCAGATTATATAGTCATCTTGTTTGATTTTAATAAGATAATAGATTTTATTTTATTTTTTTACTTTTCTTCTCTGAGAGTTGTTGTAGATCCAGAGCTTACCTACCTAGGTAGTAGGTAGCTTGCTGGGTTTATGACCGCCCACTTGCTTATCTCCGAATCGGACTCGGTCTTCTCGGCGTCTTGGATATTTTCCCCAATGCGATCGGGTTTTATAAAACACCCACAAACCGAGCGCAAATTTTTAAAGCAAGCGTCCTTCCGAGCGGCATCAGTTTGAGCTAGGAAATTGCGAGAAGGACTTGAAAAACGAGCGACGATGTCAGGACCGATGGCTAACCTTAACCCCATCACCGGATGCAGTGGGACCAAAGCAACAGGCACAGCTCTTGGTACAGCACGGTTTCTGTCAAGCCGCAATTCCCTCTCAAGGCGGCCCCGAATTCCCCTTGATATCCCCCCACCATTCCCTGTCACCAAAAAATGCCCGGATCCTAGATGCTCATGCCCTCCGACGCCGGATATGCCCGAGAGGCTTCCGCTCGACTATGACCAACCGCTAAACGGAACCATGGCGGCCTATGCACAACAGGTTGTTATCTGCACCGGAAAAAGGGATTGGACGAGTCGTATCGAAGACGATGGAGAGAATCAGGGATGGGGAGAGCTCGTCAGGGGTTTGAAGAGTCTATTAGGTCGCAGGGGGCGGTTTGCAGATGTGAGTTCCACTGGGTTCTAACCCTTCGCACAAGATATATTACAGGAGTCGCTGATATCTTATTCGTCCGATTTGGCAGCCATTTAACAATGTGATGATCTCCAACTCCTCCTTACCACTTTCTCCTATTCCGTCTTCTTCTACTACTACTACTACTGCTACTACTACTACCACCACCACCACCAATACGGCCTCCGCCCTTCTTTTCCCCACTTTCAAGTACTTCCCGTCGATTCCCGTCCACCCCTCACAACCCTCAAACACAACCCCCACCCTAGCGACCTTCGTACAGGCCTTCCTCCTCCCAACAAAACTCAGCGCCATGGCCGAATCCCTCCCGGAAGACCGCCGAAATGACCTCACGCGAAAGCCAGACCTACAATCTCACTTCCCAGATGCGGTCGACATCCAACATTCCCCCATCATCCTAATCTGCGGTCACGGCGGCCGAGACATGCGATGCGGCATAATGGCACCCGTTCTCGAGAAGCAGTTCCAAACCGTTCTACAGTCGAAGGGACTCTCCACCACCACAACCGACAGCAGTAATAGCGGCTTGGTGGATAGTCCTACTCGTGCCCATATCGGGCTGATTAGCCATATCGGCGGACATAAATACGCCGGTAATGTAATTGTATATATTCCCCGGAAAATGAAGTACTATGGCTACCCTTCTTCTAATAGTCCTCATCCGCTGGCTGGTAAGGGGATCTGGTATGGACGGGTCGAGCCAAAACATGTGGAGGGTATTGTGGAGGAGACCATTATGGGTGGGAGAGTGGTGGCGGATCACTTTCGGGGTGGAATTGATGCGGAAGATGGTGTTTTACGGTTATAGATATAAACTTGGTGGCCTTTTATTGGATTAAGTGGTGTGTGTTGAGGACGTGTGGTACCTGTAAAATATATTTTGCTACAAACAAGTACTATACTTAATAAGTACTGTAATACTAATAGTACGATTCCCCTCCAGTGAAAGGTTGTTATAAGTACCTCAGAATATGTAATAACAAAAAAAAAAAAAAGGTTTAACTAGAGCAGGAGACAGAAAAATAGCCTATAATATTACCACCATCAAGCCAGTTGCATGGTGATACTTCGTCATGTAGAACGAATTCTTGTCCTGGGATGGGATATACACACATACTAAACCATATCGGGCATAAGCTATCCGAACCGTCAGAAAAAAACAGCGTCATCGCAGGATGACAGTGTCTATCTGCACTTTCAGCTTCAATTGCCAATCCCGCCCGAATTTCCTACGGCATAATGAATGGTCGGCAAATATGCAGCGCCTTTCCGGTTTCCGATTGAGTCTGCTCCAGGCTGCCCTGGCCCAGGGACGAAGGGGAAGCCAATGCCGCCCGCAACTACCACCGTTGTCCGGATCCCATCTGGCCACCATCACAACGACGAAGCCAGGGAGGAAACTTGACCTCCTCGCCCTCGATAAGAAATGGCAGGGGAAATGGCAATCGGGGAGCGGCTTAGGCTTTGACGGGCGCGAACCCGCCTCGGAATCCCGTAAAGAAAAGCCAAAGTCGTACATCCTGTCGATGTTCCCATACCCATCGGGAACGCTACATATGGGTCATTTACGGGTGTATACGATTTCGGATGTGCTTGCGCGGTTTTATAGAATGCGTGGATATGACGTTTTACATCCGATGGGGTGGGATGCGTTTGGGCTGCCGGCAGAGAATGCAGCAATTGAACGGGGGATTGATCCTGCGGAGTGGACGACAGATAATATCGCGAGGATGAAGGAGCAATTGCGAAGTATTTCTACATCGTTTGATTGGGATCGGGTATGTATTTTTTGGGACCTTGAAGAGAGAGAGAGGGAAAAGATGAGAGGAATGGTTGAGATAGTGTGCTAATGATGTTTGGTGATTTCCCCGGGTGTGATGCGACGATATAGGAACTTGCAACGTGTACACCCGAATTTTACGAGCATACGCAACGGATATTCTTGATGCTATACGAAAGAGGCCTTGCTTACCAGGCGGAAGCGCTGGTGAATTACGACCCGATCGACAAGACTGTGCTGGCGAATGAGCAGGTGGACTCGAATGGGTTCTCGTGGAGATCTGGAGCTAAGGTTGAGAAACTGAAGCTCAGGCAATGGTTCTTCCGCATTACAGCGTTCAAGGAGAAACTTCTGGAGGATCTGGACTCCCTGGCTGGCGGGTGGCCCGAACGAGTACTTGCGATGCAGCGAAATTGGCTGGGAAAATCATATGGTGCGAAGATCAAGTTTCCCGTGGCCGTTGGGGGCGATCGAGGGAGAAACGTTGATATCGATGTTTTCACAACGCGCCCGGATACACTCTATGGAGTTGAATACCTTGCCCTTGCTTTGGATCACCCTATTGTTCTGGAGGCCGCGAAGGAGGATATTGGTTTGCGCAATTTTTTGGACGAGTCAGCATCGCTCCCGCCCGACTCTAAAGTCGGCTATAAACTGTCGAATATTAGTGCTACTCATCCTTTGCGCCCTATTGACACGGATACCCCTCACATTGCACGTTCGCTCCCTGTTTTTACTGCGCCCTATGTGCTTAGTGACTATGGTGAGGGTGCTGTGATGGGCGTTCCAGGCCATGACGCTAGAGATTTCTTGTTTTTCAAGGAGAATATGAATCCTAGCTCGGTGCCCATTGTCATTGAAGCAGAGTCCACAGATGGAAAACAAGAACATGAGCCTGGCGTAATTTCTGCTCATGATGGAATGCCTTTCCTTCAGGAAGGGGTTTTGAACTCGCGGTGTGGCAAGTATAAGGGCCTAACGTCCAGGGAAGCCGGGAAAATGATTGTCAACGACCTAAATCTTGCTGGCTGCGGCGAATTTGTCGAACAGTGGAGGCTGAGGGATTGGTTGATTAGCCGGCAGCGTTACTGGGGCGCACCAATTCCCATCATTCATTGCGGTACTTGTGGTCCTGTCCCAGTTCCTGCGGATCAACTTCCGGTCGAGTTACCCAAGATAGAGGGAGACTGGCTGAAGGGCAAACGAGGAAATCCTCTTGAGTCGTCCACTGACTGGTTGGATACTAAATGTCCAAGCTGTGGTGGTCAAGCCAAGCGTGATACTGACACCATGGACACATTTGTTGATTCCTCATGGTACTATCTCCGTTTTCTCGACTCGGCGAATAAGCAGAATCCGTTCGCACCTTCAAAGACACGACCGGTCAATATCTACATTGGGGGTGTCGAGCATGCTATCCTCCATCTTCTTTACGCCCGATTTATCTACAAATTCCTCTCCCAAACCCCATTATTTCCTGAAGAAAAGTCAACAGGTGATTCCGTACCAGAGCCGTTCAAAACCTTACTTTCACAAGGAATGGTTCACGGCAGGACTTTTTCGGAACCTTCTACAGGCCGATTCCTGCTTCCTTCCGAAGTGGACCTTTCCAACCCTGATAAACCGCTTATAAAGGGCACCCAAGTAACCCCCGCAGTCTCTTTTGAGAAAATGTCGAAGAGCAAACACAATGGTGTTGACCCAACCACATGTGTTTCCAAATACGGTGCGGATGCGACCCGCGCCCATGTTCTCTTCTCCGCCCCCGTTAGCGAGGTCTTGGAGTGGGATGAGACCAAGGTTGTTGGTATTGAACGCTGGTTTGGCCGGCTTTGGAAACTTGTGCTAGACGCCCAGGAGAATTTGAGTTTGCCATCATCCGAGTTGAAACCAAGCGACTTACGAGGGCCTCCCGGCCACGCTGTATGCCTTCCTGAATCCCTGCAGGGATTGAGCGACAATGATGCGGCGGCTCTTGTTTTCACCTCTAAGACAATAAGTTCTATCACCAGTTGTATTGAGAAGAACCCTTACGGCCTCAACACGGTTATCTCCGATCTGACTAAACTGACTAATTCCTTATTGTCATCTCCACCCACCTCTTCACATGTCTATTACCTTGCTGTATCTTCTCTCGTTCGTCTTTTAGCTCCCGTGGCACCTGCATTGGCCTCGGAATGCTGGGAGATCCTAAATGCCCCTTTCGCCCAATGTTCGCCCACCGACATCCCGGCGATCTTTGAATGTCCCTGGCCAACACCTATCTTAACCGTGGAGCAAGCCGACATCTTATCTGCGCGCCGGGGACATGTCGTTGCCGTTCAAGTCAATGGCAAGTTGAGATTCACAGTCACCGTCCCCCGACTCCCCTCAACGACTTCAGCGACGAACCAGAGTGGAAAGCCTGGGATAACCGCTGAGGAACAGGACTGGATCATTGCCCGTATTCTGGAGACCGAAGAAGGACGTCTTTGGCTGCGCGAAAAGAACGACTGGGAGAAACGGAGACGGGTAATCGTCGTCAAGGGCGGGAAACTGGTGAATGTAGTTTTTTAGTCTGGATATACCTGATCTAGGTCTCACTGGGGTTTGTATTTGGTCAAATCCGAATATGTAACTATAAACAATTGTATATTAGAGTTTTTTTTGTAGAACGCGCCTAAGCGGAACAATTTGTCCATTATTTTTGGTTCAATAATGACGCCAAAAGCAAAAACTCGAGAACTTATCGATTTGCCGTAATTAATCATGGCAAGCACCGTGCCGTGCGAATTCTTCTCTGTCCAGTGTCCACAAGGTCGAGGGGGTAAAAAAAAAAAAAGAAAATAAACTAAAACCAAAATTGGGGTCAATTGATCGAATCCATACACGTTGGACGACGCCGGTCGTAAAAAGCTCCTTTCAGATTGAGATGAGGAGTGGTGGAGACTCACGATGGAGTATTTCCCCTCATGAGGAAGCACCGTTCTTGACGTTTGAGAAAGGGGGAATAATCTCGGTAGAAGTACGGCTCAGATTCGGCTTGCCTGTTGGCCCACCCATTTTTTGGTTAAATGTATTTTTTTTTTTTGTTCTTATTATTTTTGGCGGTGGTTTGAGCTATCTTAGGAGTATTATTCATGCTGTTATCAATCTTAACCTTGCTTACCCCTCAATTCGAGTCTGTTTTCTCCATAATCGTTTGGATCATCTTTGCATCATCTCAATGGATTCCATGGTTCTCCTGGATTCCTCCGAGGATCGGCTTGTAAGGGAATACTAGGGTGGCCCTGTTAAGCCAGCTTTCAGAATTCGATATCCGACCGTTTACTCCTTTCAGTGGGTAGTTATTTAAATATTACAACCGTAGCATACCGCGATGGGAGATGGCAGTGTCGGCTGGATCGTATACACTCGATCGAAACTTTAGGTAGTGGGGATGTTTTTTTGCGATTCATGAATCCCTAATTTTTTTTTTTTTTAAACAAAAAGACACGGTGAAATCTCGTTATCCCAGGTGGCTTCGTCAAGGAATCCCTGAAAGAGGAATAATTATCCTGATGGAGGGCCAGATGAGGGGAACAACAAGATGCTACCCCGCATGAGCTGACTTGTCCCTCACGAGGGGAAGGAAGTGTAAATCCAGCCTCCCCCAATCAAATGACGACATGCAACGTAACCATCAAGACAGGCGATGATACTCCGTACAGCTTGGAGAATAACCATAAGCCAAAGAAGGATAAGGGACGAGCCTATAAGGAAAGAAAAATTGATCGAAATCCCCCGGAATTAATTATATAACCCTACGGAGGCTTCTTTTTATGAAATTTTAACTTTTTAGGGCCAGCAAACAAAAGCTGGTCTCATCGAGTTGATTCCCCGCACCATTCTACATACTTGGTACGCATGCCGGAGCCTACTGGGGCCAATCCCGCATGCGGAGAACCACTTGCAATCCGCACCATCAGCCTATTATTGTCCGATTCCCAACTGGCCTCGCCCTCTGTTCGGCCCTGCGAGGAGAAGCCCTTCGCACAGCCTCCCGAGCTGTTTACATGACGGGGGCGACTAGCCTGATCGACTGGTGGAACCCCTCTCCGATATCCCGAATCGAGGCCTGAACTCCGCATTGGATGGGTAGATGAGCGGAAGGAGGCATGGGAGAAATGCGCGAATAATGGAGTTTTCTCGGTGTAGGTGAATTGTAAGGGAGGGGAGAACTTGCGAAATCGCTCAAAGAAAAACCCCCTGTGATATGTATATATTTGATGATATTCCCCATCCTTGAATCTGATCTTTCCTCCTCCTCATCGCATCCTCTTCCTTTATCAGCCATCTCTCCAACCGGTTTCGGTAAGTCACTCTTCATTAACTATCTTTATCTCTTATTATTCCCTGTCCTCCCTCGCTTCTTCCTATTTTGCCTTGGATGCATATGTTCTCCACACTGTTTCCCCACCCCTCGGTGCTTGATGTTTTAGTTCTTGGGTCACATTAGCTTTGCACTTAACGGCGGAACCATATAAAAATACCGTGCTTACCCTCCAGCTACAGGCCTTCTCTCTCTCTCTCATTTTATTTCTCTATAAAATTGTTCTTTTGATCAAAGTTAAAAATGGTACTTATCCGTTCTTTCTCTCATCTCCTACGACGGCCCGCTACCGGCCTTCTCTCAACGACGGGAGCCGGCAAGCCTGTTGTCGCCAGCCTATTTAGAGCCTCTAATTTGGCTGGTTTGACTCCCGGATCACGTACGCTAACAGCTTCCGCGAACCTACAGGGTAAAGTTCTTATGGTCCTCTATGACGTGAGTGGTTTTAAATGGATAGACTTAATCTCTAATCGCATCACTCGCTGACAATACTGTAGGGTGGTGAGCATGCCAAACAGCAGCCCGGTCTCCTCGGAACTACCGAGAATGAGCTTGGCCTGAGGAAGTGGCTGGAAGATCAGGGTCACACCTTGGTCACCACTTCCGACAAGGAGGGTGAGAACTCTACCTTCGACAAAGAGCTTGTTGATGCTGAAATTATCATCACTACCCCGTAAGTATTGACCCTTCCTCTCAGCTTTAGCGTTTGTGGTATATAGGAGTCATGGTGACTGACCCGCGAAAAATATATATAGTTTCCACCCCGGTTATCTTACCGCTGAGCGTCTGGCTAAGGCTAAGAACCTCAAGATCGCTATCACTGCTGGTGTTGGATCTGATCACGTCGACCTCAATGCTGCCAACAAGACCAACGGTGGTATCACCGTTGCTGAGGTCACCGGCTGCAACGTGGTCTCCGTGGCTGAACACGTCGTCATGACCATTCTCACCCTTGTCCGTAACTTTGTTCCCGCCCATGAGCAGATCCGCAACGGCGAGTGGGACGTTGCTGCTGTCGCTAAGAATGAGTACGATTTGGAGAACAAGGTCGTCGGAACCGTTGCCGTTGGCCGTATTGGTGAGCGTGTGCTCCGCCGTCTAAGGCCCTTCGACTGCAAGGAGCTGCTCTACTACGACTACCAGCCCCTGAGCCCTGAGGTTGAGAAGGAGATCGGCTGCCGTCGTGTTGAGAATCTCGAGGAGATGCTTGCCCAGTGTGACGTTGTTACTATTAACTGCCCCCTGCACGAGAATACCCGGGGCTTGTTCAACAAGGATCTCATCTCCAAGATGAAGAAGGGTAGGCGGGCACCACTTTTTTTTCTTTCCTAACCCCCCAAAAAATGCTTGGAAAAACGATTGAATACTAATTTTGGTTTGCCCCTAGGCTCGTGGCTCATTAACACTGCTCGTGGCGCCATCGTTGTGAAGGAGGATGTTGCCGAAGCTGTCAAGTCTGGTCACCTCCGCGGCTATGGTGGTGACGTCTGGTTTCCCCAGCCCGCCCCTAAGGACCACCCGCTCCGCTATGTCCAGGGCCCTTGGGGCGGTGGTAACGCCATGGTTCCCCACATGTCTGGTACCTCGATCGACGCTCAGATCCGCTATGCCAACGGCACCAAAGCTATCCTGGAGAGCTACTTCTCTGGCCGTCACGACTACCGTCTCCAGGACCTGATCGTCAAGGATGGCGACTATGTCACTAAGGCTTACGGTCAGCGCAACAAGGCCTAAATGTGGTTTGTATTGCATCATGAGACGAAATGAATTAAAAGACTGTATTATTGGCGCATGTTTTCCGGTTTGAAGAAGCCCGTTGAAGTTTGGGATATTTTCATGGATATTAATTGTGATACCTGAATTCAAGATATACTCCAGCATTGCCTTTGAATTGGTTTTGTAGATATGTACTTTACTGATGCCTTTAACTTAAACTAGCTATACATCCTTTGTATTGTCGGTCCGCTGGCATGTTTATACAAAGCTTCCTAGGGTTTTGTGAGTTTCTCATTGGTAATGTATTTGCTTAAGTATATCGACGACTGGAACGGGCGCTAAATACATACGCGGAGTACATAAATATATAAAAGGTAGATAAAAGGTATGATGCTCAGAATAATTGCTAAGCAGAGAACGATCAAAATGCTGCTCATCTTGCCTCCAACGCCAAAGGTGACCCGTATGTATGTAAATTTGTTCAAGAATAGGGAACGAAAATAGAGAGACAATCAGCGACGGGGTCCGAAATTGCCTTGATTGCTCACTTCCTCGTCACTATCGTCCATAAATCCGGCCTCGAGTTCCCGACTTAGTCGGGTCTCAGCGTCTGCGGCAGTGCTCCGTTGTTGCTCCAGTGCTTCTCGCCGGGACGGATCCAGGTTCATCCCCACCATAATTTCGCCTTCCTCATCGAAGATACTTATGTTGTCGTTCCCGTCAGCTATATGGGGCTCTCGTCTCCATGTGGACGGAAGGAATCGACGCATCAAGGCGTCAGCAGCACGATCCCGGAAGGTCGACGTATGTGCGGATATGCTCTCTAAAGGAAGATACTGGGAGTATCGTTGGTGGTATCGACGGAAGAAAGGAACAATTACGAAGGATAGGGCGATGTAGAGGACTAGAGAGATCACGGCTGGGATCAAAATCGTCTGAATAGGGGCAAGCTCATTAGGATTCTGGGCTCATAGAAAAGGATATTTAAAACCGTAAAAAGAAAAGAACCGCCCGTACCTTCGCAAGGCTAGACGTGGAGCCCATCTTGATTCAACAAACAAAAATATGAATTAATCGTATCCAACCCTCGATGCAAAAGATGTCGAACCACTGGTTTTCCTACGATCACGGCAAGCCCCCATGACCTCCGGTCGCGAGCCGCCTTGGAGAGAGCACGATGAGGCAGGTATAAACTATTGGCGCCGGCGCAAAGGAGGCAAATTCGGGAAATGATGGTTATAAAGTCTTTTAGACTCAGCCGATTAGGTCCTTCTCCTCATCCTCGTTTAGTAGCTCCCTCTCCGAAATTCCGACGCTGACAGGCACCACGTGACGATGGCGTAAGTTCCTCTGATATTCGATTCCTCAGGTATAATAGTCACGTGTCTTTACAGCCCCTACCGCGTTCTAGAGCCGCTCTTTGCCCCCCCCCTGATGCGCACCATCAGAACCATAACGACTATCCCACCCTGGTTTTGGGTATTGGTTGAAGGATAGGGAATTCGGGAGTTGATCAGGATCACCTTACTTATTGCGATCCTGATCTTACGTTTTATTGGACCTGCCCTGTATGTCTGGCCGAGAAGGAAGGTGACAATTTGGCCCTCCCCTCTCGTTCTACCGTTGCGGAGCAGCGACTAGTGCCAGGCGGCCAGGAGTGCAAGGGACATCAACGTATCATCGCTCGTTTGCAGGTGGATGTCAACCCTTTTTTAACGGAGCTCGGTATATCAGTGCTAGGGGTAATCTTTGGTTAACGAGTCACCGGCGCCACAACCGATATTTGTTTTTGCGGGCGACGCTCATGCTGCGCTCTGCATCTCCCCAGCGACACCCGTCAAGATGCCAACCACCACCTCAGCCCCTGACAAATCGAGACAGACTTCGGCGGGCAAATCTTTTTTCGGAAGGAAGCTGCACAAGGAAAGACCGGGGGACGATCGATATGATGCCCATGGGAGCTGGGACAATCTTGCCCCTCCAGGAAGCGCCGCCGGTTCTCGTTCGTCCCGACACTCGAAGCGGTCGTCCATCCAGTCTGTTGATTACTCCAATGAAATCGATCCCGCTGGAATCTCAATGACCGCTGGTGTAATCACATCTATTCCTTTCGACAGTTTATCATCCGACACTAAAACACCTATTCCGATAGACTACCTATCGAAAGCGGAGACCTCACCGAGGAAAGAACCGACGCCCGGCCATTTAGCGAAAGGAGCAGCCGGCGACTACCACCAGTATCCGGTGTGGAACTCGTCCAATTTGAACCAGCAATATTCTCATCCTACGGGGCCGCGACCTCCCCCACACACATCTGGCGTGGGCACGTCCTCAAGTTCTATGGTCGACAAAGGTGGTCGATATCAACAATGGGGTAGACCAGGAAGTTCGGCCGCAAACACTGGGTTCAGTCACAATTCGTCTTCAACTGTAGATTCTTCGTCGAATTCGCGCTTGTCCTTTGATCAGGCCAGTGTACATTCTTCACTTTCATCAAATACGCGGGGCTCGAGCTATTTCTCGTCGGATGGCTCTTCTCGAACACTGACGACATCCCATTCCGCCGACCGTAGCACTTACTTCCCTGGCGCAAATACGACTCGACCCTCGAACGCGCCACCTGCTGCTATTCCTCGGGTTACACAGAACCCCGAGCAGTATCTGAGCAGACCAAGAGATGATCGAGTCGTGGATCAGTTGTTCCTAGAATTAATGCAGAAACGTGGCTGGCAGAACTTACCGGAGCAAGCTAGAAGGCAAATGATGGCTTATCCGGCGTCAAAAAAATGGACCTTGGTTCACCAGGATCGGTTAACAGAACTACAAGGAGAGCAGAAGAGGAAACAGAATGCGCGCCAGACGCATGGGTATGACGGTCCTTCGGGGATACTTGAGCGAGCCGACGAAGAGGGAAGCCCGGAGTGGTACGTCAAGAAAGTTATGGACGATTCTATCACCTCCAAACAGCTGGCTAGCTTAAGTGTGAGCTTGAGAACACAGCCGATTAGCTGGGTGAAAGCGTTTGTGGAAGCTCAAGGTCAAATTGCCCTGACCAACGTTCTCGCTAAGATCAACCGCAAAAAGGTTTCGGGTCCAGTCCCTGCACCCTCAACTGGGGATCGGGATCTAGATCGTGAATACGATATTGTGAAATGCTTGAAGGCTTTGATGAACAACAAATATGGTGCCGATGACGCCCTGCTACATCAGCAGATTATCGTTGCCCTCATCAGCTCTTTGCTATCGCCTAGGTTGAACACGAGAAAGTTAGTCAGTGAGGTATTGACTTTCCTTTGTCATTGGGCCGATGGCCATGGCCACCAGAAGGTCCTCCAAGCTATGGATCATGTAAAGAACCACCAAGGCGAGACCGGTCGGTTTGACGCTTGGATGCGTATCGTGGAGGTTACTATAGATGGACGTGGAAAGATGGGCAGTTTGGTTGGTGCGAGTGAGGAGTATCGCAGCGGAGGAATTGGGATGGAGAATCTTATCATGGAGTATGCCGTATCTACCATGATTTTGATCAACATGTTGGTGGATGCTCCCGAACATGATTTGCAATTACGCTGCCATATTCGAGCTCAGTTCACATCCTGCGGTATCAAGCGTCTCTTGACGAAATTGGAGGGGTTTCAGTATGAGGCTATTGATAAGCAGATTGAAAGATTCCGAGACAACGAGGGAATTGACTACGAAGATCTCTTGCAACGGGAGAACAGCAGCATACATGATAGTATCGAAGGCGAAGTGAAGGATATGAATGATCCTACGCAAATCACCGATGCTATCGCCTCAAAGCTCCAAGGAACCCGGTCTCACGATTATTTTCTCTCTGCCCTCCAGCATTTGCTTTTGATTCGGGAGAACTCTGGAGAAGATGGCTTGCGAATGTACCAGCTCGTAGACGCTATGCTGAGCTATGTGGCCATGGACCGGCGACTGCCGGATCTTGATCTTCGACAGGGGTTGACATTTACAGTGCAAAGCTTGTTGGATAGGCTCCATACTGATGCAGAGGCAAGACAGGCCTTTGACGAGTCCTTGGAAGCTCGCCAAATCGCAGAGGCTGCGATCGCTGAGCGTGACGAGATGAAGGCTCAGGTGGAACTGGGTGCGGAAGGCTTGGTGAGAAAGTTACAGAAGCAGATTGATGAACAGACTGGTATCATTGAGCTTCAGGGCAGGCAAAATGAAATGGTTAAGGCCGAGCTAGCTGATGTCCAGAGGCTTCGTGCCCAAGAGCTACAGCGAAACGAGCTAGAGACCCGTGAGCTGTATCTGATGCTTCGAGATGCGCAGGACATCGCGGCATCTAACGCGAAGAAGAGCAACCTACCGGAAGCTGAAGCGGATCCTTCACAAATGCGAGGCATCATCGATCGTGAAAGGCTGTTGGAGAGATTAGAGAAGCAGCTGGAGAGGACAAAGACGCAGTTTAAGCTGGAAGGCAAAGTTTGGGGCCAGCATGGGCCATCAGACCGACTACGCGAACTGCGCGAACAAATGGACGGCGATGCTGGCCCGAGCGAGGAGGATTTCGAGGAGCGAGCCCGTCAGAGCCTTGGTGTGGGCACACTGGGATCCGTATATCGAAAGAGGACTTACATCCAAGGCATGGAGGAAACAATTTCCGAGGATCAAGAACAAACTGATGTGGGTGAGAACGGCGAGGTAATCTACGAAAGAGCGCGCCTTGTGGATCTCCACCGGCCTCGCATGAATCCGGAACAAGCCACTGGGCTTCTTGGTGAGATTGCCTCGAAAGTTCCTAAAATCGATGCGGACAACGAGAAAGAAGACACGGAGAAGGCTAGCACGGGAGACGGTGACGAAAAGAGTGCTGCTCCAGTTGAAGACAAAAAGGCTGAAGGTCAAGCCGCTCCCCCCCCTCCACCACCGCCACCACCACCACCACCTCCTCCCCCTCCTGGTTTCAAGGGAGGCGCACCTCCTCCTCCGCCCCCGCCACCACCACCTCCCCCGCCAGGCGCTGGAGGTTTCCCTCCCCCACCACCTCCTCCGCCCCCTCCAGGTGGTTTTGGTGGGATGCCCCCACCTCCTCCACCTCCTCCGGGTGGCTTTGGCATGCCTCCTCCTCCGCCACCACCCGGTTCTGTAATCGGAGGATGGAGGGCAAACTACATAGCTTCACAGGGTGCCCCCTCCCAGACAATCGGTGCTATGCCCTCAATTAGGCCGAAAAAGAAGCTTAAAGCACTTCATTGGGACAAGGTTGATGCTCCACAGGTAACAGTATGGGCAACTCACGCACCCACACCCGAGGCAAAGGAAGAAAAATACACGGAACTAGCTAAGAAGGGTGTCTTGGATGAAGTTGAGCGGTTGTTCATGGCGAAGGAGGCCAAGATCTTTGGCCGTAGCACCGCAGCTAAGCAACGCAAGGATAAGAAGCAGATTATCTCCAATGAGATGTCAAAGAATTTCCAGATCGCTATGGCAAAATTCTCTCAATTCCCTGCTGATGATGTCGTCCGGAGAATCATTCACTGTGACTCCGATATCCTGGACAATCAGGTTGTCATGGATTTCCTTCAGCGGGATGAGCTTTGCACAATTCCGGAGAATGTTTCTAAACTGATGGCTCCATACAGCAAGGACTGGACTGGTCCCAATGCTTCTAGCTCCGAGCGAGATCAGGATCCGAACGATCTTACTCGTGAGGACCAGATTTACCTTTATACCTCCTACGAATTGAACCACTATTGGAAGGCAAGAATGCGTGCTCTTGCCTTGACTCGCTCCTTTGAACCGGATTATGAACATATCTCTGCAAAGCTAAGAGAGATTGTGAAAGTGAGCGAGTCAGTTAGGGATTCCGTTTCGCTGATGAATGTGCTTGGGTTGATCTTGGATATCGGTAACTTCATGAACGATGCCAACAAACAAGCCCAGGGGTTCAAGCTGAGCTCCCTTGCTCGCCTCGGCATGGTTAAAGATGACAAGAATGAGACCACCTTTGCTGACCTTGTTGAACGTATTGTTCGGAACCAGTATCCTGAATGGGAGGATTTTAGCGATGAGATCGGTGGGGTCATCGGTCTTCAGAAGCTCAATGTTGACCAACTGCGGACAGATGCGAGGAAATATATTGACACCATCAAAAATGTGCAGTCCAGTTTGGATGCTGGTAATCTCAGTGACCCGAAGAAATTCCACCCTGAGGACCGAGTCAGCCAAGTCGTCCAGCGAAGCATGAAGGATGCTAGGCGGAAAGCAGAGCAAATGCAACTTTACTTGGACGAGATGTCCAAATCATATGATGATATAATGGTCTTCTATGGCGAGGATAATACAGATGAGGGCGCTCGACGGGACTTCTTTGCCAAGTTGGCATCATTCCTATTGGAATGGAAGGTAAGCAAGGACTTTCTTGTGTGAAAAAATGTTTGGTGATTCTTACTAAGACTTTACCAATCGACAGAAATCCAAGGAGAAGAATGTTGGCCTGGAGGAGGCTAGAAGAAAAACCGAGCAATCACTGGCTCGCAAGCGGATCAACGCCGGCCTCGCGAACGGCGCGGGTACGGGCGATGCTCCTGCTTCGCCTGTCACCAGTGGTGCTATGGACTCACTCTTGGAGAAACTGCGTGCTGCTGCTCCCCAAGCTAGGGATCAGCGCGATCGTCGACGCCGTGCGAGGTTAAAAGAGCGACACCAAGTCCGCGTTGCCTCCGGACAACAGATTCCAGACCCTTCTGCCACCAGTGAAGGCAACGAGGAAGAAACAAACGGTAGCAGCGACGTGAATTCCACCGAGACTGGACTCTTAAGCCCGCCTCATCCTGACTCCGGGACCGGCAGCTCCCAAGCCGTCTCGGAGAGTGAAGACGTGGCAGACCGTGCAGCGAGCATGCTACAGGGCCTGAGAGACAACACTGACCCTGAGCGTGCTCGAAGACGAAGAGAAAGCGCGGAGGAAGAACGACGGAAACGCCGACTAAGGAGACGTAATGGAACGACCACTGGGAGCAAAGACGGGCCTGACACAACCCCTCTGTCGCCTGTACCCGAGCCGGCTTCCCCCCTTCCAGGCGATTCCATGGAACCAGACGACTTGTCTCTTCCTAACCCTTCTCATGGAGAAGATCAGAGCTCCTATCCCCCCTCGGTTGTTCTTTCTCCTAATTCAGAACACTCAGTCTCCCTGCCTGGCGATAATCAACTGACTGACCACCCTCCAACTTGAAACTATCTATCTGATGGGCAGCCGAATGGTTGCCATCGCCTTGTCTCTTTTCGCTGTTTCAAGAGAATACAGCGTAAAAAACGACTAAAAAACTCACCAACTTAACACCACCATTTCATAATCTAATGTTTGATAGACCAACTGATGCCGTCTCGGAGAACCCTTCTGCTATGTTATTCAGTGTATAATATTACCTCAAGTGTCCACCTTTATCTTTTCCTCTATTAGCTAGCGTGGCAGGATTGGATTGACGTTATCCTCACCTTCATTCCCGTTTCCCTCTACTTCGATATTTTTCCTTTTTCCTTTCTCTTTTAATTTTTTGCATTGCTATGAGTTTTGTTTGATCTGAGCTTTCATTTCGAGAGTACATTATTACTTACTTTTCTTTACTTCCCTACCCCTGAGACGACCTCCGTCTTTGTACATACATTTTGTTTGACTGACTCTTGTCAACGTCTTTTATATCTGGTTATATCCATGAAGAATTGAGCGTACGATTCTGTTATTCGGCACGCAGGCGTGGCGAAGTGTGCTGTCTTTCAATTCATTCCATTCAACTTCAATATATCCCTGGCTTGCGGCCTTGCGCATATCATATATGAGGCTATTCAGCATATAGGCAGTTATTCACAGGTATTATACTGACATACATATTACGTGGATTATTCTTCCGGGGAATTATCTATACTCTCCGTTAACATAGGACTTTTTGCACCCACCCCACCCCTTTTCTTTCTGGCCAGCACGCGTTTTGGTTTGTACAATATAGTCCATAACCTTCCCGATCAGAAATCATATACCTAATTTCTAGGGCTGACTCTGATCTCAAAATCCAACTCGGCAACCCCTTCCGGCTCAGATGTGGATCTAGCCACTGCGGCCGAAAATCTATGATTCGCTGCTTGCCCTCTAACCTCGATCATGGGTTGGGGTGAAAGCAGAGATATGGAGGATGGCTTGGGTGTTGTATTCGAGAAGCAGGCTCTTCCTCCCCCAACCCCACGGGATTTCTCACTCCCAGCTGCCGTTTCCTCTCTCTGCCCAGCAAAGATGAAATAATAGGCTGTTGAATCTGTGGCTAATCGTGCTTGTTTTTCCAATCTAGATTCTGTTGCTCGAAAAATAGACAGGGGATTCCTGAACTTATTTCGAATACCATCGCCATTGGAGTAGATATGCATGCTGTGCTTTAGAGCGGAGTGTGTAAATGCACTTGTATACGGAATATACAGGGGCCCGCCCTGCTCCTCCGTTTCTGTGGTCGTGGTGCTCGTGCATCCTTCCGACCATTAACTTATGGTGCCATGACCAGTGTCATCGAGAGAGAAGACTCCTGGGCGGGCGTTGTACCCTCCTCGGCCCATGGAACTTTTGTGTCCTCGCCGTCAAAGTTCAGGTATAGAAGGATAGAAATATAGTTTTGGCAAAAGGGCCTGGTAAATATATAGATAGCGAAGTAACCATGTGGGAGAAGAAACAAATATAGTTTAGAAATGAAACCGAAATTAATTTAATTGTGCTTGGAAGCCACGTCCAATTGGGTCAACGTTGTCCACTATTTATATACCATATTATTATGGGGAATGTGTCTGCCTCAAGAACTTGTTTTTCCAGGCACCCATAAACACCCGGTGAAACCCCCATGACAGAGCGAAAAAAGAAATGTAAGAAAAAAGTGTGACTCGAAATTTGGGTCATGCTTTTGTTTCTGATTCTGAAAGATCCAACCCGAAGCTTCACAAATCTTCGGCCTGTCTATATTTAGGCCGTTTGTTCGGGTGTGGGTTTGACGGAATCCGAAGGTGAGTCACGAATCATGCATGGCCTTAGATCTACAAAATCATCCCACCAGATTGGTTCAATAACTCCAGTTTCCCCGTTTTGTTCACTGTCTCGTGAATTCATAAGAGCCTTACAAAGCGCTTTCCTGAAAATGCATGAGGGAATCATTATTAAACTATATGTAAGATCGGGTATGTTAGGAGATTACTAGGTAGGAAAAAAACCAATAAAAACCGAGGTATATGGTCCTCTCTCAAGCAGGCAGCTCTGCCGCTCCCTCTGGAGCTGTATGCATTGACGAGACTGACTCGCCGTCGGAATCTGGATCTCTATCCAAATTCAACTGCTCCCCAACTCGAACTGAGTTCCAGCTGTCTCGATATTCGGTGCGAGTGGGCGCATCTCGTTCGCTGCTAATCCCGGATATCGAAACTGGGGAGCCAATGGGTCTTCCCTGGAGAATTCTGTTCGCTGCTGGCAGTAAACTGTCAGGGATCCTCCCTTCGCGTCTAGGGGTAGGATGGTTTAAAGGTGGTCTCTGGATGAACGGACTTTGGTATGGTTCCGGTTGTTCTAATGTAGCAGGGAACCCAAAAGGTCCTGGTCTCGGTTGAGATTGCGAAGATCCATGCTCAGGAACCGTAGCCAGGTGCAGAATAGTGCCAATAGCAGGCTCATCACCGTCACGGGGGCGATGCAACTGCTCCGGTGTTTGAGAGCGGCTAGATGGAAGGCCTTGCTCCAGAGTACCCGGAAGTTCTTGGACATCGACATTGGGCATATCCGGAACAAGTCCTAACGTTGACATATTAGGATCTTGTACGAGACCTGGGGGTGTTTCTCGGATCAATGCGGAAGCCCGCGAGAAATTGGCAGTGTGCCTCAGTGATTGCGGTTGTTGTTGGGCTTGATATAAAAGCCTTAGAACATTCCCTTTGCGACCCTCAGAAATATTTGCAGACGGTGCAAATCCAATCCCTTCAAAGGGGAGGTCCATATCCGTTCGGTTCAGCGCCAATTCGCTTAGAGTGTGGGACAATAAAACCTCAAGGACTTGGGGATGCCCGTGATGTGCCGCATACTGATACGGAAACCAGTCATGCTCATCCTGTTTTATAACAGATGCCCCACGCTCGAGTAACAGCATGACAACAGGAAGGTGCCCACCAATTGCGGCTGCACATAGCGGGGAATCATCTCGGGACCAAGTCTCGGCCGGTAGGTGTATAGGTGAGCCCCGGTCGAGAAGATTCTGGACGGCGGCAGCATGGCCATACCGAGAGGCCACACCGAGTGCGCGATATCCTAGGGTATCTCGCGCATTTAAGGAGGCACCCTTGTCACATAGCAGGTTGAGTAACCCCATTGACCCCTTGGCGGATGCGATGTGTACTGGGCGTCTTTGTAACTCTCCCTCCATCGGTGCCTCAATATCGGCCCCAGACACAAGTAATAACTTTGAAATTTCGATGTTGTTCGCCAAACATGCATAATGAAGTGGTGTTAAACCGGACTGGCACCGTGTTTCCATCGATATATTTTTGCGAACAAGTGACTCCACAACGGCAAACTGGGAATTCATAGCAGCGAGATGGAGGGCGGTCCGCCCGGCAAGGTTACTCTTCTCCAGCGATCCCCTTTTGCTACTGAGGAGGTTTACGACCTCGTCATGTCCGTTATACGCAGCCCAATGTAACGCCATCATACCCCCATCATCAACGCTCCGCCACGGTGCTTTTCTCGCTAGTAGAATCTTGGTAGCTTCCATCTCACCAACAGCAGCTGCGCAGATAAGTGGTGTCCTTCGATCGGGCCCAGGAGTATCGACGTTGGCTTTGTTGTCGAGAAGAACCTTTATTACCCCCCAGTGGCCGTTTTCACAGGCGTAATGCAGCGCGGTCATGGGGACAGAATCTTTTGCCTCTATCTCTGCACCTCCGCGGATCAGAAGCTTTACCATACTATCGTCACCTCGCTTAGACGCTGCATGTAGAGGGGTCATTTGGGATCCCGCGCGTGCATTTGCCCTTGCTCTACTGTCAAGGAGCAGTTGCAAGGCTTCTAATTGACCTCGTTCTGCTGCAACCCACAGAGCGGTTCGTCCCTTGAAATCCTTCGCTTCGATATCTGCACCATGCGAAACGAGTAACCGAATCACTCCGCAGTGGTTCCGAGAGGCTGCGAGGTGGAGAGAGGTAGATCTTGAACCGTCAACAGCATCGATTCGCGCGTTCTTCTGGATCAGGAGTCCGACGACGGCTTCATTTCCACAATGTGATGCTACTAGCAGGGCGTTTCGACCGGACTTGAAATGTTTCGCTTCGATATCACATCTATTTTCAATTAACCTTTCAACGTCAGATCGGGAGCCTGACTGCGCGGTTTTCACAATGAGAGGTGCACTCGCTCCATCGGCGGACGTGAGGTCGATGCTAGTGTTGGTATCTTTGCCGTACGGTCGGCCGCTTCCGATCGTGGATTTTTGTAAAGGGATTTGTGGGGAAGAGGACGAGGACGGTGGCGGGGATATCAAACCAGAAATACTCATTCTGCGCACTATTGAATGAAGCTTTCCTCGCTTAGACTTTGATGAACGATCTAGCTGGGGCGGGAATGTAGAATCTGACTTCGACCGTTGTGTTTGATTCATGTTTGGAATTGGGGCTGGGGACATAGAGCTGAATACGCTATTGCTGTGATCAAGGGTCGGGCTGATTGACCCGGAAGGATGGCCGGGCAAGACTAGGCTACCGTTCCTTGACATCGTGGGGTTGGTTGCTATCCCGCTGGCATATCCTTCGTCCGTCATCTGGCTTGCGCTACGGCTGCTTGACTGGGACCATATTTCGGGCCTCTGGGGGGGTTGATAGTGTACATGTCGATACGGGAAAGACGAAAGCACCCCTCCATCAAAGTCGAAGACGGTATCGCCGGGTGTGGACGTGCGATTGCTTAAGGGTGAGGTACCGACTCGAGAGGCTGAGTATCTACTTGACCGGATGGTGGCAGCGTCGTCAGCGACTTTTCGGAGGAGGTGCTGATTTTCTGATCTATAAAGCAAAGCGATTTGTTCCGAACTAGTTTGGCTAAAACTCAAGAAATATTCGGTTGGTTAGCATTCTGGTTACGATCGGACATTCGCCAAGCAAGCACCAGAAGCCCTTACCATTGACCTGCTTGCACGAGTAGGTGAAGTGCAAACACCTGCGATTGAAGTCTATTCTGATGGGCTCTCATTACATCCTCTCTCCACACGATTCTCAGGCGGGCTCGAGTACCTTCCCCGTGTGCCAGGCTGGTAACCTCCTCCCAAAGAGCTACCATGACGGTACGGCAACCTTCTAGAGCGGCATCGAGGTTCTCATTGTAGATGATTGAATCGGGGAGGCTGACATTCTTGCACCTTTCTATTTGTGCGACGGCTGCCTGGATCGTCATGAGTTGGCCCTCGAGAGATGTAATTGTGAGATCAGCATTTTGGTATTTCCCACGCAAGGCTGACAGTCCAGAAATAGTCTCTGAAATTACGGAGACAATCTGAACAGCGCCCGAAATCACCCCAAACGCAGAGATAGGGTCCATTGACACGGCCAGGGCTGAATCATGATCCTGTTGCCCATCGGCCGGAAGAATCTGGGTGGAACGGCGGATTTAAGAATGAGGCAGACTGGAGGAAAAAAATAGCCAAAGGGAGGAAGGGAAAAGGAAGCACAGCTTTGATGGATGGGAGGTGGTGGAGCGGGGAATCGTTTGAATGGTGGGACTGTGAGGCTGAGGCGCAGCCATTCTGAGAGGGGAAATGCAATGACAGCACTGCCACCGCAGAGTGCACACAAGCATTTCATCAGTCGCTGGCAGGGAAGCCGACGAGTCAGCAATTATGACTGCCCAGAAGACAAGAAATCGGATTCGCGATCAGCCGAAACCGGTTTGAGTCGGGAAGTAGTGCGAGGCTAAAAGGGCGCCGGTGACTGGGGTGGTTAAAGTGGCTGTGGTAAATCCTGAAGCAGGAAACGAAGATGGCTAAAAGAGAGTCATAATCGGGACAAGATGATAATACTAGCACGTTAAAATCTAGTTTCTATTCTAGATTGATGCAAGAAATTGCTTTTTGTGTACATATATCCAGCACAGTAACAAAAGTGATCACCTCAAAAAATATCCACCGAAAAAAGGACAAAAAGCAAATTTCCCGAATGCATACAAGAGACGACCGAATCGCTGGAACTCCTTTTCAGAAAATGAAAAGTTGGGTATAAACAACAAATTTAACGGGCGCTCGAAATGCTGCCCGTGGTCATCAAGAGTCGATGGTTTTATGCCCCAATGGCATTCTTCACCCATTTCTCCAAGCCTCCCTTGGCGATGATCTCCTGGACATTAGGGGGCAGCTCTCCTACTTTATGCGTCCACTTGGCTCCATCCGGCCCTTCCTGGACCTCGATCTGGCTCCGACGAACATCCCAGGTCAGAGTCCAACCGGTGCGGCGGGTGAGGACCTTTTCTTCAGAGCCGAAGGTTTCGCGGAGGCGGCCAACCAGCTGGGGAACTTCAAGTCCCATTAGAGCATTGTTGATGCTGTTGCGGGAAAATATGTTGCCGAAGCTGCCGGACACAACCAGGGGGATCTTCTTAGCTAGAATAGCAGTGGCCGCTTGCTCTCGTGAGCTTCCGCAGCCAAAGTTGAATCCACTCACGAGGATATCACCTTCCTTTGTAATAGACGAGAATTCGGTGTCGTAGTTCTCCATGCATACCTGAGCCATCTTCTCGGGTGGCACGTCATCTTGATACGTGTATTTTCCGGGGTAGATCCCGTCAGTATTGATATTGTCCCCATCGCAGAAAACAATTTCTCCCGAGACACTTTCGGGGAATCCGGGGTAAACCTCCGTCAAGGTGCTGTCAGATTCCTCGGAGGCGGGAGTTTCGGAAGCAAATTGTTGCTCGCCGGCTGCGACAAGTTCGTCCAGTTGACCAAGAACTTTCTCGAGAGCTTGTTCGGTAGTAAGCATCCTGTCCTCCTCGCGAATGCCGTCACCTTCGCCCCGAACCACATCCGTCCAACCTTCGGGGGTTTGGTACCAGCCGGGGCCGCTGAGTTTTCCGCTTAGGGCACTCGCAGCCACGACTTCAGGACTACCAAGATACGCCTTGGCATCGGTGCTACCCATGCGACCCTTAAAGTTACGGTTCGAAGCGCTGATGCCGACCTCTCCTGGCTCCAGAAGGCCCTGGCCCATTCCGATACAAGGACCGCATCCCGCAGGGAGTGGGGTAGCTCCAGCCTCGAGCAAGGTCTGCCAATCACCAGCTCCTTCGGCAGCCAGCTGCTCAGGGATAGAGGCCGCCGCGATATAGAAGTTGACGCCCTCAGCAATCTTGGGGATCTTGCCACCGTTCTTCTCAGCCGCTTCCTTGAAGACCCTGGCAGCGGCGGCGATATCAGATGCCCTTGAGTTTGTGCAGGAAACAAGATAGGCTTTGTTGACCCTAATATTCTGTGCTTCCAAATCCTTCAAAGGCGTGGCAACCTTGACGGAGTTTGGTCCCGAGACGTAAGGAGTGAGCGAGGAGAGGTCAAGGAAGAGCTCTTTGGCGTACCTTGCGCCTTTATCTGCGGTCAATGGGTTCTCAAACAGTTGCTCCAAGATTGGGTGAGTGAAGCGCTCGGCAGCCAGAGTCTTGAAGGGGCCATCGGCCAGGCCCATGGCAGCCGTTGTGGCCTTGCCCCTGAGCCATCCCTTGAGAATGTTATCGATGGGGAACAAGCCAGAGAGAGCACCCCACTCAGTTGTCATGTTCGCAATAGTCAACCGGCTATCCACGGGCAAGCTGCGCATAGTCTCCTCGGAGCCAGTGAATTCGATTGCATGGTTCAGGACGTCGTCTTTGTCGAACAAACCGCAGAGGGCAACGATCACATCCTTACCCGTGACACCCTCGGGAAGAATCCCGGTGAAAGTGACCTTGGCTACCGGAGGAATCTGCCACCAGGTCTTACCCGTGGCCCAGATACTGGCTCCGTCGGTTCGTACGATTGGGGTACCCAGACAACCAACGCCACCGTACATATTACTGTGACTATCCGAGGCCACCACCAATGTCCCGGGCCAGGCAAACCCTTCTTCCACCATAATTTGGTGGCCAATACCTCGCCCAGCAGGATAGAATTCCACCCCATGTGTCTTGGCGAAGTTCTCGATCTGGTGATATTTCTTCAAATTCTTTTCCGACTTGTTTTGTACATCGTGATCGAGGGTCATAACGATCTGATCGGAATTATGCAGCTCGGTGGCTCCAATTGACATGAATTTCAGGGCCACAGGCCACGAGTTGTCGTGAGTCATACACTTATGGGGCGAGATAGTGACATAGTCCCCCGCTTTGACGAACTTGTCTTGAGGAAGCCCGACGGAGTATTTCTGGACGATCTTTTCGGTTAGGGTTTGCGGCACTGCCTTTGCGGAATTGAGAGTCGAGAAGACTGCGGCGGAGGCGGGGTCGTCCAATTGCGACTGGAAGACATCTTGAAAGAGGAGCCTGGAGGAGGCAAAAGCACGTCGTTGGAGGGCTTTTGGCGTGGCACAACGCAAGAGCGCCAAGCGCCGGCGAGACGGCATCAATCGCGACTACATGGGAATGGTTAGTATATAGTTTCGCTCTGCGGCTGCTTGCCCAATTCCAGGACTCGGTGTCACTCACAGCCATTCTTGTCTGGGGTCTGGGGAAGAGTGGGAAGAATCCAAACTCTTCAAGGTTCGGGATTTTTCTCTCAGCTTTTCGGTTTGGTTCCTGGCGAATAAAAAGACGGGCATTATTATTGGTAATTCCGGGGAAGGGCCGACAAACACGGTTAGCGCCACCCATAGCTCCGTTATCGGCACTTTCTCGGCATTCGGTCACACTGAAGATGATCGACTTTGGGGATTCATGTTATGATTCATGTTATATTCGTTATTATTTATGTTACAGTAGTGCCACTACGGCGGCTTATATCATATGGTATACAGCGCAGGAGATTTTGGGAGTCCGTTCACAACTTCCACACAGTCCAATCCTGAAGCTTCAGGTCTTTAATCATCCCCTGGAGCGGGCCCTGAAGTTCTCGGCCTTCTGCCCATAGTTTCGGTCCTGCCATATAGCTGATGAAGCCTTCCGGGCCTGAGACAAGGATCATGTTGCCTTTGAAGGATGCCGGGGGGGATGTCGGAGAGTTGGTGAAATCCAATATGGATTGCTTCCCGATGAAAGTGTTGTCTTGATCAACAAAGTAATCCACGGTTACTTGATCGGGATACTGGGATTGAAGGGCCTCCAGCTCCCGGACGACCGGGGATTTCTCGCGGCCCACCGAAGCATCAACGTGAGAATTCGTTGGAGCTGAGCGCATGAAAATTTGGGGGATCCAAGAGGTTTGACACCTATTGGAGGCTGTATTTGTGGCCCTTCTGAGGCCCCCCTTGCAGTCTTCGCGCATTCGATTTGCCCATAAGATGTGTATACGAGGCTTGTGAGCTTCGTTCGTACGACGAAGAAGGGTGTGTCCAGCTTGCAGAGCAGGGGCGATTCCAGTCCCACCGGCGATGAAGAGGATTTGGTGTGTATCGGATGGGATCTCACATTCCACTCGTGGGCCACGAACTTCAATAGGCGCGCCTACTTTCAGGCTATGCAAGTAACGAGACACTTCTCCAAACGGGTCTTTGCGGATAAAAAATCGTAGACACTCCTCATCGTCTCCGCTCCTTAATGAGGATGGGAGTGGGGTGTAATCCCTCCCAATCTGCAACTGCGGCTGTTTGAACATAACGCTCCATACTCCAGTCTTCCATGCCTCCTCGTACACGTCTTGGTTGCTTCCATCCGACTGCGGGGGCTTCAGGGTGAATATGCTACCGGTGGACGAGACAGGCTCCCTCGAAACAATGTAAAAGGGAGTGAAGCGGAGGGGATTTAATGTTGTAGGAGATGACCCTGTTCCTTGCCATCTGATATACGCGCCGATTCCCGCAGCAGTAAAGGTGACGAGCGTCAATCGCAGCCACCAACGCTGGCCAGAAGGGGCAGGTGGTTTCGAGGGGGCTGAGGAGGACGCAGCTAGGCGCCTCTGAGGTCGGACTACCAACCTTGCGGTCGCTGGTGATGCATTGAATAAAATAAGGGAGCCCCTCGAGCGTAATCTGGGTGTCATATCCGAATCTCGGTCGCTCTTCTGGCGGGTGTTGAGTCTTTTCCTTCTGCCTCCGGTTCGAAGAGGGCACTCGGCACTAGGCCCGATTTAGCAAATCCAGATGATCCTCATTATTTTATCTTCTTCTTCGTCGCCCGTTTCTCATCCCGGTTTGATCTGGAGTTAGTTTCTTTTCTTTCACTCTTTGACTTCTAGGCTGCCTCTGGGGTAGGAGCCTCCTCCCCTTGATCGACCCAAGACAAAGCGTTTGACTCTGATTGGAATGGACGTCCCTCTCTCCGCCCGCCTGCTCCTCTTATTTACTACCACCACCACCACCACCACCACCACCTCTACTTCACCCAACTAAGATCCAGGTTTGAGAACGCAATGTCCCGCATAGCGTTCTCGAGCCCCGACTTTGGATCGGACAATCAAAATAACCACCATCGTGACTCTCTTGAACTCGCCTCTCTAGCGTCGTCCTCACTTGAGTCTGGCGACCAGCTCTCCCACTCCTCGGCCTCTGGCATCTCCTCCTCGCGCAAACTCTCCCTAGAAGATGACGACCCCCTTTCCAACTCCAATCCCCACTTAAATCAAGATGCTTTGCGTTCAAGGTCTGCTCGCTCGTATTCGGTTTCTTCCGCATTCGATTTTGGGAGGAACCTGTTTCCCCTATCACAAACAACGGGGGGGTATGCTCCCCTAGGAGCTCCTTCCACGCTCGACCAGGAAAGGGGCCTCGGAGATGGTTCGTTAGAGAGGAACAAGACCTTGACATATTTGAATGGCCTGTCCCTCGTTGTGGGTCTGGTTATTGGCTCAGGGATTTTCTCGTCCCCCAGCCAAGTCAATGCTAATGCCGGCTCTCCTGGCGCTTCCCTCATCGCGTGGGCCGTTGCTGGCTTGCTAGCATGGACGGGAGCGGCCAGCTACGCAGAGCTAGGGGGGGCGATTCCACTGAATGGTGGCGCCCAGGCCTATCTTTCAAAGATCTTTGGTGAACTTGCTGGGTTTCTCTTCACCTGGTGTGCTGTTCTCGTACTCAAACCAGGCAGTGCCGCTATTATTGCGATTATATTTGGTGAATATGTCGTTCGAGCGTTTGTGGGCGCCGAGGTTGATCAGATTAATCCCTGGATTAACAAGGCCGTTGCGTTTGGGGGGCTTTTCGTCGTGACCCTACTAAATTGTCTGTCTACTCGACTTGCTGCACGTATCGGCGACCTGTTCATGTTCTTCAAGTTTATTGCTCTGCTCGGAGTCACAATCATCGGAATCATCGTCGCTGCCACCGGATTTTCAGCAAAAGGGACCGCAAATCAAGAATGGAAATCGGGTTGGTTTGAGGCGACTAATCTGGACATCTCTGGTTGGGCTGTGGCGCTGTATGCTGGCCTTTGGGCATTTGATGGTTGGGACAACGTAGGTACCCCCGTATAATTATCTTTACCTGCTAGAGGATTTCTGACTGATAATTTCTCCCCGTGGTAGACCAACTATGTGACGGGCGAATTCAAGAACCCTAATCGAGATCTCCCACGCGTGATCCATACTGCCATGCCCCTTGTCATTCTCTCTTATCTCCTGGCCAACATTTCCTATTTTCTCGTTTTGCCACACGCAACCATCGAAGCTAGTGACACAATTGCTGTCCAATTTGGAGACAAGGTTTTCGGGGCTGTTGGCGCATTAATATTCGCCTTGGTGGTTTCCGCGAGTTGTTTCGGCGCCCTGAACGCCACCATCTTCACCAGCGGTCGACTTGTTTATGCCGCCGGTAAAGAAGGATATCTCCCCTCAATTTTCGGTGACCTCTGGACCCGAGAATCTTCCTCCAACGGTTGGAACAGGTTGCAGCGCCGGTCGTGCACCAGCAAGCTCATCTCTCGCGTTTTCGGTGACGGAAACTGGATAGGCTATACCCCCATCAACGCTATGGCATTGAATAGCGTAATGACCCTGATCTATATCATTGTCGGGGAATTCAAAACGCTCCTCACATTCTACGGAGTGGCAGGATACACCTTTTACTTCCTGACCGTGCTAGGTCTGATTGTCCTCCGCATCCGGGAACCCTATCTCGAACGGCCGTACAAGACCTGGATCTCCACCCCGATTATTTTCTGCTGCGTCAGCCTCTTCCTTCTTAGCCGTGCCATTATCGCTGAGCCATTGCAGACCTTGATCGTAATAGCGTTCATCATCGCCGGAGTCCCGGTGTACTTCTGGCGCATATATAAACGCGATGGCCGGAAGGCATTTCCCCATTTGAGGTTTTGGCAAACATCACGATAAAGATGGGTTTTTTTCCTCTTCTTCTTCTTCTTTCCCTTCCCCTTTTTAATGGATTCCCCCTTCCTCCTTGTTGTTCTGAGAACCATATATTCATTTACTTCTCAAGGATTTCATGCATTGACCCGAATTCGCGTTCTCGGGTACTATGGATATAAGCGTTTTTTTGTTCCTTCATTTCTTGACTTGCTTCTTGAGAGGGTTAGAAAGCAGGTGCATATTCGTGGATGATGAATGTCGAATAGCTCCACCTTTTTCATTTTTCATTTTTGGCCTTCGACATGTGTTTTTGATGAAAGAAAATGCAAAGACGGGAAGGAGGTGGCAGCTATATGAAAAAGAAACTAACATATAAAGCTCTAATTCTTAATTATTAACGCATCATACTCAATTACCTTAAACTAAGCCAAAACCCTTCAAATAAGACAAAAACATCACTCGACACTTCGCCTAGGAGCTTGCAATCCATCCCATAAATCCGCATGCAGGAGAACGGCCGGAGGAGGGGCTGAATATTGGGACGACTCACTCTCCTCTGGCTCGGCAAAGAAGCACATATTACCAGCACATAGTTCAATATCAGGTGGGTCGAGGTAAATCCGGGTCGAGATGACCGTCCGCTCGTTAACGAACACCTCCATTACACTTGCGTCAAAAAACACTCGAACCCGAAGTGTCTCCTCTTGTTCTTCTCCGAAGGCGTTGGAGAACGAAAAGAGCGTATGTGGAGCAGCTATAGGGGAATGGTTAATACCGGAGCCAGGGGGTGCAGGCGGCCTTTGGACGATAAAGGTTTCACTTGATGGTGCCCAGGCTAATATAGTCCAATTGTGGCTGTCTGAGGAAAGGTAGAAAGCCCCTATTAGCATCGGTATTCAAATAAAAAGAAGAGAATAAAGAGGCCGTTGTGGGTGGTGACAAGGGTGAGTGAGCATACTGGAGCTACTAATGCTGATTTTAATTCCCACCAATTTGCATCGCTGACTGACACTAAACTCCGCCTGCATTTCCCATTGACGGGTCTTTACTGGTATGCAATTATCCGGCGAAAAGGGCCGTTGACAGAAGACCCCTAATGAAATATTTTTGATAGAGGTTCTGCAAGAGACTGCCCGAAGGCTCTCAAGCCTTGAATCAGGGTGAACACCAAGGGTTCGAACTGTGTGGGTTCCTTCACTATCAGTCTCTATTTCAATCGATGTAATATCATTGAGTAGTGAGTGGCGAGCATGCTTGACATGGTACAGCGTTATTAGCTTTATAACGCGTGGAAGGGAGATCACTCCACTCCAGCCTTGTTGGTAGCGAAGGGGATCTGCAAGGTCGTCCTCAGTGATCCAGCAATAGACAGTATGTTGTTTAGTGACCGGATCCCAAAAGGAGTTTGCAGCATAACCACACCCATGGTCCAAAATACCGGAGAAGGAGTAGCCTGTCAGAGGCATGTCTATGTCGTTCCGCTGCCCTCCAAAGCAGGGGTTTACTGACATCCAGAGCAGCGCACGAGAGGGGCTGGGCTGTATTTTACCGGGGTTCAAACATCCTTCTGCGCCCATTATCACAAAATGTGTTGAGCTATTCCCTTGGCCGGCCAGGGAAACCCAATTTGCAGCTTCCCAGTTGATCCCCAAATCTCCTGACCACCGGGATGGCTGATGGTTGAGGCCAACTTTCACCAGGGGTCCCAGGTACTTCCATTCCTTGAGATTGTGAGGATTGATTTTGTAAACAAAGACCGTGGGGGTTTCCCCATTAATGCCTCCAGATATAAAGCCATAGAGGTCTCCCGTAGCAGGCCATATGCCAACAAATGGGTCCCTCCAGGCCGTTACTTCAATACCTGGAGGCGGTCCAGATAAAATAGGGTTTCCCTCAACCCGCTGCCATGTGGCACCGTGGTCGCGAGAGGTAGCCAGGCTGAGTGTTTCACTACCGGTCACGTAAGGCAGAGTATAATGGATAGGAAGGCGCTTCACCGATGTATAAACATAGGTCAAAGCGTCCGCATTCCCGTTAATATCGCGGGGCCATAGACAGCCAGTGAAGATGCCGCACAGATCTTCCTCTGTGGAGGGAGTCAGACAAGGTTCCGGGGAAACCTCCCAAACGACTAAATCATAGGACACGGCATGGCCCCAAGAGATATTTCCCCAATCGTTTGCCTTGGGGTTCCATTGAAACGATAGGTGGTATAGGCCGGTAGCCCGATCATATCCGAGTCCACATGGGTCATTCAGCCAGCCGTGAGGAGCAGTTATATGGAAAGAAGGTCGCCATCGTAAATTATCTTGCCCTATGCCCTTAAGTTTCGCATCTGCACACGAAGGGAAGAACTGCTCTTGAACTTCGCCTGCGTTCAAAGGATATACAAACTTCAAGCTGGTCAGGACAGACATGTTATACTTTCGTGCAGTGTTGGAATTTTGGTAACCTGTTTCATAATTGCGGGAAACGAACGCGAGATATCTCTTGGAATATATTGCCTTCGCATGGCCCTCGTGTAGTCAACCGGCTTCCTCTCATCACTGAAGTAAGTGTGCATTGGGCATCTAGACAATCCATGCACCAACGCAACGCAAAAAATGAAACCGGACCCAAATTTGCGGTGCCTAAAGCAACCAATCGCCACATTAGATAATAGATTTTAACCCATCGGGTAGCACGCCATCGTCCTTTGCGAGGTCATTCGGACAATGTATATAGTATGCGGATAATTCTCGGAGAAACGAGGACCCTCGTGACAAGAAGTTTAGTGGGAAAGTTTGGGGAGAGCCTCGCTCCTGCGCCTTTTCCTCGCTCTATGGTGGGGAGTTGGAGGTAGTTTGGAGGCTGGAGCAGACTAGTATTCCTTTTTCATACCCACCTATCAAATGTATAGCTCCGCAATGACGTCTTGTGAATCGCGACCAACTATGCTTGGCCTCAACTAAAATTTCCGTAAGCGCTCCGTCCGCAGTCATACAACTTTAATCACTTGTATGGCCTTGACTGTATAAACGCCAAGATAAATCGGTCTGGAGTGTCTAGGGAGATCGCTCTACGCATGAAATGTCAGCAGATCCTGAGGGGAAACGCCGGAATATTGAGGACAATGTGCTAAAAATACATATCCCCGTATATTAATGTTTGGTCAATACATAGAACGGCTTCTTGAATGAGGTATATAATGAGTATGAGAGTGCTATTCTCCGTCTTTGGTTGGGTGCTGAACATAGGAAGTTATTTCCTTTGGACAAGAAATGGAAGAAAAAAGACAAGGGTAAAATAAAAATAATCCTGGTGCTATCAGGCAAATACGAAGTCTGATAACACCGCAACTTCACATCTGAAAGTCATAGTTCTTTGTACCCAGTTCTAAATGTGTAAGGGTGTCTAGGATTGCCGGGAAGCCCACCTGTTACTCGGGATATCAACTCGCAAGGACTTCAAAAACGCTTTATACTTCGATAGGAATGGATGGTTTCCGCCACGAAGGCTGTTTAATAGAACTAAAAAGTTTTCTGGTAAACACTGAGAGGGCGATGAGCGATCATTGGTATGCGAAAATGAGGGTACGGTATCCTCTGGTGTCGTTTCATTGGCCCGAATTAGACTAACATGGCCATGGCCCTCAGGTTCTACTTGCCCGTTGAATAAGATGCTGACAGCGCTGACCGCAATATCATACAATTTCTCAACCTAGTCCCGTAAGCAGTCTAGATAGGCGAACTCGGGGGATTCCAAACTCACAAGACCTATACCATGGGCTTCCATCGAGCTTAAGCGCAGAGTGAGGCATATCCGAAGGGTTTCGTGGGCGAGGGTGATTGCATAACTAAAGCAAAGTTCTTGGTGATCTGAAACGGGTTCTAGAAGGCCGTGCGTAGAGCACAAAACCCATACGCGATTTTGCAGCCATTTCTTTGTGATATAAACGTCGGCACACTGGGTTTCCTTCAAATCCATGGCCTGGTGAGGATTACTGTTCTGATCCTGCGCCAATCTGGACCGCTCGAGCCAGTCGTAGGTATGATGTCTGGTAGACTCGCTGACATGGCCAAGGTTCTGATAGATTTCTAAAGCTTTTGCCTTGGTGAGTCTTTCACAGAAACCCCTGCTGATATTGCAACGTTTGCTCCAACAATCAACAACTTCCTCGTCAATTGCATCGAACAACTCCATGAGGCAGGACAAGCCCAGCATGCCCTTAGCATCCTTTTCATTGTGGACAATGATACCGGAAACTAGGCTATTTGTAGCACTGTGAATGAAATCGTGTATAGAGTTCATACTGAGACCTGGCCGTCCCCCAAAAGTAATCGGATGTCGATGTTGCAACGCATACGCTCTTTCGGGGGTTGTGAAGATAATCAGCAACTGGCATCCTCATAACTACTTGACTGGGATCAAGGAGGAAAAACCTTTCTGTGATAGATAAGACAAGATATGTTCGCAAGTATTGGCCCCTTTCCTCACTGGGCAAATCTTTATATAAAGTAGGTTTATTCAAACCCAACGCGGCAGCTAGTTCTAAAGCTTCCCGGAGGTGTAGCCAAGCAGCGTTATGTTGGTTGCTCCCAAAAAGGCAACCAAACAGGAAAAAACTTGTCAGAACGGCCTCGATAGTCGGGTTTTCCCCAAAATCAGAACAACTCCGCATTTTGGTGGCTTCGTACATCATTGACCTCGCCTGGTTAGCCCGAGACAATGAAGTAGGCCGTTCGTTGATCTCAATCGGCTGCGTTAGAGAAAAGGCGCAGAGGGCCAACAGCATCGACCCAAATTGCGGGTTTCTGCGATGCTCCTGCAACAACATTCGGGTAAATAATGACGAACGATTCAACACTGGTAGCGTGGCATGCAGTCGGTCAAAGTAAACGTCAATCCAGGGGATCATATTCGCCTCGAGGATCGAAGGGGGCCATAGCCACTCTGTGCCACCCGATACTCTTGCCAAAATATCTGCATTCGGTCCAAAAGAGTTTTCTCTTTCTGTCAGATGTGCCTGCATGGCAGTAGAGCCTAGCTCCGGTTGTATAATAGACGGAAGAGAGGTCTTTAAATAAACATTGCTATGCGGGAAGTTGAGGATAGGCATCGGCATCTGCATATCTAGGTTATCGGGAAGCCAATACTCGGTATCCTCGCGCTCAGCCCACCCAATTCCACCGGGATCATAATCATGTGAGCCCGTTGAGGTCGCATCGGCTCTCCATTCAGTCGCAAACGAGACCGTACCGTCATGAGGTCGTGCAAGGGCCAAGGTTACTGAGCCATTGGTGGGCATCGACCATTGTGAAGCATCGAGCACAGCTGGGATGGCTTCTGGCGCTCCATGTTCTCGTGGTGTTTGAGATCGGACTGTATCTGGAGTCGAAGAATCAATCGGATCCGTGTTTGGGGGTGGTCGTAAATTGGTCTGCTGTTGTCGAATTTGCGAGACACGGCTTGGAAAGTGGCATTCAGAGACTGGACACAGAATATCTTCGGAACCGAGAAACTCACTGCCCAATAGGTCCCCGCTTTTTCTGGGGTTGGATGAAGGTGCAATCAAAGTTCATTGACACGCATGCCTTGCAGGGGTGGGCCAGGCTGCACTGTTGGACGGTTAGCTTCAGACCCCCACGCTCTGAGTCCCCCATTCTCCAATACATGATGTATCCAGTGGTAGCAGCCGGCCGGTGAGAGGGGGAGTATGGGGTACAAAAAAACAAAGGAGTTTTAAAGCTCCAGAAAGTAAATGAAAAGAAAGGGAGAATAAAGAGCTCTATAATTTCCTTTATTTTTCGAAACTTGCACTGGTCGCATGCTCTTTTGGCGATTGCCCCTGTTGCTCTTCGTCGGGAGGCAGACTTTGGGGACTTGGTCGCAGTAGTAGAATTGTGGTTCATGGTGACGGGCTCTGGGGGAAAGGGAGTCTCATTCCAATTCATGCCACCAGAGAGAGACTGTTTTGGTAGTAATTGGTGAATGGCATTGTTTACTAGGGAAGAGGGACTTGAGTGCGGAGTAGTAAAAAGTATGGTGGGGACAGCTTGGACGAACTGCTCGCAACGCAATTTCAAACTAAGTTTTAATCGATACAGAGTACATGTGTCAGAATTTGCTTCACTATGATTAAAGGACAAACCAAGGCGATCCTTGTCCCCAGTATGGTGATCACAAGATCATTGAATCGGCTAATCAGAAGCCCTTAGTGAACTAATCATTTAAACCACACTCTCCACGGCCTTCCTGCTCCCAGGGTCGTCATGAATGAGGTCCAATGATGGAGGAGCCGCTCGGTGGTTTTATGGCTTTGATTCCAAGGATTCCAAGTTTTTTAGGATCCCCGCAACAGAATACTTAATTTAAATCCCAATGCCGGAATCTCGTATTAATCCCCCAGCCAGTGGCTCTTGGATAACGAAAGAAACCGCCACTCTTGCACATCCAAGTTCCCGTCTGAAAAGAGCACACCTCGAAATAAATGTAGCTTTTTCTCCCCAATGTAAACCAATATCGGTAATCAATGGCGATAAAGTACCCCACCATCTCCTCCTCACCTTGGCGCAAGTCGACCCCAATTGATAATCGCTTACATATTCACTCTTATTTCACCAAGTAGCCTAACCGGCTAACTAGTGGGCAGGAGACTCAGATTGAGTAGCACCTAGGTTATTGGGTACGATGTAGTATTCTACCACCCTATCCACTCTTTGACTCGTTATCGGTGCCTACTTGCCCATAGTGATCGGACCCTAGTAGTACTTAAAGAGCCATCAATCTCTAGTTGGGTTCCTGGGAGCTAGCTTTCTATTTTAGCTGCTACTAGTATTGCCCCAAGCTTTCTTCGTTCATTCCAGCCTATCAATAATAGAGAGTGCCAAAATGGGGAGCATTCAAGCTTGGGAGGAGACGGTTTCGAAGAAGCGTGCCCTAAGAGACCAAGCCTTGAAGCCCTATCTTGTCTCTGATCTTGCTCAGCGCCCTCCGCAAGTCGCCAGAGTCCAAGACCGTACCTGTATCAAAGATGATCCTTTAATCCAGGAGATCACCGATATCGACAATATTCCTACCCTACTTAATCAGATCAAAGAGGGGGGATATACGGCGGAACAGGTGACACATGCCTATATAAGAAGGTAATTTCCATCTTTTCCCCGCATGGCCCTGATGAAATGTGAGGAACAAACGTTATTTCGAACCGTGGAAAACTAACCAGTGCCGTTCTCTGTAGAGCCACAGTAGCTCACCAACTTGTAAGTCCTATTCATCTTTGGAAGGAGTTGTATTTACCTTATCGAGTTAACCGGTGTGGGTAAATTCAGACCAACTGCATCACTGAAGTTGTATTCCAGGATGCCCTGACCCAGGCCCGAGAATTGGATCGTGAATTCAGGGAAACGGGGAAGCCCAAGGGTCCGCTCCATGGTATCCCGATCTCTGTCAAGGATCAGTTCAACGTCAAAGGATATGATTCCACGATAGGCTACGTCGGACGTTCTTTCGCTCCAGCTACAGATGATGCCGTCCTTGTTCAGATCCTAAAGGCAATGGGCGCTATTGTAATAGTAAAAACAAATCTACCACAGAGTATCATGGTCAGTTCGAAAGCCGCACCCCGAAACACGCAAAAGGTCTCAGGATCGCTAACAACCCATCTATCGATAATTCTAGTGGGCTGAAACCGAAAATCCTTTGTGGGGAGTGACTATGAATCCTCGGAATCCTGCCTTCACAACAGGAGGCTCCACTGGGGGCGAGGCTGCTCTACTTGCCCTGCACGGTTCGATTCTAGGCTTTGGGACAGATATCGGAGGAAGTATTCGGATCCCGCAGAGTGTCATGGGCTCCTACGGTTTCAAACCTAGCGTAGGCCTTTCTTTTTTAGGACTACCTTCGTCTTTACCATCCCCCTAACCCTGAAGATATAGAGCAGCAGGTTCCCCTACATCGGCGTACCCGTCTCGACAGAAGGACAGGAACATGTGCCCTCCTCTATTGGTCCCATGGCCCGTGATCTATCCTCTCTCTGCTACGTGAGCCGAATCGTTGCCGACTCTCGACCCTGGGATCTGGATCCCAAATGCGTTCCTCTCCCCTGGAACAAGAGCGCGTTTCAAGAGACCCACACCCGACCCCTAGTTATCGGCCTGATCCTCGACGACGGGGTGGTGCGAGTCCACCCTCCCATCAAACGAGCGCTTCGAGAGCTAGCAGCAGTACTATCGACCCACGGCCACGAGGTAATCACCTGGGACACCTCTGACCACCGGGACTACATCGATCTCATGGATCGGTACTACACCGTCGATGGAGGCGAGGATGTACGCCGCGACATTGCCGTCGCCAGAGAACCGTTCATCCCACACGTTGAAGCCCTGGTCAACCGCGGGAAATCGATTTCCGTATACGACTACTGGCAAATGAATCGCGAGAAGGTGGCATTGCAGAAGAGACATCTGGACAAGTGGAATGCGGCCCGGTCTCCGTCTGGGAAGCCTGTGGATGTCCTGTTGAGCCCGGCAACGCCGCACCCTGCTGTGCCACACCGAGGTGTGCGATGGGTCGGTTACACCAAGATATGGAATTTACTCGACTACCCGGCCGTTACGTTCCCTATCGACCAAGTGCGCGCGGAACAGGATTCTTTGCCGATGGAATACGAGCCGAGAAATGAGCTCGACAAATGGAACTGGAATCTCTATGATGTGGAGGCGATGAATGGGCATCCCGTCAATGTGCAGGTGATTGGGAGGAAGCTAGACGAAGAGAGAGTGTTAGGGGCGGCGACTGTGATTGAGAAGCTATGGCGAAGTAGGTGATTACTGTTTTCCGGAGGGGGAAAGAGAGATAGGAGTTGTGGAAATCGAACCATCCTGCGACCCCCATTTTTGTGCTCCAGTTTGTGCTCCAACTTGGTTGACCATCCCCACTTCTCAGAGCTGCAGATGTCACCTACTTTGGGGCGACTTGGAGTCATGAGGGGTAGTTAGGTAACTAGTTAGTTAACTCATGATTATATAAGCATCATAACTAGTTAACTAACTAACTAACTAACTAGTTACAAGACAGTTAACTATGGAAAGAGCTTCTTCCAATTTCTCTACTTATCATTCGTTAGGGTTGAAGAGGGGAGTTTATCATCGAGACCCCTCTTATCTACATTTCACTTCCACTCGATTAAATACACCATTCAAAATTATCCAATAATATGTCATAAAGAGCGTTAGTCTAGACCTACTTGGGAAGTGATCAGTGGGTTAAGTTCCACAAGTTGAGCAAATATATCCTGGTTGTATCACTGGAGCAGAGTTCCTGATAAGAGAGGAAATGGTAAGAGAAAGCAACCCACGGTCAACAAGAAAAATTGATATGAAACACTGGAATAAGTCAATTTTAATTCCGAACAGTTATGTAATAGCGAGGCGTTCCTTGACCCAATATGTAAATAAAACATGAATTTATCGCGTCTCCCGGACCCCCACTCTTGTCAGGTATATAAGACCCATTCGAGGGAGAAAGTGGCTGGAACTATATTAATGAAAGCAAGCCCTTGAAGGCCAGCCAAAAGTCTACGAGCCAATTGTTTTCCAATCGAGGTCGGAAGTAGGAAGCAAGGAGAAATGGGAAAGAAACGTGTTCTCGTCAGCTACGGAGTTGATATCGACGCTGTCGCTGGATGGCTAGGCTCGTACGGAGGCGAAGACAGCGCGAATGACATTAGTCGAGGTGGGAAATGTCCCTAAAGTCTTCTGCTACCTCTCCCCCTTTCTCTGGATTTGTCCCTTTTATTTTCTTTCTTTCTTACCTCTTTTTTTCTTCGGGACGTGAGGGAGCATAAGGGATGGGAAGAAAATCGGAGAGTTTTTTTGAATGTATAATAAAGTAGCGACTAACTGACCACCTACCTTTCCAGGGCTTTTCGCCGGACACGTTGGCACAGTACGCCTTCTGAAGCTGTTCGAAAAGTACAACATCAAAGCCACTTGGTTTATCCCCGGTCACTCGCTCGAGACTTTCCCCGAGGAATGTGCCATGGTGCGAGATGCCGGCCACGAGATTGGTCTACATGGATACAGCCACGAGAACCCGACAGATATGACGATCGAGCAGCAAAAGGAGATCCTGGATAAGACCTACCGCATGCTGACTGATTTCTGCGGAAAGCCACCCCGCGGGACAGTCGCTCCCTGGTGGGAGACCAGCCAGGAGATGACCGAGCTGCTGCTCGACTATGGCATTGAATACGATCATTCCATGTCGCACCACGACTGCCAGATGTACTGGTTGCGGACGGGCGATAAGTGGACGAAAATCGACTATAGGCAGAAGGCGGAGACTTGGATGAAGCCGCTAGAGCGTGGTCAGGATACGGGTTTGGTGGAAATCCCAGGCAACTGGTATATCGATGATCTTCCGCCGATGATGTTCATCAAGAATTCGCCGAATAGTCACGGCTGGGTCAACCCGAGGGATATTGAGGATATTTGGAAGGTAGATTTTTTTCTCGGAACAATAAGCTTTTTTGTTTGAGGGAGTATTCGATTGACCGCGAGGATTAGGATCACTTCGATTACTTTTACCGCGAGTATGATGAGTTCATCTTTCCAATGACCATCCATCCGGATGTGTCCGGTCGTCCGCACGTCCTTCTTATGCACGAGAGGTGAGTTAGTTAACCGATATATCCTTTTCTTCACTCTAACAGGGTGTGCCTAGAATAATCGAGCATATTAACAAGCATGAGGGTGTGGAATGGGTTACCTTTGAGCAGATGAGCGATGACTTTAAGAGCAAGAACAACCCACCTGTGGGAGCCAGGATGCCAGCGACTGCATTCAATGTTGGCCTGAAAGACTAGCCCCGATAACTAAGAATGGCCATAAATAGAAAGCACGAAATTGGGAACCAGAAGGTTTCAATATTGAGAAACTCTTGGAAATACAAATATTGCATCATTAATTCTAACAAAGTTAATCCAACTCCTATTAACACCAAAAGATATGCCTGGTAATCGTGAATATCCTAGGTTTCAGGACTTGGGGGGCTCAAAGAGCTGGAGTTTCATGTTAACCTTGCAGAGCTTTGAAATGCAGCCGCTCAGTTGAAGCAGAGATTGCACACCATCTAAGATGCGCATGTGCGTAAACCCAATCTCTCGGATAAATTCCAGCTTTGAGTGTTCGGACAGGGTGGGGATCGTCTTCGTAACGCGGAACATGGTACTGATGATATCGTGGGAGGAGTAACCCAGGTCCCTAGGAAAAAATATTAGATCACCTCAAAAATTTTCCAAAACATATGGTGGAAAATACCACAACTCATTCAGAGTTTCCAAGGCCGCATCAATTTTCCCTTCCCAGCAAGCTTTAATCATTGCCTGGACCTTGATTGGATGCGGACTATCAACCACTCGGAATACGTTGTCTCCACTGACCAGGCCAAACCCGGACCAAGTACTCTGTAGGTTGTTCAGCGCCTGACGCATATCACCCTCTGCGCTGAAGACCAAAGCCGCCAGGCCATCTTCTGTGTACTCGACCTTTTCAGCATCACAAACTTGCTTCACCCTCTTAACAACTTGCGCGTCGGTTAACCGAGCATATCGTAGAATGGCACATCGTGATTGGAGTGGCTCGATGATTTTATTAGATTGATTACATGCGAACGCAAATCGTGTTGTAGAGGAGTATATCTCCATCGTACGGCGTAGGGCTTGCTGGGCACCAGATGTCATGCTGAAAAGTGTAAGAAAAATCAAACAATACAAAGCAGCGAGTTGCTCCTGCTCATACATACCTGTCTGCTTCATCAAGAATGACAATTTTATGGCGGCCGGGAGGCAATGTGACTTTCTTCTGGGCAAATCCTTTGATGCGATTCCTTACGACATCAATACCTGAGAATGTGTGAGATAACGTGTCTCTTCTAGCCCAGTTTAGATCCAGTACCTCTTTCATCACTAGCATTGAGTTCTAAGACAGCCTCCTTGTAAGAATCACCTAGTAATTGTCGCGCCAGGCACAGGATTGAGGTCGTCTTTCCAATACCAGGCATCCCCGAAATGATCAGATGGGGCATATTGCCATCTTTCGCGATAATTTTTAATCGTTCAATAGTTTCCGTATTGCCGACAATGTCTTCTAAAAAGACTGGCCGATATTTTTCAACCCTGTAGCCAGATGGTCAGGTTGTATAACCTCATAGAACCACGATATCTTGAAGTGCGTACCATGGCAGTTCATAATCCGCCAGAGCACCCAGGGTGGTGGCTTTGAGCGCCTTGCGCGAGGCACTTGCCGATGATTCAGATTGCACCATGACTAGATGAGAATGCTCTATAGTTGGTTGCCTCGTTTGATTGTTGAGAGTGCAAATACTCCGTACAAAAGCACGAAAATGTGGTCGGACGATCCTCAACAGACGCGAAACTCGGCCCATGGACGCGTCCAATTCGGATTTACCTAAAACGGAAGGTTTGATTTTAACTGGAAGCTTCGTGTTTGTTCAGTTTGTCAACCACCACGTCGGTGCGAAATTGTACTTCTTTCATCCATCCTCAACCTTTATTCATTGTTTACTCATGCACAACTTGCAATCCCATTTCTAGCAATTTCTTTTTTAAAGCCCATCATACCCTCCATAGATTCCCACTTAGCGGGCACATAAATCCAAATCATTATTATCAATAATACGAACTTTATTTTCATTCATTCCTGAGATTATGGACTAGATTCGGATCACGAAACTACCTATTACTTGGTTTCCGATTTTCTAGGACCCTGTACAATCGACCTCCAACACGATGGGACCTAATTCAGTCCGCCGAAATCTCTTTCATCATCATCTCAGCAGGCGCCCTGTTTCAATCCCGCCTAATGCTCCGGCCACAAGCAACGGACTATCGGGTGTGACATCACATATGCTACAACCCTCTGGGTCAGAACCCAGCTCGTCGGTGTCTTCTGGTCCAGTTGATAATGGGGATATTGTGGTGAGAGATAAAACCGGCGCCTACAAGCTCGATATCCCTGTCCTGCCGTCTGTCGTTGGGGAGGACGGGGATGAAATAGAGGCAATAGAAGGGGCAGGAGTCCGCGGAGGTTCCGCAGCAGCTACCGGGGCGGACTCTGGGGGACAGTGTGATATAAACGGGCGAGAGAAGGAGAGTAGGTTAACACCTTGCTTACTCCCATGCGTCACGCTTCAGTTGATTGATCAAAAACTAACCAGCATTCTGTTAGAAATCGAAGCGAGCCTGGTGGAAATGATGTACCGAAGTCGGAACAGACAGATGAGCAGTGAACCACAGGGTACATACTCTTTTCCTAAACTCCCAACTGAAAATCCTTATTCGTTCCCTGACTCTAGTAGAAATTCTAAACCTCATCCAACAGAGTCTTCGAAACAAAGTGTCAGCGTTAGATGAAGACAACTGGATGTATGAACCAGAAGCGGATACCCGGTTGTAGTCACCGAAACGTCTCCGTTGGTGATATGTTCAGTGTGCATGCTCTATACTGAAGAATTGTCTAATCACATCTAGTCGAGCTCCATATTGGATGGTGGTGACTCGAGCTTTTTGGATTGCCCCCGACCCTGTGTTGACCTCCCTCCGCCCATGCCACCTCCTTGACTACCCCCAAAAAACATGCTGCCCATCATATCCAATAGAGGATTGCCTTGCCTTGGAATCTTGATTGCGAAGTACTGTTCTCCGATCTGGGCTAGAGGTTCATCCAAGATACCAGCCTCCCTAATTTGCGTCGCATAGTGCGCATTCAACTGTTTAAACAGGTCTGCACTTCCGCGTTGTATCGTTAGGAGTAGCATGTTGAGGAAGTTCAGAAGAGGTAGAGCTGGATAGACTCGGACATCTGAGCTAGCGCTGCTAACTTCCTGCACACCAAGGGAGGGGTTTGAGGAGCCGAGTCGCGAGGTAAAAATCAATAGAGCCTTATTGGCACTACGGAGGTTCCCAATGAGAAGGAACGGAATCACCGCCCTTGAGGCGTAAATACCTGCCGTATGTGGGTCGTCGCTTGTGTACCACTCGTACTCAAGTTTTGCTAGAGTCTCAGCCGACTCAGAGGTACCGAGGACAAGGTGCTTTTCGGCGTCATAGGGTTCATTATCTATCTACCGCCGTTAGTAATGGAATGCTAGATGCTTTTTCAAGTTTTCGGTCGACATCTGACCTTCAGCGTATACGGATCCAGCCGCATGGTGCAACTCGGGATCTCCACGTTCCAGCGGGCCGAATCGTCCACTCCATCCGATGATTTCTTGAATAAAGCGTTTCCGTGTAGGCTCCTCGGGTGGAAATTCATGTAGCAGCTCGATCAACCGTTCTAGAGTTAAGAATAAATAATTAACACCCGTGATCGAGAAAGGCCATTATGAAAGAAAGGCTTAAAATTAGACAAAGAAAAAGGGGAGACTAAAGGCGAAAAGGAGAGAGGGGAAAGCTGGCTGTAACTCACTCTTGCGCGCACGCCCCTCGGCATCATCATCCCCTCCAGTAATCCGCCAGCTGGCCTTGGTGTACACTTCAACAACCAACATAATAGCTAAATCTCCCCCGCTAGCAGAAGCGCCTTGCTGGGATCCAGCTCGAAGGAGTGCAGTGGCACCACCAGCCAGAAGCTCTGCAGCGGCATCATAATTTGCCTGTTTAATATATCGTGCAGCAATAACCCGCAGTTGCTGATGAGCTTCGTAGTAGGCTCCAGAGGTAATCCTATAGGCAAAAGGAGCGCATGTTAGCCCAAGCGTAGTTCCTCTCGATTAGCACAAGATATGCCAGGCCTCAGGGGCAAGCGCGGGTAGGAGTTCGTTGAATACTTTTCTTGTTGCCGAGCAATCGTCTTCTCAATCCGTGAGGTCATAATGATTTCTGATAGTGACCACCAGGGATGGCGATCTGTTTGGAATCGGGAAAAGTACCAATATGAGTTTGTGGTTATTTAGAAATGAGTCCCAGGGACGGGGAAACAAGGGTCAGGTAATCGGCACGGAGGGGCAAGGTTCTTTTAAAGGGGACTTTGCAGACGGAATTGATCGTTTTTGGTGGGGACCACGCTTCTTTCGGGTTCTCCCAAGACAGTGGTCGAACAACAATCCAGCCAGCAAGCATCAACAAGGCCTCGATTGTCTCCTTTGCTTTGCTCCCTCCTAGTCGCTAAAGTGCTCCCCGACCCTTTGGGTTGATTTAGTTTGTCTCTAATTTAGCCCCAGAAGATTTGAATAAACTCCCTAAAGCTATGAATCGAGGAGCTTTTGACATCCAACCCATTGGTCGCTTTTACGGATCCAGCACAGCGATTCGACGTCCCAAGGTGCCTACTAGTCTATCCACAGTTCCCCACCCTTGCTGTATTGAAAACATTTGATTGACCTCTGATGAGAATATAACTGATCCCCATCTCGCAGGAGATTGCCTGCTTCTCATACGATGATCAACATAGTTTCCATCTTGGAGACTCATCCCTGCGGTACTACTATCCACCGCAGCTTCCGGCGGATTTGAACCGGGGGTTTGAATCTTTTCAGAAGCTGGACGATTCTGCGGATGAACATCTAGATGCCCTGCTAGAAACCATTGTGGCTTTAGAGAAAGAAACCGGCAAAAGATGTGAAGCCGATATCATAACTTGGAGAGGCATGATGACCAAGGTACATACATCCTCCGCAGCACGTGCGATGTGTTCTATAATCGAACGAAGAATATTAACCACCCAAACAGATTCTGACCGCGCCATTTGATAATATGAATGGGTGTGTAAATGTGAACCCATGGTTTGACGTCGCTCATATGATTAATGTATCTATAGATTTGAGATGAATGCAACATGGTTTCAGGTATGCCTCGGAATTTCTGCTATGCTTTCGCGACGCTAACCCGCCGCTTAGGGGACCATGTGCGTATGGCACCGTCCACAATACAGAACCAACCAGATAGTAGCTGACGCAGGCCTACGCTTCCAATTAGATTTATCGAAGAGAATAACGCCTACAAGAACGAGCAAAAACGAATCCAAAAGCACCAAATAATGCCGCCGGGAATGGCGTCTCAGGATGTAATGGCATATTGGGGTAAGCAGATAACATCCCAAATAACACACAACATCTGCATTAACTGTTACAGGCTATAAATTTGAAACCCTCTCTGTCCTCGACCAAACGTGGGATGAAACCCCGCGGAGTCAGATTGAGTCCCGTGAAGAGGAGGTCGTGAACAATAACGCTCAGTACTGCTCGGTTGCTCGTACCGGAATCGGCCGCATAAAATTAATTATAGGTGGGGAAGTTGATGCTGGTACGTGGTAATTGCTTCAAACAAACGCTGGGGTTTCTTACTAACTTGGTCCTTCTTTTCACTAGTTTGGGACTGCAAACCTGACAGGAAGGAAGATCCCATTAACTGGGTCGAACTTAAAACTTCAGCGGAAATCTCGAATGATCGCGAAATGATGAAATTTGAGCGAAAACTCTTGAAATTCTGGGCACAGTCATTCTTGCTTGGGGTGCCTAGGATCATCGTTGGTTTCCGCGACCGGCAAGGCATTTTGCGTCGCCTGGAGGAGATTGAGACGGCCAACATACCAGGCCGAGTAAAGCAGAATGGTAGAGGAACTTGGGATGGTAATATATGCATCAATTTTGCCGCTGCCTTCCTGGAATGTACGGCTCCAAAATCCTTAACCTTTTTTGGATTTCTTTGATGCAAAACTCCCGCTTACGCTAATCATATCCAGGGCTTAAAACTATGGTCCAGCAAGGAGGAACATGGAGAATCCGGAAAGCCGAGAAATCATCACTAATCGAAGTCTTCAAAATGGAAGAGAGTGGCACGGGCGATATAATTTCGCCGTCGTTTGCGGCCTGGCGATCAATAACATGAGCCTATCTACGGCAAGGCCCCAACGACTGATTTCGAATCAGCCCCGTCAATTACTACCTAGGTAGTTTTCAAACAGAGTAGGCATCACATGGGAAAATGCGACACCCAAGGCTGCATACTCAACCCTTGACATAACAGGGTGTTTAATATCGAGGTGGCAATGTTGAGGTTTTACGAGCAGCCGTTTTCACGACGCCCAATAAAGCAGCTTACGCCGTGGCTTTAAATATCTCTTGACTTTTCCTCGGAAGCTATATGCAGCTGCAAAAGCAACTCACCGGGTTTACTTCCGCATCGCCTAGCCAGGTTGTAACATACCCAGTTTCGCAAGCGCAGCCTACATTGTCTATCAAAAATTTATCGTGGGAAAGTAATTGATTCCATTAACCAAACAATATATAAACTATGCACATTCGCACATTAGGGAGGCTGTTCTCTGGAGTCCGGCTCTTGTGAACCTCCCTGAATTGTGGCTTGGGGGTTGTGTGAATTTTCCTGTCTCTTTCGTAAATACTCATCACGCTCTCTCCTCTTCGCAGCAGCCTTGACAACCCTTTTATGGGCATATCCATTGATATGGATTTCATATTGTTCTTTATTTACCATTGTTTTGCGGCAAATCTCGCAAGTGATGCATTTTGTTCCAGAGTCTGGGTCAGGCGGTTGGGGCTGCGCCTTACTAGCACTTAAAACCACACTCGCCAGTTCTGAGAGAGACTCCGGCTTGGGAACAGGCTCGTTCCTGAGAAAAGCCTGAACAATTCTCTCTGATGGTTCCGTAATGTTGCTCGCCCATTCATCCACCTCGGTACTATCCAAGAGGTAAAGACGGCCAGTCATTCCAACTTCGGCAAGAGCATTCCGTAATTTGATTCGGATCCATTTTATTTGCGATCCTGCGTACTGGCGGGTTGCGGTCTTCACTGAGTCGATGCAGTTTTTTTTTAGGACCGCTAGATCTTCCTTGGAGAGGGCAGCATTTTTTTGTGCTTCAAAATACGGCGTTAACTCCTTAAACCCTATAGAAACCCACACACCTCGCGTCTGATCCACGGGGATCCCTTGAGCGTCTTTCTCTTGGATGTAGTCAAACATTCTACTGGCCTCGGTAATTAGTCCTTGATCGACCATGGCGTCCACACGTTTATTCAATCTATCATTCAAGGTGCTCTTCTCAGATTGGACCCAGAATATAATTGTCGAAAAGCGTAACTGCTCCACGGCTGAATCAGAGGCATCGCGAGCCGCGGCGGCCTCTCTCAGCTTCTTTTGCTCGGCATACACTTGGGAGGCCGGTTTTCCGGTTTGAAAATATATCTCTAGGGAGCGACGAATCTTACGCGTATCGTTCGGGTGCCATCTATCTGCCATGGCCGGATCGACTTCCCGTAACTTGTGCAGGACCACCTCCGGCGTTGCATCCAATATCGGCCACTTTTGCGACGAAACAAGATCACCACCAGAGCTTGATTCGGTGTCCTCGTCTGCTTCCGATTCCTTCCTCACGAGCTGGTCCTTGAAAAACACCGCCTGCGTGTAATAATGGGTGCCCCCAACAAGAATCGGAAGCTTTCCCCGCGCACGAATTCCCTCAATGAGTCGTAGGCATTCCCTCCGGAACATCCCTACCTGCCACGATTCCTCCTCGAGTCCGATACAATTAAGTAAATGATGCGGAATTCCATTGCGCTCCTCGACCGGAATCTGATTTGTGATAATGGGAAGTCCGCGATACATTTGCATCGCATCGCCGTTAATTATTTCACCGTTAAACCGGGTTGCAAGGTCCACTGCAAGCTATCTGTAGTCATTAGTATTAATACTCGAAAAATACATAACACCAACACCCTGTAGGTTCGCTAAGAATAAATATTCACCTTCGATTTGCCCGTACCAGTGGCACCAACAACGGCTAAGAGGGGGGCCTGCATGTTTCGAGTCTGTTGCAAGGAAAACAGCGTGGAAAAAAAATTGCGCATGAGAGACACTGGGAAGCAAGGCTTGACATGCTGGGAGCTCGTCAAACCCCCATTTCCCAATAGAACGTGATGTGAGGGTAGGTAGAAGAAATGGAGAGGATCGCGAGAGCTGAAGAGAGAAGGCCGAAAATTTGAAAATGATCTCATTGTAGGATTCCACTTCGGCACTTTGGCGCACCCGCTTATCGGGGGGCGGGGGTTTATCGCAGGAACTAAAGCTCCAAGTGGTTGCAAAACGCCATTACATCACGCCCTTTCGCAAGCCCTGGTCGTGAGTCATCGCTTGGAATAACAGCAGGTATTTATATAACCCTTTTGCGTTCAGGTCGACTCTAACGCTGGCTAAAGGGATATTCACGACTAGCTCTTCTACCATGACCGACTCCAGCCAAACCCCTTCTGTCAAGGTGCAGAATCTATCCTATCAATTCCAGGATGGATCTCCAGGGTTGGCAAATGTGAATCTGGACTTGCCAGCTGGTAGTCGGACGTTGCTGATCGGAGGTAATTTTGTTTTTGTTTTTAATTTTTCTCTTCCATCCTCTCCCAATTCACTAACACTATCACCACACAAGCCAATGGGGCTGGCAAGACCACTCTACTACGATTGGTCTCTGGTAAACGGCTGTCCCCAAGCAATACCATCGCCATTGCCGGCAAAGACCCTTTCAAGGAGGGCCTGGAAGGAGTCACCTATCTCGGAGTCGAGTGGGTTCTAAATAGCATTGTCCGCACGGACATTGACGTGCCCACGCTCCTTGCCTCCGTCGGAGGAAACGCCTATCCCGACCGAAGGGACGAGCTTGTCGAAATCCTAGACATAGATCTGCGGTGGCGGATGCACGCCGTTTCGGACGGAGAACGCCGCCGTGTACAGCTCGCCATGGGCTTACTCCGACCGTGGCAGGTATTGCTCCTCGACGAAATCACCGTCGATCTGGACCTGCTATCCCGAAGTAATTTCCTTGCGTTCCTCAAGCGAGAAACAGAGTCTAGGTCCTGTACCATTGTGTACGCTACTCATATCCTGGATAATCTCGCCCATTGGCCTACCCATCTTGTCCATATGCATCTTGGAAATGTTCGGCAGTGGGGACCCATTGAGAAATTCAAGGGAAAGGCGTCGGAGACGTCCGAGAACAGCCAACTAGGGGAGATCGTCCTCAGATGGCTGAAGGAGGACCTCCAGGCTAGAGGTCTGCGAAATGGGCGTCGAGGCCAGGGTAAGACTTACGAGTCTTTAGAGGGCTTAGGGGGATACGGGTTTGAGAAATATGATAAGCAGCGATAATCGCTTTTTATCGTCCTTGTATTTTCTGTCCTTTTTCTTATCCCTTATTTAACAATTCGATCTTTCTAGCGATTCAACATTGACTCTGTTCAACAAAAAATGGCGGAGCAAATTTTGGGGACTTACAACATCGGTGCATAGAATTGGGGGTTCAACAGTACAGGAGTTTCCTTTCAACATTGATGAGTCTAATTGGGGTGAAAATGCTTTCTGTGTCCCTTTAATACCGTGTACATACACATCTTGTTTACCCTCATGGGTCCATATTAGAGATGTTGTATATACGTATCGAGGTATCCTCACTTGCCACTGCAAGTTCGAAACAACGATCATTCTCTCCTTCCCGGCTATCCGTCTGTTGCGAGGGCCGCCATGATAGCTGCGTGATAGACTTGGACGGGGATATTTCCTTATCAAAGCTCACTATAGGAGTAGGCTCTAAACCAACCATCGAAATTTGATGAATCGACAGCTTCCCCGTGTCCTCTCCAGTCGCGAGAAACACAGCGTCCCGGTAAATTCTTGGGAGGAATGAAATAGCAGTAACGGAGCTTCTCATCGGAATGGTTGTCTTGCAAATAAACGAATCCCCGCTCATCTCCCACAGCTTTACCGATTTATCTCGGCCAGCCGTTGCAAAGATGGATCTTTCAGGTACAGGGACCCAGTCCCCATCCAGAATCATTCGGGAATGGCCCTTAGGGTTCGAGGCAAAGAGGGTGAAATTAGACGGGTCAGTTTCGCCCCTCTGGAAAACAGCCCACTGTCGGTCTCTTCCGACACTAAGAATGTATCGATCATCGGGAGAGAAACAGAGACTTGTGATCGTCAAGGTGTGAGAAGCCAGGGAAGGCCGAATCTCGTGCCAATCAGAGGTGTCATAGAGTCGAATCACGGCATGGTCTATTGAGCTCGCTTTGCAGGCGGTGGCGATAAGGGCGCCGTCGTGGCTAACCGTCACGGCGGAGATTTCATATCCGTGGCCGTAGAGCTTCTCATGCTCGGGCCAGAGAGTATACCGGGATAGTTGGTCCTCAAGAGGGGGCTGGTTTGATTCAGATAGTAACACTTGATTTGCGCGGGCCTTGCTAGTCGTGTCTTCGACATCGATAGCGTCTACATCTACTGGGGCCTCGTCTCCCACAGCTTGATTGGATAATCCTAACACTGGGATCTGGGCTGTATCCGGCAAGTCTCTCTCTGCGGGCGATTGGTTGAACCCGGTGAGTTTCTGAAGGAGTTCGGCGATTTGCTTGGGCTCGTTGAAAACTCGAAGCAGTTTCTCTTCCGCGCCAGAAACAAACCGGCCTGGACCCAAGGTATCAACGCAGTTCAGGTCATAGCCGTGGATCTGTGGTCGTGAAAACTCATGCCATGTTGTTGGCCCATCACGCAGCCACTGGGCATGAAGTCGTGTCGTCTGGTCGGCGCTTGTCGATAGGAGATAGCCCCCCGATGGCTCCCACTGGACACCATTCGCTGACCGCACATGCCCGGAGATACCTAAAGTTTGGACCCAAATATCGGTTTTAGACTCGTATTTCCACACCCTCCAGCTGCCCGTACGCCCTAGACTGACTACCTGTTTACCATCTGGGGCCCAAAGGCCAATCCAGAATCCACCGGTACTACCGGTGGCAGTGGTAGAGCCCTTTTGGACACTAATCTCTCCCATCCTTTCTGTGGAGAGCCAGACCCCAGAGATAGGATCCTGTTCCCAAATGGTCAACGTGTTATCTGCAGAGGCAGAGAGAAGTTGCTGGCGCTCAAGATCGGGGTTCCATGCAGTCGTGTAAATCCAATCCTCGCTTCCAAACAAAAGCGCCTCGAATATTATGGAGTACTTGTTCCCCACCACTTTAAATTGGTGCGCCTTGTTGGATAATGACGGTTCAAGTCCACCCAACACTGGGTCCTCGTCTCCTTCCACCAGTAAGGAAGGGGCAACCTCACCGTTGTTGAATCTCCATAGTCGAATATACTTATCCTGGCTAGCAGAGGCGAGCAAAAGATCGCCTACCTTGCTCTGCTTATCCACAGTAAATGACAGAGAACGTACCCAAGCTTCGTGACCGGACAATGTCGCCGAGATTTTGAAGTCTGGCGTCGACTCGGTATTCTCAGCTACATATATCTGAATGATATTTGTAGTGCCCGCAACCGCCAAGGCCATGGGTCGGTCTTGCGTCTCTGTGGGAAGGGGCGCAAGAGCCAATGCCAAAGGGAAAAATCGCGGCTTGAGAGGTATAGTGTCCAACAATTCCCCTCTAACGAAGTCTTGAACAACTATTCTCCATACCCTAACGGTGCCGTCCGCGGCGCCCGTCACGATCATGTCGCTACCATGTGCGACAGCAATCGCATTCAACGAGCCCGTGTGGCCTTCCAAAGTAGCAACATGCGTAAATTTTCTCGAATCGAATTGGTCCTCCCGCCAAATCCGCACCGTGTGATCGACAGACCCCGTCAAGAGAAGCTTCGTGCCTGTTGTGAGGCAGGTGTAGAACCTGACGACGCTGACCTTGTCGGTGTGACCTACAAGAACTGAGTAAACCCCACGGTTGGAATCGTCCTGCAAGTAAACGTAACTGTTAGCTCATAGACCAGGGAGTTCCTGATGATTAAGAAAGAAAACAATATACCCTAGGATCCCACAAAGCCACATTATTATCGGCGCCGTAGGCTAGCACCCCAGACTGGACGTCCCAGTCCGCCGCAGCGGGGTGCCTGTTCCCGCCGACACTGATGTAGTCGGAGGTTATAGAAACCATGAAGAAAAGGAGTAATCAGGGATTTAATCAGGCTTTTTGATATGCCTTTTTTTTTTTTTCTTCTTCTTCTTCTTCTTCTTCTTCTTCTTTTCTCCAGCACCGGGGTTTGTTGCAAAGCAAGGCAATTAAAGGGGAACTTGGGAGGGCACCAGTTTTCTTACTTTTGGTGACGAACGACTTTTTTTTCGCCTTATCGATAACGGCTAAAAAGCACAAAAGACCAGACGAACCCCGCTTCTTCTTCCCCTCTTACCTTTTCGGCGGTCTTACTCTTCCTCCACCGAATTCGCGTTGCTTTGGCTAGGTTACTGACGCTTCCCAAGCTGTCCGTTCTCGTTCCATATTGTATTAATCCCGAAATATGGCGACAGGCGCTGTTTCTCCGGGCCTCCCCCAGGCGAAAAAGGATTGCCCCCCGGCCAACATCGCTTTCACCGTTGAATTCACGTTCGGGCATCCCCTCCACTTGTTCGATTGTTCTGTACCAATGGACTTACTGACTATGACCACTCGGACTTTTACAGTGGAGGTCTAGAGATTCTTTTCGCCAACCAACGCAAACATAATCTGTCTGTGCCCGCTCAGATGAGTGATGGAATTCGACCGAACATCACATTCCTTCTCAAATACCTGGTCGACAATCTGATGAAGGATCAAAGAAAAGATCTCTTTGTGCTAGAAGACAGCGTGTATGTATCCGACCAAATAGAATGATCCGTCATGAAACTCACAGAACGCAACAGACGGCCTGGTATATTGGTCCTCATCAACGATGCGGATTGGGAGCTAGAGGGCGAGGAACAGTATGAAATTCAACAAGGGGACAATATCGTCTTTGTTTCTACACTCCATGGAGGATAGGATCAATCATTACTCTACGCATAGTTATGATCAGTCCATCGATTATCAGGGGCTTAACTCTATTTTTTGATAGGGATTCTTCATCTAGGTACTACGTTTCTGGTGTACCTCCCTGCATTCAGACAACATCTTCCACATGCTGCTGCGAAATTCTCTCCGGTTCTCGTGGTGTTCGGATTCCACCCTGGGGCGTCGAAACCCTTTCCTTTGGGCTTCCAATTCCCCCGGGCAACGGGGTGGTAACTCCACTCGGAGGGACAGGAATCTTTATATCTTCCGGCGACCCCGGGATAATTTCTTTGGGGAGATCCGGAATATGAATTCTGCGCGCCTCATTTTGGTAGCTTTCGGGTATTATCTAAAACGTCGGTCAGAAAGCATGATCTAGAGTGCGTCGCGAACAGAGAGGGATGTCACTTGCCTCGATTATTTCATCCCGTGGGAACTCAAGGAATGGGATATCTGCAGCATTGCATGCCATCAAGTAGCCATACAAAACTCTCAGAACGCTTTCGTGTGCAATTATTAGCAAATCATTCTGTTCACGCTCAAGTTCGAGGATAACCGGCTCAAGTCGAACAGCAAGGTCATGGTATGACTGCCTTATAATCAGCAATCATCATCTTGGGAGGAAACAGTGATCTTACCTCCGCTCGAGGGTATCGATGATGATAGGGATCAAGTTCGTGTTTCGCTACCTCCTCGGGGAATTCCTGGCGAATCCTTCTTTCGGACATCATCTCACAAACACCGGGATTCAACTGACTCAGCTGCGATCTCTGCCGAACTTTGTAGTCTTTTTCGTACAGATGCTTTGCCGTCTCGACCGTCCTACGTCGCGTAGAGGTCCAAACCCTCAACGGCTTGAGCTCGTAATCCGTCTCGCCCTGGTCAATCATTGCTTGCTTTTCCAGCTCCCTATGCCCCAGCAAACACTCGGTCATTTTCCTCGCATAGTCCTCTCCTTTGTCAGAGAGAGAACCGTCCGATTTATAAGAATTTGCTTCCAACGAAACTCCTGCCTAAGAGTCCAAACAATGGTTAGACGTCAGGTAACATAATGAATATCACAGACTACTCACCCTAGCAAAGTAAGTGGATCTGGACTTTATGTGGAGATTAAGGAGATAGAAAACAATTCGGTTAGAAAGATAGCCGAAGCTTTTGTTGTTGACGATGAGTCTTTCTCCAGCATTGATCATCTACGAAAGTGAGTATTTCGACTATGCGATCAAGCAGGAAGTAATACTTTGATATAGTTCAAGTCTTTCTCCTCCATGGTGTGGAACTGGGGGATCCTGGCGGTTATCCGAGCTAGATAATGTTTGACGGCGTCCTCTGAGGTCCACCCTACATACTGCGAACGATGAGATATATGTTCGAGTGAAAAAGCTGGGATATACTTACATCTGGCGATGATATCTTCACTCTACGGACATTTTCCTCAATAATGCGGCCATCGTCGCACCACGACTCGATGAACAGTGTCTGTTTAAAAAATGAAGGCGGGGTAAGTAACTTTGTATGACTTGTGCAACAGGAGACCTCGCCCCAGCATACCTCAATATCATTCTTGGCAAATTCATTGGCCAGTGACCTTCGCCCGGAAGCTGATGGGTTAACAGCATCGTAAATGGCTATCTGGCCGTTTTCATCGTTGAGGAATTGATAGATGTCCTCGCGGCACCTCTTCACGATCTTTTGTCTCAATAGGACAGATGACGCAGATGCTAAGTACGATTAGCGGGAACACGTAGGCCGATGTCAGGTACTAGAGAAAATCGGAGAAAGGCGAAATAGCGTCCAAGGAGGTAAATAAGTCGCAGCACATACCATTAACAAAAAAGTAGTCGTCGGGGATATCCTGGCCGTGGGGAATAGTAGCGCGTCTGTAATCCCCCAAATGAAAGATCCTGGTTTTCACACCTAGCCTATCATAACATTTGTCTAGGATCAGAATGAAGTTGAAGGTAATATGAACAATTCAACTAACCATCGGAGATATCGCGCCAATGCTACCGACATATGCCTATCGAGCAAAATTTAGTTTATGAGGCACGGAATGTCTTCAAGCTGGTGTATATATAAATAAACGCACGTCTTGCCCCTTGCTGGAAGGCCAACTGTGATAATAACAATCCGACCTGAGTGAAAAAGGCGACCAGACTCAGTACTGTAAAGCTGGGCAGGTGCCAGATCAGCCTTCTCAGGTAAATCGTGGATCGCATCGACAAAGGTTGACGACTTGCGCCGAAATCGCGGGGAGCTGGCAACAATATCCGCCGTTCTGATCCAGGTTAGAAAACATGGCCCAATTATACATTTTTAACGTCGAGGGGAAGAGATACGTTGAAGGTGCGGGCATGGGAAGAGAATTAAAAAGAAGATGAGATGACGAGAGGAAGAGCTTACAGAAGTGTATCCATGGCGGCAGTTACAGGGCCCCTCCAAGTCAGGGTTGAAGGTAAAGAGTAAAAGAGATAAATTAAGGAATAGTAAAATGAGCTTGGAAATTAAGGTAAGTTCTAACAAGAAAGAGAAAATCCCGTCTCGTCGAAATCATGGACGGCTCGTGGGAAAAAGAAAGGAAAGCGCGTTGGCCCAACCAGGCTGCAGATAACAAATGCGAAAGTTCGCTGAGAGAGCCATATGAACACCCAATGGTCACTGGAAGTCACCGGAGTGATAATACATCACCGGTATGTATTTGTTTCTAGTTTATATAAAAAAGAAAAATTGAGTTTGCTGAAAGAGGGGAGAAAAGTATAGAACCGTACTAAGAGGAAGTCAGAACGACAAGTAAATATCCCTGCTGATACCAATGATGACGCCTCTCGAAGCGATCATCCATTCCACTTTATTATATCATCTTCGTACGTAGTTCATTCAGCGCCCGGGAAAACAGAAAGTCCCATTCCGGCCATCTGAGCTTAGAACGGCGGAACAGGAAAACCAAAGACGCAGGCTCGGCGGAAAAGCAGCAAATGACTTTTTCCCATCTCAAAGCTCTTGGATCCTACTCGAAGTGTTAGCACCTGCTCAACAACTATACAGGTGGTTTTTTTCCTTCTCTCCGTGTCAATTCATCCCCTCAACCCGACCAGGCCAGTTCCAGCCTGTTCCTTGAGGTCATTTAGCAACCCGTTGGTGCTGTCTCTTTCGGCGCAGGTGCAAATTCGGGATTTGATCTCAAATTCTTTCATTCCCTTTTTTTCCCGCTTACACCAACTGATTCTCACAACCACCGTGTGATCGATTTGAATCCGCTTTCCACTTGATACCGTTAATTAATCACTCGCCAGCCGCGATAATGGCCGACCTATCCTCCCTCTCCTTTCTCGCGGACAATTCCGTCGCCGCCTCCATCAAGGATGCATACACCTCCTTCTCAGATCGCCGAGCCGCTCTCGGCCTGCCCAATCCAGGCACCGTGGATAATATCTCTAGGGAAGTGCAAAAAGATGTCTTGCTGTCCAATTTCATGTTCACCGGCCTTCGGGCAGACTTGACCAAAGTTTTTGGCATGTCTCCTCTTTTCCGTGTGTCGCATGCCTTCTCCATGGGCTCATCAGGAAATATGACCCCATACGCGTTCTCAGCCATGTACGGAAGCCCGAAGGTAAGAATCATTTCTATTATTCGTTACACCTCGAAATAATAAGTACTAACAGATGCGTTTGGAAGGTCTTCATGCAAGGTAATTTCGGAAGCGACGGTGCCCTTGCGGCTGTCGGCAACTACCGTTGGACCCCCAAGTTGGTCACCAAGACCAACACCCAGATCATGGCGGGAGCCAGCCAAGGCCTCATACAGATTGATAATGACTACACCGGTGATGACTTCTCGGCATCTCTCAAGGCATTCAACCCATCCTGCTTAGATGGTGGTCTTACCGGAATCTTCGTTGGAAGCTACCTTCAGTCCGTTACGCCCAGCCTGGCCCTTGGATTCGAAGCAATCTGGCAGCGTCAGGCTATGAACAGCCGCCCTGAAACCGCGATTTCCTACAGCGCCCGGTACAGGAGTGATGATTGGATTGCTAGTGCTCAACTCCAAGCCCAAGGCGTCTTCACAGCCTCTTACTGGAAGAAGCTTGGTGAGCGTGTTGAGGCTGGTGTCGACATGAACCTTCAATTTGCACCCAATGCAGCAGCAGCTATGATGGGTGGCCCCAGCAAGGACGGCACTACTTCCATTGGTGCTAAATACGACTTCCGGGCATCTACATTCCGGGCCCAGGTCGACAGTGCCGGAAAGGTCAGCTGTCTCCTTGAGAAGCGGATAGCGATGCCCATTTCTCTTACATTTGCCGGAGAGATCGACCAAGCGAAGGTAAGTGCCACCACTCTACACCCCCAGTATCGCCTTCTGTCCGAGTAGCTAAGCTGGATCACTAATATGTATATTTTATATAGCAATCTGCTAAGCTCGGTCTTGCTGTCTCCCTTGAGATTGCCGGCGAAGAATTGATGGAGCAGCAAGAAAAGGTCGAGGCTCAAGGAATGACTCCTCCTCCTTTTTAGACGCATTCAACCCATTTGCGGGGGGCTAGTCAAGTCCACTTGACTGTCAGATGACAGAGCTATCGCTCTTAATTTGCCTTCAGCTTATACCTCCTTCACCATTTGTTTTAGTAGCTCTTAAATCCCCATGTGCATGTTTGGAAGATGGTGTATCGCCTCAGGTTATCCTCTTAAATAAGGTTTGTTGGTCAATGGAGGCAGTCGTTTGGCGCCAGGGAACCAATTTTGTATAGATCCACCTCCGATTCGTTATTCTCTCATGTTCTCTTTATGTCTTCATCTATGACCGTTGGCCCATTTTCTTGTTGTTATTATTACTATTTCTTCTTATGGCTATCTTGGCTGGTCAACGGGGGCTGTTCAGGATGCATGGAAGCACTTGCAGGAAACTCTTACTCTTTATTTACACATCATACATGGGACAATGTAAAACATTTATCTCAGTCTAAAAAAAAAAAGTGAATCCTAATTAATATAGGCGGTGGTGACATTGGACTTATTTAGCTCCATAAGAGGTATCAACGAGATATACCAGAGAGAAGGTCACAGACGCTCCATACTAGGATGAGTAGTTCACTCGTCTGTTGTTCAAGCTTGGACTTGATTGAAATGCATTTACCTTCCTTCAGTCAAAAAAGGAAAGCGGAAACGAAGGGAGAAGCCAAAAAAAAAAAGGCCCAATATCGGAATCGAAACACGAACATTGATCAGGAAAGGAAATACAATGTTCCAACTTGAATATTGCGGGGTGTGCTATTTTAACAGTACAGGCAGTCGATTTATTGACCACAGCGGACGTTTTAAGCCCTTAACCTTTTAAAACCTTGGCCCAGGAGTATAAATATAGCGCCTAATGGATTCTAGTGTCAACTCTGAGAATGATTACCTGGGATCATCCCCGGCGCTGGCAAGCGCACAGTATGATCAATTCCACCACGGAAGATCCGAGCCAGTTTCAAAAGAGTAATGCTTATAAGAGACGTCAAATTATACAAAACGTATGTGATATCGAGAGGTGTCAGTGGATTCTTCTTTGATTACCACAAATTTTAATCGAGGTGACTTCAAGTAAATTGGTGATTTTTACTATTTACTTACCCAGTACCCAACCTCCTTCACCAAAACACTCTAAGAGTCCCTCAACCACGCATTGGATCCTCAAGCCACAAGAAACAAGCACAGCACTGCACTCCCAGTCGTTGTTAGTGAGTAGTTAACTAGCTCGTACTCGAAGTACTTAGTCACCAAATACAGGCATAACTTAACGTAATTCCCCACCGAGTCGGCCATGGCCGTATTCCATATAAAATAGCACATTTTATACCATTATTATCTCAACATCTACATACTAAGAGGGCCTGGGAGAAAGAATATAGATTATAATATTA